>BTPG01000004.1:116465035-116600352 GCA_036245525.1 Semisulcospira habei | reverse complement strand
TTCCCTCTTCGACAGGAGGAGGGCATTGGGGTTTTAGTCCGTGGTTGTTTAGATCAGATGCAGATGGGTGCGCAAAAATAGAGATTAACTCAGTGCAGCGCCACGTACTGGCCCGGCCAAGGAGAGAAGTAGGGGTTACCCGCTCGGGTTTTTGGCCCTTTCAGTCACTCGCATAAACGAAAATTTCCTCCGTTTGAGAAACTAGGGATGACTGCCACCTGCATGAGACACACATTCTCATGAGCCCCTGCGGGGCTCATAAGAATCTATGTCTCTTGCATGTAGAACGCGTGTTCTGGAAGAATCTCTGCGGCGATTGAGTGAAATTGGGAGCTCTGTTTTATGGTTAATAGTGGAAGCATGTTCTTCAGTTGTCATCAGTTAACTCCATTATTCTGTGAGGGGCATACATTTCGGTCACATTACATAGTCAAATTTGGCCAGTTCAGGCAGTGCAAGGACCGGTGTTTTTAAAAATAATTTTTGCCTTGTTTGAAATTTTAGAGTAGGGTTGAATGTTAGAATTTGCTGGAAATTTCTGGTTATATGAGAGGAGACATGTTTGGTGCTTTGATTCATACCATCCTGAATTTATCCAGTGGACAATTGTGGGCTTATGTTGAGTTGCCGTTGACGTAGTGATTTGAGGGGCACGCTGATTTCAGCTGTGCGGCTTGGGTGTGGGGTTGGTAAGGAATCGGGTTCATAGCCAAGAAATGAGACTGTCAATGTGCTGTTTTTATTGTTATTTTGTGCATGGCAAATGTGCAGCTGGTGGGCAGTAGTGTTTTTTAGGGGATTGAAATATTACTGGATGCCTGGGACTGACTATGGCTAAGAGACTGTACAGTACGGAAACGGCACTGTGTTCCGTGGCCTTTCCATAAGCCGGACCATGCATCTTCACAGGCTCATGATGATATATAAAGACTGAAGGCTGGTAAGGGCTGAACCCAATTACATACATCTCTGTTTTTCGTCCGGAGAAAGACATCGAGGTTTTGAGAGTTGGATTAGACACAGGTAATGGAAACTTTCTTCGATTGCTCGTCTGGGTTCGATTATTCTTTCTACTTTGATATGATGTTGCTGGTGTTGTTGGTGGTGGTGGTGGTGTTGGTGATGGTGGTAGTGGTTCAACTGAATTATTATTTATTTATTTATTTATTTATTTATTTACTTGGTACAGTGTCTGTGACCTTCACTTTTTTTAACCCCTTCGCTGACTTAGATCGTGTTTCTGAAAACTTTGTTAATTCAACGTCAAGGAGCCCCAGGCGTCCAAGGAATATAGATCTATACAAAGTAGCGTCAACAAGAGGCCGGCATAGAGCCTCCTGAGCCCCCGCAATTGAGGATCTATGTCTCTTGCATTTGGATTGTGTTCAGCTTCCCCCGGCATGAAATCCCCAACAATCTTTTTTCAGCATCTGGAAGCGGTTTGCGACTGTGCCTAGCAGTATATTTTTTATTGCCCTGCTTTAGACACAAAGTCATCTCTTATCCTCTCTTAACCCATTCAGCCCTGACGCACTACAGCAGGAGATGGGTCGACCATGATAATTCAAGGGTAGTGCCAGATTAGCCTGTCGGCGCCAAGCTAATCTGGCACTGCCCTTGAATTATCATGGTCGACCCATCTCCTGCAACTGGTGCATAGTCATTAGATGACGCCTCCAAAATTTGGGAAATACGGCCGCTGAATGCGGAGTTAAAAGAAGTTCAGTCAGATGAAGCCATGCAGTCAAAGCTTGCGTAAAATAAAATAAAAATAAAAATAAACCGTCGTCCTGCCATGTGCAAGAGCCATAGATTGTCATGAGCTCCTGCGGTCGCAGGGGCTCATGAGAATCTATGGCTCTTGCGGCTAGAAATTCCTCCGTCCTTTTTATGTGTTTCTCGCTGACTGTTACCTTCTCAAGGAGTTTCTCTGGATGTGAGGTTCCTTGTGTCTTAGATCTAAGACTTCCTATGGGTCGCAGAGGCGCGTGAGAATCTATGCACCCTTAAGTACGGTGAGGCCAGTTATACTTGCACTAATGCTCCCTCAACGGAGGAAGATAAAGGGATTATGCCTGTGACTGCACGCAGCAATCATCTCTGGGGGAGATTTATAGATGCTCGATAGCAAAGAAGGCAAATCGCATTCAAGGATCCTTGACTTTGCCCAGCTGACCTTCTCAGTGCTCCTCAGTGTAAGGTTCACAGTTATAAATGGGACAGGTTTCAAACCAAGATGTGTACACAAAAAACGTCGGATATAAGAAAACCATAGGCAGATCTTTTTCCTTTTTTTTTTCTTTGTTGTTTTTGTTGTCTAGTCCGAAATTTGTAAAAAAGCGAAGTAATTTATCTAGAAAAAGTGAGCTCTAAAAAAGCATTGTTGTATCTGACTTTTCTTATATTCGACTTTTTGTTATTCCAACAAGCGAAGTCAACTGCATTCTAATGCCCTGCTACTATACGGGTTCGTGCAAATGTGAGAATATTGAATCTGGAAGGGTCTTTAACGTCTGCTGTCATGATCTCTGGGTCTTTGTGTCACTACTGTCCTGGCCCTCCTCGAACGCCCTCAATCTGCAAGAGAAATGATCTTCATTGGCCCTTCCTGTATTGCTAGAGCTTACGAAAGTTGACGTTGATAACTTGGACAATTTAGTTCTGTGTCTCTGGGGCTGAAAAGAGAGCTCGACCAAGCACAGTCAGAGCGCTAAGTCGCGTCTGAGACCAGTTTAAGGAGAGAGTCGATCACCCTGTTGGAAGTTCCCAGCGTCAAAAGTCAGCGTACCCGCAAAAGGCATAGATCCTCATAAGCCCCCGCGACCGCGGGGGTTCATTAGGATCTATGCTTCTAGCAAGGTGGGTTGGCATAGGTGGGAACCTATACGTTCCTATAGCAGAGCAGGTTTTAAGCTTTCGTTGATGGATGTACGAATGATCAAGTAGACCTGCGATGGTAATTGTCCTCACTGACCGAATTCGGAACAACGCCGTCAGATCGACTCAGGAGGATTTACACCTACGTTCCAAGTCTCCGTTGCGACGTGTGTGAGCTTAGCCCTGCGCAAGCCACTAAGCAAGGTGCTCCGCTGTAGGAGCGCCTTGCTTAGTGGCTTCCGCAAGACAAAGCTCACTTGTGCAACCGACCCCTGTGGGAGATTATGTTTGAGGTGTCTGATTTGATGAATGCCCGTGTGATCGAACCGACTCAGTGGTAATTGCACTGACTGACCCAGTTCGGGATAAGGAAACGATGCCCTGGGTTGCGTGGGGGAGAATGTTTGGCCTTGTCAAATTTATGAAAAATTGGTAGGTAATTTCCAAGTCCATTCTCGCCCCCTCCCCCCTAACCTCCTCCCCCCCTCCCACCCCCTCCACACCCCCCTGCATCCCCCCCCCCCTCCTTCCCCCCACCATCTCCTCAAACTCTCCTTGTTGGTTAGCAGAGAAGTTAACCCAAATCATACTGAGGCTAAAAGCGTCAAATTTGTACACTGCCATATGCAAGCTACATTATAGTACTTACAGATAAGGATATAGACCAATGGCTTTAGTTCAAGGGTGGTGCCAGAATAGCCTAGAGGCGCCAAGCTATTCTGGCACTACCCTTAAACTATTTTAGTCAAACGTATTTCACACACTGGTGTATTCCGAATGATAAGGGTTAACATTGGACCTCCGAAAAAGCGCGTTGCTATATATACGACTACTGTCGCGTCCGACTTTATAGTTTAACTCTTTCTACCCCAGACACACCACAGCAAGATAAGGATCGACCATGATAGTTCAAGGGTGATGCCAGAATAGCTTGGCGCCAATGGGCGCCAAGCTATTCTGGCATCACCCTTGAACTATCATGGTCGATCTGTGTCCTGCACCGCAATGCAGTCTTCAGAGGACAGCGGCAAAATTTGGGGATTTCGATGTTGGGGTAGAATGAGATGAGACAAATCGATTTTGGCATGTATACAATAAACTTTGGATATAACAATGCCAAGAGACAGAAAATTAATTTTTGTTTATCCGAAGCTTGTTATAAGCGAAATAGGTTACGGAGATAAGAGTACAGCAGGGATCTCCGAAACGTCATGCTGTGTCTGAAGTGTGCTATATCCTAGCTTGCTATAGGCAAAACTTACTGTGTATGAACAATACAAATCATGGCTGATAATGGATTAGTTTACTGTGGGATTTAATAGCGTTTAAGATTTATTGTCCCAAAAGGGATATTCTTGTTACAGCTCACAGCTCATTAAAAAAAAAGAGGTAAAAGAAACACAATACAAAATGAGACCGATAAAGAATACAACCACTATACACATCACATTCTAACGATATATCACATAAACATGTAGGCTAATTAATTTAAACATAACATTACATATCACATAAATATCAAATAATTTACGTAATTTAGACACTTTCATCACAATAAGGCAGCTATGAAATGTCACTAAAATATATTCTATAAACACACACACACACACACACACACACACACACACACACACACACACACACACACACACACACACACACACCATCACACACACACACTTATCAGCGTCGCCTGGATAAAAGCGGGACACCACCGTTCAACAACAAAAAATGCTCGCGTCGAGTTATTTACTCTTTGGCTGACGGTAGTGCGTTTTGTCGCGATGATTCCTACAAAGGAATCATCGCGACAAAACGCGCTACCGACAGCCATTGGGTTCAAACGAACCGGTTGTCTCTTAGACATGAAAACGGTCGTGGCGAACTTGTTCGCGGTATTATATCTGGAGATATGCCAAGCAGTCAGTGTGACTTAGGTTCTGATCACTACTTGATCCCCGCCTCTGACAGTCATTGACACGCAGATCGAAGATTCGCATGAGCCTCAGAGACTTCTAAGACTCCTTTTCCATTATCAGCATGAGGCATAGAGTCTCGTGCCACGCTGCGGTCGCAGGGCCTCATGAAAATCTGTGCCTCATGAATGCCGACATTGCAGACTTCTTAGCCCTATCGGAACAAGAAGCGTCAATTCCGATGGACCTCTCTGCAAACTTCTCAGTCCTTGCGACGACTGCCTTAACCCTTATCATTCAGAATACACCACTTTGTGAAATAAGTTTGACTAAAATAGTTCAAGGATAGTGCCAGAATAGCTTGGCGCCTAAAGGCGCCAAGCTATTCGGGCACTACCCTTGAACTAAAGACGCCATAGTCCTTATCTGTAAGTACTATAATGTAGCTTGAATAATTATGGCGGTGTACAAATTTGAAACTTTTAGCCTCACTGAGTATGATATGGGTTAAATCGCCCCTTTTCGTCTGCAAGAGGCATAGATTAGCAGGGGCTCATGAGAATCTATGCATCTGCTGGGTTCGTGGGCTCGTGAGCTCGTGGGGATCCGAGACTGACTTGCGGGGTCTGAGACATGCACAGGCAAGTACAGCGCACCGTTTGCGACTCCCAAGTTTCCTATGTCGCTGGTCGTCTGACTCACTTCCCGCCACTCGAGTCTTCTGTTCGATCGTGTGTCGCCTTTCTGTCAAGGAATAAAGTCACCGTCTTTGTTAGATCAATAGATAAGACACGAGCCTTGGCAATTTTCAGCTGACAGTGATTTTCTTTTGGTGGGGGATGGAGGCTAGCGGGGATTAGAAAAACAAAAGACCTAGTGGGCGGGGGTTGGGAGGCGTGGGTGGGGGAGGCGGGGTTGGGGGAGGTGGGGGAGGGGGGGGAGAGAGAGAGAGAGAGAGAGAGAGAGAGAGAGAGAGAGAGAGAGAGAGAGAGAGATTTTCTGTTTCCTTTGAAATAAAGAGACTAGTGTGTCGGAAACACAAAACTTCTCATCTATTCAGCGCTTTTTGGGGTTTTCATTTGAACTTTTGACACAAACGAATGTCAGATATAAGACGTCTTCAAAAGCAAAGAACCTGCATTCGCTCCTTACGCTGGCGCAATTTCGATTTATTTATTTTTTTAATGACTTTCCTGTGTCCGTACACGTGGCCTGCATAGCGACTGAAACCGTTTCGAATTGCGTACAAAGATCACTATGAAATTCTTGTAATCTCTTCACTGCCGAGGAAAAGAAAACGACCTCCAACTGCAAGAAGCATGGATCCTCATGAGCCCCCGCAGTTGCGGGGGCTCATGAGGATCTATGCCTCTTGCCGAAACCTCCTTGTATCCATGTTCCTTGCGCTGCTGGGGCTCTATTTCGGGTTGAGTTAGCAAAAGAGTTCAGAAAACAGCCTGCGTTCAGTGGCAGAGGAGGGGTTAATTTCCCAGGTCAGCGTTGGTTTTTGTTTTAGTCCTAGTGCAGAATGTGGCCAGTAACCAGAAAACATTCACACTGCTACTATACCCACTAAGTAAAGTATCCTCGGGCCGGCGTCAAGCGTCGCTGGCCTGCGCACGACTGTCGTGAGGTTACGTTTTTGACGAACGACTGCCAACGACGAACGAGAGCGAATACACGGCGGACAGCCTGTATTTATCGTAAGCATAGACGACACACCCAAACATCTCCAAGAGGCATAGATCCTCATGAGGATCTATGCCTCTTGGAGATGTCTGGAGCGTTGTCTATGCGTTTGGCGCAAGTTTGTTATCCACCGTGACTTCGCTCTAGTTGGTTTGTTGGGAGTCATTCGGCGTAAACGTAACCTCACTCGTGTGTGTCCGCCCAACAACGGCTAACGTCGGCTCGAATGCTGTCTGTTTCTGGGTAGCCTGCATCGTGCATTATCGGTTTTCCATCAAACAGCCTGCGTTCTGGCACCAGTCTCTTATCCACAGATCTGCACTTTCGGAACGACAGTCATCATTACGAGCGCGTCGTGACCTCCCCGAGCTGAGAAAAAAAGATTTGCATGTAATGTAGCTAGTTAGAGGTATATCCTCACACGACGTTTTGGTCAACTAAACGGACAAGGAGAGCTGGCAAAGGCACGGTTCAGTCGTGCCGACTGCATAGATCGGCGTGATCCACCTGTAACATACCAAGGCTCATGAAAATATATGCCTCTTGCAGAAGTCAATACGGCGTTCGGTTGTAGGTCTGAAGGAGACATGACTACTTTCTGAGCTCACTGGAATTTCCCAAGCCAAGGCTTGACAGGCGTCCTCCCCCACCCCCCTCCCCCCCTCCCCTCCCCCCTCCCTCCCCCTCCCCCCCCCCCCCCTAGGGACAAGCTTTATCTCTTCGACTGACCCCATCCCCGACCGCGAGAGAGAGGGGATCGATCATGATAGTTCAAGAGTAGTGCCTGATCAGATTGGCGCCCTTGAACTATCATGATCGACCATTCTCCTGCGTTATTTAAAACAAAGTTTCGTTCAACGATTGCAGCATGTGAGAAACTCTGTCCATGAATGTAACTTACAAAGTGTGCAAAGACGCATGCAGCGGACGCTCAGCCGGTAGTTGGCCAACTGCAGGCGATGTTGGCCAAGGATCTTGTGGCAACTGGGGAAATTTCACAGTCCGGGGCTGAATTGGCTCGGCAAGTCCAGCTGTATATTCGCTGGGTAAGCCGGAAATTCAATACAACACGTAAATTGGGATGCAGGGGAGCGAATGTTGGAAGGGAATTTAAATTTGCTGGCCTGCATTCGCGGTGTGGCGGTTCGATCGTGTTAACTTGCTCCGTTTCATTGTGGCTGTTAACCAAGATTTAATTTGTTAGAATTCACGGCTCCTTACGTCATGTGCTGGATTGATAGTCTAAGGTCGAATGCCCGGAGGCTAACGTCGACAGAGATGTACAGACATATATAGGTCAGAGAAGAACCCAACGGAGAAAGAAACACGCTTAGAAAAAAAAGTTACAACACAATTTATTAATATTTCGAAATTCTCTATTTATTTTTTTTTCTATTTTTTATGGTTTAATTTTGAAAAAGGATATTTACCCGTAATATTAATAAATTGTGTTGTAACTGTCTTTTCTAAGCGTGTTTCTTTCTCCGCTGGGTTCTTCTCTGCATTTTACACGCTTGGCAGTCACTTTTTTTGGTCTGGATTGCGTATTTTTTTAAATTGTATATTGGTCAGTATATAGGTCAGTATATAGGTCAGTATATAGGTCGGTATATAGGTCAGTGTATAGGTCAGTATATAGGTCAGTATATAGGTCAGTATATAGGACAGTGTCACACCAGGGAGGAAGAGTATATACCACACGGAATTTGTTGGATTTTTAGTTCGATTTTAATAATTTGATTTTCTCATTCGCACGACAAACGATAGACAAGACGTACACAAACCTACGCACTATTCGCTCAATTCATACATGCACCTGTAATACACGCACACCCTTAACCATTCGCACAATGTTCACAGCACTAACCACATATCCTACACTTATTGTTCCACTACGATGTCACATCTCAATGTCTGTCGAAAATAACTGACACTAATTAATGCTTAGATCCTCGAACGATTAAACAGTTTGATTACTCCGACCGTGAATAAAGATGAATGTAGCGTCGCTGCTTGTTGGAATAAAGATGAATGTAGCGTCGCTGCTCGTTGATTCAGTCGCCTACCCGGCACCGGCCTCCACGTGGCGTAGGTGGGTAGTCCGCTCAGTCCCTGACTGAGTGGGCTAGCGGACGGGTGCCATCTTTGTCCAGGATTAGGACTTGATGTCAGCAGATATGTTGTTCAGCCTTTTCACTGGTCCGGTTTTTAAGGAGCTGTGCTAACCTAGGTCGTACCATGTTGGATTGGTCCTTAAAAATACTCGTGACTTTTTGGTCCTTTGGATCCCAAGTGTTTGCCGTGCTTGGAGACCCGTGTCGGGGGAGAAGAGGATCCTGGTGGATGAGGTTCCCTTTGGGCTGCGGCTCACTGGTGCCAACACTCCACTTCGGCCTTGACTTCTACCTAAACGGGAGGCTAGTCGTACCGGCCTAGTCAATCGGCTCTTGTCACGTTGAGCCCTATCCCACTGTTGACATGCGGGTTGCTATACGGAGCACCATGCTATAGCTTCTGCTGCTGATTAGGTGCTTTACGCCAGTATTCCCCTGCATTCAACGGTGTGATAGAAGGCGGTGGCTCAAACGGTTCAATCGGGCTTACCCCCTTGAGTATATCTTTCGGGCAGTCTCCATTGTGCGTCGGCTGGAGACCCGCCGACAGTTGCACTTTCCCTTGTTGGGCTCGGTGGCGGGCGGGGACCCCCGGGGGATGAATATCTCTACTAATATAATATGGATAAAACCAAAAAACCAAAACTAGCACAGAAACGGCGCATAGACACCGACATTGCACATGACAGTGATTCAGACTGTGAGGAAGCGACGCCTCAGGCGTCGGCCGTATGGCCTCGCTTCCTCATTGTCCATAGCAAGGTGAAGGAGAAACCAGTTACCAAGCTGCATCCTTTTCTGGTGGGGGAGACCCTCAGGAGCCGTGTTGGCAGGCCTGACGCCCAGCGCCTCAGGTCTGGTGACTTGCTGGTGGAGTGCCGTACTCGGGCACACTCCAGCGGGCTACTGGGGCTCTCTTCCATCGGAGACACTCCTGTGGAAGTCACACCCCACAAAACTATGAATTCGTCAAGAGGCGTAATCAAAGATCAAGCTTTGGCAGAACTGTCAGAAGATGAACTTGTAAGGAACCTTAAGTCTCAGGGGGTGACTTGCGTCAGGCGCTTCGCTTCCAAGCGAGGTGGTGGGGAGATCCGTCTCCCTACCATCATCCTGACGTTTGGCACCCCCACCCCTCCTACTACCATCTGGGGAGGTTACTACTCCCTGAGAGTGAAAAAGTACGTCCCTCTTCCCCTCCGGTGCTTTAAGTGCCAAAAGTATGGCCATGGGCAGAAGACATGCCGTCAGGCAGAGGCTTCATGCGCCCGTTGCACTAGGCCCGGACACTCTGCTGAGTCCTGCACAGCCACCCCCCCTGTGTGTGAATTGCCAGGGGGCGCATATGGCTTCGGATAAGAAATGCCCTCGTTGGATATCCGAGTGCAAGATTCAGCAGGTGCGTGTGGAGAAGGGGCTGTCCTTTCTGGATGCCAAAAAACTGGTTGAAGGCCCTGGTGCAGCTGCGGCTGCCCCAACCTCTAACACCTCAGTGTATACTTTTAGTGCAGCGGTGGCAGGCAAGCGCCCCACCAAAGACTTTTCATGTCAGACCCCAACTTCTTGGTTGGGGGCGGAGCCTCGGCTCATCTCGCCCCTAGAGAGTAACCCTCCTCCGGTGGTGACAAGGAGCCAGGGAACGCAGAAGGCGGACACTGCCGGTCCGGTTGTGCCGCCTTCTGTTGCCCCTAAGCCTCAGCCCCCACCCAAACCTGTTAGTCAGTCAACTCCAAAGGCTTCTGGCTCTGGTCAGCCTTCTAAGGCCGCTAACTCTAGCGGCAGGAACGCTGCCCAGGACCAGAAGTCTAAGAAATCTATGGGACCGCTGTGCGCACGGGCCCAGAAGGGGAACACAGATGTCCCCCTTCAAAACAAATATGCTGCACTGGAGGAGCGGATGGAGGGAGTGGAAGTTGTTGTTGCTGATGCTGCGGCAGCTCCACCCCCTTCCTCTCCGAAGAACCAGAGGAGGCCCGGGAGCCGGCCCCCCTCTGTTTCTTCAACTCCTTCCAAGGTAAAGGAAAAAGGGGGGAAAAACTCCTTACCCCCAGATCAGACTTAATCATGGACTCTTTGCTTCAGTGGAATTGTCGTGGTTTTCGAGCTAACTTTGAGGAATTACGTCTTTTAGTCAAGTTCTATAACCCCTCAGTCATATCTCTTCAGGAGACTTACCTGAAGACTTCTGACCCTGTGTCTTTTAATGGTTTTAATGTTATACATAAAGGCTCTGATTCGGAGAGGCGCTCGGGTGGAGCGGCTCTTCTCATTAGTAGCCAAATTTTATGTAGCCCCGTTAGCATCGACACCTGTCTTCAGGCTGTCGCTGCTCGGGTTACCTTAAAAAAGACCATAACCATATGCAGTATTTACCTGCCACCATCACTGCGGGTCTGTAGCAATGATATTTTTCACTTAGTAGATCAACTGCCCCCTCCCTTTATTCTCATGGGGGATTTTAACGGTCATGCTCACCTTTGGGGTAGTGACCACTATGATGGCAGAGGTCAGATGTTAGAAGATGTTTTTTCTCAACTTAACCTATGTGTCTTTAACGATGGCTCACCTACATACTCTAACTCAGGTTCCGGATCTAGTTCTGTTCTAGACCTCACTGTGTGTGATCCTTCTCTCATGCTGGACTTTGACTGGAAGGTTCACGACGACCTGTGTGGTAGTGACCACTTCCCAGTAGTCCTGTCATCGGTCAGCTGTGAGGAGGATTCGCCGGTGGGGCGCTGAAATCTCAAGAAAGCTAACTGGTCTCTGTTTGCCTCTCTCTGTCAGTCTCGTCTTACAGAGGAGGTGGTCATGTCAGCTGAAGAACCTGTTTCTTGTTTTACTTCTATTTTGTTGGAGGTTGCAGGTGAAACCATCCCTAGAACTTCCACATCACTCCCTCGGAAGCCAAGAGTACCATGGTTCAATGAAGAGTGCCGCAAGGCCCAAACAATGCGCAAATCTGCTCAGCGACGTGCATTTCGTAATCCGTCGCAAGCAAATATTTTAACCTTTAAAAGACAGCGGGCGAAAGCCCGTTATATTTTTAAACGTGAACGCCGTGCTTCCTGGAGACGCTTCGTCTCATCTTTATCTTCTAGGACTCCGTCCCAAAAAGTCTGGAAGGCTGTTCGAAGAATTAGGGGCAGGGGTGGCTCGGCTTCTGTCGGCCATCTTAGAGATGGTGCCAGTTTGGTCACAGATAAAAAGGCTGTGGCCAATTTGCTTGCCTCCACCATTGCCCATAATTCTTCAACAGAGCATTATTCACCTTTCTTTAAGAGAGAGAAGGAGAAGCGAGAATCTTGTGCTTGTGATTTTATATCGGATAACTTGGAAGACTATAATGCCCCTTTTACGTTTTCAGAATTGCAGCAAGCCATGCAGAAATGTACTGACTCTGCTGCTGGATTAGATACCATCCATTATCAGCTCATAACACATCTGCCTGAGGATTCACTCCTTGTACTTCTCAAGGCCTTTAACCATATCTGGATAACCGGTCATTTTCCGCCATCTTGGCGCCAGGCTGTGGTTGTGCCAATTCCCAAGCCGGGTAAGGATCCTTCCGACCCGGGCAACTACCGGCCAATAGCTTTGACATCATGTTTATGTAAAACTATGGAACGCTTGGTCAACGCCCGACTGGTGTGGCATCTTGAGTCACAGGGTCTCATCACAGACCTCCAGTGCGGTTTCCGGCGCTTCCGTAGTACAACTGACCATCTAGTCCGCTTTGAGTCTTTTATCCGAGATGCTTTTGTCAACAAGCAGCATGTCTATGCAATTTTCTTTGATCTTGAAAAGGCATATGACACGACCTGGAAGCATGGTATAATGTCTGATTTGTCGGACATGGGTTTTAAAGGGCATCTGCCCGTTTTTATTCACAATTTTTTGTCCAACAGGTCGTTCCATGTCCGTGTGGGCTCCACCCTCTCCGACTCCTTTGAACAGGAGATGGGTGTCCCGCAGGGCAGTATTCTATCTCCTGTTTTATTTAGCATTAAAATAAATAACATTGTAAAGGCCGTCAAGGATGATTCTGAATGCTCTTTGTTTGTGGACGACTTTGCTTTGTGTGCACGAGGTCGAGGACTTGCGTCCCTTGAGAGGCGCTTGCAGCTGTGCGTTGATCGCATCCAGGGGTGGGTGTCTCTCAATGGATTCAGATTCTCGCCCTCCAAGACAGTCTGTGTGCATTTTACTAACCAGACGAAATTTTTTCCAGAACCTAGCCTGAGCATTGCTGGAGTGCCAATTAAGGTGGCTGAAGAAGCTAAGTTTTTGGGGGTCATCTTTGACAAAAGATTGACCTTCTGCAACCATGTTAACTACCTTAGAACCTCTTGTCGGAAGGCCCTCGACATTCTTCGTGTCGTTGGTCGTACTGACTGGGGTGCAGACCGCATCGTCTTACTTCGACTGTACCGGGCCCTTGTTCGGTCCAAACTGGATTACGGCTCTGTGGTATATGGCTCGGCTTCCAAGTCTGTTCTGCAGCGTCTGAACACAATTCACCATCAAGGTCTGCGCATATGTCTGGGAGCCTTCAGGACATCTCCAGTTCCTAGTCTGTATGCAGAGGCAGGGGAGCCTTCTCTCAGGCTCCGCCGCATCCGCCTCATGCTCAGCTACGTTCTGAAGCTGAAGGCCCATCCAGAAAATCCTGCCTATGATTGTGTTTTTAACCCGTCGTTTGCAGAGATTTACGATGCCCATCCGGGAGCTGTCCGTCCACTTTCCTTCCGTGTCCGACCTCATCTGCAGGCGGCCGGAGTGGACCTGGACAAAGTTTCGGAATCTCTGCAACACGTCACTCCACCCTGGCTACTACCAGTTCCTGACATCTTGCTGGACTTGACTGCCCACAAGAAGGATTGTACTCCACCAGCCATATACCAACAGAGCCTCAATGAACTCCTTTCAATTTTTCCTGGCTATTGTCGTCTTTATACGGATGGGTCCAAGTCTGAGGATGGAAGAGTGGCTGCGGCTGCAGTGTCCTCTCGCCATCCTAGACGCCCATTTAAGCTCCGTCTCCCTGACCATTCCTCTGTATTTAGTGCAGAACTGCAGGCCATTCTGCTAGCACTCAAGCATGCCTATCAGTCTCGGGAAAGGAACTTCCTGATTCTGTCTGACTCTCTTTCTGCCCTGCAGGCCCTTCAGGGCGCGGGAACAGACCATCCACTGCTGGTGCAGATTAGAGAGCTCCACGCGGACTTGATGAAGGAATATTATGACATCATTTTTATTTGGGTCCCAGGCCATGTGGGCATCGAAGGCAACAGAATCGCAGATTCTGCTGCCAACAGTGCCCGCAGTGACCCTGTCCCTGACACACAGACTGTCTATAGTGATTTTAAACCTGTTATTAGTGCGTACATAGCCCGCGAGTGGCAGTCCGAGTGGGACAAAGAGGAAGGGAACAAGCTTCATGAAGCTCTTCCTAAGTTGTCTGACAGTCTACCTTTCCGCTGCGGCAGCCGCCGTGAGGAGACTGTCCTTGCTCGGCTCCACATCGGGCACACATATGTTACGCACTCTTACTTACTTAAACAGGATGAGCGTCCATGGTGTTTTGCCTGTGATGAGCAGTTTTCTGTTCGACACTTTTTGCTGTATTGTGCTGACCTAATTGACACCAGATATAAACACTTCACAGCAGACTCCTTGAAGGTTTTGTTCCGGGATGTTCCCCCGGACAAAATCTTCAATTTTTTGAGAGAATGCAATATTTTTAACAAGATCTGAGCATTCATAGACTATGTGAATTTTTTTATTTGCCCTTTTTGAGAGTCTGTAGACGTTTCTTTTCCAGACATGTGCGACATTTTAGCCTGGGATTTTTAATCTATATTTACATCTTGTCTTAAGACCTTGCTTTTAGTCTGGCTGACCAGATTTTTACCCATCCCGCCGTGAGATGGCCTTAGTCGCCTGCTCGGCGTTAAACCCAAATAACTAACTAACTCGTTGATTCAGTCACACCACTGGTCGAATAATCGCACTGTCTCTCGCGATGGCACGTCGAAGCTCCACACGCACACCGCCTGGATCAACTTGACTATCTCGTACACCAGGTTGATTGATTACATTTCCACATGAAGTATATACAAATCCAACTTCTCAGCTGGTGATAAGGAGCATCTATACAACATATAAAACGTATCTCTCCATAAGACATCCGCCATTGCTTAAAAGATACTTCCGCCGGAATGACGACACTGTAGCGATGACGACCGCTAACGGCTTCCGGACGTTGTCGCCGATTGCCGATCGTTTCCGACATCGAATAAAATATCGTAATAACAATCAATTCGAAATACTATGCACACACACGAATACGACATATTTCCGCACAACACATAACCTCTCACCACGATACGAATCATTCATTTCAAAATCAACAGGCTCAACGAAACGATTCGCGATCATTCGACACATCCCCGCGTCCGATCGCCAGACGATACCGCAAACTCGCTGATGCGCCCGAATGTCACACAGTTCCGATCTAGAGCCGAACAACTAATACACTTTCCGAATCTACTACTTAACAAACAAATACATACCCAAAGATGCGTGAAAAGTTTACTCAGTCTTCGACTATCTTGTGCTTGTCTCAGCGCCCACGACTGATGGCCGTTGACAAAGCCACTGTGATAGTTAGCCGGTTACATTCGTAGTTCGACAACTACTTACTGTGTTTTACACAGCCTACAATGAGCATTTAGCTCCACTAACATTCTATCCTTCGATAGATCACACGAGGCACACCACACCGCCTCAATTCCTCACAAAAACTAACTTTTAACTCGAGAGCAAAATCTCTCATAGTGACTGACTGTCTTCCAAACGATTCACAGTGACGTAACTCTTCAAACCAACATCCTACGTCACATGTTCCAAACACACATCTTACGTCACATGTTCTTGACGTCACTAAAAAGTACATGCCCTCACCACAACACACAACATAGAACGAAATTCCTCCCCAGAAGAGAATACTGCATAATGATTAAAATAAATTGTGACACTAAGTATAATTATAGGTCAGTATATAGGTCAGTACAGAGTCTATAATGGTCAGTAAGGTGATATCAGGCAAAAAGTATGCCAACAGACACAGATTTCGTTTTCTGAAATTATCGTAAATTCAATGCCAACAGACGCAGATTTCGTTTCCTCGCGCTGGGACCATATGACGTTGAGGCGCGTCCCCTGGGTGGTGGAGAGGGGTGCACCGAATGAAATAAGGTGCCGTGAACCAACATGGTCTAAGGGAAGGAGACCCCGACAGAAAACCCCTGGTCCTCCTAGTAAGGGGGTTGGGCGTGGGGGTAGCTTCCCCACCCTGCAAATAAGAAAATAGCTACAGAAACGCCGACGAGTAGACAAACAGCAATTCCTTTCCTGGAGGAGGAAGGTTCTTCTACTAGAAGATTTATGACGTCGTGTGGTGAAAGCCGGAAGTCTTCGAAAGCCACAGGACCGAGCCGCCTCTCTCTATCCAGGGACACAATCATGGGCACATGGAATGTCAAGACCATGTACCAGAGCGGGAAGTCCGCCCAGATAGCAGCGGAAATGCAAAAGTACAACCTTGCCCTGCTAGGCATCAGTGAAGCCAGATGGACGCAGTCCGGGCAGAAAAGGCTGTTAAGTGGGGAGATGATTCTGTATTCATGTCATTTTTGGGGTTTGGTTTTATTTTTTAGGGGGGGGGTTTGTTGTTGTTTTTTGTTTGTTTGTTTGTTTGTTTGTTTGTTTTGTTTTGCTTTTCTTTCTTTTGTTTTCTTATTTGTTTGTTTGTTTGTTGTTTGTTTGTTGTTTGTTTGTTTGTTTTGGTTTTGGTTTGTTTGTTTGTCTGTATGTTTTATTTTGATGGACCGGGGTGGTTTGGCAGAAGTGTGTATGGACTTTTAGAAACGTTTGAAAAGCTGATGACAATACAGATCTCTCTGCCTCTTGCGCACGGGTGAGCATTCGACGGAGGGATGTAGTAGGAAATTGCCTCCACTGACTCTTTTTTCCAAGCATGACATGTTCTCCCCTCTTGCTCCCATTCACCATTGAATTTATTGCACTGCGGTAATCCACTCAAGGCGCCAAATACAAGTGCACCAGACCGCTTTGTTCAAGGCTCGCGTACATTTTCCAGTAAATATTTCAATCGTCTGCCACACAGCGCAACTAACGAAGGGTGAGGTCGGCCTGATGACCTGTTGTTCGCCTTGTTGGTGGCACGGGCAGTCTCCATCACTATAGCGCCGCTGTTCCTTTTATTTTGATGTTGTTGGCATCCTTCTGTCTCGGAAGACAATGGAGTTTTACGTGCTTGCTGGGTCAGTCCGTGTGACCTCTCCAGGGCGCAAGCCTGGGCAAAGTGTATGGAGATCCTGGGATGCCCAGTCGTCAAGATCCCCCTCTCGACCTAGTAGTCCAAAGGAGTGCAAAGCAGTACGTTTGGCACCAGTTTGGCTGCAGAAGCTGCAAGAACAGTGCGTGAATACAGGCAGCTGTCCGTTTCGGAGCTCCACTCCTGATTTGAAAGGTTTACTCCCCCACATTTGGCCGTTGGATCAAGCCTGATCTCCTCCGTCTTTTAGCCGTTGGCTGTCAGAAACAGCTCATCCGCCTAGTGGTGCAGCGGTGTGAACACCACCCCCTCACGTGGTTTTGCCCACCAGCTGAGGTGGTTTGCCAGGGTGTAGCGCTTGGAGCCAGCACGTGAGAGATTAAGGAGATGGGTGAGGACCAGTGATGCCCGTCCGTTCTATGTAGGACGCAGCTGCCGAACAGCAAAGGTACTACCTCTATCCAGAGCCCCCTACACCCCTATTTTGATGCATTGCGTATATATCCCGTAAAAAGAAATACGCTACAGAACCGTGGCGTTGTGAGCGTTCCGTACAGATGCAGTGAGAAAAAGAGCATCGGGCATCTGGCCGACGTCGGTCGTATTTGGCACGCGCACAGCCAAATACGGCCGACGTCGGCCCAATGCCCGATCCTCTTTTGCTCACTGCATCTGTACGGAACGCTCACAACGCCACAGTGATGGGGATAGTACTTACTTTGGCCTGCCTGGATAATTGAATGAATAAATAAAATAATGGGCGATTACCATCAGTGAAGAGCGACAGCCTGCATTGCAAAAGCGCTGAAAATCATTAGTAGTCATAACATCAGTGTGGCCTGCCCTATACAAAATTCATGACCATTCCCAGATGGGCACCACGACTGACCAGACATCAGAAAATCTGCATTCATTGTAGTGAGTCCAGCTTTCTGAAGCATACTTCCTAATGAGTACGCTGGTTCATCAGGATTATGGTTGTTGGTGGCATAGATTGGTCTCATGTAGTTGCTCAAACGGAAGCGGGTCACCAATGCAGGCGCGGATCCGTCCCTCCTCCCCCCCCCACCCCGCCACCCACACCCCGGTGGTGGAGGGGGGGGGGGTGGGCTTCCAACTTTTGGGGGGTACCTTCAACCTGACACAAAAGGCCTCAAGATGCCAGACCTTGCTTACCCAACGGCCGAAAAATTAAAATCACACAATTGTATCAGATTATTTTACAGAAGGAGTGAGCCTGGGAGGAGGGAGGAGGGGGGGGGGAGGGATTCCAAACTCAACAAGTGATGAGGATTTTATCCCAAAGTCTACCGTATTGTTTGCAGCTCACATGCGTTTATCTTTTAGGAACGTTCAGAGTTGTTCATATTTTAGGCTTATTATGCTGATCTATTTCCCTCCTCTCTAAGCCAACCTCTGATCAACACACACGTCGGCGCACACAAATAAAGACGGACACACGGCGCTTCCCGCCATTAGTACGCTATGTGGGCTCGTGTAGCGCCAGGAATTCATCTCCTTCTACTTGAACCCACCCTCTCATCCACACACACTGGCACACAGAAATAAAGACGGACACACGGCGATTCCCGCCATTCGTAAGCTTTGTGATCTGGCGTAGCATAGCTATTCTGATAATAGCACGAGCAGCAAAATGACGACACTTCAAGCTTCAAGTCATGGCATCATTAGTCCCACATCATCATCATTAGTTATACGTCACTCATCGCAGTACTAACATTTGACGTATTAGAAGATCAGACTTTACAATTTTCTTGCTGATTTTCACACCTAGGGTAGGGCTTACAGGTCACAATTTGACCTAATCCTACCCCAGAGCCGGGACAAACAGCAGGCTTATGCCAACACTGTTTATAAAGAAAAGCGAGTATTAATGAGAAGATAGTTTTTTTTCGTAAAAGAAAAATTAAAGTTTTATTAGCTGTTTTACAAATGACTGCGAAAAAGTGGTGCAGAAAATTGTCTGACTTTCACACCTCGGGCATACAGGTCACAACTGACCTAATCGTACCTGACAGCCGAGACAAACTGTAGGCTTATATAAATACCGTATATGAAAAATCATGTGATTATTAATGAGAAGATTGTTTTTTCCGTAAAAAAAAAATTGTTTAAGATTAATCCCAAATAATTCGTGAAATTAATCCCGAAAACGTGAATAATAAATTTCAAAAAATATTTAATAATCACTCAAAAAGTTCTAGGGGTACTATGCTGGTTAACGAACTCATTTAATATCTCCCTTTTATCTAGCTTTATGCAAAATATCTAGTAAAAATAAGAAATAATTACGGACGCTAGTGTGGATCAACCGGTTTTTATGAAACGGCCATTTTCTCGCCCATGAGCATCTTAATAAAAAATAAAAATAAAAATAAAAACTACCTCGAGATTATTGTTTTAGAGAAAATATCATACGATTTCAAGCGTGTCCGTCCTCAAACGCGGGCTCTAGTCGCTGTCACATACACACACTCACACACACACACACACACACACACACACACACACACACACACACACACACACACACACATGGACACAAAACCCTCAGACTGGGTTACCTACCATTTTATGTAAAAATGGGTTCCCATATTTCTATTTATTCTAGGGCTCTGGAGTTGATGCGAATGTTTAGAACTCACCTTATAACTAAGCTCTACAACTTAAAATAAAATAGACATTTTCTAGAAACAGAGCCACTGGATGGAGAAAAAATGGGTTTCTACCCAAAAAGTGGGTGTCTCTCACACAAAACTGGCATTACAGTGAAAATACCTCACTGAAGATAAAGTTGTGACCTGTATGCCCGATGTGTGATTTTATTATTATGATTGTTTGGGTGGGGTTGTGATGGGGTTGGGGGGGGGGAGAGGTGGGGGGGAGGGGGGTCATCACTTTTGGTTTATAGAGCTGCTCAATGCGCTCTTATGAATGAAAGATTTTCATTATCAATGTAATCAGTAGGTCATTTCAGAGGCGCGCACAGGGTTGCACGTCGAACCACTCACAAATACTCATTTGGAGTGCACCAGATGGATCCAGTTGGCCAAGTCCCACATTCCACACTATAGGACAGCTAAGACTGGAAAGCAATCGCGGCGTTTATGGCGCGGTACAAGGTTTAAAACTAACAAAATGTTGTTTTTAGAAGCGTGTCGGGCAAAAGTTTTTATGAAAACTGTTTTAAAACCTCTTTTAACTCAACTTTTCTTAATGTTAAAAGTGTTTTATTGTACACTGCTTAACGTCCCGACAGCAACAAGGCTTTCTCGGGACGTGCCTGCACTGCTTGTGAAAAAACAACAACTAAACAGAACATTGAATGTATGTCGCCAGCCGGTCAAATACATTAAATAAACCTAACACATGGGGCCTAAATAAAGCTAAGACCATTTAGCAACACACATCCAATATCAAGAGCTACAGGCAGTGCAGACAGTAGGGAGAGTTTTAAAAAGGCAAATACAGGTGAATGGACAAAGAGCCGACAGACACATGCCCCAGAATAGAGAGAAAAACCCACCCTGTGGGGCTGACCAGGGTGCCCCTGGGAAATAAAAAGTAGTTAACCCCACCCAAGTCCCCCAGGGCAGACCCAGGTGGGGTTAAAAGTGTTTTAATTTACAAGTGTCGTAACTGTTATGCATCTATTCCAACGTATAGTGTTGGATATTTTTCCCATCCTCGCCTTCTCTCTTCGCTCAACACTCGACTTTCCAGTCCTTCCCTCAAACACCCGCAACCGGGTCTGCCCTCAACACTCGACTTTCCAGTCCTTCACTCAAACACCCCCAACCGGGTCTGCCCTGGGGGACTTGGGTGGGGTTGGCTACTTTTTAGTTCCCAGGGTCACCCTGGTCAGCCCCACAGGGTGGGTTTTTCTCTATATTCCGGGGGCATGTGTTTCTGTCTACCCTTGGTCCATTCACCTGCATTTTCCTTTTTTAAACTCTCCCTACTGTCTGCGCTGCCTGTGGCTCTTGATATTGGATGTGTTTTGCTAAATGGTCTTAGCTTTATTTAGGCCCCATGTCGTAGGTTTTATTTAACGTATTGGACCGGCTGGCGACATACATCAATATTCTGTTTGGTTTTTGTCAGTAGCAGTGCAGGCACATCCTGAGAAAGTCTTGTTGCTGTCGGGACGTTAAGCAATGTACAATCAATCAACCTTCCTTCAAACGGACAGCATTCACACAAATAATACTTTACTATTACATCCGAAAATGGCCCATCCAAGCCTGCACTCTTTTAACTGCACTAAACGACTGACTGAAAGCAGACGACGCATGTAACGACGCTGACTCTGTGATGTCATTTGCATAAAATCAATTTGTGCATACAATCCAAAAGGAGATGCGGCATTGATAACATCGACAAACCTACAAAATAAAGCAACAGGTTGAACCAAAAGGTCGGGCAGGACAAAAGACAACAGCAGCCTCACCCAAAGTCTATACGTCCTCTCTTACAATGCGCACTCATACAATCACTTCACTGCATAGCAACCGGCGCACGAGAATACATATGCTAAGTCTCAAATTTATCACTAGACATGACCTCCGACAACATCACCCAGGAAGCATAACACACTTTTTTTTTTTTTTTTTTTTTTTTTTTTTTTTTTTTTTTTTTTTTTTTTTTTTTTTTTACAAAACAACCACACCCTCAAATAACAAACTTCATTTTGCATCAACATAAACAATTTCCTCCCTCACACAAATACAATACCACCCCCATCCACCCCCCCCCCCCCCCCCCCCCCCCCCACTCCCGCCCCACTACCTTTCGTATCTCTCCGTTTCACTTCGGCTCACCGACGCAGTCAACCACCGATCAGGTATTAAGTTATTTATAGCTGAGAAGGGTGACGTCACACATACTCACCCATTTTACCGGTTTGTGCAAACACACACACACTGCTGGGCAAGTGCAAACACACTACCAAAGTGTATTTTAAGCACAAAAGTGTGTGTAATAACCTCAAAGTGGGAAAAACTGATTTTTTTTTAATCTTTTATAACTTCTTAAAGCATGACAATGCAGAAACAACCCTCAGGAAAAATGGGTGTCTGACTTGGTCACCCAGAATTTTACACACACCCATTGTCCATAAGGATGGTAAAGACAGTCACCCATTTGAGGGGTTTTGTGCACACATGCACACACACACACACACACACACACACACACACACACACACACACACACACACACACACACATACACACACACACATACGGCGCTTTATCAGGGGGCAAGATGGCGGCCAGGCATCATCTCCTGGCTGTCCGCTCCGGCAAAATCCGTCAACTGTGCTTTGAAGCGACGCCTATAATTATTATTTTCCAGGCAGTGTTGTGCCATCAAGTTCCTAGGAAACAGTGATGTACTTTTTCAACAACTTATTTGATAGAATACTGTCGTCTTGATTTTGTAATACTGAGTCTGACTTCATCTTCAGTGTAACAGTCGGACTGAATTTCAACCTACCTCGCGCCAGCCTATATAGTCAAAGAAAAGCGTGCAGATGAACTGTGAAATTACTAATCATGTGCTATTCCGGGCTCATCCTACAGCGGTGTTTGCAGACTGGTGCCAGATTTTTCTTTATTCTGTCTGACTCCACAGAAAAGCGTAAAAGCATACAGAGAAGCATCTACCAGAGAGCTTTACTACTTTCTTAGTTACTGTGTTTCCTCCTCGGCGGCCGTGTTTAGGCCTATGTAGAATCTGCCTGGCTCGCCGTCCTTCGCTGTTGACAGACATTTCCCAACAAGCAGTGGGCCAGTGGGGTGTGTGCCCGGGGGTATTTTATTATAACGACTCATGGCGGATACCAGAATGATATTTATAATTATGTTTTAAATAATAATAATAATAATAATAATAATAATAATAATAATAATAATAATAATAATAATAATAATAATAATAATAATAATAAAAAGAAAAGAAAAGGGGAGACTGCCAGTGCTAATATTTTCGGAAGATTACAAAGTAAAGTAGGTAAAAGCACTGTCAGGGAAGAGAAGTGTGCATGATCGACCAGTGATCATAGATCTACTGTGGTCAAAGCACACAAAAAAAGAGATAGGAAAGAGCGGGTGCGCTAAGAAAGTGACTGGAAACAATGCATATGGAAGCCCCCCCCCCCCCCCCCCGAAGGGGGGCGTATCACATATCCCACTGTTCCAGCCACTCGGTGCATGGAAATTAAATCTAGGTTCCCCCAAGGGGGGTCCAGATATTTATCCGGTGTGGACAGCTGTTTCGGTCTTGGCGACCTCTTCAGCACACCATCGGCAATACTGGAGGAAGGCAGGAACTTTTGCCTACCTGCAATGACAGCCACATTTTACCGTGGTGTCTACAGGGGCATACATTCCATGCCTCCACCAAGAGCTAAATTTCCATGCACCCTAAAAGAGAACCTACTAAAAGGGGGAAGGGGTTGCAGTCGATATCTCTATTTTTGTGCTTTGACCACAATAGATCTATGATCACAGGTCGATCATGCACACTTCTCTCCCCTGACAGTGCTTTTACCTACTTTACTTTGTAACCTTCCTAATAATAATAATAATAATAATAATAATACATAGTATTTATACGGCGCATTTCTCATATTTATAATATAACTCATAGTGTTGACGAACTTTGTCGGAGCGGTGCCCTCTAAATATCGGCGCTGTACTATGGCGACGGGCCCCCAGGTGCAGCTTTGCTGTCAGTTTTTATGTAGCCTAGATCCTGAGATCATTTCTCTGTTGACGGTATTCTGTTTCTGTTGTTAACTTGTATTTCATGTACTAGCTTTAGTCGAATAGGAAATTTTACGAAAGAACATATAATAGTGTGTTCAGGAGACATAGGGTTGTCTTAGAATTCTGTTTTTGTCAGGGAGGTTCGGGTCGGGATGAGGCCACTGGCGCCGGCCTTTAGATGCCTTGGCGGCGCGTCGGCTTTACCCATCTCTCGAGTCATTGTCCATTTTGTAGCTATGTTATTGTCCATTTGTTTGTAAACTTTTGTGTGAGTGTGTGGGATTGCGAGTTACACCTGAGGTGGCGAGATGGAGTTCTCTTTTCGAGATAATAAAGTACTCTTATTCTTCTTAAAAGACATTCTCTAGCAAGGTTTGCGTAGCTAGACGTGACGTCATTTTTGTCTTATTACTTCTTTGCCAGAATTTCTGCCTCGCACGCTTAAAACGTCATGTGCATGCTCCGGAATGCGCTCCGACCAGCCCCATTTCAAAGTCTACCGTATTTTCAATACGGATAAACAAAAAGGGATTGGATATAGCATTTTACATTTTAAAGTATTTTGTCCCGGTAGGGGGGAGGAGGAAACCGGAACCCCTGGAACCTTCCTCCCCAGATCCGCTCCTGGGGGTCAGCGCATCCAGAAGGCGTCTTGGCTGGTGGAGCTTCAGCGTTATTTTATTAACCCCTTGACTTCTACTGACGATACTGCTCGGCGGAAAAGACGCGTCAACGCGTCTTTCCGCCGAGCGGTATCGTCAGTGGAAGTCTAGGGGTTAATTAATCAAGCAAACATTAAGCACTAAGGGAGTCAACTTTGAAGACGGCATTACACAGTTCGGGAGACAGATCAACCATTATATTTCAAGACGGTGCCACAATCGACCATGATAGATCAAGGCCCGGAAGCTTGACAACTAGAGGCACCAACCTACGAGCATCATCCTTGAACTATCTTGTGATAGTGCTGTGTACACATTTTCTTCTCCGATACTCTTAAAGGGGCACTCCTGACCTTTTTTAATGCTTCAGTTTGCAAAAAGCTTTTACTGGGATTCAGTATACACACCCACTTAGACAATGACCACCCTATTGTCCCACCAAATGCTTTCTTTCGTCCGTTCAAAGCGAAAAGAGGCCCACCGTAATCTTGTGACTGGATCCGGTCAAAAGATTGCTTCTGATAGGCGATGGTAGCTGACGTCATAACTATTCTATACGACCTTAGGTCATCTGCATAATTATAACCAATCAGAGACAAGGTGGCGGATGAACCAGCGAAGAAAAGTATCATCGACTCGCACCGACAATGACAGACTCGGAATTGAAGAGAAGAAAGAGGAAGAGAGACAAGATACACCTAAGTAGAACTGACATCGGACAAGAGAATATGGACATGTGGCGTAAAGCAAGAGCTTGGCTTGACCGCCCAGCTAGAATGTGTCCCTTTCCTGCTGAATCAGTGAATAATCTACGGCCTTTGTCGATCTTCTTATAGTTCCGCCGAGCGCCAGTGATTTTCACAATTCACGATCTTCCAGTAGAATTTTTCTCTTACTGATTTCGCAAGATTTTAAACCTGATTTATCATAAAGTTACGAGCTAGTTATCAGATTTTATGCTTCAAGGATCTGAAAACTACGGTGTGCCAAAATTGCGGCACATCGCTGGTCGGGACACGTTTTTGTCTGTGCCGCAGGCTCTCATTCACTCCACGATTCACCCGAGGTAGTGTTTCTGCTGCGATGGTGCATTTGTCGTTTCCAGTTATGCTTTCAGTTACGTAGGACTTCGATGTGTGAGATGTGAAATTGCAATGCAGAAATAGGGTATAAATACCAATGTTCTGTTTCGTGTTTCCGAGGGATAAAGGCGGTTTGGTCAAACTAGACGCCCTGGACGCTGGCTCAGCGCGGAGACTGAGTCGAACAAGCCACGCCCCCGGTCGTGCACTGACGATGCCGCGCAGCACGATCGTTACTAGTACTAGCAGGTCAAGCGGAACCCGCATTGTGATTTTGACAGCATAGGGAGTATGGAAGGTTTATTGTACATTCTCGTGGAAAATTGTGTCAAAGGGATGCCGACGAACATCAATACTAGACTATAACCTACTTTACTTTGTAACCTTCCTAAAATATTAGCACTGGCAGTCTCCCCTTTTCTTTTCATCAATACTAGACGTGTACACTGACACTTGTATGACCTCGTGATCTGCAGTATTGACCGGGTTCTGCCTTGTGACGTAGCTAGTAAATATGCACATATTGAAAACGAGGCCGATGCAAACGATAATCTGCGCTCTCGGGTACAAAAACAACACACCCCAAACGATAAATTTGGACATTCAGTTGGCATTACATTTACATCATAAAGCTCTACGTTAGTACACAAAGAACCCATACATATACTGTCAGCAGTATCTGTTGCAGACAGTTTTCTGACTGTGTTGATTTGCTTGATCCTGGGTAACATAACTTTAACGCTATGCAATATTGAATGCATAAATCTATACTGACGAGCAAACGAAATGCGACATTTTCGGAACCAACGGAAACACTTCAGTGTGAGATGTACAGGACACTTCAGTGTGAGATGTACAGGACACTTCAGTGTGAGATGTACAGGACACTTCAGTGTGAGATGTACAGGACACTTCAGTGTTCCCGATGGTTCCGAAAATGTCGCATTTCGTTTGCTCGTCAGTATATATTGGAACGTACGGTCAATATTAACCCCCTGACCGAAGGAGGAACAAGTGAACACGATCTGACTGCAAGAGGCATAGATCCTCATAAGCCCCCGCAGTTGCGGGGCTCATGAGGAGCTATGCTTCTTGCTTCTATGCATCTTGCTGAAACCACTCTGACGCCTCCGAGTCTCTTTAACTCATTCAGCCCCGGCACACCACAACAAGACGTGGCTCGAGCATGATAGTTCAAGGGTGGTGCCAGAATAGCTTGGCGCCTAAAGGCGCCAAGCTATTCTGGCACCACCCTTGAACTACCATGCTCGATCTGTCTCTAGAATTGTAATACAGACCTTCAGAGGGCAACTTCAAAATTGGGGGATTTCGGTCCTGGGGCAGAATATGTTGACCGCCTGGTATCGAATTAACGGTGACTTCAGAAACACAACTAAATTGTTTCCGATGATTCCCAAAAATGTCGCATTTCTTTTGCTCGACAGTATGCAAGGACAATCCTGCAAGGCACTGTGCAAGGATGACGAAGGGGAGGAAGACAGAGGAAAAGATGGGAGGACAATATCTCAGAGTGGACAGGACTGAAGCTGGGCGATACGCTGAGAATGGCAGAGAACAGAGAGGAATGGAGGGAGCTGGTTGCCAAGTCATTAGTGGTGCCCCAACGGTCGGCAAGACTACGGGATATAGATAGGTAGATAGATGCAAGAAACTCAGACGTAAACAATCATCGAGAGGCATAGATCCTCATGAGTCCCCGCAGTCTGCGCCACGGCGGCTCAGGAGAATCTATGCCTCTTACACATGGGAGTTGCCCCCTCCCTCCCTCCCCACCCCCCCCTCCCCATCCCCAAAGCCATCACATCGAGCCCCACTCCCCTTCCCCCCCCCCCCACCCCCCGACCCCTCACCCCTAACAGGAAACATTTTCACTTTTTTTTTATTGTACACGATGACAAAAATCACAGTCTGGAAATTCCAGATCCGTGCGATAGTGTAACATGTGATGCGTGTGTTGTGACGTCATTCGAGTGTCAGATATGGAATTATAAAAGTGACAAAAATGGCGGTATCAGACGGGATTATAAAATTGACATAGATAACCGCCTTATACTCTTCTGCGTCGCCAGCGCCATGCCGCGTGTCTCATTTTCATTGGGAAGAAAAAAAAGAAAAAAAAAATGGTGCGGACTGTCCCCTAGACAATCCGCACCTTTTTTTTTTTTCCTTTTTTTTTTTTAAAGCCCAGTGCTTAAAAGCCATCGGGCCGACATCGGCCGCCGTTGGCCCGCGCACGTCCGTGCGCGGGCCAACGGCGACCGATGTCGGCCCGGTGTCCTTTTGCGCATTGGGAGTCTCTTGGCAACATTGGCTATAGAAGGCTGGCAAAGCCGAAGTGTTACCACGTGTTTTATGTAGGGAATCACACTTGCTCACCCCACTGACCTGCCAGAAAGGTCAAGGTCACACAGATCACATTGATTATGCCGGTTGTTCACGCACGTTTTACAACTATGGTGTTGGGAATGGCTGTTTTTTTTTTTTTAAACTCTCTTTTTACGTTAATTCATTTTTTTATATTGTTATTTTAACTATTTCATTTATTTATTGTTCAATTATTTCTTATTATTTCTTCTTCAGTTCTTTTCTTCTTCTTTTTTTTTTTTTTTTTTTTTTTGAGGGGGGGAGGGGGGTGGGTGTGTGTGGGGGGGGGGAATGAGGGGTGGGGGTGGGGTGGGGGGGTTAGTTGGTACTGTCGTTGCTGAAATTTGTTTGTTTAGATTTCCTCTGATGCTGCTCCTCTTGCGGACGTAATTCATAGGAATATTTGTAATGTGTATTTTGCAATTTTGGGTAAAGCAAAACACTCCATCGGGCCGACATCGGCAGTAGTCGGCCTGCGTACTGCAGTGTGCGGGCCGACTACTGGCGAAGTTGTCCCGGTAATCTTTTCCGTACAGTGCATTTACCTCGATCGCTTTATCTTCTGTTAGTCTTTCTACAGACTGTTCTTTGTTCTTCAAGCTCTAAATCATTTTGGCGTGTTAACCCTTTGGCGGTTGATTCCTGCATGAATCATCGCGACAAAAAAACCGCTACCGACAGACAAAGGGTTAGTATTGTCTTAACTCATTCTACCCCAGACACACCACAGCAAGATAAGGATCGACCATGATAGTTCAAGGGTGATGCCAGAATAGGTTGGCGCCTATGGCGCCAAGCTATTCTGGCATCACCTTGAACTATCATGGTCGATCTGTGTCCTGCACTGCAATGCAGTCTTCAGAGGACATGGGCAAAATTTGGGGATTTCGGTGTTTGGGTAGAATGAGTTAACTGAATCTTAACTTATTCGAGTACGTGCCGCGTCCATATCCGGATTCGCGGTATCCGACTGCAGCCCGTCCCGTCTGAGTTAATTGCTCAACGTCAGATAGATAGTGGATGTCATGGGGTTAAAAGCCACCAGTCGAGTCCGATTATCGTTAACTCACTCAAGTCGCCCGGCATCAATAGCTGGGACAGCGTCGTAAAGCGTTGCCGGCGGCAACGTTATACGGCGCTTCCGCAGCTCTTGATTCAGGACGCCTTGACTGAACGAGTTAGCATATACGTAACATTCTTTTCGATCACTCCTTCATTCGTTCTCACCATTTTTCCTTTCAGCGTAAATGGGGGATCGATTTTGTTTTGTTTTGTTTTGTTTTGTTTTTGACTGCTCTTTCACATTTTACCCTCTACACAATTTCTCCATTAATTTAATCCGTAAATCCAATAATCGTTGAAGTCACACGCCAAAAGTCTGCCTGTGATCACAAACGATTTTTTTTTCTTTCTTTATACAATACACCTCTAAGCACAGACCTGCGTGTTCCCCTGCTGAGACGGGGCACGCTCCATACACTTCAATTGCCTACCCTCACTTCTCAGCAGGGGAAATTGAAGGAGGCTGCGCCTAGAGGTATATTGGTCCTGTCGTGGAATTCTGTTTTTGAAAGCAACCTGGCAGTGGCTCTACGTTCAAACTTTACATTTGGAAACATTTCTTGAACAAGGAGTTTCTATAGGAATCGCGATGACGTGAAAAACCAGGGCCGGACCGTTGAAAAGCCTAACCCTTTCACTCCCGGTGGACGCAGACTTGGTTTTGGAGATCATCGGCGTTTCAACGTCACGGAAGCTACACCCCAAGCCGTCAAAAGAATGTGAAAACAAAGAAGCTTCAGCAAGAGGAATAGATCCTCATGAGCCCCCGCAACTGCGGGGGCTCATGAGGATCTATACCTCTTGCAGTTGGGTGATGTTCACAAATTCTCGGCAATGAACGGATTAACCCCCCCACGTGCATGTCCTACCGGTGGCTGCATGCACCAAAGGTTAAAAGCAAGCTCGACACAGACGAAACACGTCGAGGCAAACAGAACCACAGAAGCCGTCTTTATGTGTCCTTAGAGCCAATCGATAATTATTCGTGAATGCTTAGCAGACGTACGTTCAAACCGTGGCGA
Organism: Semisulcospira habei; assembly: GCA_036245525.1. Classification (NCBI taxonomy): domain Eukaryota; kingdom Metazoa; phylum Mollusca; class Gastropoda; family Semisulcospiridae; genus Semisulcospira; species Semisulcospira habei. The sequence continues at coordinate 116,570,390 of BTPG01000004.1, read as the reverse complement.
ACTCCGCTTCTTCGTTCCGAGGATGTAGACGGTCGAGGCTGGCTGCCAGCATTAGGCATAGATTATCATGGGCCCTTGCAAATGCAGAGCCGGCTCCTGATGATTTACGTCTCCTGCATTGCGGGGACGGACTATGAGGATGTCATACATGGTGACTTATCTGCCAGCCTGTGGCATAAATTAACATCTGGAACTCGTTCAGCCCGACGGCCGTATTTTCCAAATTTTGGAGGCGTCATCTAATGGCAATGCACCAGTTGCAGGAGATGGATCGACCATGATAATTCAAGGGCAGTGCCAGATTAGCTTGGCGCCGACAGGCGCCAAGCTAATCTGGCACTACCCTTGAATTATCATGGTCGACCCATCTCCTGCTGTAGTGCGTCAGGGCTGAATGGGTTAACATGCACCTGCAGGTGGCTTAGATTATCACGAGCCCCTGCGGATGCAAGGGGTCATGATAATCTATGCCACTTGCAGATGCAAAGGGCATGATTGGGGGTCGGGGGGGGGGGGAGTTTTTGTAGTTGTTGCCGCAGCGTCCTTAGCTTGGGGCTGTTTGCAGAATAGTCCGACTCTGGATTGTCAGAGTAGGCACCCCGAGTGCTCAGGCTCTACAGAAAGTCTATCGACATTACTGTCTTGTTTTGCCACCTCATATTTCCGCTTTCTTTAGGTGCGCTGAATTATAAGCATAACCATAATCACAATCATAATAATCATACGATAATAATAATATACTGACGAGCAAATGAAATGCGACATTTTTGGATTCCCCAAAAGTCGCATTTCTGTTGCTCGTCAGTATAATAATAATAATAGTATATATAATAATAATAATAATAATAATAATAATAATAATAATAATAATAATAATAACGGATATATAAAATCGTGCTTACTCTTAATCTAAAGCGGCTCTCAGCGTTTTACAAGCCTGAACAAAACAATACGAAATATGAAAGGGCATGTTCGCATAGCCAGCTGTAAGCGGACAATCCCTTGTCAGTGCCAATATTAGGCCACCCAACAAAGTACTGCGTCAGAGGAAAATTGCGGGCACTGTCGATCTCTGAGTAACGTAAGTAGTTGCATGGCAGCAGCGATCCTTTGATCGATAAACCAAGTTTCACCACAAGCTTCAGGCCGATCAAAGCATCTACACAAACTTTTAACTCACTGTGTCCGAGGTACGAAATACCCACATTTTGGAGAGTCCTTGTCCTTACAAGATGATTCAGGAGACAGATCGACCATGATAGTTCAAGGGTGGTGGCAGAATAGCTTGGCGCCTATAGGCAGAATGAGTAACGTAACAGTTAAAGGCACACAGCGTTTGAAGCCAAATAAGGCGGTAAATCATTTTTGGGGAAAATCGAGATTTTCATTGTAATACAATGAAAATGTCGCTTTTCGCAACAACAAAATGGACTTGTGGTCTTTTGCCTTCACAGGGCAGTGTTGGCACAAAACCATGTGAGTGCTAAGAGTTGTTCAGCAAATTACAGGCATGTTGGTCCTTCAATATTATTCACTGCCCAGACGACAAACAGACCGGTGTGCTGTGTAGGCTACAGCATGTCCTGATGGATGCTGGTAAATCAGAGTGTGATCAGCGTGGACAGTAGGTGTCCTTGTCCTTGCCCCCGCCAAAACCCGACCGTTAACCCTTTGCGTGCCGGTAGCGGTTTTATTTGCGATGATTCCTATCGGATTAACCCCCATTCCTATCGGAATCATCGCGACTAAAACCGCTACCGACACGCAAAGGGTTAGGGTCGTCCATTAATATCACTTCGGTGCTGTGGACGCTAAACCCCGAACTAAACAACCAATATAATACTCGCTATCCGTGTCCGTGGGCATGCGGTCAAAGACAATGCGTGCGGTATGCCTCTAACTCGTTCAAGGGGCCTTGCATCAGTAGCTGCAGAAAGGTCGTATAGCGTTGCCAGCGGCAACGCTATACGACCCTTTCGCAACTACTGATGCAGGGCCCCTTGAGTAAGCTAACAACATTTCTGAATCATTGACACCCTACCCCTCCCCCCACCCCCCGCCCCCCTTCAGGATTTTCCTCGTGCCTGATAAACACATTATATAGATTTATTTTTTAATTAATGAAGCGTGTGGGGACAGGCTGGGGTAGAAAAATGCGTTATCACAATATGCGTCAATGTACAGCATTTATATTGACGCGCAAAATAAATGTCACATGTTTTTTAATCATCAGCACTAAAGTGTTTCCGATGATTAAAAAACATGTTCATTTCTTTTGCTTCTTAGTATTTGTGTCTGGTCAATATAAAAAAAAAAACATACTGACGAGCAAAAGAAATGCAACACTAAAGTGTTTCCGATGATTCCAAATGTTGTCTTGTCTTAACTAAGACTTTTTTTTACCCTTCTTGTGCGAGAAACAGAGTTTTTAACTGCCCCTGATGCGAGTAGGCGAGTAACAGTGAGTTCTACTGCCCCTGATGCGAGTAGGCGAGTAACCGAGAGTTTATACTGCCCCTGATGCGAGTAGCCGAGTAACCGAAAGTTTCTACTGCCCCTGATGCGAGTAGGCGAGTAACAGAAAGTTTCTACTGCCCCTGATGCGAGTAGGCGAGTAACAGAGTTTCTACTGCCCCTGATGCGAGTAGTCGAGTAACAGAGCGTTTCTACTGCCCCTGATGCGAGTAGCCGAGTAACAGAGACTTTCTACTGCCCCTGATGCGAGTAGCCGAGTAACAGAGAGTTTCTACTGCCCCTGATGCGAGTAGCCGAGTAACAGAGAGTTTCTACTGCCCCTGATGCGAGTAGGCGAGTAACCGAGAGTTTCTACTGCCCCTGATGCGAGTAGCCGAGTAACAGAGTTTCTACTGCCCCTGATGCGAGTAGCCGAGTAACAGAGCGTTTCTACTGCCCCTGATGCGAGTAGCCGAGTAACAGAGAGTTTCTACTGCCCCTGATGCGAGTAGCCGAGTAACAGAGAGTTTCTACTGCCCCTGATGCGAGTAGCCGAGTAACAGAGAGTTTCTACTGCCCCTGATGCCAGTATAACAGAGCGTTTCTACTGCCCCTGATGCGAGTCGGTGGAACTCTCCTACCTACAAAGAAGAAGAAGAGCAAAACAATCTTTCAATTTACGACATTCAAACTTAAGTTAGTTGAAGGACACAGTGAACCGTGACTCATCAGTAAACAGAACCCGAGTCCACTGGAGTCTGTTCCACCTCACATGTTGACGACACCAGGCAACCCGGGTTCTGCGATGAGCTGGAGTGAGGGGTATTCTCACTGCTGTACTGCATGAAGCTAGGCCAATTTCGCACAGACGTCGGCAGACTGTTCTTCTGCTGACGTTAACGTTTGCAGCTTGCATCAGTTGACTTCGCAGAGTGGTTGACGTGACAGTTCGGTCGCGCAGAGCCGCCACACAGCGGTATCTGTCCTCCCTTCTGCTGGTGCAGCGCGGGCGTTCTGAGCAGGGTCGTCGTTCTGCCCTTCCAGTTTCTTGGAATCGTGCCAGCAGCCTCTGGATGACTGAATGGGACACCTCAAGACGTTTCCCAACTTCTCGTCCGGAAATTCCATCCTGTAGCCATGGTAACGCCCGGCCTTGATCTACTGGCGTTAGGCTTCGTCGTAGTGGCATGGTTAGGAAAGTTACAAATATGCCCCTACTGTACCGGTATTTGTAGCGAAACAGAAGTGCTCAGTGTTCACGACTGACCCTTTTAGCACGTGCATCACGACTTTACCGAATGCCTTTGGTACGCTTGCCAATATCGCACAGCTTTTCACAAAAACTGACGATGTTTCACGTGCATTAGACACGTTCGTGGAACTTGATGAATTGTTGTCCATTGTTCCCTGTACAGTGGATTGTCTAAGGTCAACTTTTAACCCATTTGGATCGAAAGAACTTTGTATTTCGTTAGCGTACTTGCCACGATAAACAATGACACATAAAAGTGGGGTGGCCCTTAAGTTTTGATCATTAGTATATAATCTTTTCCTAGGTACGAACCAGTGTAGGGTGAGTGCGTCATGCTATAGTCTTTTTCAGTACTAATGACTGAGTTATGGTGTGTTGCAAATCTAGTCTGTGTTATGAAGCACGAGTGTGTGAATGAACGTGTAGATTATTTATATCGGCCAGGTTACATGATGTACCTCATATCATCCAATGTGTGTGTGTTAAGCAAATGTAATGACATTAGAACTTTATTGTACATGGTTCTTGTGAGGAGTGAGGGACTTGACGCCGAGATGTCAACAGAGGCTGCCGCTGAAGGAACGTGTCGAGAAGACATCCACAGCAGGTGGAGCGAGAGACTTGGTGCCGAGCCATCAAAGTCAACAGAGGCTGCGCTAGACATATGAGGAGCTTGTCGGGAAGACGTCCACAGCTTCAGGAGCGCTTGACGAAAGAAACTACACGCCTAGACGTGGAGGAACGTGCGAACAATACAGAACGATAACACCAGTTGAGCAGGTTGGATAATGAGGATAGTTTACCTAATACGACCCCACCTCCTTCTGTGGTGAGGCGTCATACTGAGAACCCACCTTTTATTGTTCTAGACGCCTATGTCAGGTGCATGTTTCAGCGTCTAGACAGCAGGAAAGCTGCCGGTCCAGATAACATTTACCCACGCTTACTCAGAAACTGTGCGGACCAGCTCTCGGGCGTCTTTACTGACATTTTCAACATGTCTCTCTCTCAGTGCATTGTTCCTCAGTGTTTCAAAAGGTCCACCGTCATTCCTGTTCCGAAAAAAATCCCAAGTGTCCTCTCTAAATGACTAATGACCGGTCGCTCTGACCTCAGTTGTCATGAAGACGCTCGAGCGCCTCGTCCTCCGGTTTCTGAGAACACTTACCGATCCTCTGCTGGATTGTTTTCAAACGTTCCGTGGAGGATGCGGCGTCACTTGGTTTGTTTTATGTTTTACAACAACTTGAAATCCCAAACACCTATGCGAGAATTTTATTTGTTGATTACAGATCTGCTTTTAACACCACTATTCCATCCAAACTGTACCAGAAGATCCAGCAAATCGGCGTTCCAGAGGCATTGTGCATCTGGACCCTCGATTTCCTGTTGATGAGACCACAGGTCGTTAAAATTGGTGAAAATATGTCATCCACCCTCATTTTATCCGCGGGCACGCCTCAAGGGTGCGTTCTCTCCCCTATGCTCTACTCCCTGTTTACTTATGACTGTGCTTCATGCCATGCCAGTACTAAAGTTCTGAAATTTGCAGATGACACCTCAGTGGAGGGGTGCATTACAAACTCAGACGAATCTGCCTACCGAAGTCACTGCACACTGGCAAAACAAAAGAAATTATTGTGGACTTTAGAAAGAAACAGTCCCCTCCCCCTCCCCCTCTTATGATCAATAGTGAAATCATTGAAACTGTCCAGAACTTTAGTTTCTTGGCACTACACTGTCATGTAAACGTAAAATTAATGGGAGAAAAACACTCGGCTCATCGTCCAAAAAGCACAGCAGCGCTTGTTCTTCCTGCGACGTCTGAAAAGTTTCGGTCTCGGTGCCCACATGTTGATGCAATTTTACCGAGCTGTGATTGAGAGCGTGCTTACCTTTTCGATCACGGTTCCATCACGGCCAAAGAAAAAAATCAGACTGAGCAGTGTGGTCAAGACCGCTTCAAAAATCATAGGCAGAGATCTTCCTAGCCTGTACTCACTGTACCAGCAGCGTCTCTTACGTAGAGCAAGTCTTATCTCCAGTGATTCCACCCACCCCGGCAATGAGCTTTTCCAACTTTTACCATCAGGGCGTAGGTACAGTACAGGTCCATCAGTACCAGTACCAGCAGATTCCGCAACAGTTTTTTTCCCTCTGGCTGTTTGCGCTCTCTCGCTCTCTCTCTCTCTCTCTCTCTGATCAGCCGGACTAATTTGAAGAGAGAGCGCGAGTGGCGAGTGAGACTTGTCGGAATGTGTACAGTCAGCTTATAACTGAATCAGTGAGGCGTGCTCGTTCGCCGTGTTTAATACCGGTATTTGCTTTGTATTTAGCATGAAATCATATTTTAAAGTTTACTCGGTGTGTGTGTGTGTGTGTGTGTGTGTGTGTGTGTGTGTGTGTGTGACGGTGTGTGTGTGTGTGTGTGTGTGTGTGTGTGTGTGTGTGTGTGTGTGTGTGTGTGTGTGTGTTATTTTAGTCTTAGTAACTGACATCAAGACAAATTCCAATGTTTTCATTGGGGTTTTTTTTTTACATTAAACATATGGCAAAAAAACTATCTTATTTGTCTTTCTTACTCTTACTTTCCTGGTTTTTATTATATTGTGTGTGGATGTGAGTGCGACGTGCTAGTGTTGAGAAATGTGTATCTCGTGAAGTCTTTTTTGTTAGGATTATACGCTGGGCCACAGAAAAAAAGGAAATGTTTTGCGTTTATATTGCACGAATGCGTCCGACTGAGAGCGTAGTTTGTGTATGTGGCCGTTGCGTTTGTGAGTCTGTGCGTGCGACCGGTTGAAAGTCTGCGTGCGTTACACGCAGTGAATAAGCGCTAACGACAGACAAATGTTATTCTATGATTCGACAAATGCTTTGTCAAATATTTGAATGGCTCAGTCTTGAATTTATGACTCAGTGACAAAGGTCACAACATCAAACCCTTTCAATGCCAAGAAGAAAATAAACACAATCCAACTGCAAGAGATTGCTTTTGGTCGTTGAACAAAAAATCAGTGTCAGGGAAGGGGTTAATTCGCTCGAGTGAGGAGTGACGCATACGTACTCGCGGCATTTTGCCGCTTAAATCCGCATTCCACACGTCGTGAATGAGTTAAGGATCGGCCAACAGAAAGACATGTTAGTCGCACTGACACAGATTTTTATTTTCCGATGGTTTCATACGATTTACTTCCCTGTTGCACAGCTAGGCTCCATTCATTTTGTGCTCAGCTGGTCTGTGATTTTGGACCTTACAGCTGAAAGCGGTATGGTCCAAAATAACAGACCAGCACACACTTTTCACGAACATTTTACTTCTGTGTTTGCATCCTGTGTATTATTTCCTGCAGTAGTCAAAAGGAAAACAGAAAAAGTATTGATTTTTCTCGGCATATCAAACAAGTTCGGCAATTTTCGCCAATCTTCGGAAACGCCACTGCGGCAGTGAACTGCGGCGGACTGCGACACTGAACCCGATCGTACGGTGTCTTGCTTACAAAATGACCCCTTGTGGAACAGTCCTTTCATTCAATCGACGCACTTACCTTACTTGACTCTGATTTTATTTTATCATTGGCGTTTACGAATGTACTGTAGTTTGAGCATATTTTTGTTTTGTTTTTCCCACATGCTCAAATGCCACCTGTGGGTGAAAAAAAAAATCCTTTCATACCCTCGAGGTCAATATGTACTTAAAGGGGTATCTGTTAGTTAAGTCTCAGATGTTCACCCTACCGTGGCTCCAACTGTAAACCACGACCACCCCCTGCACTTTACGACTGACAAAATGCTAGGTTAACTTTTGACACAACATAAACTTGACACTGCAAAGACGGACAAGTTCTGTGCTGGTCTGTGATTGTGTATCTTACAGCGCTAAGCCAAAATAACACACCAGCATGCATTTTTTATTTGGTGTCAAATTTTGCACTATGTTAAACAGATTAAACCATTTAACCCAAGGCCACATTTCCTAAAATGTAGAAATGTCACTTCACAATTATGTACCAGTTCCAGAGATATATCGACCATGATAATTCAAGGGTAGTGCCAGATTAGCTTGGCGCCATCAGGCGCCAAGCTAATCTGGCACTACCCTTGAATTATCATGGTCGACCCATCTCCTGCTGTAGGGCGTCTGGGCTAAATGGGTTTCTATCTGTAATAGTACACTTGACAGCAGCAGACTATGCACCGTGTACATAGTCCCTGCGTACAGCATAACCTTTTCTGGAGCGACCACTCTTATGAGCGATAACCTGTCATTAAAGATAGTGGCTACAGCCATCTAAACGATGGTCTTTAATGACAAGTTATTTCTCATGAAAGTGTCACCTGTCATTAGAGATCATCATTTTGGTGGCTACTGCCACCTAAAGTTTGGTCTTTAACGATTGCTGATTTTTTTTGCCAGTCTTGTTAAGATATACCCTTTTGTTTTCGTGGTTGCTTATTAGAGGTTCTATTGTTTATGCACACCAATCCATCAACTCACCTTCGTGTCTCTACAGGAAAAAATGACAGCTGCATGCATAATAGGCCTACAGTTTCTACCTGTAGCAGGCAAACTTTAAGGAACTCTGAGTACTTCACAAAATATACAGATGAGTTTCAATTTCAAACTACAGCATGCAGGAAACTTAGTTCAAACAGTACCCCCCTGCAAGAGCCGGCTAGAGCCTCGTGATATCAGTCATGGTATTTCTATCGTAACCTCTTCGCTGCTGAGAAATTTTAAAACTGCACACAATCACATTGGAAGAGACAGATCCTCATGAGCCCACGCCGGCAACAATTGCGCGGGCTCATGAGAATCTATGCCTCTTGCTGACAATTTCTTCTCTCTTTTGTTGTTGTGTGTTTGACGGCTGGGACTCTTTGACTTTGAATGAACAAAGATTTTTAAAAGGTAAATTGAGATGACTGGTATTGAAGGGGTTAGTGTGTGTTGGACTGTGATGTTGCACCTTGCGACCTTTGCTGGTCTGTGATTTCGGGCCTTGCGGCTTTCAGCCGCAAGACCCGAAATTACAGACCAGCAGTTGTTCACAAATGCACGCATGTATACCGTTTCCTGATGGAATTACTTTTCACGATGCATCAGTTCAAAACTCTACACCGGTTTGAAATTGGAACACTGCTGTCTTGGTCTCTCGTCCATCCTTTTCCCTCGACATATGACACAGATTCACATAATCCCCTACAGCTGCGGGGGCACATAAGAATCTGTACCACTCGGTGACCAAGATTGGATCCAAATGGATCGTCAAACGAAGACATTAGTTGGTTGGGTGCACTACTGAATGTCGGTGTCCGCTCTGGTGAGTGTGTCGTTTGTTTCTAAGGCCTATTTGGCTCTGTATCTGCCCGTTCAGCTAAAGGCCTTCGGGCCGATATCGGCCGTGACCGGACCGCTCCGCGTCGCGCCGCGGGGGCAGCTACTGCCGAGGTTGGGACCGAAGACCATGTGCTCACTGGACGCGTGTCTCTTTGCAGTGCACGCCGGCTGTCTGAACTGAACCTGCTTGCACAACCAGTAGCGTCGACTCCGGCACTTCACCGCACCCGCGACTACAACCGCCTCTCCCTCGCCGCATTGTCGCTGTCGCTGCCGTTGGTGTTAGCACTGCTTCGTCTGTGATCATCTCAGATCGTCTGACCCTTCGCTCTTCGCTACCAGTTCAAAATGGTGAGTAAATCTGCATTGACTTATGTATGATTTCATTTACTATTTAAGCAACCTCTTTTCAGCTTTCGCAGCCCGGCACTGAATTGATCTCAGTCAGTCCCGCCACTTGCAGTCGCGCGGGACTGAGATTGCCCACGAAAGCAGAAAAGTAGAGCTTGATTAGCCTTGCGCACATATCCAAGTTTAATGTTGATCCAGGAGGAATACCTGTATGTGATTCGTAACGCACTCGGTTCGGCATTGCCAGTACAGACTTTATCTAGCATGAGGCTCGACTCTAGTACGGCCTCTGAACTATCGTGGTCAATCCATTTCCTGTGACCATGCACGTGTTTGAGCCGTTCCTTAATTATGCTGTAGCATTTGGTCAGGCCTGGAGAACGGGGGAGAAAAGTGTGTGTATGTGGGAGGGAAGGGGGAGGGTGTGGTAGTAGGAGTGTACGTGTGCATTCGTTTGTAAGTACTTGAGTGTGTGTGGGCCGAAAGGGGAAGGGGGGGGGGGGATATGTGCGCGCGCGGCGAGCCGTGTTTGTGTGGCATGTGTGCGTGTCCGTGCGCGCGTACGCGCTCTTGCGTGCGTGCGTGCGTGCGTGTGTGTGTGTGTGTGTGTCGCGTGCGTGCGTGAGTGCGTATATGCCGTGTGTTTGTGTGTGCGTGCTTGCGTGTGTGTGTGCTTGCGTGTGTGTGCCGTGATGCGTCAGTGCATCAGTGTGTGTGTGTGTGTGTGTGTGTGTGTGTGTGTGTGTGTGTGTGTGTGTGTGTGTGTGTGTGTGTGTGTATGTGTGTGTGTGTGTGTGTGCACAAGATCCAGTATGCCTACTCGTCTGCAGTGTGTGAGTGCATGAGTGTTGAATTTGTGTTTGCGCTAGTATCTGCTGTATTCTTGCATAATGACATGCGTGTGCGGTGTCAGTGTACGCATATTCAGTACGTGTTTCCGTTTCTTGTACACGTTACATGCTCTCAAAATACATATATGGCATTTTGCAGACGGTTTAAGCTGATTTCAACGATTCATAGTGCAGCTTGTTTGCACTGCAATGCGTCAGGAATAATAGCTCCTCCCTAAGGGGCATGTTTTTTCAGCGCTACTAACGACTCCTATAACAGGAACTGATAGTCCCCTGTTGTGTCCCCAGCGTGCAAAAGGACATCGGGCAGTGGCGTAGCCGTGTCATGTTGGCCCGCGCGAGCCAACAAACGGTTACGTCGGCCCATGGACTGTGTGCTTACTGGATTTCTAGCTGAGACCGACAAACTGACTCGCAAGACTGAGATATAATCCTAATAAGAGGAACGAGTCCTTAACCAAAACTAAGACCCTCGCCGTGAAGGAACAGCCACGCAGCAACGGCAAGCAAATGGCCCGTGCAGATCTTTATGAGCCATCGCAGTGTGCGGGAGCTCATGAGGATCTGCGAACACCTGGTTACATATCCCTGACAGTTTTATCTATGCCGAGCTTTGGGGGGAAAGGGGGGGGGGAGGGTCGGTGGATTAGGTTTTTTGGGGTTTTGTTTTTGTCACAAAAGGCTGTCTTTATTTCTCTTTTTTTTTTTTTTTTTTTTTTTTTTTTTGTCTGTCACTATTTTTTAATCCCTTGCTTGTCTGCGAAGACGTAGCCGGCTTGTTTGTACAGCGTTATTGTCGTAAGCAGAATCGATTTTAATTCTTCATTTCCCGAACAGGTGCCCATTGCAATAACTTCTTTGCAGGATCGATTGTAACAATTTGAAAATCTAATGCCTATTCCAGACACCTGTATAATCAGACAGTTCAGTTGAGCTGTCCATGTCGATCTATCCCCTGTGCTCTAAGTTGAGCAGACGCGTCTTAACTCTTTCCCTGTCGGTAGGGTTTTTTGTTGAGGTGGTGATTCCTGTAGAGCTGCCAAAAGGGTTCTGGTGATATTTAAAACTCATGTATCAGGCAGAATGTCTGCATGTTCGCAATTTAGTCGGCACTTATTGTGTATATTATACCTCGTATTAGAGCCTATATGAATAGCAAATGTGATCTCTTTGGCAGCTAAGCGTTTTATTCTGTTGACTGCCCCTTTTTTGCTGGGCGCTTGTGCTTGCTGGTCATGAAAAAGTGAAATTTGATCTTTAAAACTGAACCAAAGCTCGCCAACTGCAGTCGACTTCCCTTATAGCAAGGACAGAGTCGGATACAATTACTATCAATAATGTTTCAGAAATCCCTATCACGCTTTGTCTGTGTAAATTACATGACCTAATTGCAAACTTCGGTTGCATTACATGTCCCAATTTTAGGAGGATAACTGCCGGTTGAATTTTAAAGGGGCACGACCGAGCTTTCTTAATGCATCAGTTCACAAAAAGCTTTTCCTGGGCTTCAGTATACATGCCCACTTAGACAGTGACCATCCTATTGTCCCACCAAATGCTTTCTTTCGTCCGTTCAAAGCGAAAGAGGCCACCGGAATCGTGTGACTGGACCCGGTCAAAAGATTGCTTCTGATAGGCGATGGTAGCTGACGTCATAACTATTCTATACGACCTTAGGTCATCTGCATAATTATAACCAATCTGAGATAAGATGGCGGATGAACCAGCGAAGAAAAAAAGAAAGTATCAGTCGACTCGCGCCGGCTGACAATGACAGACTCGGAATCAGTCACTCGGATATTGAAGAGAAGAAAGAGGAAGAGAGACAATATACCCCTAAGTAGAATTGACATCGGACAAGGGAATAATTATAGAGCTTGGCTTGACCGCCCATCCAGAATTTGTCGCTTTCCTGCTATGTGAATCAGTAAGTAATCTACGGTCTTTGTCGATCTTCCTATGGTTCCGCGAGCGCCGCTAGTGATTTTCAGAATTCGTGATTTTCGGTAGAATTTACGTCTTACTGATTTTGCAAGATTTTAAACCTGTTTTATCATAAAGTTACAAGCTAGTTCATCAGATTTTATGCTGCAAGGATCTGAAAACTACGGTGTGTGTCAAAATTGCGACACTGACATCACTGGTCATGACACGTTTTTGTCTGTGCGGGCTGCTCATTCACTCGATTCACAGAGGTAATGTTTCTGCTGCGATGGTGCAGTTGTCGTTTCTAGAGATGCTTTCAGTTACGTAGACTTCGATGTGTGAGATGTGAAATTGCAGTGCAGAAAGTGGGTATAAATACCACTGTTCTGTTTCGTGTTTCCAAGGGATAACGGGTCAAAGGTCAAACTAGGCACCGTGGAAAGCCACGCCCCCAGCACGATCGTTACTAGTAGCCGCAGATCAAGCGGAACCCGCGGCATTGTGATTTTGAAAGCATAGCGAGTATGGAAGGCTTATTCTGCATTCTCGTAGATAATTGTATCAAAGGGATGCCGGAGAACATCAGTAACAAGTGTGTACACCACACCGATGACCTCGTCTGCAGTATTGACCGGGTTCTGCCTTGTGACGTAGGCTAGTAAATATGCACAAATTCAAAACGAGACCGATGCAGACGATAATCTGCGCTCACGGGTACAAAAACAACATACCCTCCAAACGATGAATTTCGACATTAGGCATTGTATTTACATCATAAAGCTCTAAGTTAGTACACAAAGGACCCATACATAATACTGTCAGCAGCGGTATCGGTTGCAGAAGTTTTCTGACTGTGTTGAAATGCTTGAACCTGGGGAACATAACTTTAAATTTCAATGCGTGTCAGCACAACGCGGCTGTGTTTTTATTTGCATATGTTGACTCATTGCTTTATTTTTCCTGCTGCGCAGCTACCTTGTCACGATCATATTATTTTGTCTAGTGTTTCGTAGTTTAGTGTTTGGTTTCCTAGCAAGAAAGTTGCAGTGGGACAGACGCACGTGTTAAGTTGACATAGTACTGTATTGCTGTGTTTTGTGGCTTTCTTTCAGTCTTCCCCCCTCCCCCCCCCCTCTCCCCTCCCCCCTCTCCCCTCCCCTCCCCTCCCCATCCCCTACCCCCCTCCCCCCCTTTTTTTATATTACCCGTTGTGTCTTAAGGTCAAAATCCACAAAATTTGGAGTTGTCCTCTGAAGCCTGCATTACAATTTTGGAGACAGATCGACCATATTAGTTCAAAGGTGGTGCCAGAATAGCTTGCCGCCCAAAGGCGCCAAGCTATTTTGGCACCACCTTTGAACTATCATGGTCGATTCACATCTCGCTGCTGTGTCGTTGCTGAGTGCGTTAACCTTTGCGCGCCCCATACAAGCTTACTACAGTGAACTTGTACCGCGCCCCATACAAGCTTACTACAGTGAACTTGTACCGCGCCCCATACAAGCTTACTACAGTGAACTTGTACCGCGCCCCATACAAGCTTACTACAGTGAACTTGTACCGCGCCCCATACAAGCTTACTACAGTGAACTTGTACCGGGCGCGCGACGGTTCACCGAAGAAATCGGAGTATTGTCTAATAATATCCACGTGACAGGCGTGCTCGGGAAGGGATCCAGACAGAAAGACTAAAGCAAATCCGTTGTGAAAGGTCGTGGTAAATCAAAGCGGCGCAGTTACCGAGTTGCTGAATTATTCAGTGTTCCGTTTGGGCCGTCCATTATCACTCCGATGCGGTGGACGTTAAAATCCCGAACTAACCATCGACCGACCTTTGGGTAGGGGAGGAGAGGGAATGTGTTTTTAAATTGTGAGCCTGCATTGCCGAGTTGTATGCAGTACCCAGATGCTGTTTCTAAGTTGTCAGCCTGCGTTAGTTTTTGTGTATGATTTTACCCTGCGTTGGACACACACAAAGTGAAATGGATGGAGAATCACGCGTGATGTTGTTGTAGGTGGCAAACGGCGCTTGTATTGTTGCCATGGTATCCAGTAGACGCATTTTCAGAGCGCGTCGGCCCACACTGAAGTATGTGTAATGTCACGCGTGCAGACGTGACATGCATCCTGACTTTCAACATGACAAAATTAATGAGAAACTAAGAACGGTCGTGCGCGTTAAATAAAGTAACTAGGTTCCAAACACGATACGTATGAAACAGGATGGAAATAGCATGGCTACAGATTGCTGTACAATGTGTATTACTTAACCCATTTAACCCCAAGGGCACATTTTGTAGGTGTCACCTCATGACTTTGTATCAGTTGCAGGAGATGGATCGATCGTGATAATTCAAGGGTAGCGCCAGATTAGCTTGGCGCCTGACACTACCATTGAATTTATGATGGTCGATCCATCTCCTGATGTAGTGCAATGGGGTTAATGGGTTAACACTTTGGCAGCTGGAATCATCTCTACGAAAAGCGCCACCAAGTGCAAAAGGGTTCTCTGGCTTAGTTTTCGTATGGGGATGTGTGTGTGTGTGTGTGTGTGTGTGTGTGTGTGTGTGTGTGTGTGTGTGTGTGTGTGTTTTTTTTCTGTGATTTTGGACCATACGGCCGAAGGCCGTAAAGTCCAAATTCACGGACCATCACACATGACTTCCGTCTCTCCCCACTCCCTCCCCCACCCCCTCCCCCACCCCCACCCCCTCTATTCCCCACCCCTCTCCCCCATCCCTCTTCCCTGTCCCTTCAGTATCGATTATTCTGGCCGGGAAAATGCTCTTTTCTAGTTTCCAGCTTCCGTGCTGCGATGCTGGCTAGCCGCGGTTCCCAGCAGATGCAAAATAAAATAATATCCAATTAGCCAGCCTAGGGTTACGGCTTTCCTTCCGCAATGCGGCGTATTAGACACGCCCCCCCCCCCCCACCCCCAACCCCACCCCCAGCCTCAGCCCATCCCTCCCTTACATCTCCGTTTCGATTCTTCAATATTCCATCCCATATACATAATCATCCATTTTCACGTTCAGTGCCAAATGTCTGATATTTCTGATAACTTTCAGATACTTTCAAGAAGGACCGTTGCCTGCACCGTCGGCGTCGGAAAAGACGTGAACGCCCACCCACCCTCTCCCCCCCCCCCCCCCCCCCCCCCCCAACCTCACATCTACCTTTCGATTCTGCAATATTTTCATCCAATATAGATAATGATCCTTTTCCGATTCAGTTCCAACCGGTTTGATATTTTAGAATGATCATGAAATGGAGATCATTGTCAAACGGCAGATGGAGAGAAGAAGAAAAAGACAGGAAAACCAAAAGTGCAATGCCAGTTGGCAACATTTCATCGAACCGTCTTAAGCCCCCGGTCTTCCTCCCTTTAACTCGTTCAAGACGTGCAACATAAGAACACGCAGTTGCGTGCCGCTTATTCCGACGTTTGCGGCACGTCTTGAATGACTCGACTCATTCAAGGACCCCAAACATCAATAGCTGCGGAAGTGTCGTCTAGCGTTGCCGGCGGCAACGCTAGACGACACTTTCGCAGCTATTGATGTTTGGGCGCATTGAATGAGTTAATTCTATGTCTTCCCTTTCTATTTCCAAACCGCAGCGCCGAGAAGGAAAATCCAATAATGCCGCAGTGCAGAACGACACCGGCCAGGCTAACTGCCAGGCTCAGCGCATCTGCAAAGAAGCATAGATCCTCAAGAGCCACCGCCACAGCCTGGTGTGGGGGGTTTATCGAGATCTATACTCCTGTTTATGGGCGTGTGTGTAGTGTAGCATTGTCATCTGTGCCGAGTGGGTTCCGCCACGAAAACACAGCGGGGAAGCTACTACTGAGGAAGCTGAAGTTCACGATGGCGAAGACATACGGGTCGATGTTGTAGTTCTGCAAGCTTCCGTGCCTCCCCTCACCGTGTTGCCGCAATGTGGAGGCGGGTGACTGCGAAAGGTCTTCGGGGAGCAAAAGACCCTAGGGTTGACGTCGACCCGAGGACCTTCTGTTTTCAAGCGACTGTCGGCCTTCTACGACAGACCGTACAAGTTAGGAAAGTCAACGGATGGCGAGAGGCGACACGCCGGTGATGTGGCAGCGAATAAATGAATATGTGTTACGCCCCCTTCCCTGCCACTGTACGTACATTTCTTGTTTTTGAAATCCGTGTCCGTTCAACGACCAAAAAGCCAGAACCGCCCAAGAAACATGGGTACACATTGGTCTCAGCAAGAGACATTCGCGGGGGCCGGCCATGAGGATCTATGTCTCTTGCAATTGGATTCGTGTTCCCTTTTTTCCGGCAGTGAATGGATTAGTATGCATCACCTCTATCATTTCCTATAATGTTACCAAACAGCTGCAGCAAGCTGCGAACACTTTCTCAATGTCTGCACAGTGAACTTTTTTTTTTTAAATAAACATTAAAAAAAAAAAAAAAACAGAACGCCGTCTCGACATCAGTGGACAGACTGAAAATACACCAGATAGGTCTATGATCAGTGTCATTGTTTTGTTCCTTTCTTCGAAAAGACAGGAACACCAAGCTCAACGAATTGTTTCTTTTGATGCGACACTCTCCGCTTCCGAGCCTTTCTCCTTTGATCTTGATTCAGAGAAATTCTTTTTCTTCTTTTTGGGGGGGGCGTGAGGGGGGGGGGGGGTTGAAGAAGGGCTATTTTGCAAAGTGCATCCTTTGAGCATATACTAATGGTCAACACTTAAGGGCCACTTTTTTATCGCAGACTCGCCGACAACACGACACACAATACTTGCACTCAGTACTTTGCTAATTTATTCAGTAACAATTTCATTTAAGTTTTGAGTAAATCAAGCAATTGTAACAACAGCACTACGTTAGAATGTTCACACACCCCTCATTTGAAAAGTCACACAAGACTGGTCCAGTCAGTAGCGAATGTACCCACCGTTTGCAGCCAAACATTCAATGCAGCGTTGACGCTTGGAGTTCACCAGGGTTCGGAGAACATGTTGTGGGATCGCTTCCCACTCTTGATGCAGGAACTGAGTCAGGTGGGGGACTCGTTGAGGTGGGGGGGGGGGATGCTGACTACACGTTGCCCCAGCACGTCCCAGAGGTGCTCTATAGGAGCCAGATCAGGTGAACGAGCTGGCCACTCCATCCTCATGATGCCCCGTTGCTCAAAGTAATCATCCACCACACGGGCGCGATGAGGTCGAACGTTGTCGTCCTGCAGAACAGCATTGTCGCCTATAGCTTGGAGAGCTGGCTAGATGAGGGGCTGCACAATCTCGTCCCGATAGCGCAGTCCAGTCAGAGTGCCTCGGATGACGTGGAGGGGGGTCCTGCCTTCCCTGCTGAAGCCTGCCCAGACCACGATTGAGCCTCCTCCGTAGCTATCCACCTCTTGGACACATCCATACGTGAATCGCTCGCCCTGGCGTCTCCAGACCCTCATCCTGCCGTCGTTAAAGGACACAGTGAACCGTGACTCATCAGTAAACAGAACCTGAGTCCACTGGAGTCTGTTCCACCTCACATTTTGACGACACCAGGCAACCCGGGCTCTGCGATGAGCTGGAGTGAGGGGTATTCTCACTGCTGCTCTGCATGAAGCCAGGCCAATTTTGCGCAGACGTCGTCAGGCTGTGCTTCTGCTGATGTTAACGTTTGCAGCTTGCATCAGTTGACGTCGCAGAGTGGTTGACGTGACAGTTCGGTCGCGCAGAGCCGCCACACAGAGCTATCTGTCCTCCCTTCTGCTGGTGCAGCGCGGGCGTCCTGAGCAGGTTCTTCGTTCTGCCCTTCCAGTTGCTTGGAATCGTGCTAGCAGCCTCTGGATCACTGAATGGATCACACTAAGACGTCTCCCAACTTCATGTCCGGAAATTCCATCCTGCAGCCATGCTGGCGCCCGGCCTTGATCTACTGGCGTTAGACTTCGTCGTGGTGGCATGGTTAGGAAAGTGACAATTATGCCCCTACTGTACCGGTATTTGTAGCGAAACAGAAGTGCTCAGTGTTCACGACTGACCCCTTTAGCACGTGCATCACGACTTTACCGAGTTTTTCCACCTGCCTGCCTTTGGTACACTTGCCAATATCGCACAGCTTTTCAGAAAAGCTGACGATGTTTAATGTGCATTTGACACGTTCGTGGAAATTGATGTATTGTTGTCTATTGTTCCCTGTGCAGTGGACTGTCTAAGGTCAACTTTTAACCCATTTGGATCGAAAGAACTTTGTATTTTATTAGCGTACTTGCCACGATAAACAATGACACACAAAAGTGGTGTGGCAATTAAGTTTTCACCATTAGTATATTATGTTGCTGCCGTACACGGACTGATTCGTGTGTGTGTGTACAGTAGGGGTGTGGGGGGGGGGGAGCAGGTTTCGTGTGTGCTGGCTTGTGATTTTGGTCGAAATGTCCAAACTCACAGACCAACACATGCAGGCTATTTGCATAATTTTTATTTCATAATGACATGTATGCGGCGTTCTGCGATGTAAGTTCTTATTGATCTTTG
Organism: Semisulcospira habei; assembly: GCA_036245525.1. Taxonomy (NCBI): domain Eukaryota; kingdom Metazoa; phylum Mollusca; class Gastropoda; family Semisulcospiridae; genus Semisulcospira; species Semisulcospira habei. The sequence continues at coordinate 116,551,695 of BTPG01000004.1, read as the reverse complement.
CTTCCTTGACGTCATCGTTCCATATTGTAAACCTCGGACTGAAAAACAGAAATTCGTGATTTACCTCGGATTAATCCTCCGGCACAAAACAGATGATTTCTTTGAGGTCTGGCAGTTGAGGGCGATTTACCACCACAGAACTGAAGCCTCAGTTACCTCCTGCACCCTAGGAACACAGATGTAAACGTGTCCAGAATTATTTCAACAACGACAGGAACCGTATTTAGTCTCTAGTTCTCAAAAATTTCCTGACCATTATTTCAAGCAAGGCGCTTTATAGGTTAAGCGATATTCATAGACGTGTTCTCGATGTTTCGCATTAGTCCTAACAGGTACTGAATAGGTCTAGCAAGAGCTAAGGCTCCTCATGAGCCCCCGCATTCGCGGGGCTCATGAGGATTGATGTCTCTTGCAGACGGACTACTTTTGCTGAATTTCGAGTTTATTCTCTTTCATTCTCGCCGTATAAATACGAGTCATACACAACGCGCTCCTCATAAACAAAAGTTTTACTTTGTACAAATAGCGAACAGTTTTCCTGCGTACGCGTCTTTTTGATAGTTGAGATCAGGCGGATGTTTGGGATGCCAGCCCCCCTTTGTTGACTAACAATAAGAAGAGTTGTACTGTTTCTCTGCCGCCATCTTTTTGTCTGGTTGTCGTGACCACATGACCGTAGTTCTGCGTGCGCAACCGAAGAATAGTCTGCACGGTAATGTAAGCATGCTCTTGGCTGTAACAACTGAGTGAAACACGTGAACAGGAAACCGGCTGTGGGTTTTTTTAAATTTCAGCTGCAAATGAGGCCTTTGCTCTTTGCTTGAGGCGTAAACTAATGTTTAGCTTGCATTGCAAGAATGTATGAACTATTATTGGGGATCAAAATGAACAATACCAAAGACACACACACAGACACACACACACACACACACACACACACACACACTCGCGCGTACACCATCACACACCATCACACACACACACACACACACCACCACCACCACCACCACCACCACCACCATACCACCACCATACAACACCACACCACACAACACAACACTCACACATTGAACAGCGGATAAAACAACTGAGTGTCTTTCTGCACTTGAATCGTTGAGATATAAACATCAGTTTGTCAGTGCAAGCGCTGTCGCACACCCATTTGTCTGAACTTGCAACTGTTTTCCGATTAACCCTTTTACGTCGAACATCTCTCAAACGCAAGAGGCATAGCCTCCTCATGAGCCCCTGAGACAGCGGGGGCTCATGAGGATGTATGCCTCTTGGTGGCTCTGCATAATATATCAACGTCAATTGACATATCATCGGCCGCAAGTAAATTCGATGATTTCAGAGACGTTGTTCAAAACCAATTGAATATTGTTGTCTTGTTTGTACGCGTCTACTGTTCGGACCTTGGGCTGTGTACTCGGGCCATTGTGTTGACCATGCGTCAGGTGCGGCAAACGGCTGTATGCTTTAAACCCCTTCACTGCCGAAAAAAATATACACTATCCAACTGCAAGAGACATAGATCCTAAAGAGCCCCCGCTAATCTCGGGGGCTCTTGACGATCTATGCCTCTTGCTGACGCCACTTTGTGTCTTATTTTCTTGGACGGATGGGATTTTGGCTGTGAGTTCACGTTGCAAAGATTTCAGAAACACGATTCAACCGCTGGCAGTGAAGAGATGGACTAAGAATAACACCCTCACTTTGAGGGACAGATCGATTATATGTTTTTCAGCAAGAGGCGCTGTTTCTCATGAACCCCTTAGGTTGTGGGGGGCTCATGAGGATCTACGCCTATTGCAGCTAGCCTGGGATAGACGGACGACAGGACAGCAAACAAATTGAAAATCCTTATTTGTCATTGTTAGGCTCGACGCTGAACGTTGCCTATTGTCCTCTTGCAAGCAAGAGATGCAAATTCCCATGGGCCTCTTAGGATCGGTGGCTCATGAGAATGTACGCCTGTTTGTAGATAGAATGGTCGCACATAGGGACAGCAAACACATTGAAAATCCTTAATAGGCCGTCATTGCTGAGGTCGACGTGGAAGGCGTTACATTGTCTTGGCAACAGACTTTGCAATCGATTCAACTGACAGCAGAATTATTTATTCGTTGTTGTACATCACTAACAGAGGAAAATCGGTCGACAGTCGGTGCCCATGTTAACCCGTTCGAGGCGTGCCTCATCCGGATACGCGGCATAAAGCCATATGTCCGAATACAGCACGACTCGAATGGGTTAAGAGGAAAACATGCGAGGAAAAACACGCTCAGGTCTTTCACATCTGACTTTCTAATTCCGGTTCTTACGTCTAAACCTGCCGATTAAACTGAAGTGAATGCGATCCAGCGGCTGCAAGAGACATAGATCCTCACGGCTGCAAGAGACATAGATCCTCATGAGCCCCCGCTGTCGCGGGGGCTCATGAGGATCTATGCCTCTTGCCGACACCACTTTTAGCCATTTCCTTGAACTGACGGTTGTTGCTTTCGGTCATTGAATGAACAAAGATTTCAGACACCAATGAGGTTATGCCCGATCGAGTTCATTAGGCACAACCCTTTCGCTGTCACGAGTTGATGCATTTACCGCCACGTTTACAGCCAGAGGGTTTGTAGACGACACTAAATGTGGTCTTTTCAGTGCTAAAGCTGACACGGGCCTTGCTACTGTAAAACATGACATCAGACCGTCTGAGAATATGTAGGTCATATGGAAGCGTTCCCGGTTCAGTACCGTCTCAGTGTCCGCATTATTCTGTAGGTCGTGAGACTATCGCCTTTATCTCTATTTTAAATCATTGGCCGCCGACAGTTATTGGAGTTTGGCCGACAAAAAGGCATAAAAACAGGTTTGTCTTGGACAGCCATCGAGCTATCTTATCATATACGCTTGCAGTGCCAAACTTCTCTCAGCCTGCCCAGAGCCAATATCATGTCAGTAGTAAAACACTGCGTAGACTACGTACAAGTGTCATGAATGCCTGACATCATAGAGGCCTACTGAAACTGCATTTGTCGTGTGTCCCTTTTTACGTCAAGTCTCTGATGCTAACTTCATGTGCTCTGTATCCCTTTGCACGTCAAGTCTCGAATATTGACTTTCGTTTAAAGGTCCTGGTTCAGCAATTAGTCAGTTGAGGACAGCGAAAAAAAATTTCGAAGTCCCTACTGACCTGACTTGAAGTGCAACCCTGACAGGGCCTCATCAGATGGGATCCCCGAACATTCACGTTACTATAGCTGCTGTAGAGTGTCAGACGTCCTTGACGGCTGTCACAGTTCATGCAAACAGGTATACGCCACTCAGCTGCCAAAGGTCACTTCCAGTTGCATCTGTCCGTACACGGTAACACCCACAATTCTCGTGCAACAACAACGAAAGATGACTATCCAACTTTCACTTCTGGGCCGGTACTGGGAAGCACTGAGCGACGTCCACAGCGTCCAAAAATGGCCCAGGGAATGGTGACGGTACGTCGAACATGCTATATCGTGGTCTTCTCATTTCTTATGTCCTCGCATTTATCCAAAACAAGGTTTCCTCGAAAGCGTTTGCAAACAACAAGTCTTTATGGTAGTCGCCATTTTTACGAAGGGAAGCTACTAGATAATGTGTGTGTAAGGGACAGCACTCCCGTGCTAAGCAACGCGCAAACGCCCACCTCAAAACGATTTTATTTTTCACAAAAGCCTGGGAGATAATTTACAGGTCATCATGCAACAATGTGATGTGCATGGGTGACAGTGCGAGAATATGAAATGAATGTAAACGGGACATAAATATGCCCCATAAATCCATGGCCAGCAAGCGATATACATTCCCATGAGCTCCTGCGGATGCAGGGGCTCATGAGAATGTATGACTTTTGCATTTGGAACAGGCTGGCTGAAGGCCTGTTCTGTCTGAACCAAACAGCTGAAATTCAGCTTTTCGGGATTTTGAAAAGCTGAATCAGCTTCTAGGAGTGAAGACGGTCACCCATTGATGTGATTGTGCCTGTTCGTGTGTGTTACACGGACATAAAATTTGATTCCATTATAAGAATCTAAGCACTAGGTAATATTTTGCTTTGTCGTTTACTTCTCATCTTGTTTTTTTTTTGTTTTTGTATCACAAAAGATAATTACCGTCTGCAAACTTGATGAGTTCAGTGATAATATTTTCTCCCCAGACCAACTGCTGTCTATGCACACGCAATGCACCCTGCCCAATGCATACCTCATGCAGGTGCCTGACAGCAAACACCGATACACCAACTACAAGCTAAAGGGTGCACGAGCAAACGAGAGGCAAGTTTCAAAATAATTAGATACAGGGCCGCAGCAGATGGTTCCGGCCTTCGCCATACCAATAATGTATACATTTTTTTGACAAGACCATATAATTATGTCTGTTTATGCCCTCGACCCAAATTAATTTAAATGTTACTAATTTTTCCATTTTTGGGGGGTTGTGCGAATTCTTTCCCCCCCCCCCCCCCCCCCCCCTGCCCGATTGACTTTAGGAAGCAGATGAAAGCAAGCTGGCATCATGCAGGCATGCACCCCTTCGGCTGGAGCATTAGGTTTCTTTCACCTCGTGCTATGGTTATGAGATATGAAATAAATGTTAGGAAACAGATATATATATATTATGTAATTGGTATTCTAACCACAATATATTTCATTCATAGTTTATCTATGTTTGCACTGACAGCAAACCATGTGGGATTTATTTCTGATTACTCCATATAGCAATGTTCTCTATCAGAAAACTGAAATGACTCAACCCGCAAAAATAAATATCAAGGAAATAATTATATCAGTTCACAACAGCAAGAGGTATATCTCACTTGATCTTCATTTTGTGACAAAAACATTGTTTTCAAATACACTTCAACGTATGGTTTATTTGTTTATATCTGTACTGAGTGAAACTGTTAAAAATGCCTTTCATTGTGAGGCTTCTCTTATGAGTTTACCAAAATCGTCAAGTACATCAATAAGTGTCTCTTGGCTTGACTTCACGAACGAAGATTCTATAGGGCTTGCCCACGTCGTCTGCAGGCATTTTCGTGGCTGCGGAGGCCAATCCGGGACAGGCAGGTTTACATCAATAAGTGTATACATAAATAAAACACAATTACCATGATTGTCATAATTCCTAAAAATACAGCTGATTTTTTTTATGAAATGAGTATGTCTATCCTCAACAAGACCAAGTAGTCTATGTACCCTACAGAACCACATAGTCCAGATCAAAATGGTGACTGCGAAGCGTGTGTAATGCAGAGACGAACTCAACGAAAAAAAGAAAGACGCTTAGAAAAGACAGCTACAACACAATTTTATTCATATTATCTAGTAATAAATTGTGTTGTAACTGTCATTTCTAAGCGACGTTCTTTCCTCATAGGGTTCTTCTCTACAGAACAACATACATGTGCACTTTTACTTCCTGCACCATATATAACTGTAATAATACATGAGGCAAAAACACAAACAGAACAGAGACAACCATTTTAATTATAAAGAAACAATTTCAGTGATGTCATTGAATTATATGCATGGTATATTTTGCTTATGATGCTGTCATTCAAACTTGGTCACTGTGTTTTGGTAAGTGAGGGAGAGGGGGGGGGGGGGGCTGGAGGGGGCGGGTACACATGCAGGCATATATATATATATATATATATATATATATATATATATATATATATATATATATATATATATATATATATATATATATACCGCAACGATTTCCTAATGTAATGTTACATATGGCAATATAGTTCTATCATCATATGCTAAATTTTGCTATCCACCAAAATGCTAATATTGCCATGATTCCACAGCAGACAGACAGCCTTCATGGACAGGTCCAACCAGTGAAGAGACAACAGACTGGCCAGTGTCAAACATGTCACCAAACTGCAGGGGCGTTAGCAGCAATGTCACACAGAAACTTTGGAACAGCAAACAGCCTGATGCAGTGCAGTGTGCCCCAACTTGCTCTCAGCAGGCAGCTGCAAGACAAGAACAAAGGTCAGTTAGTACATGTGAAGATGTACTGCAAACACTGTTCTAGATGAGTTTACTTGGCTACCGGGTATCAGCCAGTATAATCTACTCAACATGAAACCAACCGTAATGAATCAATCACAGCCAGTGTAATCAATAAACTCCATACAAGACAGATTTGCAAAATAACTTTTACAAACAATTTCTTTGTCTCGGTGATGGTCAAACGATTTATACAGTTTTGTTCTAATAATAAAAGACATTGTAGCTTTGCAATGCTGCTTGGTAACATGATATTATATGAATATGTTTTCAGGCCAACATAACCAACTTTTCCCTGGGGGAGACTAAAGATGCACTCAACCGATGAGCAGCCCCTGGTGACCATATCGAATGTGGGAGTAGAGGCGACACCTTATCAGCGCGTGACCAGTGAAGACAATCCGGCCTACTGTTTGTGTGGGAATCATCTAATAATAATGGACAACAAGAACTACTGAATTTGATCCAGCTGATCGAGTTAACAGAAGAACCAACTTTTCTAGATATTTGTAAGAAGCAGACCGAAGTCAAATTTTGCAGCGTCAAAAATTATAGCATCACATTTGCAAATAAAATTCCCACATTATAATAGCAATCAAACATCACCAACACTCTACATACAGATTTTTTTCAGTTGTGGCATGAGAGCCATATGGGGCTTGGCAACAGCAAACACTGTTGCTCTTGTCAGGTGGCCATAATCAGATGGCAGTTTCTAAGCCCCAATCTAAACTACCTGAGGGCACTATCTGGTTGTGTATGTGTGTGAAACCAACCTCCAAGTCTTTACTTCTGCTGAAAAACCACATCCACTCGTCGCTCAATCTTGTCATCTGTACTGCGTAGGTAATGTAACAAACTGGAGAGCTTCTCATCAGTGAGGCATTGGGGATACAAGGCCACGGAGCACATTCCTTGATGAGAAAAAACAGAATGAAGAGAACATTTTCATTAACTTTTAAAATTTACTTTCTGTCATGGAGATTGTTTACATCTGTTTGTACAAGTAGTTGGGACATGAATAAATGGACACATGCATGTAATATATACTCCATATTGTGCACTTTGTACTCTCTATACAAGAAAGTATTAAAGTTGAATGTAAAAGCAAAATGTTGGACATTTTTTGTTTTCAATACATTTGGACATTCTTCTTCATAAATTGCATACATGTCTGCTTTCATTTTTCATCCTTGTTATAACTACATACTGTAAACAGTGCACATGAACAGGAATTCTGCACCTGACTTGCCATAAGAAAGAATTAGTTTTCATGGTCAGTGTCACAATCCTAAATAGTATATTTCTACAAATACATGTACTGTAATGATACTGAAAATGACATGTACAATACTGCACTTGTACCAGAAATTGCACAAGTGTGTAACATACATGTACTATGCATATTTCTGCTGTGCTACCTGGTATGCCACAGAGTGCCTGTTGCTAATCTTGGTATACTGCTTGCATACTTGGTGGTTGAAGTCAAGGATGGTAAGCCTGTTGCGCATTGTGTAGCCTTTGTAGCCAATGAAAGTTTTTGGGGGGGCCATTTCATTTTCAGCCACATAGATACATCCCCTTGACTAACACTCAAAACACTCAATGATGAGACTGAAACATATCTAAACTCTAAGTCAAAATAAGTGCATAAATAAGACATGATACCTTGATCATGCCTGGCAAGGACACTCGTAATGTGTGGTGATGGTTGATAACAGGCTTTATCCCTTGTTTCAAGTGGTGTTTAGCCTTTGGCAGCAGCAAAGAAACTGAAAACAGATGGCCAATATAATAGATAAAGCAAAACCTGAAAGTAAAAAAAGCACAAAAGTGAAAATGTACCAGCAGCAGTTTATACTGAGTAGGTTATTTCGATGACAGGACAGTTTCGTGTGTTTTTGTTCTGCATACACTCAAGGATATAATCCTCCATGTAAACACACAGCTCAACTCAAACCTTTTATGCAGTTCGCTTGCCTTTGTGCCACACATCAAAGTAATGATCCAGATGTTTCAGTGGCTGCGATCAAGTCAGTAATAATATACAAATCTATTTCATACTGGAAAAAAGATACATGCATTACAGAGTGGCAAACTGACCGGTAGCTAGCACTAGCTGTTATGAAGACTTGGGAGAAAAACCACCATGGCACCATGATAATAATGTTTACTGTCAACTTGTAAATATACTTACAGTGTGGAGGTAGCAGTCATATGTAAATCATAACTTAGTGTTGTGACAGCAATATTTCCAGGACACTATAAGCTACTTTATGTGTGATGTGATAACACTTTTACAAACAAAAATGATTTTGTGCAAGCGCACGGGTGTACCATACTTCAAAATCAAATGCCACCAAACTGATAATTACCTGAAAGTAGCAGGAGATTACAGTAGAACTCTGTCGGTGACAACTTATCGGACAGGTCTTGCTGTCTTCAGAAACTCGATGCCAGTCTGTGCATTCACCAGTTTCAAGTCACCTGACCTTGTGGCAGCCCTGCTGTCTAGAAACAAACCATAAACACAGTCATGGATGGACAAAACCTGTTGAAAAAGAAATAAATACAGAAAATAGGCATGTGTGCACATACGCATGTACGTGTGGCTTTCTAAAAATGGCTTAGTCACAAAATAGCAGCACATTTGAGTGTTATGATATGGAGCAATATATACATACATGTATTTACATGATTCACAGAAAAACTAGCAATAAAATATTTTGGTATACAAGAATGATAGTATAAGTTTTTGTCACTCATATTTCTCCTGTTCATAAGCTTGTGGTTTCAGGAAAATATGAGAAATACATTGTATCAGTGGCAAGCCAACTTACAATAGACCACTTATATACCTGATTGTGAGTTTCATAATGAATTATGCACATACATGTATTGCTCTATTTCATCACACTGAAATGTGCTGTTATTTTGTGAACAAATATATTTTAGGTTGATTATAGTGGTATAATTATTTTATCCTTACCTAGACCTGTTGATTATATTCTCATCCAGACAATTGCTGATGTTGTTTTCATACAGCGAGCAGCTGTACATTTGTTTTCATTCAGACAGCTGAACATTTTGTCTGTGTTCAGACAACTGCAGGTATATTTTGTTTTTTATTCAGACAGCTGTATATTTAATTCTATTCAGACAGCTGTATATTTTGTTCTAAATATAAGCCAGCTGTACATTTTGTCCCAAGCACACACACACACACACACACACACACACACACACACACACACACACACACACACACACACACACACACACACATTTTAGGTTCACAACTTACCTTGCCACTGCGATTATCTGTTATGTATTGTGATGAGATTGGGCGTTGTTCCATTACTGATGCACCTTCACTTTGTACTAGCTTCACAAATGTATCCACAGAAATAACACATTAGCTGCTTGCTGCTCTGTGAGCTCATTTGGTGTGGCACTGAAAAAGAATCAAATGACTGGTATTTGTATAGTTATGTAATGCACACACGGGTCTTGTACTATAAAATGGCGTGGCGTTCTGAAGATATTTACACAAAAACTTGACAACCACCACGAACCCCCAAAACAAATCGCAACTAAAAGTGGAAACTTCTAAATGTACATCAGACCAGAGCTCAGAATATATCGCATATTTCATTATGTATATAACACAAATATGTGTAATAGAAAATTGCCCAGAAACTATTACACTTATTTATAAAGGAGAGAAAATTTAAAAACAAAGTTTCAGGCTGTTACTATAGTGACGTATATATGGTAACTACAGAAGAGACGAACAGTGAGGCTAAGATTTCCAATCTATTCTTCGTCTTGTTCATCGATGTATTCTGCCTACTTCTCACCACTGTCGTCTGCTGTTATTTCCTCAGTCATCATTTCCCCCGAAATTAGTGTCCTGTACACCAGAACACACATAACATTACGATCGCTAGGGCTTCTTGTTGTTGACAAGGAAGTGGTCATTAGAGTGGTGTCCCCTGATAATACATATTTACGAGTACCTTCCCTTTGTAAACACGACGTCAGCTACACGCGCATAGGTGTTTGTTGTTGTTGGAAATATACTTACCAACAAAAGTAATATTTGTACCACAAAAAGTGAAAAGACCACACCATATCATGTTGGACTTACCGCCACCATTCGCTGGACCTTTTTTGGACGCTCTGGACGTCGCGGCTCGGTGCAGGCTTCACCAGTGCGGCAAAATGAAAGTTGGATATTTTTCAGTCGTAGTTGCACGGGAATTGGATGTTACCGCGCACGGACAGATGCAACTGGAAGTGACCTTAGGCAGCTGGATGGTGTATACCTGTTTTCGTGAACTGTGACAGCCGTCAAGGACGTCTGACACTCTACAGCAGCTATAGTAACGTGCGTGCTCGGGGATCCTATCACACGGGGCCCTATCAGGGTTGCACTTTCTGTGTCAGGTAGGGACTTTGAAATTTTTTTTTCGATGTCCTCTACTGACTAATTGCTGAACCCGGACCTTTAAACTCGCATGATATCCGTATTCGGCAATTCTTTAACTCACTGCGCCCCAGGTACGAAATACTCTTATTTTGGAGTTGTCCGCTGATCATTGACTGCATTAAATGCAGGAGACAGATCGACCATGATAGTTCAAAGGTGGTGCCAGAATAGCTTGGCGCCCTGGCACCACCCTTGACCTATCATGGCCGAGCCATATCTTGCTGTGGTGTGTCGGGGCTGAATGAGTTAATGCTAACGTCATTCGCCGCGTATCTGTCTGTAGCCCGTCTACAGTGAGTTAAAAGTCCATCACCACGCCTAACTCTATCTGTCTGCAAGACGCAGATCACGATGAGTTACCTGCAGAGAGATCCCCGCACCTACTGACTGCAATGTGAGCTTCATTTATGTCTGTAATTCTAAGTAGTGGAAAGTCACAAGGTCTCGTAAAACTAAACCAGACTCCATGACATTTTGCTGCCGCCTCGTTTATTTCCCAGTGACGTTATTAACACTTTCGAATCCACATCCAAGCGGCTTACATTAGAAGCGTGTCTGCTTGTACAAGTCATTAGAGGATTTCGACTGTAATTCAGTGCTTAAGGGTAGTGCTTGATTAGCTTGGCGCCTGAAGGCGCCAAGTTAATCAGGCACTACCCTTAAGGGAAACAAATCTTCTTATAGCGTTTGTTTGTTTTTTTACCAACAAATCGATCATTCTGATTCTGTCCAGTTAATGTCGATTGAAGGCCAACAGCTGACAGCTTGAACTGAAAGAGTCATGAAAGTGCTTTTCACAAGTACTTGCCGTTGAAAAATAATTAAAATTGCAAGACTCTCTGTCTCGGTGCTTTTCACGAGAGATGAAGAAACTTTTTTTTTTTTTAACCCGGTCCTGCAAACAAAGCCCGAGTGCATGAGGCATAGATCCTCATGAAAACCGAGGATCTGTGCTTCTTATTGGCCACATTTATGTGTGTGTGCCTCAGGCAAACAGTGAGGGTCTGTGGTCGTTTCAGAGAGTGCACTTCTAGGACAGCAGAACCTGTCTTGTTCTAATGTATCTGGCAGCAAAAGTTGGGTTAAAGAAACAGCGGGGCTTCTCAAACTGAAACTTTTGAAGAAGGACGATTTTTTTTTTCTTGTAACCGAGCCAGTGCGCAAAGGCCATCGGGCCGACGTCGGCCGCCATTGGCCCGCGCACGGCTGTGCGCGGGCCAACGGCGGTCGACGTCGGCCCGATGGCCTATTGCGCAATTGGGAGTCGAAATGTTCGCGTCCGCTAGGAGAGTCCCTCTTTGGAGACTCATTTCTTATGTAACATGTTCAACTCAGTAATATAGATTGTAAACTTCATCCCTAGGGACCATTCACTTCAAAAGAAAACGTTATGTGGAAATGTTCAATGCATGATGTATGTGTTCGTGCGGGACATGAAACGCCGGGGTCAAGAGCAAATTGGGATAATCACAAACGTGTGGAACGCCTGCTGCGCCATTTTGGAGTCGAAAGTCTGAGAAAAGAAACCCGCTAACACTACAAACGGGCCACCGACGTCACTTCCGTCATGTGTCGCTTTCAACACCCCACAAAAATAATGAAAAAAAAAAAATGACACGAAAAAAATAGAAGAAAATGAACAGTGGCGTTTTCTCTTTCTGGCAGCGCAGCGGGTTTCAAGCATGACTTATTTTGCAAACCTCCTGCGGACCGGCTACAAGTGAAGTCTTGTTTGTATCGATCCAAAACCTCCGGGGATCGCCCAAGGCCCATCAATTATTCAACAGTGCGCTAAAGAGCGGCTTCTGTTTTCCAGCTTTGAAAGCCGTCATCGGGCGAATACGTGCCGGTTGTGGGAAATGATGTACCAGTTCCGAGCCATCAATCTATTCCCCGCGACTTATTTGTGGACTTAATCCATTTAGCCCAGCGTAGTACGGCAGGTGATGGATCGACCATGATAATTCAAGGGCAGTGCCAGATTAGCTTGGCGCCTGGCGGCGCCAAGCTAATCTGGCACTACCCTTGAATTATCACGGTCGATCCGTCTCCTAGAACTGGTACATAGTTGTTTAGTGGCACCTCTAAAATTTGGGAAATGCGGGCTTGGGGTCAAATGAGTTAGAAGATAGACGCTCTCTCTTGAAGGGCAAAGCATGTCAACTGTCTTCAAAGACCATCAGTTTTTATCACAAAAAGATTTTGTGCTATAGGGCTGGGGAAGCTGACGTCATCACGCTAGTCGTAGCGGCCATCTTGTGATGATACGGGACTAAGCGCTCAGGAAAGTCCGGACGTACTATAAGCAATAACAGCAAGTCTTGCCATCACTGTAGGAAACCGCTCACCAGAATCTGGTTTTGTTTGTTTCCAAAGAGGAAGAAAAATGAAGAAACACTATTTCGCTACTATCTCATGACTATGGTGTCCTCTTAAGATGGCGGCTGACGCGCCGACGCTGCTAGGCAACGCGGGGATCTTCCCGAGCCCTATACAAGAACCATTCCTTCTTCTTCTTCTTCTTCTTCTTATTATTATTATCATCATCATCATCATCATCATCATCATCATCATCATCATCATCATCATTTAGGTGACTACAGCCCCCTAAATTATGGTCTTTCATGGCAGGTGACCTCTGATAAGGGTTAGTGTTCGCTTAGACTGAACAGGTTCTACTGTAACGCTTATGAAACGGCTGTAAAATGGGTGCTTGCTTCTCGCGTAAGTGGAGGTAATTATCACTACCTCTCCAAAGCACTTGACTTCTGGAACATTCCTGCTCTCTTCTCACGACTTGCGCTCGCCATCGTTATTATCAGCATTATTATCTCCCACTTCACAGTCAACAGTCAATTAGACGTGTGCACCCACTTAAGTCTGTGTTCACCTGCCTACGTATTACCACATGTAGCACGTGGTAGAACGAACGCCAGGTCCAGAAATATCGCACGAAAAAAATGTCCGCGGACATCGGCAAAATAGCACTGTCTTCTGCTGTCGACTGTTTAGTCAGGAATATCAAGAATCCTATACGAAAAAAATAAATCCTCTGCCACGGTAATACAACAGGACCTGTTTCAGTTGAGCGACCAGCCTTGTCACCTGTCATTAAAGACCTGTAGCCACCTAAATGATGGTCTTTAATGACAGGTGGCACTTTTTGCCCTTTAGTATTTTCTGGTAAAATTGTAGCCAGATTATACTGTAGTTACCTGTAACATTAGCAGGAATCCTGTACGTCTCGTCTTTGAGAAATAATTACCAACTGTTTGACAGAACAGTCGCTGTCAGGGGACGTTTTTCGTGTATGGTTCCTGGACCTGTGGAATTAAGAGCAATCAATGAAACTTTATTTTACAACGGTTTAGGCATTGACATCGTCATCGACACAGCCATTTTACAAACCTGCCGAGCAAACACAAAGAAGAACCACAGTAGCTCCACCTACAGTTATGCCGTTTAGTTGACAGGATTAAACGTAGGAGTTAGCTTAACCCTTTGGCTGTCGGTGGCGGTTTTTGTCGCGCCGATTCCAGCAGGAATCATCGCGACAAGACCCTCTACCGACAGCCAAAGTGTTAACAGTACGAAGGTCGTTTGTCAATTACGCAAGTGGGACAACTCCTTTTCGATAACGACGGAGCGGGTTGTCCCGCCTCTTTTCCAGGACGAACCACCTGTTTGTGTCCTTCAGTTGACAGACTGTTTTAAAATCTTATTTGTCTACTAGGTCGATCATCGTCAGCAAAATTCCCATCTAATTTCACTTGTATCCTAGACAACCGGCGTCTGCGTGCGTGCTAAACTCCCCCTCCCCCCAACCCCCCCCCCCCCCCCACTATATGTCTTATCTTTGCATTAGTCACTTTTTTCTTGGACACATACCAACATGTGCTAATCTGTGATTTTAAACCTTACGGACTAGAGCTTTATGAGCCAAGAGCACATTCCCTCGCACACACACACACTGGCAGTGGACGCAGTGTGTGTGTGTGTGTGTGTGTGTCGGTGTGTGTGTGTGTGTGTGTGTGTGTGTGTGTGTGTGTGTGTGTGTGTGTGTGTGTGTGTGTGTGTGTGTGTGTGTGTGTTAATCATTGTAAATTCCACGTCAAAGATGCCCAGCCGTCCAAGGAACATGGATACAGAGAGGTTTCAGCAAGCATGAGCCCCTGCAACTACGAGGGCGCATGATGATTTATACGGCCTCTTGTAACTGATCGTGTTTGCGTTTTTCAGTGAAAGGTTCAAATCCTCACCGTGCAGCATGTCTGTTACCGAGATCTGCGTCAACAGTCATTGTGGTGATCAAGGAACAATGGTCAACATCAAAAACACTGGTTGTCTCCCTCGATTCGCTACCGCTGACAGCGGTAGCGAATCGAGGGAGACAGCCAGTGTGCATCGGAACTACCGTTGCGGCAACACCTCTCTATTGTATGGTCCACGCATCTGCCTGTCTTATCAGTACTTGTAGCAGTTCTTAGATTTTCGGCCGGTGGTGGTGGACAGGCAAACCGAATCAGTGGGTACGTGGGGGTTGGGGGGGGGGGGGGGTGGATAGGGTTCGATGTAGTGTTCTCTTGACTCTGTGTGTGTGTGTGTTTGTGCGTGCGTGTGCGTGTGTGTGTGTGTGTGTGCGCGCGCGCGTGTGTGTGTGTGCTTGAGTTATTTGGAGGTTGGTGGGAAAGTGGAGGTTTTAGTCACTGACATGACAAGAATCACAGGCTGTTGGGGTCACACAGAGAAATGTTTTCCAGCGTACAGTACTTATGTGAGTTTTATCTTCTAGTCAATGTACCGTGACTAGAAGAAATAAATAAATATACGGTACATTCACACCAAAAGCATTTCTCTACCCTAGCCTGTGATAGAAATATCTAATACTGAGCGGTTACTGTCAGTGTCACGCTGACTACTTGTGAAACAGAACATCATTCGGTAATAGTCCTGCCATTGAAGCCATAAAGACTACACCACGTTGCTGTAGTTTTCACCTGTTGCCATTGGTGCTATACCATTATATATTTAGTGCCCAAAACCTGTCTGATTAACAACGACCTAAGTGGGGCAGGAAGGATCATGAAACCCATAACTGTCCTTAAAATATATTCCTTTTACAGATAAGCGTCATTCTCTGCGAGTTTGTCGGTACAATTTCCACCGCTTGGCTTGATGGACCAAATCACTTCGCTCAGCCATTCTCTTACATTTGCAACACGCGCAGATTCTTATTCGACCTTTGATCTGTTGCTGCGATATAACGCTGAGTGAGACACTGTTGCGGCAACTGGAGTGTGTCTTTTACTGCACTCAGGCTGTACCACTTTTCACTGTGATTCGCACTGACATGTAATTAGCTCTAACGCTCTGTACTGGAAGCGCTGGCTCCAACACCTAGCATCTGCAAAAAGCATAGATCCTCATTGGACTTCACTTATACAACATGGTCCGGTTGCATCAACCGGACATGACGTCCTTTTTTCAGAGCCCCGCATCCATGTTGAATAATACACAAACCAAGGGGAATCACTCAGCGCTGGACAGACAAACAGTTAGATCTAGTATCTGGTTTGTTGAATAATAGAAGTCCAAATTACTTTGTTCTGCAGCTGCATGTATTTAGCTTCTGCTCGCTGCTGGCGGTGGAACTTGAAGGGGTTCACGTGCACGTGTAATTAACGAAGTAATTAAACAGCCTGTACCTGGGGCTGCCTTGTTCTGCGCCCTTCAATGTCGGGCTAAAAGTGCATGATCTGGATCTGATTAGGATGCGATGAGATCTGACCGATTTTACAGTGGGAGAAAAAGACGTCTTTTCCTCGTTCACTCAGATTAGATGAGACTTTGATTGTCTTCTTACTTCCCCTTGTCTAAGTAAGAAAGTGTGCGTGTGCGCGTGCGCGCGTGGGTGGGTGTGTGGGTGGGGGAAGTAGGGGTGAAGAGTTTTTCGTTCTAAATTCATTTTTTTTGTGCATCAGTGTCAAATCAGAGTAATGCTTATTACAAGTATTCTTGATTGCCCGCTTACCTCCCCTTTTGGGGGGCAAGGAGTAGGGAGGAAGATTTTTTTCCGTTTTAAATTCAATTTTGTGTGTCAGTGTCACTTTTTTTTTAAAGCTTGTTACAAGTGGCGTTGATTGCCCACTCACTTCCGCTTTTTTCAGGACTAAAACAAATAGGGGGGATAAGGGCGACGCTTGTTTCTTCATAATTCAATTGTTGTGTATATCGGTGCCAAATCAGAACAATGCCAAGTCAGTCCTGAGTGCTTCCCAGTCAGCAAGAAATAATCGGACCGACATTGGCCGTAGTTGGCCCGCGCACAGTCGTGCGCGGCCAACTGCGGCCAATGTCGGTCCAAGAACCTTTTGCTTACTGACGAATCTTGTGCACAAGAGAGCAAGTGATTTGAGCATGTGTCATGTATCAGAAAAAAAAATTCTCCTGCTGTCATCATTAGTAACCGATAATTAAAAAAATAACAAATTAAATATGTGATAACACAATCGCATAAACTATATAGTCGATAACTTACCAACAGAAATGTTCCGCTTCAAATCTCGGGTCATATCAAAACATTAAATTTACCCCTGTCACTAATGATAATCAAACTGTTTAATTCAAGTGCATCCAACGCCGCACGCCCTATCGGATTCGCAGAATGAGTGACAAGTCTTATCAGGGATATCTTAGTCATCCGACTTTATTAGCGGTCGGAAATCTTTTTCGCCTATTAAAAAACTAAGTCCGCGCACCTCATTAAACCTGGCTGAGATGAGGATTTGAGACAAAAATAGATCAGTCGCAAAGCGATCAAGAAGCATAGGTTCTCGTGAGCCCCGACGGCTACAGGATCTCATGAGGAACTACCGTCTCTTGCGGTGGCTGAAAGTGTGAAGTGAAATACAGTAAAAATGTCTTTTCCGGCTGTTCGGCTTTAAAATTGTATAGCTGGCGCGCTGTTTTGTGCACTTTCGCTGACTGCAGATGCCGCATGGAATGTACTGGTTTCAACATTCCCCCCTCCCCCCCCCCCCCTCACACACACCCTGCCCCCACCCCTCAAAAAAAAAATCAACCTGATCTATGTATCATTGGATTTCATAATAAGGCATATCAATGTTTAGCGTAGAACTGATAGTAGCATAGCAACAGCTTAACCCATTTAACCCCACAGCCATATTTCCTAAATTTTAAAAGTGTAACCTGATGATTATGTACCAGTTGCAGGATATGGATGGACCGTGATAATTCAAGGGTAGAGCCAGATTAGCTTCGCGCCTGCCGGCGCCAAGCTAATCTGGCACTACCCTTGAATTATCACGGTCCATCCACCTCCTGCTGTATGGCGCTGGGGCTACATGGGTTAATTTCCGGGCTTATTGTCATATCGTCTAAAATTAGTCAGATAGTATCATGATTTGTTTGCTTCTTGTATGCACTCAAGCGAAAACGAATACTGAATCCATGTAACATAGGCAATAATAAATATCTTGAATCTTGCTTGCGGAATATTGTTTTATATGCTGACATTTTGAAATTCTACTGGTCAAATGCAGGATGCGCGCGCAAGATACTATACAATCGTGGCATTGCGTAAGTTAGTGCCCACTGACGAAGATCATTTCTTGACAAATAGTATGTGTCTCAGTGTTACAGCAGATCCTGTTTGGAGCAGCCGTCTCTTTTTTTACAATAAACAGTGGTCGTAGAAGACAGGTGTTCTCTCTAGACAAGTCTTGAAGGGCAAAAAGTGTTACAACCACCAAAATGCCACCAAGCTAATCTGGCACTACCCTTGAATTATCATGATCGATCCGTCGCCTGTTGTAGGGCGTTGGGACTAAATGGGTTAAAAAAAACACCAGATGCTGTCTCAAGAGAAGACTTGAAAGGCAAAATGTGTCACATGTCATTAAACAGCATCATTTAGGTGGCGATGGTCTTAAATGACAGGTGATCTCTTATAAGGCTGGTCGCTCATAACGTGTAATACAACTCACAATCAAAAGACCGACTGCGACTAAGTTTCCACCACTGAACTAGACGTATTACATGTCATAGGCGCGTGTTGAAAAATCACGTGGCATGCCAAACGCGTTCAGACACAGCAGGCTTAACCTTGATCAAGTTCTGTTATTCTCAAACGGAGTAAACACTAGTTGCGTTTGCCAGAAACCAACTGAGTGTGTCATCTGCAGAATATCGTTTCACTGTTTTTGCCGGTTGCACTTTTCGTTAAACTGTTCTATGAATACCGCGATAAGTTTCAAACATGAAACTCCAGTGGTGTAGACAGACACCGTTTTCTTGTGCAAGAGGACATAGATTTTCATGAGCGCCTGCATGAAATTTGCCCTCTTCAGTGCTGCCAGATTAGCCTCTACAGCATCCTCAGACTGAGAAAGTCATTTGGGTTAAAAATGATATGACGCACTATTGCGGGAGCTGGCTGCCATGATAATTCAAAAATAGTGCCAGATTAGCTTAACGCCTGATGGCGTCAAGGTAATCTGGCACTATTCTTGAATTATCATAGTCGATCCATCCCTTGCAACTCGGGTACATTGGCGTCAGGTGATGCCTCTAAAAGTTTGGAGACTTGGGGTTAAGTGGGTTAAACATTTTGCGTCCTGTGGTCGAAGTCCTAAATGGGAGGCACATTCTGCTCTGAAAACTACATTGTAGGAGACAGTTCGATCATGGTATATCAAGGGTGGTGCCAGAATAGCTTGGCGCTAGAAAGCGCCAAGCTATTCAGTCTGGCCGGACCAACATTGAAGATGAGCATCTTGTTATCTTAGTATTTGTACTTCATTTCAGCTCCAATGGTCTGTTAACTCATTCGAGACGTGCCGCTTCCGGATACGCGGCATAAACCGCGTATCGGAAGGCGGCACGTCTCGAATGAGTTAATGTCTATCCGTGCGTTTGCGAAGGCTGCATGGGGTCGTGGTAGTTTTCCGTGTGCGTCAGTGGGTGGAAGTTTCTTCACTAAATACTGATCTGTGACCAGTTCAGTTGAACCGTGCCTGCGCACTGGTTGTCTACCTCGAATTGCTCGAAAAGTAACCGGCAGCGAATCGAGGGAGACAACCAGTCTGCCTTGGCTCAGCATAACAGTCCTGAGTATTATTCCAGATGACCTCCGTTAGCTAATCTGGTGAAGGATTCAAATGGGACTGATCTTTGCAGGCAAGAGACAGATATTCGATAGCCCCTGCAACCTGCAGGGACTCATGAGAATCTATGCCTCTTGCAGATGGAACGAAGATGGCGGATGATCCACTGATAACGCAGAATGAGCCACCTGTTGTAAAGTATAACTGCAGTGGACGTTTAGTTTCGTCGATTTTCCATCAAGTGCTAATCTCCTGCAAGTTCCAGTATAAGTCAGGTGCAAGTCAGTTCGTGAACCGTGACTCGCAATGTAATGTAAGCTAGCAGTACCAATAGATACAGGTTCCGGCTCAAAACCTTGTCCACCTAGCGTGAGTTATAACTTGTTCAGATAGACCATCCGGATTCAGCCTCAGCATATCGCTGTAACAGCGTTATTCGCGATCGGTTTATTGTAAGTACATAGTGCTAAATTTTAATAATTGTAATAATAATAATATATATCTCTTCTATAGCTCAATATCCCCACACAAAAAAAGGCTCAGAGCGCTTTACATCTAGATAGTCTATCTTACTGAAATAACTTAAGTACCGACAGCATACAGTTACACTCATTCATAAGTACAAAATGAATGCACATTCACACGGCAATTTTTATTCACACAATTTGCATAGACAAGGACAAACCACTCGTTAAGCTAAAGGTCCTCGGGCCGACGTCAGCCTTAGCTGGCCCGCGTAGCTCACCAGGCATGTCCCGTGGGTGAGGCAGACGCCGCCTGTGCGCGTTGCATCAGGTGCCGTGGTATTAAACCGAAGCGCGTTATTAT
Organism: Semisulcospira habei; assembly: GCA_036245525.1. Lineage (NCBI taxonomy): Eukaryota > Metazoa > Mollusca > Gastropoda > Semisulcospiridae > Semisulcospira > Semisulcospira habei. Next base: position 116,531,188 of record BTPG01000004.1, on the reverse strand, counting down.
GAGAATGGCCTGCCTTTTCTGGATCAGTCCCAGGCTTTCGGTCAGTAACTCGAACAGGTACGCACGGTTGTGACTGCGGATTACAATGAAATACTGAGGTAGCCTCGTGATTTTTGCTTCCGGAAAGCAAAATGTGGCTGAGATACTCCCTTTAAGCGCGTTATTATGAGACTGGCCTGCCTTTTCTGGATCAGTCCCAGGCTTTCGGTCAGTAACTCGAACAGGTACGCACGGTTGTGACTGCGGATTACAATGAAATACTGAGGTAGCCTCGTGATTTTTGCTTCCGGAAAGCAAAATGTGGCTGAGATACTCCCTTTAAGCGCGTTATTATGAGACTGGCCTGCCTTTTCTGGATCAGTCCCAGGCTTTCGGTCAGTAACTCGAACAGGTACGCACGGTTGTGACTGCGGATTACAATGAAATACTGAGGTAGCCTCGTGATTTTTGCTTCCGGAAAGCAAAATGTGGCTGAGATATTCCCTTTAAGCGCGTTATTATGAGACTGGCCTGCCTTTTCTGGATCAGTCCCAGGCTTTCGGTCAGTAACTCGAACAGGTACGCACGGTTGTGACTGCGGATTACAGTGAAATACTGAGGTAGCCTCGTGATTTTTGCTTCCGGCAAGCAAAATGTGACTGACATACTCCCTTTAACACATTCAGCTCCAACACACCTCAGCAAAGTAAGAATCAACCATGATAGTTCAAGGGTGGTACCAGAATAACTTGCCGCCAAGCTGTTCTGGCACCATCCTTGAATTATCATGGTCGATCTGTCTCCTGAATTGTAATACAAACTTCGGAGGACAACTCCAGAGTTTGGGGATTTCCATTTTAGGGCACAATGGATCAATGTCGGCCTGTGCAATGGGAACAGCGATGGAACTACATGCAGTTTTGCCAGGGTAAAAAATACATGTATCTCCCCTGCTTTTCCCAAAAGTAACTCTACCACATTTCACCTTTTTTTCCCCTTAATCAGTTCGAATGTCTTACTGAACTGACCAGACAAAAAAAAAAAAAAAAAAAAAAAAAAACCCACGAATCTCTCGTTAAGTCGACGGTCTACCAATCCAGTGTTTGGTGTTTGGTGTGTGTGTGTGTGTGGGGGGGGGGGGTCCCCTCGTGGTATTAGTATTTTTAGGGGGGGGGGGGGTCCCCTCGTGGTATTAGTATTTTTATGTATGTATGCAATTTTGGTCTGTATCATTTAGTGTGTTAAGCTCAATTTCATTGAACGTTGAACTCGCTGGTCAGGACAGTTTGACTCCATGGCATCCTTAGACGGCTGCCGCCAAGCCTAGAAATCGATGATGTGCAGCATTAAAAAAAACGGCACCGATCATGTTTGGCGTGTAATTTTATGCTCGAGCATGCACAGCTGGTGTATGTGCGCTCATGTTTCTGTAATTTAGTCGTTCCAAACACACTGGTTGTCTCCCGCCCACGATTGGCTCCAGCTCAGCGCTCCTTGAATAAGACGGTGTAAATGCAGTCGATCGCTGTCAGCAACGCGCTAGTTCTCATGGGCCCCTGCAGCGCATTAGAATCGGTGCCTCTAGACTCTGGTGCGGTCTCACGAGGGCCATAGGAGTCTGCTCTGCCGATATTGAATTTTCTGATGTATTCGGTCGTTGAACTGGATCAGAGCACCTTTGGATTAATCACGGTCATAATGAGATCAGACTTACAGCTTGTTCACCACATTACTCACTTGTTATCCCGGGTCAGCAAGATGTCCTCGGGCAGATGTCGGCCGTGCCGTGGCACGAGTACTCTTTTCTCACTGTCAGTACAGTTCATCCCATTTTAGCCCCGACGCACTGCAGCGGATCGAGATGGATCGAACATGAAAATTCAAGGGTAGTGCCAGATTAGCTTGGCGCCTAATCTGACACTACCGTTGAATTATCATGGTTGATCCATCTCAGGCAACTGGCACATAGTCGTTGGGTGACGCCTTCAATATTTACAACATGGGGAAATGTGCGCTTCCGGTAAAAATGGGTTATAAGTCAATGTTGTTCTTTGGAGTCAGTTTTACGTTCCCGGCCTCGGAGCCTACTGGCCAACATCGACGGTCCGCCCTTGTATTCAGGCATTTCACAAACATTTCCCACCTACTAGTTCGCCTACTTGCATATTTCAGACGGATGATATAAATTATCAGACTGATATATCTTCTGTTGTCGGATGTCAAGGAATTTATGGGAATGATCATGATAGTACCGGGTATGACGACTTGCTAAAGCATTGAGATATTCCAGCCGAACCAGCGCGGAGTCAGAGGTGTAGATGATTACACTGACGGTGTTCTGAGTCCGGACTTACGAAACTCCTTGTTCTCTCCTCAGTCAGTGCGGCCTAGGGCGGGTCGACTGAGGGAGGTAACCCGGCGGCCGTCGTGGGATCTTTTAGGAAACTGATATACACCTGGTGCAATATGTTTAGATTAGAAACACTGCGCACATGAGCAAATGTTGCACTTCTGATACGATTCCATGACAGTTTTGCTGCCAATGCCATAGAGCTCCCTCAGGAAGGAGCTGTCAGTCTTACAATCTTACGAAAAGGCATATGGAGTAACTGACGCAACTCGGTGAAGTTTCAGTTTAATTTATTTCTCAGCTTGAGCATCAAGATACATGTAGCACATCGAACCATATGGCCAAAACAAAGTTGTGCAGGAACAAGGGCAAGTTCAATTTTTTTTTATCGAAAAAAGGTAATTTCGGAATTACCCCAGTACGCAAAAGGTTATCGGGCCGAAGTCAGCCGCAGTGGCTGAAATTCGGTCCGATAGCCTTTTGCATACTGGGACAATGAAAATCTCGTTTTACACAAAAATGAACTTGCTGTCGTGTGTTTTCACAGGGCGGTGTTGTCCTCTGAACACTGCATACCAGCTGCAATGATAGATCGACTATGGTTGATCAAGCCTGGTCAGTTCAATTTCAAGTGATAATCAACGAGTAGCCGCGCTCCCAATGATGGTGCTGGGAATTGGTACTACCCCTGGACTATCATGGTCGTTCCGTCGTCTGGTATGAATGAACATGGTAAACTCTCATTTCAGGCCTGACACAATAATTCCAGGTCTGAAGGGCAGGTTTATTATTATGTTCATTCGTCCCTGAACTGCTTCCAACATCTAGACTGCATGGTTGTTTGCAAGCTGACTCCAAGTGTGTCCTTAAGCCAAAGCACTCCCTCCGCAGGAGACACGGGTTACCATGGACCCTTGCAGCCGCATAGTTTCTGATGACCCACAATGAAATGCCTGTTGTTGGCAGATCGGTATCACCAACATCTCCATGTCCTCAGACGGAAGAAGTTGTGTGTGGTTATGTTTACGACTGAAACAGTATTCGATAAATGGGCACTTAGCGACTCTTATTATTATCCAGCCGTTTCCTGCATACATGCTGCACCTTTCAGAATCAGTCTCAATATACCTTTTGGCATCTAAAACACAGTGGTAAAGTTCTACAGCAAAGGCAAGCGTAGCCTTTGATTCTCTTTGCTTACAGATCTTGACAGGATCTGATCCGTGTGTCCACCTTATTACTTACAGAAGCGTTCCCTATTGTTGACGTGGACTAACACTAGTTGTCTCCCTCGATTCGCTACAGCGGCTCAGCGGTAGCGAATCGAGGGAGACAACCAGTGTGGGAACATCCCTGTTCAGCATCTGCGTCTCTTCTTCTCAGACGAAGGAAGTCATCATTGTGACTGTAGCGTGAGACCGTACCGTGTTGTTGGACCTGCTGGAGCATGAGGGGACTATGCACAACCTGGTGTCGATCCGGTAATGTAGGGAGGCCACGAGCCATTACCTCCATCATTGATCCGGGGGGAGGGGCGGGGTGTCTTCAGTGCAAGAGGCGTAGATCCTCATGCGCCCCTGCGGATGCAGGGGCTCATGCGGATCTGTGCCTCTTGAAGATGGAATTTCTATTAGAATTTATGCCCCGTGTCGAGGCGTACGCAGTTCCTAGTACAGTATCATTAGTCACAAGCTGAACACAACATGAGGCTGTAATAGAGGCCAGTGTCGTGCCGTCAAGTGGTATTATTAGTCTGACTGTCGTGGTCTCCTCCATCTAACTCACTGGCAGGCAGAGGAATAGTTAATCCGGCAACGCCTGAACATTGCTCGGTACATTAGCTGCGAGTCATACGGTGTCGGCACGCTCTGATTAATGTCTCAGTGACGGTATACCGGCCGCAATAATCCACTCAAGTCCAGCTCTCCTCAGAAGTCAGAGTGGCAATTTCAGTTCCCCCGGCGGTGGGATAACGAAATTGGGCCCCATACGCAATTCGTCTCGACCTACTGGGTGCTCCTTGTGCTAGTCAGTAGTGTTTGGACCATGAACGAAGAAAAACAAACAAACGACAACAACAACAACAACAACAACAAAAACACGAAAACTTGAAGCATTAGAAGGGCAGAGTACTGTGCATCGTGTGATGCAAAGTTCTCTCCCATACTAGTGCTTCGCCTACCTTTCTGCTACCTCAGTAATCTTGGAATACCAAGTGCTAGCAGTCATCCTTTTTAATTTCAGCAGCAGCAACAACAGCGTCCAGTGCAAACATGAACAATGCAAAACATTAACAGCGGGAGACAGATCGGCCGTTGTAGTTCAAGAGCCTTGAGGAAAAACTGACTGATGGCAAAATGCTAAGGCCGGTCCATTCATCTCTAGAGGTTGGTCACAGCATTCGAAGCTACTCAAGGGAGAAAACAACAAAAAACAAACACAAAAAAGCTGCTCAGGACTATTTTCGGGGTCATCCAAAAGGCTCTTTTGCATTTGAAATGCATTTGAAATGCATCAAATATCTTACAAGAGAAACGGGTCGATTTGGCATTATTCTTTCCGTACCCGTGTACGCAAAAGCAAGAGGCATTTATTTATTTTTTGCAGTCCCTGCAGCCTTCTGGTGTCAATTCTTGACTGATAACTGTACGGACTGTATCATGGTATGAAATATTTCTCAAATTTGGATCACCACTGTACAGCGCATCTGACGAGGGTGAAGTTGAAAGGCCCGGTTGATGGTGATGGTGCCATTTCGGGCTAAGTGTAGAGACTTGCTGCATTCGGCACGAAGGACTGGAATGAGTTAAGTCAGTCTTAGCCGGTTCAGTATAGGGCTCGGGAAGTTCCCCGGGTTGCCTAGCAGCGACGGCGCGTCAGCCGCCATCTTTTGAGGATAGAATAGCCTTCAGATACTGAGTAGCGAAGTAGTGTTTCAACACGTTTTTCTTAATGTTTCTTTTTCTTTGGAAACAAACAAAAACAGATTCTGGTTAGCGGTTTCCTACGGTGATGGCAAGACGTGACTTGCTGTTAACGCCTATAGCACGTCAGGACTTCAAGCTCCTGACATTGTCCTGACAGTGATTTCCCTGCCGAGGGCCTTATCGCGAATTCTCTCAAGATGGCCGCCACGACTAGGGTGATGACGTCAGCTTCCCGAGCCCTATAGTGCGCCGACTGAAGGTCATCTTAGTGTTACATATTCAAATCAACTTGGGCAGTTGAGGCAGTGCAAGGACCAGTGTTTTTAAAAAATAACTTTTTGCCTTGTTTGAAAATTTGTAGTAGCCCCTAGTTGGAATTTGCTGGAAATTTCTAGTTAGATAAGACTGAGGAGACATGTTTGGTGCTTTCACCAGTGATTCATACCATCCTGCGGCTTATCCAGTGGACAATTGTGGGCCTATGTTGAGTTGCCGTTGACGTAGTGACTTGAGGGGCACTGACGCTGATTTCAGCTGTGCTTGGGTGTGGGGTTGGTAAGGAATCGGGTTCCAGTAGCCAAGAAATGAGACAGTCAATGTGCTGGGGTTTTGGGGGGTATTTTGTGCATGGCAAATGTGCAGCTGGTAGGCGGCATTGTTTTTTTATTTTTTAGGGGATTGAAATATTAAGGGATGACTGGGACTGACTAAGGCTAAGAGACTGGACAGTACGGAAACGGCACTGTGTTCCGTGGCCTGAATTGGGCCGAGCCACGCTACTCAGACCGGCTTCGCTAGACCACTCAACTTCAGGTAGGACCAAAGGAACACTGATTGTCACGCGATTGACCTACGTCAGCCGAATTAGGCGAGAAAACAGACATTTTCTTTTCATGGCAGAACTTAAGTAGGTAAAACCCTTGTCTAAACAGGATCACGGCCAGGACCGCCATTCAGGATAACAGGAAGCTTGGCACTCGGACTCGACCCAGCGCTTAGCTCCCCTTGACACCGTGACACCGCTGTACATCTTAACTCTTCCACTTCTGCGACTGCACTATCTGTGGGAGATGGGTCGACCAAGACTGACAGCTCCAGGTTAGCGCCTGATCAGCTTGGCGCCTGAGGCGCCAAGCTGATCCCAGCTAACCTGGAGCTTTCATCGTCGATCTATCTCTGACAGCTTGTGCCGTGCCGTAACTCATGACGCCACACGCGATTCTGATCGGCATGGGTCGTAACCGAATTACTCTAAACTTGTTGATCATCTCGTTTTTATCGTCTATAACGGTCTAATCGTTATGGTCACAGACTGCGACTGAGCTTTCACCGTGAAATTGTCTGACAACCGGCCCATGCAAGCAGTGTGTTAACTCAGATTCTTTTCAGTTGTAGAAATGTGTATTTTTTGTTTGACCCGCATCTGTTTCAGGTGCGTAAACTTCATTAGCTGTATACATCTCGTTGAAACTACTCAGGTCTGACCCGCTCAGTGTTCACAAGCTGGTGTCAGTGTGTGTGCATACGTAGGTCCGTGCGTTTGTGACAGTGTGTGTGTGTGTGTGTGTGTGTGTGTGTGTGTGTGTGTGTCAGTGTGCGTGCGTGCGTGTGTATGCCGAATGTGTGTGTGTGTGATTGTGTGTATGTGCGTGCATGTATGCATACGTATGTGCATGCGTGTGTTAGTGTGTGCGTAGGAGTGTGTGTGTGTATGTGTGTGTGTATTGTGTATGTATGCGAGTGTTGTGTGTGTGTGTGTTTTGTGTGCGTGCGACAGTGTGTGCGTGCGTGCGTGCGTGTGTGTGTGTGTGTGTGTGTGTGTGTGTGTGTGTGTGTGTGTGTGTGTGTGTGTGTGTGTGTGTGTGTGCCGGTGTGCGTGTGTTTGTCAGCGTGTGTGTGTACGTGTACGTGCGTGTGGGCTGTATTGTGCTATGTAGGTGTGTGTGTGTCAGGATCAGGAAGGATCAGAAATTTATTTAACGTTATTTCGTACATTGGTGATATTAGACAAACAACAACAACAAAATAATATATATATATATAATATATAATAAATAATAAATAATATATATTATATATATAGTGTGTGTGTGTGCGTAGAAGTGTGTGTGTGTGTGTGTGTGTGTGTTCCTTGATCGTCTGTTCGGCATTTACATCAGTGTAAATGTAAACCTTTTTGTTTCCCAGCTGTGGCCACGCACCGTGTCAGAATGGCCCTAATGTTTAGTCAGCTGCGCTCAGTGGGCGAAAAAAGTCGAATAGTTAGTACTCCATATCGACAGTGTGCAATCCGGCTCAGTTTTTCCCGCTGATAGAATATTCGCAAGGACAGATCAGTTAACCCCTTCACTGCCGCAAAAACTGATGCGAACACCACCCAGCTGCAGCAGTGCAAGAGGCTGCAAAGCCGGCCCAGAACCTCCTGGTCGTTAACCCAGTTGTTTCCCTCTTCCCAATGCGCATAAAATGAGGCCATCGGGCAGACGTCGGTCTTGTGGCCTTTGTGCGCTGGGTTGCTGGTCTTATTCACGGTATCGGCGTGCTTATTGGATTGACGCGATGGGACTGTTCGGTGTTCCAGCAATTTGCCCTGATTTCACTGATAGACGTGATTTTGTGTGACTGGCAGTGAAGGGATTAAAATGAGGCTTTCAGTCCAACAGTTTTTTTGACACACCGGGTTCTACCTCAGTACAACATGGAAGGTCAACTATACATTGAACATCTGACTTGCAGGCAAAATCTCTAAATAACAAACAACAAAAAGGGAAGGGGTGGGTGGTGGTGGCGTTGGTCAGAGTTTACAAGTCTTACATTCATGTACTAAGGCTCAGCATAGTGCCTGAGCCATTTATTTCATATTGCAACAAAAGACTCTGAGGGAAGAAGGGGTCTCAGTTATGCATAGTTTACACATTTGTGATATAGTAACCATAATACAACTAAATTTGTGTATGCTGTAGTTAATTCAGTCACCTCTTTAGAGTCACGATCTTTTTTTTTTTTTTTTTTGGCCAGGTGGTGTTGTTGTTTTGTTTTTTCTGATACGAGTGTAGTTCACAGAAATACTGATGAACAGTCCATGTGATCTAGTCAAGCAAGAAAGCCCCCCCCCCCCCCCCCCCAACCCACCTCCGCCCCTTGCCTCTGCATTAGCTGCATTCGACCTGCAGATCTGTATGCAACAGTGAGTGTTCATCCCTGTGATCTTCTGCAGAAACCATAGACATACCAAGTCTACCCCAAAGCGCAAGAGGCCATCGCGAGCCAACCGTGGCCCATGTCGGCCCGATGGCCTTTTGCGCATTGGGTACACTTGTTGTCCGTCTGCCTCAATTCGCTGCCCAGCGAATCGAGGGAGACAACCAATGTGGACATTTTCTACTGAGAGACCTTGCAGGACTGCAGTCTTAGCACTTACAAACTCCGCGGCCTCATTACAATGAAACTGGAACGCTCAAAGAGAATCTGATCTAGGACTCGCCTCGTGCACGGCCACGTCATGTGTCTCTGTCATGGAAGTGGCTGGCGATAGCCCCCATCTCATCAATTGGGACATTCAAGTCAGTACTGAGGGAGGTCGGGATTTGTTGGCATGCTCGCTTTGTTGGCCCCAGTGTCGGCAAATATGCTAAGCGTGCGCCCGCATCTCTAGGCCGGAATGAAGTGGTCACTCTCAGGCCCTTGTCCAGGGCATAGAACGATAATAAGGACCGCCCGAACTCTCGTCCATCTGCAAAAGGCATAGATTCTCATGAGCCCCTTCAGTCGCAGGGGGCTAATGAGATTCTACGTCCTTTGCTGTTCGAGAATGATTCTGGAGATTCCGTCCAGGAGGGGTTATTGGGTCAGTCGTACCACTCTCAGCATGCTTCATGAAGTCTAACTAGCATGAATGCAGTGGTCACTCTGGTTCATTTCCAAGGTGCACAACAACTCAACCCGTTCTGTGCCAAGAACTCAGAAATATGAACGAAAACCCAACAGCAAGAGGCATAGATCCTCGTGAGCCCCCGCAGTTGCGGGGGCTCATGAGGATCTATGCCTCTTGCTGACACTACTTTGAGTCCAGTTTCCTGGGAAAGCTAGGACATTCAGTTTGGCATTGAATTAACAATAATGTCGCCAGAAACACAATCTGCTTCAACTGGCATTGAACGGGTTAATCAGCAATACAAACTGTTTCGGGTAATGAGCATTCCGCAGTTCCTCACTGGTCAGCCTCGCTGAAAGCATTCAGTCAGTTTTACACAGTTCTGTGTCGTCGTTTTGTTGTCATATCAGTAAATGGAAAATGCAAGTTAAAGCCGATGAACCCCCAAAAAGCTGAACCTCTGATTTCATCGTGAAAGTACTTCGTCTTTGAAGTGTCTCAGTGCTGACTCGATGCCAGTAATGAATGACCTAGTCACTGCATTAACTCGTTCAACTCTGATATGCCACGGCAAGACATGGGTCAGTCGAGCGTGATAGTTCAAGGGTTGTGCCAGAATAGCTTGGCGCCCATAGGCGCCAAGCTATTTTGGCACAACCCTTGAACTATGGTCACGCTCAATCTGTTTCCAGAAGTGTAGGGGGCAGGGGGCAACTTCAAAATGTGCGGATTACCGATTTCGGTCCTGGGGCAGAATGTGTAAAAACTGAAATGCCTTCGGCAAGTGCCGTGACGTGACATTTTAGCCGGATCAGTCGGTGGTAAGCGTGACGTATTGATCTGTGCACAGCTCAAAAAATGTGACATTTCTCTCATAATTTCGTGTGAATATGACATTACTTGCGGTTGCACTTCCGTCTAGTCTTAGTTTCTCCGCCTTTTATCGATCGGAAAGGTGCGTAGCATCAGTCTCCATACCTTTCTGTCAGAGAATTGAATCAGTCCGTATAGGGTCATTGTCACGGGCTGATAGGAATCTATGCTTCCTGGTCAGAAAAACGATTGTTGAAGGACAAAGAATGAATGAGCCTGTGAAGGCAAAAGACAACCCAATGCGCAAAGGGCCATCGGGCCGATTTCGACCCGATAGCCTTTTACGCATTTGGAGCAAGTCCATTTTGTAAAAAGCAAGAATTTCATTGTTTACCAATGAAAATCTCGCTTTTCACAAAAAAATGGACTTACTGTCTTTTGCCATCACAGGGCAGGAATCAACCTGAGAGTTCCTTGTCAGGGCTGCCGTCTTATATCTCGCGTTTGTGAATGATCACCGACGTTTCGTGCGCCAGTGAGGCAGCCGTCACCTGCAAGTATGCAATTTAACCATAGTGAGCTTTGAACTCACTCTATTTTCCTAAATAATGGCCGTCTCAACACTCAAATGAGCTATCACGGTTCTGTGCGCGAATATCTATAATAATGCAGCCGGTAATACTGTATTGTCAAGCATCATGAAATCGAGGAACATTTTTATTTCACTGTTGGTGACTTTGGCTCTGTCACGCCATAGAGAGACCTCGGGTCTGGCATTGCCTGGAGCTAAAGTGAACCCATCACGAACTGAATGCGCCATATCTCTTTCAGCAGAGGGACATAGACGTTTCTGTGGCCAACAAGAAAGTCCTCGGAAACCCCCACCGCAAAACACATGGACCTGTGTTCGCATTTAGAGTAAAAACTTGATCCAGTTCCAAGACCAGTCTTCGAGAATAGTCAGAGAATGAAGGACACGGAGGAAAGAGGACAATAAGAGGCATAGATCCTCATGAGCCTCCGCAAATTAAGGGGGCTCATGAGAATCTATGTCTCTTGCACTCCTGTGTAATGCCGTTTCGCTCCTAGACTGAACCATCGATTTTTGGTGGAGAGTCGACTGAACTGGTGTCGTTTGTTGCTGGGATATTGACACACTAATTACCGACAGACTGCTTCCCATTTGTGCAAACATGTTTTAACCCCCTTATGCATGCGGCCACTGGCGGTACCGCCGGTTGCTGCATCGGTGGCTGCATGCATGAGAGGGTTAACTTCTATGCGTCGATCCCGTTTTGAAAGGAGATTTGTATACGTCGATGTTAGACTGTGGAGCCCCGGCCGAGGGCAAGGGATGTCCCTACAGATCAAGCTGTTTAAATGACCGGCGTCGGCCTTCCGGGGGATGGTAATGGGACGTGGTACTGGTTGGCCACGGCTCGGCTCGGTTCGCTTATGTGTTCCCTACTCAGGTTTTCAGTGTTTAAAGTACCATTAGGCATACATCTGAAGACACATTTCAGCACCATTTGTGTGTGTTATGCCTTGTCGACACACCTAATGAACTTTAACAGCAGTTTAGCCACTCAGCAAAAGCACACGCGTAATCGCACTTATTTAATCTGCGCAGCCGTTAGCGTGTCAATCTATTTTTAGCTGTTTCTCGTACCGACAGCGTTGTATTTCTAGAACTGATGGAATGGAATTATTGTCAGGTTACTTGATATAAAGACGTGTGCTGAACTGGATTGTCCTGTGTCTAAATGAACCATAACTAGACCTGTGTGTAGCGTTTTGTAACCATCTATTACAGAAGTGTATCTCTGAAAGTTACGGCCGTAGTGGGCCTTTAATATACACGTCCTTTCGGATTTTTTTTTTTTTTTTTTCAAATGGGGGTAAAAATGAAAACAAAACCGGGGTTGGTGAGGAATGATCGTCACGTTTAAAAGCAGAAAAATCAATGTCGGAGCAACTGAAGGATTAAAATCCAGCGTCGGCTTTGGTCACCTCCACCTGGTAATGAGACCAGCCGTTGTCTCCCTTGACTCGCTACCGCTAATAAGCGAGACTTCTGATCGACGTTTTTCATGCATATCGCACCTAAGTTGCCGCCGATGGGTAAAGTACATTTCCAACCACACTGATCTCATTCGAGGGAGGGGGGGGGGGGGGGGTGATGAATATACTTTATAGCTCAAGGACAGTGCCTCCTTAATTTGCAGCTTTAAGGGTGCAGATCGAACGAGGCACTCTTTCTAGAACTATTGTGGTCGCCGTGATTCCTTTACTATCGCAGTGCTGTTACTGGCCGGGTTTGACTCTGCACTACCGACGACACTGAGTTTGCACTGATAGTCGCAGGACCGACTTCATCGACCATGACAGCTCAAGTGTATTGCCTGATTAACTAACTCAAGACGTGCCGCATGCGGATACGCGGCAGAAAGCCGCGTCACCTTTGCAACACTTCTCGAATGAGATGACTTGGAGTGCCATATATCAGACGTATATTTACAGTGAGGATCGTTCGTTTGGCTCTGAAAGTCAGTGGGCACGGGTCACCATAACATGTCATGTCAGTGGTCACGCTGCATGGTTGCCTCCTTCGGTCGTGCGTAGAGGCGGACCGTCCGAGGCCGGGACGGCAACCAGTGTTAATTGTATCAGTGCCAGCATCTGCTGGCCCAAAATGGCAGTAATGGACCGTTCTTATCATAATTATTGGTACGGCATTTTATAGTCGGCTGTAAGGGGGGGGGGGGGGGGGGCGTGGTGGGGCGGGGCGCGCTCTCATTGATAATGTCACCTTCGTGCTGTAACAACTAATTGTAACCCAGGCGTGGTCACATAAGAATTCCTTGGTCAAGACAATGGTACTCTGTGTTGGTACTCCAGTACTAGGTCGATACTGTGGCCGTTATTAGGCGTTCAGACCTAGTCAGTCCTTTCTGGCTGAAAATACTCTGGGCTTACTGTTACCGGCGATACACACAACTGCGGTAGCAAGGGCTTAACCCTTTTAGCCCCAACACCCTACAGCAGGAGATTGACCATGATAAATCAAGGGTAGCGCCAGATTAGCTTAGCGCCTTTTACTGCGGGCAGGCGTAAACTAATCTGGCACTACCCATGACTTATCATGGTCAGTCCACTGCCGCCGACCTCCTGCACTGAAATGGTACTGACATAGTCGTTAAGTAACACTTCCTAAATTTGGGCCGGAAATGCACCCGTGGGGCTAAAAGGGTTAATCGGATCTTCCTTTGCCTGTTCACGCAGAAGTTGTGTTTCTGCAAGTCTTCGTTCAGTAGTTCAACGCCGCAAAGAGCCCCACTGAGCGGCCGTCCAAAGAACAATGACTGCTGATGGATCCAAAGTCACTCAGTGAAAGCCCATTGCATATGGAGCAGCCTTGTTGCTGAACTCGCGGGTCGGCGTGTCGCTGTCAGTGTCACCATCTGTCACTACTGTCTGAGAACGCACACGACAGAGCAGCGTCAGCCAGAATCCAGTTAAAAGGAATATTTGGTATACAAAAAAAAAAAAAAAAAAAAAATGTTGTGCTCGTCATTTCAAAACGTGTTTTGTCTTTGAGGTTTTATTCAGTTACAAAATAATCGTCAGCCGTTTACACCCCCCCCCCCCACCCCCCCCCCCCCCCCCCCCCCCACGCAATCGGCTAGTTTTCTCCGAGAACTGTCGGCACACGCTTCTGCGTTGTCAGTTACCATGGGAGGAACTGACAGGTATTACTACTATTAATGCATAGCATTTATATGGCGCATTTCTCATATTTATAATATAACTCAATGCGCAGAATGTAGCCGCGAACTGAACCCAACAAGCACGCTCACGTGGATCACACGCATTCACTCACACACTGTACGTAAACACAGAACATTCACGTGGTGCTAAGGGCAAGCTCAAGCGAGCTACACGGTATTTGGAAATCGTTTTGTATTTGAAATTTTATTAAGTTGGCTGAAACTGATACCAAAGTGGACTATTAGTAGACCAGTAGTATATGTCATGATCATACCCGCCTTTCGTTAGTCTTGCTGGCAGATGGCCCGCTTACATTTGCGTCCTCGGGCCTACTGACTTACTGAGCAACCACTGGGAACGCAAATGAATGAGCGGGTGCTCATACTGAAAGCGCGACTGAGTTTGTTGTAATGATACACGATTGTGCGACTGTTTAGCCTGCTGGAGTCTGAGCCCGCCTTTGCAGGCCTGTTGCAGACTCGGTGACTCACCGGGACTCCCTCTGTGAGTCTACAACTGACACAACTGACGAGCGCCGCGAGGCCGGGAGGGAGTTCGGCGAGAGTCCGCAGTATCAGTATTGCAGCTACACACACTGGTTGTCGCGCCTTTGATTGATGCGCGCTGATTAGCGCAGCAGTCGAGGGCCCGCGTGTTAGTCCGCGCGTGTGCAAACTAAGTCCGCAGCACCGGCGGGAAGCCGGCTAGCAGCTGTCTCCATTGTCACCGCCATGAACAACTGCATCTGCCGCCTATCCCACCGCCTCCTAATCTGTTCACGCTCTATCTATATATAATAGAGACTGAGTCAGTTGAACTGCCGCGCCAAGCTAATCTGGCACTACCCTTGAATTACTGATCATGGTCGATCCATCTCCTGCAACTGGTAATTTCAATGGGGCCTTGGCAGGGATTAAATGGGTTAAGTAGTAGTGCTGACGGGACAAATTCAGTCGCGGAACTGACTACGATACCTACGGCCAGGGCAGGGCCCAATCTAGTGACGCATCGACCTGAGAACATGGTATCCACCCACTGAGGCGCGGTAAAGTCAGTATCTGTACTACCCAGTGCAGATTTACGCAACCGCGATATTCCACACATCAATATTTCCGAATAGTCAAGTTGTGTGTAACATCGGCAGCACACATCTCGGCAGTACTGACACTGGGTGGATTCACTGAGTCACGCCGGTTTGATTTCAGTTCAACCTGCGACCGGGTCATATCTTTGCAGATTCACGGTGTAGCGAAGTTGACCCCTTCATTCTAAGTAGTACATAGACGATGGGTGTGTCAGTGTAACTTTGTCAGGTCGGCTAATGTACAGGTATTGCTATCGAAACTGACAGCGCACATCAGCACGGTCTGTCTTGAAAACCGCAGTACAAGTTGGGGATGTACGGATTCAGTTTTATTTCATGCTGACTGAGACCGACTGAAATTTGCTGCTCTCGGCCGGCCGGCGTGATTTAGTAGGCCATTATTTCATGACACTATGATTATGGCCTTTCATTGCCGTGCACCTGAACTTTAAAACAAATAATGACACTCAACTTAAATGCATCGCGCTTAACTATTTTCCGTATGAGTTACTACGTACTGCTCGTTTTCGCGGGAACCGTAACTGAGTTTACACCTCTTTACCTTGTGAATACGCGGTGCCAGCCAAATCTGGCGGCAAGACTATGATCAAAGAAACATGCATGTCATCATCACCGTCTCCATCGGTTTTCGTACATTTCATTGGCACTGTACGCAGCACGTTCGTAACCCGCAGCGCACGCAATGCTGTTCTGCGATTGATAAATCTAGAAATCTTCGAACACTTATCGATAGTAAAGTTGTTTCTGTGACAACGATAGACCACGTCAGACCGCCAAGGAAGTGGCGCGCCATAGCCAGCTTTTCTCTGTTTGTCGCATTGCAGATGCTGGCGAACCAATAGTCTTCCGCGTTACATTCCCAGCGTTAGCAACTCGCGCGCCAGACGCTGAAGCAAAGCGACCGTTAGGTGTGAAATGATGCTAGTAGAGAAGAAGTAGTGCGAACCGGTGAAAAGTTCTCATTCATACATACGGACATAGACAGCTTTGGATTATCCAGTGATCTGTTTTATGTTCACATTAGATTTATTCTGTGGAAATTCGCATTTTTTAAAGAAACTTTTACTGAACAGTCTCCACAGATCGGCGCATTAATCAGGCCTTTTGGCATCTCGGTGGGAAGTTCGGTTCGTTGCTTGTGTCTGTCTGTTTCGCTTGGAGCGTGTAGTCGGCGTTACATCAAAACAAAATCCGTGATGGTAAGCCGCTTTTTCTTGTCATCCATTGATTTGGGACGGGTAGATTGGCGAATTTGTGTATGCATCGATTTCTGCGAGGGATATTTTTGTCGTATTTCGCATTCCGAGTCGATGCCGTCTGGGAGAAGCGGTGCCAAAAATGGTAAACTTCCTGATAGTGATAGAAACCGTACTGTCTATACATTTGTTGAGTCGGCGTTGTCTGCAGCTCATTGAGCCTGAGACAGAATTATACCTGATTTTTTTGGTACTCTATGTTTGCTGTCGTTTCGTATTACCTGTAGAAATAATGAAAAATTGGCAGTTCGCTAAGCCATGATATAATGCCGCCAGGGCGGCGGTTGCGCAGGGGAGGGGGGGGGGGAGGAGGGGGTGCAGTAGGCGGGAATAAGTACTGTTGCTCTAGTAATTCGTTCCGCCGGTATTCTTTTCCAGTGACAGTGGTGACACGAATACCAAATATTACTTCGTTTTGCCCGTTTTTGTGTGTTCATCAGTGCACAGATTTTGTCGCGCTATCATGGGCAATTTAACGTATTCGTACTTAAATCTGTGTTGGGGGAGGGGGGGGGGGGCGAGGCGGAACAGAGTTTGAAACAAGAGCTTCCTTTAAATGGATAGCTTTATTATTGCCCATGATTTGGGGTTTTTAAATAAATTTCCATGATCTTGACACAAAGACGTCTGTTGCGAACTCGCACGGCCGCCACTGTCAAATGCCACCGTATGCCCACTGTTAAAACGGTTGATTTAGAAAAAACACGTTATATTTTGCACCACTGGCATTCAAGATGCAGCCTGCACTGTATTGTACATTATCATTATGCCAATAAGAATGACGTGACTCCCACCCATTCATGGATCATGGGCTTGGTAAACAGGTCATGGATTACTTTAGCCCTGAATCAACAATGCAAAAGTCACTGGGGTACATTGTAGACATTTGAACATGGGTGATGGATTTAAATCTGGCGAACATGTTATATACGTTGATCTGTCAGCGTCAGTAACACTGTGTTTTAATAATACAATTAGTAGTATGCGTGCAGGCAAGATGACTGTATTAATCAATGTATCATGTATGTTTGCACATATTTTGATGTAATTTAAACTTGAAGACTGATTTCACTGCCATATGTGTTTGTTATGCCTTGTTGGCACACCTGATGAATGGCAGTTTGAATACGCAAGACAATGAAACGCAAATAATCGCACTTTGTTCTTCTGCGCAGCCTTCAGCACATCAGTATATTTTTAGAAGATGTGTTGGACTTGAATTGCCTGTGTCTAAATGAACCACAGCTACTGTTATTACTAGGTAGCGTTTTATAACCAACAGTTGCAGTAGTTTTTCTTTTAACAGTTTTCACACTAGTGCAGGGAGGACCCAGTCCACTAACCCATCCCCAAATGCGAGCATAATTTCTTGTTTGGGCGAGGTAAAGTCATGTATTTGGCCCACTCCCTGGGAGCCCAAATGTTGAATGCAAATTTCACAATGCATGCACACATAAGTGGTCAGGCTATTACAAAACAGTTTGGACTCCCAGATCTAACGTGGGTGGTAGTTCGAATGGCTACTAAGGTCTTAGAACATTAGGTCCTCCCCGTAGGCGTTTAATGCACATTTGTGATTTAATTTATGAACTTTTAGTTTAGAAATTGTGATCGCTTTGCACTTCCATTTACCTTGTCATCTTTTTTCTTTTTATTCAGGCTGATCAACTGACTGAGGAACAAATTGCAGGTGAGTACTCAAGTCTGTTGATACTGCCATTATTGTGCATTTGTTGGGAATGAGTATTATACTGCACGTCATTGTACATACATCACCTTGGAAGCAGCAGGTTGCCAGTTGGAGCAACCAGACTGGTTAAATTGATGCTTTCATAAGGTTTTATGATGGCAATTTGTAACCATCAGCATGCGTTGAAATTTGTTTGACTGACAGGTTCTTTATCTTTGTCAGGAAATCGGTTATGTGTTACTTTGTGTTTTACTACTATAGTTGGTTTCCTCAGGACAGGATTTTGGAAACAGATCTAATTTGGGGGGGGGGGGGGGGGGGCTGTATAGATTTAATTTAATCTCCTTTTTTTTCTTAATTTTATTAAGTCTGGTTGCAGATTGCACTGTATATATACCTCAAGATTGTGATTTATATTTCAGTATGTTGTGAACATTGTAACAGAACTGTATGTGTGAAAAAGACGCTTTGTTTTTAATGGTTTTAATCTTAATATGTAATTTAGTTGTAATGTACAGGTCTGCTCGCTGAACCATGGTTCATGTTCTGTAAACTTTGCTTTTTGACACGCAGACATGGCACTACGGTGTCCCATAGCCAGGACTTCTGGAAAAAGGAGCTCTTGGCTTATACATCATCACCTTGGAATTGATGATTGTACTATTTGACTTTGGATTTTCTTTAAATTAAACTGTGGGGCTTGTCTTGTGCAGAGTTCAAGGAGGCATTCTCCCTGTTCGACAAAGACGGTGATGGCACAATCACAACCAAAGAATTGGGTACAGTCATGCGATCTCTGGGACAGAACCCCACAGAAGCGGAGCTACAAGACATGATCAATGAGGTGGATGCAGATGGTCAGTATTGGTCAATATACATTTTTAAATTATCTATTTGACTGATCTCTAGAAAGATCTTTTTAGTCATGTATGCCACAGTTTTTTTCCCCATGTAACGGGGCAAGATAACTGGTTTGAATTGAAGATTTCCGGTTATGGAGGCTGAGGGGGTCCGAATAATATTTGAAGAATATAGGAATGTATAATGAAGTTGCTATGTAATTGTCAGGTGTGTGAACGAAGAATTACTGGTTGCAGGGTGTTCATCAGAAATTCGTGTTTTTTGTTGTTTTCCCACATGTAAATTAACCTAACATTCCACATCGAGAAAACTACAGCTTTTAACGGGTTTGGCCCAGAACGTACACCTTCAGCTGCAGAACGACGCTAAGTTTTTGTGCAATGATTCAATTGTCTCAACGCGGCTGTGCATTTGTTTTTATACAGGGTTCATACGCTCCTTGAAAGTCCTTGAGTTTTGAGGCCATGTTTTCAAGTCCTTGAAGTTGAATATCCTTGTATTCTGACAAAACCTGTTATACTCCTTGAAAATTCCTTGAAAATAAAATTATAGATGTTTACCTGTATATCACTGTAAACGAATATCAGGTATGGGAATTGTCCGTGAAAACGCGGGATTCCGCGAAGAAGAAGAAATCGTCTGCGAAATTAAAAAGGCGTCTCCGCGAGAAAAAAAACATTGTGGGTAGCAAAATGAGCAGTAAACCTAGGTGGGCAGACGTGCAGTGTGTTTGATTTTTCGGCCACAGGAAGCAAGGTCTAGTGCCTACCCGCCCGCACCCCCTGAAAAGTGCGCGCTACATGTTAAACGCGTTACTTGCTGTGACGTCACCATTCATACTATTATGGGATACCGCATCGTGCGTTTTACTTTCGATCTTGAACAAAGTTGTAAATGATGGAGAAAAAGCAAAAGAAACTGGAATGCTTCGGATTCTTCAATCCAGCACAGTCTGGTCATGATAATCGCTTAGAACAAAGTTGTACTTGGACACTGCCGTCTCCATGGACAAGCGACAGTACCTGAAATGATACCCTTGGGCCGTGTGTGGCACCGCCGCTGAGACCGCAGTTTTCAGAGTTCATGGCTGCGTGTATTTCCATGGCTAAAGCTCGATGGCACATGGACGACATGTGCAAAGTGCATGGAGGCGAACTCAAAAAGCAAGTCCGGAAATTTGAACATAAATAAGTTTGTCAGTTTTTTTTATCGTGGTCGATCCATCTTCTGGTACACAGGTAATAGGCAAAAGTTCTAAAATTGGAGAAATACGTCTTCCGGGTTAAATGGGTTGAAACCAAGTTTAAGTACATTAGTTCACACAAACACAGAGAGAGAGAGTCGACAAGTCAGACTTTGGTTGTCGATCTGCATTCAACAGAAAAGGCTATATTCTCTGTTACAATACATTATCAAATGAATACAGATAAATGTGTTTTTCTGTGAGAGAGACGGAGATGGGCTTTTGCACGATAGCTCAACAGTTTAAAAATCAGTATCATGGAAAAGACACACAAACACTGTCACAACAAATTTAAAGAGGAGAGAGCGAAATGAGTTATTTTATTTTAAAAACATACAGATGATGCAGTTTTTCTTAAATAAATTTGCGGACCCTCTATTATGCTCAGATGGGGGTCTGTGTATTCTCTAAAATTTATACCTGGGGGTCTACAGACCCTTTAACCTGTTGTGAAACCAGAAGCCCTGACATGGCCCTTTTGGTCAGGCTGATTTCTCAGTCAAATGCTCTGCGAGCAAAAGCAAAATCGAAGCAAAAGGATGTTCAGGATCTTCAAAAAGACGTTGAGGAAGATATGAGAAAATTCAGCAAGATCTGTAATCGTACTACTGTTACAAAGCTTGCTGAATTTTCTCCATCTTTTCCTACATTAGGGATCGACATTGCAAGCTTTGTGTGTGCTGACATTATTTCAGGATCACCTACACATATGACTGACAGGGCTTCCGTTTTAGTGCATCTGTGACGCATTAAAACTCAAAATCACATACTGAAAATGTAACTAAGGGGTAGTCAGACGCACTAAAATTCAGTGCATCTGCATCCGAGACGCATCATCCTTGCGCCACCATGCGTAACCTAACAGGTAGGTGACGGGTCATTCTATTTTTAGTGACGGGTTGGTTCTTTGCCACTCGCTTGGTCACGGCTGCGTTCAGAATCGCCTCGACTCCGGGTCCGGGGTCTGTGCGAGTGTAACTGGACGGGCAAACTGTTAGTTTACGTGTGGTGTCAGCATGTTATTACAAAGTGCTCGCTACATGTTGAACACGTTGCTTGCTATGACGTCACCATTCATACTATTATGGGATACCGCATCGTGCGTTTCACTTTCGATCTTGAACGAAGTTGTAAATGGCGGAGAAAAAGCAAAGGAAGCTGGAATGTTTCGGATTCTTCAATCCGGCATCATCTAGATGTGATAATCGCTTAGAAGAAAGTTGCACTTCGACACCGCGTCTCCATGGACAAGCGATAGTACCAGAAATGATACCCTTGAGCCGTGTGTGGCACCGCCGCTGCGACTAGCAGTTTTCATTTCAGAGTTCATGGCTGCGTGTATTTCCATGGCTAAAGCACGACGGCACGCGGATGACATGCGCGATGTGCATGGGGGCGAACTAAAAAACTTAAAAAGCAAGTCCAGAAATTTGAACAGAAATAAGTTTGTCAGTTTTTTTATCGTGGTCGATCCATCTTCTGGTACACAGGTATTAGGCGAAAGCTCTAAAATTGGAGAAATACATGATGGTATGGTGTGGGGTCTCCGAGGCGCACATATATCCATCTATTTAAAGATGCTCAAGGCGCCGTAGGGATGGAATCGGAAGCTTTGAAAGCCTGTTGCTACTAAGCGCTACTTTATGTGCAAACCTCCACCCTGCTATTTTCGGTGCATGTGATATATTTCTGTTTACATTTCACCAGCCGTACCGGGCCTTCTCTTTTCGAATAGTGGTAATGGATTTTTAACCTGCGCACTTGATCATTATACGTGCTGTACACACGAAGGCGAGAGCCGTAAATTTGTCTCAATTGGAATGAGGAAAAGTCCACATCCCGTTCCTGCCCACCAAGGGATTCGAACCCGGTATCTTACGACTGCCAGCGCAATGTCTTATCCACTAAGCTACTTCCCGTACTCCTTTTGGGTTAAATGGGTTGAAACCAACTTTTAAGTACATTAGTTCACACACACACAGTTTAGACAAGTCAGACTTTGGTTGTCAATCTGCATTCAACAGAAAAGGCTATATTCTCTGTTTCAATACATTATCAAATGATCATACAGATAAATACATGTTTTTTTCTGTGAGGGAGACAGGCTTTTGCATGATAGCTCAACAGTTCAAAAATCAGTATCATGGAAAAGACACACACACACTGTCACAACAAATTTAAAGAGGAGAGAGCGAAACGAGTTATTTTTTTTTTTTTTTTAAATCGTACAGATGATCCTCGCGCTGGGACCATATGGCGTTGAGGCGCGTCCCCTGGGTGGTGGATAGGGGGTCCCTCGTGAGAAGGGTGCACCGAATGAAATAAGGTGCCGTGAACCAACATGGTCTAAGGGAAGGTGACCCCGACAGAAAACCCCTGGTCCTCCTAGTAAGGGGGTTGGGCGTGGGGGTAGCTTCCCCACCCTGCAAAAATGGAAATAGCTACAAAAACGCCGACGAAAAGACTAACAGTAATTCCTTTCCTGGAGGAGGAAGGTTCTTCTACTAGAAGACTTATGACGTCCTGTGGTGAAAGCCGGAAGTCTTCGGAAGCCACAGGTCCGAGCCGCCTCTCTCTATCCAGGGACACAACCATGGGCACATGGAACGTCAAGACCATGTACCAGAGCGGCAAGGCCGCCCAGATAGCAGCGGAAATGCAAAAGTACAACCTTTCCCTGCTAGGTATCAGTGAAGCCAGATGGACGCAGTCTGGCCAGAAGAGGCTGTTAAGTGGGGAGATGATTCTGTATTCAGGTCATGAAGAGGAGAATGCCCCCCATACAGAAGGAGTAGCACTCATGCTGTCACCAGTGGCACAGAGAGCGCTGATGGGCTGGGAACCTCTTGGGCCAAGAATTATAACAGCAGCCTTTAGAACCAAGAAAAAGCTCAAGCTGAACGTCATCCAGTGTTATGCGCCCACCAATGACGGTGACGAGGAAGAGAAACGAGTTCTACGACCGACTCCAGAGTGCCGTGGACAAATGTGCGGAGCGAGACATCACCATCGTCATGGGCGATTTTAATGCCAAAATAGGGGAGGACAACACCGGATACGAAGAGGTGATGGGGAGACAGGGACTAGGCTCGGAGATGAGTGAGAACGGGGAGAGGTTTGTAGACTTTTGTGCTCTAAACCGACTTGTCATTGGAGGCAGCATCTTCCCACAAAGCAACTTGGGTCTCACCTGACCATACGACAGAGAACCAAATAGACCATATCTGCATTAGCAAGAAATTTAGAAGATCCCTTCAAGATGTTCGAGTGAGGAGGGGAGCAGATGTCGCCTCAGACCACCATCTGCTTACCTTAAGAATGAAGCGCAAGCTAAAGAAAAGCCGCACAGAGACAACAAGAAGACAGCGCTATAATGTAGGCCTCCTGAGAGAAACTGGAGTTAGAGAAGAGTTCAAACTGGTGCTGTCCAACCGGTTTCAAGCGCTACAGGAGCTAGTAAATGAAGAGGAGGCGGTCACCACAGAGCAGCAGTGGAAGGCAGTTAGAGAGGCGCTGAACTCGACCTGCAAAGACACTGTAGGGTTCAGGAAACACCACCACAAGGACTGGCTGTCAGCACAGACCTTGAAGAAGATAGAAGCGAGGAAGCAGAAGAAAGCAGCGGTCAACAACAGTCGCACGAGAGCAGCCAAAGTAAGGGCACAGGGGGAATACTCGGAAGCCAACCGCGAGGTGAAGAGGAGTATCAGGGCAGACAAGAGGGCCTACACAGACAGCCTGGCAGCAGAGGCAGAAAAGGCAGCAGGCAGCGGCAACATGAAACTAGGTACTGGCAGTGCTTGCCGCTAACTGGCCGCAGCGGCGACGCATCACGAATTTTTATCATCTTTGAAACAGCGATTGTACTAACAAAATGCTCACATACTGCAGTCAAATGCATACCTCAATAAAGTTGAGCTATTTCTCTTTTCAAAAGTATCTTTCTTTTTATTGGGAGTGCAACTGATGATTTTCAGCGATTTTTTTTTTTTTTTTTTTTTTTTTTTTTTTTTTTTTTTTTAAACGCACCCTCAAGCCTGCACGCGCCGCGTTGGCAACTGTACCGCGCGAACCCGCAAGCAACCCCTTTGGGAAAACGACTTGCTACTCTTCCCCATGCAAGCTACACATCTAAAAATAGCACAAGGCTACTGACCGAGTTCAGACCTACACATTGATATAAAGAAGTCTAATATTTGTTTAAATTTAGCCCAATAATGGATTATTTGAAAAAAATAAATGCAATTTTCGGTATGATTTTCGAAAAATAACCCCTAGAAGGCTATACTTGTTGGAAAGCCCATGCTTTTCTCTTTAATTTGGGCCAATCAGAAACACGATAGCTTGAACGGGGAAGAGTAGCTTTGTCATAAACCGAGTCCTCTCATTGGCCGTTACGCTTTCGTGTTATTCACAATGGCAGCCATGGCGTGCGACGAACACGCGACGGTTTTGAGCAATCTCCAGCATGATCTAGGTAAGAAATGTGTTTTTGTTTGCTTGATAATGGTTCTACAATGTGTTATTTGTTACTTAACCTAAGATTTGGGTAAAGTTTGTGCGATAATCTGCTGTAATGTGCATATTTCCACACCGGCCGTAGTCGGGTTTGTTCGAAGCAACGACTACGTGCGGTGTGTGAGAGATCGGTCACAACTGCAGGCGTATGTTTACATCAAGAGACAAAATACGAATGTAGGTAATAAAATGAGGTTTTCTATTCATGTTCAATAAATTCCATGGGTATATGGTGTTCTTAAAACGGGTAAAGTAGCGATCGCAAACGATGTGTCGAATGGGAGTCTAGACCGGAAGTGGGACCGTCGTCTGCTAGAAAAGTTGTTTCGCTTTCGCGTTATTCGTTTCTTGTGGCAGCTACTGCTTGAGATAGCCCCCTCAGACGTTTGTAAAGACCAAATAAGCAAATATGGTGAAATATTACCCTTCCCTTTGCTCTGCTCTCTCTGTCTCTCAGCAGTCTCATCATTGTTAACTGTCTAGGTGTTGTTGCATCAATTGTTAAGTGGATCCTGTGTTGTTTCCAATTGCAGAAAGTTCTCCAGTATTCTTAGATTTGGGGAGAGTGTTTACCCAGACTGGTAAAGGAAGAAGGAAGAACATTGAGGCATCAGTGAACAACAAACTATTGCTCCAGGTACACCTCTTGAAGATGAGACATAAGAAATCATGGAGGCAGACAGAGGAGTTTGTCAGGGAGAAGCGTCACCCTGGACAGCATGCAGAATGTCACAGCAAGGCACACTGCATACAAACAGCAGTACTGCTTATGATGTGGAGAGATTCAGATTGGCTTAATAATGAATGGTTTGCAGAAAGCAACTCCACAGTCATGTGTTTGCCAGTATGTTTGGTGGGTGGGGGGGGAGGGGGGCGGGGCGGGGCAGGGCAGCTGATATTTACGTGGTGGGGGTGGGGGGTAAAAATAAGATGGTTTTCAATTATTGCTTTCTTTTACTTTCTTGAAAGAGCTTCAAAAACTTAGCAAAACACAGTTTGAATTTTTAAAAACGGACAAGAAATGACCGAGATATGCTATTTTGAAGTTTTTACACTCGGAGGGCCATTCGACCGCCTTGGAAAACACACTTTTCAGCTTTTTTAGGGCAGCAGTGTTGCAAAAGTTACAGGCTTATGCACCTGAAAAAAATTGGGCTTCTTCTATATTATATAGAGATACAATTCTGTAATTCTGGGATGTCTGTGTTTAATATCTTTTGTGTTAGGCTGGCCTGAACTGGGCAAAATCTTTCTTTCGACCGATTTTGGGTAAAAACTGCGGAATATTTGCCATAGTTTCTTGCCCATAACTTTTGAACCATTAAACATAGAAAGATAATTTTTGTTGTGTTGTGTTCTGTTTGTTGTCCTCTATAACAATATGTAGATACTTTATTGCTTATGTTATATTGGAATTTTGACCTGCCAGTACCTAATGAAACAGCTCTACGACATTACCAGAAGATTGTCGGGTAAGTATGGCCATACAGAAAGACCAGTAAAAGACAAAGAAGGCAAGCCTATTGCAGACAGAGCAGACCAACTCGACAGATGGGTCGAGTATTTTGAAGAGTTACTGAACAGACCTAGCCCACCCGACCCCCCCCGACATCCAGCCGGCAGAGACCGACCTACCCATCAGCTGTGACAGACCCAGCCGGGAAGAGATCAGAAAAGCAGTGGCATTTTTGAAGAATGGCAAAGCAGCAGGGCCAGATGGCATCCCAGCGGAGTCTCTGAAAGCAGACAACAGTGGAGATGCTGTACCCACTGTTTGGAAAGTTCTGGGAAGAGGAGGTGATGCCAGCTGACTGGAAGGAAGGGTACCTAATCAAGCTTCCCAAGAAAGGCGACCTCAGCAAGTGTTCCAACTACAGAGGAATCACCTTGCTGTCCGTACCAGGAAAGGTCTTCAACAGGATCATCCTAGAGAGAATGAAGAGCTCCGTTGACCCCCAGCTGAGAGACCAGCAAGCAGGATTCAGGAAGAACCGATCATGTACAGACCAGATCGCCACTCTCCGCATCATCGTGGAACAGTCTCTGGAGTGGAGCTCCCCGCTGTACGTCAACTTTGTGGATTATGAGAAAGCATTTGACAGCGTGGACCGAGAGACTATGTGGAACCTCCTACGACACTACGGTGTACCGGGTCCGGGGTCTGTGCGAGTGTAACTGGACGGGCAAACTGTTAGTTTACGTGTGGTGTCAGCATGTTATCACAAAGTGCTCGCTACATGTTGAACACGTTGCTTGCTATGACATCACCATTCATACTATTATGGGATGCCGCATCGTGCGTTTCACTTTCGATCTTGAACGAAGTTGTAAATGGCGGAGAAAAAGCAAAGGAAGCTGGAATGTTTCGGATTCTTCAATCCGGCATCATCTAGATGTGATAATCGCTTAGAAGAAAGTTGCACTTCGACACCGCGTCTCCATGGACAAGCGATAGTACCAGAAATGATACCCTTGAGCCGTGTGTGGCACCGCCGCTGCGACTAGCAGTTTTCATTTCAGAGTTCATGGCTGCGTGTATTTCCATGGCTAAAGCACGACGGCACGCGGATGACATGCGCGATGTGCATGGGGGCGAACTAAAAAACTTAAAAAGCAAGTCCAGAAATTTGAACAGAAATAAGTTTGTCAGTTTTTTTATCGTGGTCGATCCATCTTCTGGTACACAGGTATTAGGTGAAAGCTCTAAAATTGGAGAAATACATGATGGTATGGTGTGGGGTCTCCGAGGCGCACATATATCCATCTATTTAAAGATGCTCAAGGCGCCGTAGGGATGGAATCGGAAGCTTTGAAAGCCTGTTGCTACTAAGCGCTACTTTATGTGCAAACCTCCACCCTGCTATTTTCGGTGCATGTGATATATTTCTGTTTACATTTCACCGGCCCTACCGGGCCTTCTCTTTTCGAATAGTGGTAATGGATTTTTAACCTGCGCACTTGATCATTATACGTGCTGTACACACGAAGGCGAGAGCCGTAAATTTGCCTCAATTGGAATGAGGAAAAGTCCATATCCCGTTCCTGCCCACCAAGGGATTCGAACCCGGTATCTTACGACTGCCAGCGCAATGTCTTATCCACTAAGCTACTTCCCGTACTCCTTTTGGGTTAAATGGGTTGAAACCAACTTTTAAGTACATTAGTTCACACACACACACACACAGTTTAGACAAGTCAGACTTTGGTTGTCAATCTGCATTCAACAGAAAAGGCTATATTCTCTGTTTCAATACATTATCAAATGATCATACAGATAAATACATGTTTTTTTCTGTGAGGGAGACAGGCTTTTGCATGATAGCTCAACAGTTCAAAAATCAGTATCATGGAAAAGACACACACACACTGTCACAACAAATTTAAAGAGGAGAGAGCGAAACGAGTTTTTTTTTTTTTTTTTTAATCGTACAGATGATGCAGATTTTCTTAAATAAATTTGTGGACCCTCTATTATGCTCAGATGGGGGTCTGTGTACCCTCTAAAATTTATACCTGTTGTGGGGGTCTACAGACCCTTTAACCTGTTGTGAAAACAGAAGCCCTGGACTGATAATGATCCTCACTTATTGTATGGTAACCATTTTTAGTTCCATTTGATTTTGGCGCTACTTCCTTCGAAGTTTAAAAAATAGTACTTAAAAAGTCCTGAAAAAGTCCTTGAATTTTGTTTGTGGATGTGTGTGTGAACCCTGTTATATGCGGGTCAGCGGCTTGAAGGGTCAGATCCTGAAGGTGAAACTGCGGGTAATGTTATGCTTTTGTGCTGATGGCTATGAGACTGCCAAGACAGCATGAGTTAAAGTCGTGCCTAGAGGGACAGAGCAAAATGTGGCGGTCATAGACAGGCTGACGTGTGAAGAATCAGCATCAAACTTCAGTTTGAACAACGTGGTCTTGATACTATTCAAGCAAGGTGTATGAGACAATGCGGGGAGGAATGGGAACAGGGGCACATACGTGCAGTTGCAAGTGTTTAAGCACTCGAAGAAAGCTGAGTGTTTTGTCAATAAGGATTTTATCACACTAGCTCTTTCTTTGTTTGCAAGCGCTTTCGTCCTAAACAACAGGCTGCTGATTTCAACCTAGACTAAACTTTGACAACTGCCGTAAAGAAATGCAGTAGGCCCCTCAGGTGATTGACAGAGAACAGTGTCTCGGATGACTAAACTTACACAATGGGTGCTCAGAGAATGTGTTCATAGCTGATCCATCCTTTCTGGGGGGTTGAGAGTGATGATAGCTAGCTGCATGTGGGGCCGTTTTTGGCTCACGTGCAAAGCAAAAGTGAGTATGTTCTGGGCCAGTGGTTGTCCGTCCGGTATCATCCGTGGTAAACTTTAACGTTGGCATTTTCTTGGAGACTATTCAAGCCACAGTCTTCAAACTTGGCCCAAGGATACTTTGTGGCAAGACCTTTCTAAACATTCCAATTTGAGTGGCCTCTCACAAAGGTCAAGGTCACAGGGGATGAGGAAATAGGCCCAAAATAGCTATATTTTAACATAATTTATTTTTTTCCCAAATACTATTCACAACTTAAAACCCAAACTTGCTACAGAGATACCTGATGGGATGACCTTTCTGTGCATACTAATTTGGTTGATCTGTCTGAATGGTCAAGGGTCACAAGAGCTCAGGAAATAGGTCCAAAATAGCCATATTTTGACAAAACATGTTTGTTCTCAAATACTACTCCCAACTTCAAACCCAAATTTGGCACAGAGATACCTGATGGTAAGACCTATCTATGCATACTAATTTGGATGACCCCTCAGAAAAGTCAAGGGTCACAAGAGGCCAGCAAATGTGTGTAAAATGCAAATTTTTGATAAAATTTATAGGTATTAATTATCAACATTTTTGCAAATTTTTCAATCAAATTTGGCACAAAGGTAGCTCATGATAAGACCTTTCTATGCTAATGCATACTAATTAAGTCGACTCATCACAAAGGTCAAGGGTCACGGTGGATTTGGCAGATAAGTGACAAGTGCTCACATTTTCAGAAAACATGGATTTTGCTGGTGCAAAAGCCAGCCCTTTACTTATTGTCACAAAGGTCACATGTAAATAGGTCATACACGTGAGCCATAGTGGCTGTGCCTTGTTAAAAGGTTTGTAATGTAATAAACACACGCGCCAGAGTAATTTTAAGTGACTGCTATGGCCGGGTAAGGCTATATATGTCGCCACTGAGACGGGTTCTATGTACTAACAATGCATACCATACAGCTGGCGACTCAGGCTGCTGTGAGAAACTGCCGTAGCACACTGAGCAGCAAGATCCGCAAAGCCAAGGTTCGCTTGCAGTGAGTGTGCCTGGCTATTTAATATGAGTGCTGAACGTACGTGTGCGCACCGGAACAGGAAATGAACTCTTCACAGAATATTTAATGGCAGAGTACATAATACTAATATACAGAAAAATTACTTGGAAGGCGAGAAGATTTTTTTCTGTTTTATTTTACTATTGTTACTCAAGGTAAACTGTTTCCCTCCTAGAGGACAGCACGTCACCATTGGAGCATTACCACCCAACCTATATACCTGAGTGTTTAATTAACTAGGTGACTTGCACAAGACACAGACTGGATTGTTTTACTTGTTTTGAAAGTCATGAAACAACTTGGTGCATGTATTGTTACTAATGCTGGCTTGTTTTTTTTTTTAATTTATTTACAGGCAATGGCACAATTGACTTCCCAGAGTTCCTGACCATGATGGCAAGAAAAATGAAGGACACAGACAGTGAAGAGGAGATCCGAGAAGCATTCCGAGTTTTTGACAAGGATGGCAATGGATTTATCAGTGCAGCAGAGTTGCGGCATGTGATGACGAACCTTGGAGAAAAACTTACAGATGAAGAGGTGGACGAGATGATCCGGGAAGCAGATATTGATGGAGATGGTCAAGTAAACTACGAAGGTAGGTCATGCTTTCTGCTAGGAGTTAAAACTGGCCATCATCGAGAAGCACAGCGTGACAGAAATTTCATCCCATTTGGTTTACAATTCTGTTGCATGTTGTTGGGTGTTTTGTTTTAATACCTGGAGCAAAGTACAAGCAAGCAACGCTCATTTTGCAAGGGCAATATATTGAATACTCGCAGTCTGTGCTCTACATTCAAGAGAACATGGACTAGAAATCTTGATCTTCCCATCTTCAGTCCAAGGCGCATATGGCAATAACTTGAAAGTCTGCCAATTTAATCGCTGTTGAAAAATGAAAGTCCAGATGCAGGGTTCAGCAAATCCAGTTTCCTCTTACCTACAGTACCTTGTCATACCTGTATTAGTCAATAAAATAAATCGCTTCCTTCCCCTCGCCAAAGAAAGAATTACTGTAAGGTAGTAGCATAGAGAGGACCTTGCAGTGTATCGTTAATAGTTTTAGGTCACAAATGTTTTCAATTTGCTGAAGGCAACCTTTTTCATTACCACTGCCATGTGGTTTTCTCTGCGTCAATGGTTTATTGTTGTAGATACTGTTTTGAGGATGTGTAGGTACACAAAATCATCTAAATCCTTCTGTCTGGGGTTCAAATGCCCACTGCAGATACCCAACTTGCAGAAACGCCAGGTTGGGTAAATGTCTTATCAGTGAGGGTTGACGCAAAACAAAACATTGCAGAAGGGTTTTTGGCATCCCACCATAATTGTAGGGGTCGCACTCACTTTTTCAATACCTGCGTGTGCCAAATGCAATGCTGCCCAAGCACTTCATATGAGGTGGATTGAGCAAGGAATGATCGTTTCAGGATTGACCAGAAGCTGTTTTAAAGATTGACTAGAGGCTGTTGTATGGTTTACTCTGCTGGCGTCGAAAATAGAACACATCTTTCCCGCACTGCTTTTGATCGCTTTCGCTGTTTTCAAACCATGTCATGATCAACTTTCATGGAAACTGGTCATTATTTCAGCCAGATATTTTAGCAAAATCAAACGTATTTTGTACTAATTAAAGATACTTTTTGTGTGTATAGCAAATGCATACCTCTCAGAAAACAGTGTGGGTTGATTTCTTTGTGTACAAAATGCAGTTAAGTGCAACCCCTTAAAGCCCAGTGAGAGGGGAGAGTGCAACCCCTTACAGCCCAGTGAGAGGGGAGAGAGAATTCAGTAATCCAGCTATGAGTCGTTTGTACTGATAGGACTTCATATACTTCATGAAGGGGAAGCAACTGCCCAGTTTCTCACATCAGCAGCAAGGGTGGTACGTATGAAGGAAAATACTACACACACTATTTAAGGACCATGCTGCCCCTAACAGGACCATTACACATAAATTTGAAGACACATTTCAGCATCATTTGTGTTTGTTACGCCTTGTTGACACACCTCATGAACTTTTAACTCTAGACTTCCCATACAGTTTTCTCTATATCAGCTCTGTATTCCCAGAAAATTTCTTACATTTTAGGTAGTTTTTGGGTAAGTTTGTGAAAACAGACTTTGTGACTTAACTATTGATGTGATGGAGACTAAACTTGGCAGTTATTCAGAGAAAACTTACAGGTACACACTGAATCAGATTTACCTGCCCGAAGATGAAATTTGATTAATTGAACACAGTGTCACTCCACTCATCGTCGGAAAGTTCATCATTTTCACTCAAAAGTCAAATAAAAACGCTCTTGATCCGATGGGTCACTCGTGTGCACACTGCTAACATCTGACACTTCAACATCACTGATCATCCTCACCATGTCCTAGATCTCTGTCACAGATAAGTTCATCAAATAAGTCACCAAACTCCTCATCGCTATTGGCGTGCACGGTCATCATGATGCTTCAAAAACTCGCACCAAAAAGTCACACAAAAATTGACAAAAACTTTCACAATTTAACCCACGAGTCGAGTTTTGCGGTAGAAAACAACCCTAGACCTTTCCGGAAGTGATTTTATATGCTCTCTATTCACAGGATAGCTTTCACTTTCTATTTTGGTCACAAAACCAAGTGGTACGGGAATACATTATACGTGACACGAGTGGAATGGCGCGGTTTGGGACGTTAAGAGTTAACAGCAGTTGAGACGCGCTGCAAAAGTACACGCATAATTGAACTTATTTATTCTGCACGGACATCAATCTATAATTTTAGCTGTCTGTCGCACTGATATATTTAAACAGAGTGGAGACATTGTCAGGTTACTTGATATAAAGACGTGTGCTGAACTGTATTTGTCCTGTGTCTAAATGAACCATAACTAGACCTGTGTGTAGCATTTCATAACCATCTGTTGCAGAAGTGTATCTTTAAATAGTTGTTCGGTTATGTGCCTTAAATGGTAGTTTATATTTTTTTAAATCATTACATACAAACAGAAAAATTATACATGAAACTAGCATTAAATGCAAATACCCAAACTGTCGCAGTGGGGCAAAAGACTCGAGGCCAACAACCGTTGCAGACTAGGGAAATTAAGAAAATGAAGATTCAAGTGAATGGACCAAAGGGAGACAAATGCAAGCACCAGAAAGAAAACAGAAATGGGGACCTTTCGACATTGTCAGAATTGCATCTTCTTGAGATTCGTCTAAATGCTTTGAGACAATATTTAGGCTAAAACTTTCTGCCTGGCTGCCATGCCTCAACTTTGGACATGAAACTGTCTACTGTTTTATTTCTAGTCGAACTGATTCCTAGTCAGGCTATCAGATCGGAATCCTAGTTGCCTCAGTCGTTCAAAGCTAAAGTCCCTTGAACCAAACATTACAGCTGTTAGCCGAGACCATATCAGAGGTTTGACTTTGTACGAATTAAGTTCTAAACCATTCAAAGTTTGGCTGCCATTGAAGGTGAGATAAATCAATGCCCAACTGACAAAGTATTTTGAAAGTTGAAGGAAAAGGCAACAGAGAATCCTCGGAAAACTTTATGGATCAGGATGGATTAGAAAATTTGACGGTTAAATTTATTGTCACTCTAAGTCTAACCTAAAGGGGAAATGGGGATCGTCCCTGTTGGAGACACAGTTGGAAAAGAAAATTGCCCAGGCCCGACAGGCATACTGCAACGTGCAGTCGTATCTAGATACATGGAGGTCACTGTGATTTGTTAAATGTGTTAATTGGGTGGTCTTATATCTTGCCTTATTTTTAATGACGTACAATGACGCATGTAATTCCAAAATTTTGCTACTGCTCTTGCACATCAGGTTCTGGCTGTTTCTGTGTAAGCAAACGCCAAATAATTGATTTGAAGAACCATGTGTTTTTGACAGCTATCATCTTGTGTAATCGGATCTTTGGCTCTTGTGTGATAGAAACCTGTCCATAACGGCCACCCTAATGGACTGCACAGTAGCCGCTGTATGCACAGTAGCCGCTGTATGAAGAATTAGAGGAACAAACTTCGATCCTGTCCCAACAAAATATGCTTATGTACCATTCAGTCAAGGTGCGAGATGTAATAGACCATGAGAAAATACCAAAAAAAGATCTTTCCGGCTTGACTCTATATACACGTATGCTTGACTGACCTGAAGACGCACAGCGGGCCCTCGGGCAATGGCTGAAGAATACTTTCATGGCTGATTGAGTTACAAAAGTGATACTCGGAGCGCAAGTGACCATATAAAAAAAAAAAAATTAAAGTAGCGGTCAGGAGTGAGAGCAGCAGACGGCAAGCATTATACACACATGGCTGCTTTAGAAAGGGACTTTATCCAGTAACAACAATTGTGAGCAAATTAAATTGGCAGCTATGAACAGGTTGCCACTAAATAAATGTGGCCGCTATGGCAGGTTCGAGTGCTTTTGAAAGACAAAACCTAATTAGCTCTCTATCGGCCTCAGTACAATCAGAAATGCACTTTCTCATGCGCGTGCAGCTTAGTCTCTTCATATTTTTACCATTTTGAGTTTGATTTTGGAACAGTTTGTGAACCTGAACTGAAGTCAAAAGCAGGCAAACATCTGAACAAAGACATTTTAAAAAACCCATGGGAATGAGCAAGTACGTACTTTATTGCCAATAGTTCAAGCCAGAGTGTAGAACAAGTATCACATGGTTCATCAATGCGTAGTCTGTATTTTACACACTGCAAGTGCAGTTTTGTGCAAAACTGATTTCTCCATTGCACATGGTGAAAAACACAGCATCTGTAACTAAGTACATGGAAACTCCATCACTTGAGGCTTTGGAGATAGCTTTGCAGAAAAACGCAACTGTTTCGGCAGCTTTCTGTCAGAAACCGAATGTACCAGCATTAGAACAGAGGCAATGATGTGCTGGCCGATATCTGGGTTCAAGTTGATAGTTCAAGACAATGGAAAATTTTACTATTTTGCACTCACATGCGAAGCAAAAGTGATTTTGTTCCAGGCCAGTGGCCATCCGTCCGGCGTCCGTGGTAAACTTTAACATTGGCATTTTCTCGGAGACTATTTAAGCCACAGTCTTTGAACTTTGGCCAAGGATACTTTGTGGCAAGACCTTTCTAAATATACCAATTTCATTGCCCTCTCTCAAAGGTCAAGGTTATAGGGGACCAGGAAGTTTGTCAAAATAGCTATTTTACGAAAATTATGATTTCGTGAATACTATTTAACATATATACCTGATGGTAAGACCATGATATGCATGCTAATTTGAATGACCTCTTAGAAAGGTCAATGGTCTCGAGATCGGTAAATGTGAAAAAAATAGAATTTGATTTTTGGCTCACGTGCGAAGCAAAAGTGAGTGTGTTCTGGGCCATCCGCTGTCGTCCATGGTAAACTTTAACGTTCGCATTTTCTCAGTCTATTCAAGCTGCAATCTTCAGACTTGGCCCAAGGATACTTTGTGGCAAGACCTTTCTAAACATACCAATTTCAGTGACCTCACAAAGGTCAAGATCACAGGGGATCAGGAAATCAAAAATAGCTATTTTGGGCCATAATTTATTTTTTCTCAAATACTTTTCACAACTCCAAACCCAAACTTGGTATAAAGATACCTGATGGTAATACCTTTATATGCACACTAATTTGGTTGATCCCTCGGAAAGGTCAAGGGTCACAAAAGCTCGAGAAATGGGTCCAAAATCGCCATATTTTTTACAAAATAAAATGTTTTTTTCTCAAATACTATTCACAACTTCAAACCCAAACTTGCTACAGAGACAGGGCTTCCGTTTTAGTGCATCTATGACACATTAAAACTCAAAATCACGTACTGAAAATGTAACTAAGGGGTAGTCAGACCCACTAAAATTCAGTGCATCTGCATCCGAGACGCATTATCCTTGCGCCACCGTGAGTAACCTAACAGATAGGTGACAGTCATTCTATTTTTAGTGACGAGTTGGTTATGGCTTCCCTACACGGAGAAACGAAAATGCACAAGAAACGAAACATTTTCATTGCATCGAAATGCCTTTCCGCACACGCAGAAACGCGGTGAAAATTCATTTCGCCTGGTACAGGGGAAGTAACTGTTCACTGACACATGCTCTGGTTTGTATCGGTGGATATCGGGTCATCTTTCTGACTACTGACGCTTAAAAACTAAACATATAAGACATGTGTGCCTTCACTTACACAATTAAAGTGAATTGCCGACCATATCGAATAAACGTAAGCGCTTTTGAATGCGTAAACAAGGCTGGTCCAAGTGAATCGAGGATGCCGCCGTCTTGAAGCGATAGCCGCCATCTTGTAGGCGGCTTCGAAGAGCAGCCGATGAAAGTGGGGTTCAGAAAACTGACCTAAAATCATATTTTGGTGGTACTTTAGTGATGATACTTGATAGATTCCATTTCGAAAATGATTTCTCCGCTTAAATCGTACAGAATCGTGTGTCACATCACGCAATTCTAGCCATAATAGACCTGACTCCACGGCATCGCTTTACCGTTGCAGTCCTCAGTGTTTGGGCTTGAATGACGTCAGATTGGGGTGTGACCGAGCGGACGGCGCTGATTGGGTGACGGGTAAAATGCTTCGGCGAAATGTTTCGCAAAATAGAGACACGTTCTATTTCGTGAAATGTTTCGCATTTCGTGAAACGGTGAAATGTTGGAAAAATGTCTGAAATGCGGACATTTCGACGAAATGTTTCGTTTCGTTTATCCGTCTGAGGAAGCCTTTAGCCGATCACGCAGCTGTGTTCAGAATCACCCCGACTCCGGGGTCCGTGCGAGTGTAACTGGACGGGCAAACTGTGGTGTCGGCATGTTATTACAACGCCGGTGCGCGCTACATGTTGAACGCGTTACTTGCTGTGACGTCATCATTCATACTATTGTGCAGGGGTCAAAATCTTCCTCTTTTCCGAGGATATCAGCGTTAATTTTTAAAAATCTGCTGTTTAAAAAAAGGCAATTCCACGTGGAAAAAAAAAAACGTAAAAAATCTGAAACGGTCGTGGTTCTTAAACGGCGCAGGTCCAAAGTTGTCAGATTCGTTTATCGTTAACTTTAGGCAAGCTTCGTTTTTCCAAGATGGCGTCTAGCGATGCAGGACACATTGTCGCTTGCTTGACATGTTTGAACGGATATAAAAGCACATTCTGAAGCTGGAATCTGTGGAAGTGAGCAACATTGTGTACCGTGATTCTTCGCGCCTATCCCCCCCCCCTGTTTGAGTTTTCGGCCCCCGGAACCAATGTCTCGCTGTCCCCCCCCCTCCCCCCCCCCGTTTGAGTTTTCGGCCCCCGGAATCAATGTCTCGCTTGTCCCCCCCCCCCCCCCCCCCCACCCCACCCCGTTGTTTCCGCCTTTTTCCCCAGCACGTGTTTTGACCCCTGATTATGGGATACGGCATCGTGCGTTTCACTTTCGATCCTGAACGAAGTTGTAAATGGCGGAGAAAAAGCAAAGAAAGCTAGATGCCTCGGATTCTTCGTCCCAGTGATAATCGCAGATGCTTAGAAGAAAGTTGCACTTCGACACTGCCGTCTCCATTGACTGTCTTTCTCCGTTGGGTACTTCTTTCTAAAATTGGAGAAATACGTCTTTCGGGTTAAATGGGTTGAAACCAACTTTTAAGTACACTAGTTCTCTTTCTCTCTCTCTCTCTCTCTCTCTCTCTCTCTCTCTCTCTCTCTCTCGCTCTCTCTCTCACTCACACACACACACACATACAGAGAGTTTAGACAAGTCAGACTTTGGTTGTCAATTTGCATTCAGCAGAAAAAGGCTATATTCTGTTACAGTGGACTCCAGTTAACACAAACTCGCTTTACACAAATTTCCGGTTAACACGAACCGTTTTTGCATTCTGACCAACGGCCTTCTTATTCTGTATTAAAATTTCACTGATAACATGAAATGCTTAACATAAAATTTTGCTTTACACGAAGCTGGTTTCGGTTCCCAACCAGGGCAATTTCACTATTATTCACCTGTTTAACACAAACACAGATTCCAATCACCGAAAACCAATTCACGTGTCGCTCTCGCGCTGTACAGTCTGTGTAGTCTTCTTGGCTTTGACTTCGCGAACGAAGATTTTATAGGAATTGCCCACGACGTCTGCAGGCTTGTTCGTGGCTGCGGAGGCCAATCCGAGACAGGCAGGTTCGACCGCAGTGGCTGCAGGGGAAGGTCTGGCCAGGGTTCTGAGCT
Organism: Semisulcospira habei; assembly: GCA_036245525.1. Classification (NCBI taxonomy): domain Eukaryota; kingdom Metazoa; phylum Mollusca; class Gastropoda; family Semisulcospiridae; genus Semisulcospira; species Semisulcospira habei. Next base: position 116,493,229 of record BTPG01000004.1, on the reverse strand, counting down.
GCGGCATCTCTGTTTTTTCTCCTGAGCCGCTTGTCCTTAAGGCTAGCTCTGCGAGAGTCCTCAAAGGAGACAGCTGCCTTGTAAATGGTGGAGCGCCAGGTGTCACGGTCCGCAGCAAGCGAAGACCACTGGTGGTGGTCGATTTGGCAGGCACTAAGTGACTTCTTGAGACAGTCTTTGTATCTCTTCTTTGGTGCCCCTCTGTCACGGTGTCCAGTAGCAAGCTCGCCGAACAGGGTGATCTTTGGTAGGCGATGATCCTCCATCCTGGAGACATGCCCCGCCCAGCGGAGCTGTGTCCGCAGCAGCAAAGCCTCGATGCTCACAGTTTCAGCCTGTTCAAGGACCTCGACGTTGGTGACATAGTCACTCCAGTGAATGCCCAGGATGGTACGCAGGCAGCGCTGGTGGAAGCGTTCGAGGAGTCGTAGTTGGCTGCGGTAGAGGGCCCAGGACTCGGAACCATACAGCAGGGTGGTGAGGACCACAGCTCTGTACACGCTGATCTTGGTGCCTGTTTTCAGCTGTTGATTGTGCCACACCCGCTTGAAAAGTCGCCCGAAAGCACTGTTCGCTTTTGCCAGCCTGCTGTCAAGCTCCTTGTCCAGCTTGGCGTCTGACGTGATAATGCAGCCAAGGTAAGTAAACTGGTGCACTGACTTTAGTTCAGACTCGCCAATGGTGATGTGAGGAGGGCGATACACTGTCTTGGGTGCCGGCTGATGGAGGACCTCTGTCTTTTTCAGACTGACCTCGAGTCCAAAGAGCTGGGCAGCATCTGCGAAGCAAGACGTGATGCGCTGCAGGGCTCTCTCTGTGTGTGCAACGAGGGCAGCATCATCAGCAAAAAGCAGCTCACGAATCAGTTGGTCTAGGGTTTTCGTGTGGGCCTGCAGTCGTCTGAGGTTGAACAGGCTGCCATCGAGACGATACCTGATGTACACTGCATCGTCATCATCGAGGTCCACTGTGGCCTGCTTCAACATCATGCTAAAAAAGATGGTGAAGAGGGTCGGTGCCAGCACGCAGCCCTGCTTTACGCCGTTGAGAATAGGGAATGGTTCTGAGAGGTCATTGTTGAGTCTGACCTGGCCTTGCTGGTCCTCGTGTAGCTGGACAATCATGTTGAGGAACTTTGGGGGACAGCCAAGTCGCTCCAGGATCTGCCACATGCCTTGCCTGCTCACAGTGTCGAACGCTTTTGTTAGGTCGACAAATGTTACGTACAGCCCTTTGTTCTGCTCGCGGCACTTCTCCTGTAGCTGTCTCAGCACAAAGACCATATCGGTGGTGCTCCTGTTTGCTCTGAAGCCACACTGGCCCTCTGGGAGTTGGTCTTCAGCGATGGCAGGTACCAGCCGATTCAGGAGCAGCCTTGCAAGGATTTTCCCAGCAATGGACAGCAGGGTAATTCCCCGATAGTTGGAACAGTCAGACTTCTCGCCTTTGTTCTTGTACAGGGTGATAACGACTGCGTCACGGAGATCTTTTGGTAGTGTTCCTTCCTCCCAGCAGCAGAGAAAGAGGTCATGGAGCTTGTTGTGCAGTGCTGTGCCTCCATGTTTCCAGATCTCTGGCGGTATTCCATCAATGCCTGCTGCTTTGCCACTCTTGAGCTGGTGGATGGCTGTGTGGGTCTCTTCAGCGGTGGGCGGTTCGTCCAATTCAACCTTTACTGGGAGGTGTGGGATTTGTAGGACGACTGCTTCTTGAACAGTGCGCTCAGCGCTGAAGAGGCTCTGAAAGTATTCCGACCAGCGGTTCAAGATGGAGGTATTATCTGTGAGGAGTGCCTGGCCATTCGCGCTTCGCAGGGGACTTTGTACCAGGTGCCTGGGGCCATACACTGCTTTCAGTGCTTCGTAGAAGCCCCTGTAGTCACCATTGTCAGCACAAAGCTGGGTCCTCTGTGCAAGTCTGGTCCACCACTCATTCTGGAGATCTCTGAGCTTGCGCTGGAGACTGCTGCAGACGAGGCGGAAGGCAGACTTCTTCACAGGGCAGGAAGGCTGGGCTAGGTGGGCCTGATGGGCGGCTCTTTTTTTTGCTAGGTGTTCCTGGATCTCTACATCGTTTTCGTCAAACCAGTCTTTGTTCTTCTTTCTGGCGAAACCCAAGACTTCTGCAGAGGATTTTGCAATAGCAGTTTTCAGTTGTTCCCAAAGTGTTTCAGGGGAGGAGTCTACTGGGTCCGCTGTGTCTTTGAGCCTGCGCTGGGCAGTGGGCAGATGTTCACATCTGCACGGGACATAGACGACCCCGCCCTCCACGAGTCGCCTGCTGCCTTGCAGGCCTGGCCGCTTGGCTGTGGAAAGGCTAAGGGAGGAAACCCCTGACATCAAAGCCCCCGTGTCTCCGGGGAAGGCTTTTGAGCCAGAGACTAGGACAAGGACAGTCTGATATAAAACCTACGACCCGAGGACCTCGATGCCATCGTCCCAGCTTGCTAGGCCATGGCAGATGAACCAAGGGTTTAAAGGGTGGGGCCAGTACTGCGCACACTGCACTCCACCAAAAAGCTCCACCGCGCAGGCTTTAGGAAACGTCCACGGACCATGACACTGACCATTCCAAGTCCTGTAGCGACGGGCGAGGGGCGAAACAGCAGGTGAAAGATGTCACTGGAAGCCGCAGTCTCAAACCTGCATGCAGGCGGTTCAGGATATTGGTCGCCTGATGTTGACCTGGGGATGACAACATCACTCGGCACACCCTGAACGACCAAGCAGCCTTCTCTAGGGACAGCACTGCTTGCTCCACACGGAGAGGGGCCTAGAAAAGGTGGCCTAACCAAAGCTCGTCCCCTCGCAACCCCAGTTGGCTAGCCGCGGTCAACGGGCATCTTCTCCTGCGGTCAAAAAACAAGAAAGAATAACGGATCCACTCTCATGACGACCACGACCGGACTCAACGTAGCATGCTGGAACGTCCGAACCATGCTCGACAAAGCAGACAGCGGACGCCCTGAACGTCGCTCCGCCCTCATTGCCCATGAATTGCGGAGGTTAAACATCGACATCGCCGCGCTCAGCGAAGTACGCCTTCCGGACGAAGGCAGCCTCCAAGAACTTGGTGCTGGGTACACCCTCTACTGGTCAGGCAGGCCTGCATCAGAAAGACAGCTTTCAGGCGTGGGTTTCATGGTCAAGACATCCATTGCGACTAAGCTGGAAAACCTACCAACGGGCCACTCAGCCCGCATCATGTCCATACGCCTCCCACTGAGACACCAGCAGCACGTCACCCTTCTCAGTGTGTACTCCCCAACCCTCCTGGCAGAGCCTGCTGAAAAGGACAAGTTTTACACTGAGCTGCGCAGCCTCCTACAGAGTACCCCTGCAGACGACAAAGTCATCATCCTTGGCGACTTCAACGCCAGAGTGGGCCAGGACTCTGAAGCCTGGAAAGGAGTCCTCGGCAAGCATGGCGTGGGGAACTGCAATGACAATGGCCGCCTACTATTGGAGTTCTGTGCGGAGCAGCAACTGGTCATCACCAACACTACTTTTCAGCAAAAGGACAGTCGAAAGACCACCTGGATGCATCCTCGCTCCAAGCACTGGCACCTTATCGACTATGTCCTAGTGCGTCAGAGGGACCGCAGTGACGTCCTCCTCACCAGAGTGATGCCCAGCGCAGAGTGCCACACTGACCACCGCCTTGTCCGCTGCAAACTCAGGCTCCACTTCAAGCCAAAACCCAAGAAATGGGGGCCCGCCCAAGAAAAAGCTTGATGTTGCCAGCCTTCAGCGTGACGATGTGGAAGCTGCCTTTCAGACAGATTTACAGTCTGTGTAGTACACATGACAGATCAGAGCGAACTCTGGTCTGTGATTGGCTGAATAGCCTTCGGCTGTTGTAATCCGTCTTCTCATTGGCTAGCGTTTCTGAACTGTATTCATGTTGCATCATTCGTGTACCAACACAACCCTTTACCGATGCGGGATTGAACTTCAGCCTCTGTTGCTTTTACCTGATGAATTGTAACTTACTATGGATTTTACCTGATGGATTTTACATTAAATACGCGAGCTGAACACGTTTCCTTGTGTTTTCCTAGCAAGCTGAAGGTATGCATATAAAGTACGATAATGTGCACTTTTAACCTCGTACTCGTTCACGCACACATCTCTTACACACTTTCTCCTTGAGGGCTGTGATCCATTTTGAGGCCATATTGGTTAACACGAAGTGATTTTCCGTGTCCCATGAAATTCGTGTTAAGTGGACTCCACTGTACAATACATTATCAAATGATCATACAAATAAATACATGAGTTTTTCTGTGAGAGGGAGACAGGATTTTGCACAATAGCTCAACAGTTAAAAAATCAGTATCATGGAAAAGACACACACACTGTCACAACAAATTTAAAGAGAGTGAAATGAGTTAATTTATTTTTTTAAAAAGCCAAACATACAGATGATGCAGTTTTTGGCTCACGTGCGAAGCAAAAGTGAGTATGTTTTGGGCCAGTGGTCGTCCGTCCGTTGTCTGTCGCCCGTGGTAAAATTTAACGTTGGCATTTTCTCAGAGACTATTCAGGCCACATTCCTCAAACTTGGCCTAAGGATACTTTGTGGTAAGACCTTTCTAAACATACCAATTTGAGTGACCTCACAAAGGTCAAGGTCACAGGGAATCAGGAAAAAGGACAAAAATAGCTATATTTTGACATAATTTATTTTTTCTCAGATACTATTCACAACTTCAAACCCAAACTTGGTTCAGAGATACCTGATGATGGTAAGACCTATCTATGCATACTAATTTGGATGACCCCTTGGAAAGGTCAAGCGAAACGAGGGCTCAGGAAATAGGTGACAAATGGCCATGTTTTGACAAAGGATGTTTTTTTCTCAAATACTATTCACAACTTTAATCCCAAACTTGCTACAGAGATACCTGATGGTAAGACCTATCTATGCATACTAATTTGGATGGTCTCTTGAATGGTCAAGGGTCACAAGAGGCTGGCAAATGTGTGTAAAATGCTGATGTTTGATAAAATTGTAGGTATTCCCAAATTATAGCAAATTTTTCAACCAAATTTGGTACAAAGATAGCTGATGATAAGACCTTCTTATGCATACTAATTTAGTCGACTCATCACAAAGGTCAAGGGTCATGGGGGGTTGACTTGTATGAAATATGCTCACATTTTCAGAAAACATGGATTTTGCTGCTGCAGAAGCCAGCCCTTGTCACAAAGGTCACACATATAATGTAAATCGGTCATACACGTGAGCCATAATGGCTTTGCCTTTCTTTTAAAATAAATTTGCAGACCCTCTATTATGCTCAGATGGGGGTCTGTGTACCGTCTAAAATTTATACCTGGGGGTCTACAGACCCATTAACCTGTTGTGAAAACAAGCCCTGAGAGATACCTATCTATGTGTACTAATTTGGATGACTACTTCGGATGACTACTTAGAAAGGTCAAGGGTCAAAAGAGGTCGACAAATGTGTATACTATAAAATGCCTATAATTGTAGTTAATATCAACATTTTTGCAAACTTTTCAATCAAATTTGGCACAAAAGTAGCTGATGGTAAGACCTCCCTATCTATCCTAATTTAGTTGACTCATCACAAAGGTCAATGGGGTTTTACAGATGTGTGAAGACTGATTAAATTTTGAGAAAACATGGATTTTGTTAGTGCAGAAGACATCCCTTATTGTCAGAGGTGTGGATCGGTCGATACACACAAGTCAGAAGGGCTTTACCCTTCTTGTTCTTTGATCTTTTGCAAAAACTTTTCAACCAAATTTGGCAGAAAGGTACCTGATACAGGGCTCCCATTTGTGTGTCTCTGACGCACTGAAACTCAAAATCACTTAGTAAAAATGTTACGAAGGGGTAGGCAGATGCACAGTAATTCAGCGCATCAGCATCTGAGACACACTATGCTTGCACCACCGTGCTTACCTTAACAGTGTCAGTTGTTTTTTGTGACAAGTTGGCTTGCTTAGCCGCAGCTGCGTTCAGATCTGACTGAATTCGGGATCCGTGCGAATGTGACTTCGTTTATGAGTGGTCACTGCATGTTGAACGCGTTATTTGCTGTGACGTCGTCGGTCATTTATACTATTATTGGATAAGGCATCATTTTGCGTTGACTTTCTATTTTGGGCCGTGTCGAGTTGCGGAAAATGATGATCAACATCGTACACCAAAAGCCATGTTAATTTCAACCCCGATTCTGGATCAGCCATATCACAAAGTTTCGTGACACGGGACTAGATTTGGTTTTTGTCTCTTATTTCTTTGTATCTTATGAGCAAGTTTTAACTTTGGTAAGCCAGCCATTTACTGCTCTTGTCAGTGAACTAAACCTGACCATATTATGCCCTCACTTTGGTTGGGGGTTCTGTGGCTTTACTTTTTTGTTGGTATTTATTTCCATTGATACCAGTTTCTGGGTGTCATTTGTTGTCATTTGGGGCGGTCCGTGGCGCAGCAGTAAAAGCGCCTGCCACCAATGCAAGAGGTGCGAGGTTCGATATCCAGTTCCGGTGTCGGACTTTTCTCCTCTAATGTCGCCGTTAATTCGGGCGGACTGTCGGGGGTTCTTTCTCCGGGTACTCCGGCTCTTCCTCCCCCACGACTTTGGTATCAGTTTCAGCCCACTTAATCAAATTTCAGATATAAACGAATTGAATTTCCAAAATTTCAGTAGCTCACTTGAGCTTGCCCTTGGCACCACGTGAATGTTCTGTGTTTATGTACAGTGTGTGAATGAATGTGCGTAATTCACGTGAGTGTGCTCAGTTCGCGACGGCGCTTTGAGCCGATTTTCAATTGGGATAAAATGCCTATTTAATGCACGTATTATTATTATTATTATCCTTGTTTTCCAGTGCGTATGTTATTTTACGTTCTGTGATTTGTTACATGTTAGACCAACTTGGTGGTGTTCACTGGATATCAGGTATTAGGTACTGTTTGCTGTTCATTATGGGTTGCTAGGGTGGTTTTTTTTTTTTTTTTTTTTTTTTGTTTGTTTGTTTTTTTTTTTTTTTTTTTTGGGGGGGGGGGGGGTCTTCATGGTAGATTACTAAATTTGTTTACATGTCTCCAAAATACACAGTTATTTAACATGACAAAGGGAGACATAACATCAGGTTTTCTACTGCCCCTTCTGTGCAGTAGCAGAACTCATCTGCAGACAAAGGAGAAGAGCAGAAAAGTCTTTCATTTAACGACACTCAAACTTTTAAAGTTTGGTTAGCCCTTTAGTCCAGCATTATTGTAAGATGTACCAAGAACATTTATAAGGGACATAATGCAAACTGTTAACCCTGACCTGCATGGGGTAGGTTGCTTTAATATGTAATTTTAGGTTTTCATAATTAATATCATTTGTAACCCTGATCTATTTTTATACTTTAATTTTACAAATTAAGTACATATTTGTTAAATTTATGAGTTATATGCAACATCTTGATCAGATTGTTCTGTACTGTTTGCAGAGTTTGTGACGATGATGACTTCAAAGTAACTGACGGCTTGAACATCTGGTGAAAGTGGACAGTTTCTTCATTCTGTACATCAGTCTATTCTTCGTTACGTGTTGGGCTCAACGTGTACAGCGTGGCATGTATGCATGAAATAGCCGATAGAGGAAGTCCGAACGTGTGTGGTTGGACCGTGCACGCCTGAGCCTGTCCGGAGCCCATCTGCGCCAGATGCTGTACAGTTGTGCTTTGTTGCTGCAAATTCTGCAGAGCAAGAAAATATACTTTTTCTCACAGCTGATACCCGCGTTTTAAATCTCTTAAATTTAGTGTTTCAATTTTGAGGTTTTTTACATTTTCTTCAAGTTAAAATAGCTAGGAGTGGGCGGTTTCTTTTGCCTGCTTTTTAAACCATAGAGTAAATGCCCTGTGCCCAGTGGCTAGAACAAGGTCAGGTTTTCTTGCATGTCCAGTCTGAGGTTTGAGTGGCCAAAGGATGTAGGCAGTGCCCCATATATTGTTCAGTTGAGCCACCTGTAGGCAGATCTGTTCAAATGTAGTCATGTGGCTTGCATTTTCTAATTTTGCATACAACTAATCAGACATATCAGATGAAAACAACAAAGCATTCCACGTCTTATATGCCCATTTTCATCTGGCTTTTGGCAAAGGGGTTGGTAGGGAGGTTTTTAATTAACTGCAGTAGTAAAATTTTGTTTTAACCTAAATAATTACACTTGTGATTGAGAAAGAAGAACGGACTTGGTGACTGTGTGGCTTGACATGTAAACATCAACATGGACTTGGGCTTCATAGGTTTCTCTGTGACCTTGTGGCTTTCCCTCTGGATATGGATGTGTGCATGTGTTTGTGGAAGCGGATGCGTCACGGCGTGTTTGTGCCAGATCACTGGTGATGCCACTGTGGTACACTATGGATCAACTGGCCATGCCTCTTTGAAATGGCTCCAGATTCAGTACAGTCGTGCTTTCACTTATGGGTAGTAATTCCTTCAAAAATGGTCCAGTTGTACTGTCCCCGTATTACAGACAGTAAGATGTGTTTGTAGAATTTTAGTCCAACACTTCTGGCTGTAATTGTATGTTCCAGAGATAATAGTATCACCTAATTACGTTTTTTTTTTTTTTTTTTGTTGTAATTTTTACGAAAGCTCATAACTGAAAGAACCTGTCTGTTCTGGGGCTTCTTCATGGAAGTGTGATGGCAGTGTCGCCTGCAAAGTTTCTACAAGTGTTCAAATTTGTTAAGCTGATGCAGGCTAAAAAAAATGGCAGTGGGGCCATACCGCAGTGGCCACTGGGCAGAGCATTAAAACAATCATCACAGCACCTGTTTCATCCACTGTGATTGTATGTGTGCATGTAGTGTCCATGGCAACATGTATCACACCCCTGACCTCTGTTTGGCCTTCAATTTGATACCAGCACTGGTCATTTCATCTGATCACAAACATCTTTCTAGTTTCCTGTTTCCTGGATTTAAATGGTGAAAGTTTTCATCAATCTTGTCTGAATAAAGATGTACATTTTTTTCCACCTTTTGATCATTTGATAAATTGTTAAAACTTCTCTGTTCTACTCATACAGTTTCATTATATATTATCATGGATCTCATTGTGTCGTAATACACTTGATTCTTGAAATATCTTTTGTTGTAGCCTGAGTGTGTGTGATAAGTGATTGGATTTGAATGCCTGTGTGAATGAACAGATAGTGCTGGTGCACAGAATTTTATTTCTAAATCACCATTGACATTGAATGAAAGAACAGGGTTGAGTGGCATGAGAAGGCAAAGGATCTCTTGTGCAAACTTTAGCAAAAGTCACGACTGTAAATCCAAATAGTACTTTTTGGCTCGCTTGTGAAGCAAAAGTATGTTTGGGGCTAGTGGTAAACTTTAACGTTGGCATTTTCTCGGAGACTATTCAAGCCACATTCTTCAATCTTGGCCCAAGGATACTTTGTGGCAAGACCTTTCTAAACATACCAGTTTGAGTGACCTCTCACAAAGGTCAAGGTCACAGGGGATCAGGAAATAGGTCAAAAATAGCTATATTTTGACATTTATTTTTTCTCAAATACTGTTCACAACTTCAAACCCAAACTTGGTACAAAGATACCTGATGGTAAGACCTTTGAATATGTACTAATTTGGTTGATCCCTCGGAAAGGTCAAGGGTCACAAGAGCTCAGGAAAATAGGTGAAAAATGGCCATATTTTGACAAAAGATGTTTTTTTCTCAAATACTATTCACAACTTCACACCCACAATTGGTACAGAGATACCTGAGGGTAAGACCTATCTATGCATACTAATTTGGATTACTTCTTGGAAAGGTCAAGGGTCACAAAAGGCTCGGGGGGAAATGGGTGTAAAATAGCCATATTTTGACAAGGTGGTTTTTTTTCTCAAATACTATTCACAACTTTAGTTTAAACCCCAACTTGCTACATACCTGATGGTAAGACCTATCTATGCATACTAATTTGGTTGACACCTGGGAAAGGTCAAGGGTCTCAAGAGGCTGGCAAATGTGTGTAAATGCCGATTTTAAAAAAAAATAAAATTGTAGGTATTGCCAACTTTGCAAATTTTTCAGCCAAATTCGGTACAAAGATAGCTGATGATAAGACCTTTCTATGCATCGACTCGGGGGGGGGGGGGGGGGGGGGGGGGGGGGTGACAGATGTGTGAAAAATGCTTACATTTTCAAAAAACATGGGATTTTGCTGCTGCAGAAGCCAGCCCTTGTCACCAAATTCACACATGTAAATTGGTCATACACATGAGCCATAATGGCTTTGCCTTGAGCAGGATTTATGCTTTCATACTACACAGCCCTGTGATGAAAAAGCTTTTACAAACCGCTCTTGGTCTTGAATAATCACAGATGTGAAGCATGTAGCGATTCAAGTTAATAGGGGTGCTGAAAAGTGTCGCCCGTACTCAAAAAGCGTCGGGTAAATTGGCATTCTGACGAACTTCATCCACACCTGTTCGTCATTTATATACAGGTGTATATCACTTTTTTTACACGCGCTATTACAAGCATATCGCCAGTGTTAATAAAATGTTTCGGACAGTTCACATTAAAGGTCCGCAACTACAAGCAGAAGCATCCAAAAGAGTTAACAAAAATTCAGAGTCCTGCGCAGTACACTTCAAGTTGCAGAGTTGGTAGAAATGCAGCAAAACCGTGCCTAATGTGTGCCCCACTTCCTGTCGCTGTGCGCGCACGCTACTGTCAACATTTCTGTGCAGATCTGACCATTACCGTTGGGCTCGGCCACTGCACTGACTTATAGCCAAATACAGGATACCATGCACGAAATTTTCACTGGTTATTTCTCTGAAATGCCTCTGACAACTTTCACAATTGATGAAATTGCAGTTTTGTGCAAGAAAATGCAGCAGAGAAAACGTTTGCCTGAAAGTACAGGTGCATATTTGAGGAAAACGTGCCCTTCTTTCACAGCAGGACTAGTCTGAACACTGCACGATTTTTCAATCTTGAATATATGTACTACCAGCCAAAGCTTTCTTCGCATTTTCTTTCCTTTTTTTACAAAAAAACAAATGCAACTTTATCAATTGTAAAAGCTGGTAACGACATTTTAGAGAAATTACTGGTGAAAATACCGCACCTGATATGCTGTCTATTCTAAGTCGGTGCAATGGTAATGGTCTGAGCCGCACAGAGATGTAGATGGACAGTGATAGAAAGTTGCGCACGGTTTTGCTGTGTTTTTACCAACTCTGCAACTGAGTAACTTGAACATATTGTACTGTGCTCTGAAAATTTTTGGGATGCTTTTTGTTGTAATTGTTGACCTTCAAAATCCTGTGAACCATGGATGGCTCAAGTGCAATGGCCATAAGTGGGCTTCTTGTTATCCGTGGTAACTTTAACCTTCACCGGATATTGCTTTGGAATACACACAAACGATGATGTGGGTCCTACAGGACCCATATTTTTCAAAGAGCGATTTAACTGGTTATCCCTGTCCCGATTGTGTGGGTCCTACAAGACCCGTATTTTTCAAAGAGCGATTTAACTGGTTATCCCCGTCATGTGGGTCCTACAGGACCCATACTTTTTACACTATAGTACACAGCACCAGATGCATCTTTGTACTTTTTTAGTCGTATTGGCAGAGAGAAAACGGTCTGAAACTTTTCTGTTTCCCCCAGAAACTACAGGTGAAAGTTCATTTCCAAGAAACTGAACTGAAACTGGTCGATTTTGCGACCCTTCAAAATTAAAACAAACAAATTGGGTGAGGTGCAATTCCCTCATCTTTTGACTATTCACAAATTGAGGACCAACATCATCCAGACAGGAATATTCACCTTACTCTTTAAAAAGTATGGGTTCTGCACGAACCACACCATCATTTGTGTGTAGGAAAATTCAGACATTGTTTATTGCTCCATTAATTATTAACATATTTTGGTCAAATGTAGTCTTATGAGCTTGGAGCATTTTTAAAATTTCACTGAAATATTCCCAGGAGTTGATGAAATATTTTGCAATTAAACGCTCTAGGAAGCACGCTGAAGATTAAGGTACTCATTTTCTCAGGCTAGTCAAGACACAGATTTCAAACTTGGCCCAAGGATTCTCTGTGGCAAAGCCTCTCTAAACATACATTGTACTGTACCAATTTGAGTGACCTTGCTCAAAGGTAATGGAACAGCGGTTTAACTCTTTCGAGATGTGCAGCATCCGGATTCGCAGCTTTATGCCACGAATCCTGATGCGGCACATCTTGAAAGAGTTACAAAAAAAAAAAAAACGGATAAAAACATTTCTTAAGCAAAAATTGTCCTCCATCAAATATTTTCAACTTCAAAGCCAAACTTGGTGTACGTAAACCAGAGATTATGAGCTTCTGCATACCTGACTGGCCAATTGTCACAAGAGCGGGGTTGCCCAATCTAATTAAAAGGTGCAATATCTTGTTGGGTATCCGTACACCAAGTTTGGCTGTTGGTTGGTTAGTTCGGGGTTTGACGTCCACGGCACCGAAGTGATAATGGACGGCCCTGACGGGCAGGTTATGGGGGACGGAAATCTATTGCCTATGGAGTACGACCTGAACACTGATCAATTCAGGCGCACTGCGACTGTGCCACTTTGATTTACCAGGACCTTTCAACGGACATGCTATGGAACAAGTCCGTCTTTTTTCCCCGGATTGCGAGTCCAGCTACCAGGGACGGGGGACTCGAACCCACGACCAGGCGATTCCCTTCGCTCAATTGCTCTGACGCTTGACCGCCTGAGCTATTATTTCGGACTCTTGTTTGGCTGTGAAGTTCAATATAGTAAACAATTTAAAAGGCAATTTTAAAAAATAGGTTCTAACTGATTTCTTCAGCCAGTATGACCTTTACCATCGCAGGAAGCCATGAGCTTTGCTGTACTGTGCATGCAGGTACAGTAAACGATGCCAGCATGCACAACAGAGTTGAGCGACTTCTGATTTCAAAGTTGAAGACAAAGCACTTTCTGCATCATTTTCATATAACAAGCCCCATATGAAGTGATGTGTACACCACACTTTGCCCCTTAGGTCAGTTACTTTTCAGTGTCAAAAAAGGGAATTAACATAAGCAGATTGCACATTATTTCTCCACCAGTGATGCAGAAGCATTTTTGGGGTGATCTTCACCAGAAATGCAAGAGGCCTAGTTTAATGAGATACTCACAAACCAAACCAGATAGGTGAGGCTAGCGCTGGCAGAATTGTATAACAAAGCAATTGTAATTCCCCTTGGTTTGTTATACTAGTTTAATGAGTCCCTACAGCTACATGAGCTCAAACCTGGACACTTGCAGATAAAAGGCCCTTTTGGGGACAATAAGCCCGTCACAAAACATAAGCATGCAATGTGGATGCCCTCAGTCAATGAGAGCTGTTTGTGCCCTTGTGGGCTTCCCCTGGTCTTCATTGCATGAGCTTGGTCCTGAGCAGGCCAATAAGCAAAGTGATCCACCTTGTTGCACCTTGCTTACTGGCTTGCGCAAGAGTTATACTTAATGCACCAGAAAAAAACTACCAAGTGAGTAGTACTCACTTGGTAGTTTTTTCTAAATTACAAGCACTGGCAGTCAACCCTTTCGGTCTAGTTTTTTAATGCACCAGGTGTCGCGTTCGGATGTGCATACATGCTGAAGTGACTGGGGGACAGTTGTGTTAGTTACCATAGCATTGTGCTGCATGCTCCGGCAAGACGCCAACTGAGGCACACAGTAGGCATCGATAGTGGGGGCTGCATATTTATGCCTCGTGATACTGATGCTGACGGGATCAACTTTGCTATAGGTAGGTGTAAATCTACCCAGCGTGAATCCACCCAGGTGAAAATTTGCGCTGTCATTTATATAACGTACATCTACCCAGTGTAGATCTGCTGAGATAACAAAACCATCTAGCATTGATCCACAAAGATGAGTGTAATAATGGCAGCACACAAAAAAATCCTGATTGGATTAATGCCTTGGTAGATTACGTCTAAAGGTAGCAAAACTGACCCCTTCAGCGTTGCTGTTGAGATGCTACAAAACCCCTTGGATGAAGATGGCTACTGGTTTCCTTCCTAGTTGGCACAGCTAGGCCTGCCTGTACAACACGGATCACATCCACATTGAACAAAGGTGAGCAGTTACATGTTTTCAAATAAAAATTCATGGTAAATGAAATCAGATTTGGTGAGATGAAACTATAGACTATAGAAGTGTCTGGCAGCAAGGGGTGGAAAACTATACTGATGAGCAAAGGAAATACAACATTTTCAAAACCATCAGAAACACTTAAGTGTTTTGATGGTTCCGAAAATGCATTTCTTTTATCGTCAGTATGTTTTTAAGAGATGGGGAGGGATGCAGTCTCGGCATATACAGAATTATCTTTTACTTATTTGTTAGGATTCAAACGGCAAATGAAATCTATATCAGATAATTGTACTCCACTAACAAGAATTCAAAAGTAGTCTTGCAGTGTTCACGGGGAAAACAGGAAAGACAAAGCCCTTATAGCTCGCATGTATGACCGATCCACACATGTCTGACAATAAGTAAAGGGATGGCTTCTGCACTAACAAAATCCATGTTTTCTCAAAATTTAATCAGTTTTCACACATCTGTGAAACCCCTATGACCCTTGACCTTTGCGAAATTAAGATACATAGGAAGGTCTTATCATCGGCTACCTTTGAGCCAAATTTGACTGAAAAGTTGGCAAAAATGTTGTTAATAACTACAGCTATTGTCATTTTTGACTCAGGTGCGAAGCAAAAGTGAGTATGTTTTAGGCCACTGGTCGTCCGTCCGTCGTCTGTCGTCCGTGGTAAACTTTAATGTTGGCATTTTCTCGGAGACTATTCAAGCCACATTCTTCAAACTTGGCCCAAGGATACTTTGTGGTAAGACCTTTCTAAACATATCAATTTGAGTGACCTCTCACAAAGGTCAAGGTCACAGGGGATCAGGAAATAGATCAAAAATAGCTATATTTTGACATTTATTTTTTCTCATATACTATATATACTATTCAC
Organism: Semisulcospira habei; assembly: GCA_036245525.1. Classification (NCBI taxonomy): domain Eukaryota; kingdom Metazoa; phylum Mollusca; class Gastropoda; family Semisulcospiridae; genus Semisulcospira; species Semisulcospira habei. Next base: position 116,478,185 of record BTPG01000004.1, on the reverse strand, counting down.
AACTTCAAACCCAAACTTGGTACAAAGATACCTGATGGTAAGACCTTTCTAAATGTACTAATTTGGTTGATCCCTTGGAAAGGTCAAGGGTCACAAGAGCTCAGAAAATAGGTGAAAAATAGTCATATTTTGACAAAATATTTTTTCTCAAATACTATTCACAACTTCAAACCCAAACTTGGTACAGAGATACCTGATAGTAAGACCTATGTATGCATAAATTTGGATGACCCCTCAGAAAGGTCAAGGGCTCAGGAAATAGGTTTAAAATAGCCATATTTTGACAAAAAACGTTTTTTATCAAATACTATTCACAACTTCAAACCCAAACTTGCTACAGAAATACCTGATGAGAAGACCTTTCTATGCACACTAATTTGGTTGATCCCTCGGAAAGGTCAAGGGTCACAAGAGCTCAGGAAATAAGACTAAAATAGCCATATTTTGACAAAAGATGTTTTTTCTCAAATACTATTCACAACTTAAAACCCAAATTTGGTACAGTGATACCTGATGGTAAGACCTATCTATTGGTAAAAAAATAGTCATATTTTGACAAGAAATGTTTTTTCTCAATTACTATTCACAACTTCAAACCCAAACTTGCTACAGGAATACCTGATGGTAAAACCTATCTATACATACTAATTTGGATGACCCCTTGGAAAGGTCAAGGGTCACAAGAGGCTGGCAAATGTGTGTAAAATGCTGGTTTTTGATAAAATTGTAGGTATTCCCAAATTTTTCAACCAAATTTGGTACAAAGATAGCTGATGATAAGACCTTCCTATGCATACTAATTTAATCGACTCATCACAAAGGTCAAGGGCCATGGGGGGTTGACAGATGTGTGAAAAATGCTTACATTTTCAGAAAACATGGATTTTGCTGCTGCAGAAGCCAGCCCTTGTCAAAAAGATCACACATATGTAAATCAGTCATACACATGAGCCATAATGGCTTTGCCTTTCTTGTATACACATTTGTCGACCTCTTGCAACCCTTAACCTTTCCGAGGGGTCATCCAAATTAGTATGCATAGATAGATCTTACCATCAGGTATCTCTGTAGCAAGTCTGCGTTTAAAGTTGTGAATAGTAATTGAGAAAAATCGTCTTTTGTCAAAATATAGCGATTTTTTTACCTATTTCTTGAGCTCTTGTGACCCTTGACCTTTCCGAGGGATCAACAATAAAGGTCTTCCCATCATGTACCAAGTTTGGGTTTGAAGTTGTGAGTAGTATAAATTGAGAAAAAAAAAATTGTCCAAAAATAGCTATTTTTGATATATTTCCTGATCCCCTGTGACCTTGACCTTTGCGAGAGGTCACTGAAATTGGTATGTTTAGAAAGGTCCAAGTTAGTGCCACAACTGAAGTATCCTTGGGCCAAGTTTGAAGACTGTAGCTCATAATAGTCTCCGAGAAAATGCCAACGTCAAAGTTTACTATGGACGACGGCGGACGGACGACCACTGGCCCAGAACATAGACTCACTTTTGCTTCTCACTTGAGCCAAAAATGGATACAGAGCATTGAACATCATGACTGACTAGTTGTACCATAAATAATAATAATAATAATAATACCGTTATTATATAGGCGCTTTTTCTCAATTTTGGGGAAATCGACTCAAAGCGCCGCGCCTGAAACCCAACACACACACTCACGAAACAGACACGGATTTACGCCATTTAAGACAAACACAGTACAAACACAGTACAAGACAAACGAAGGGCCAGTCAGCTACTGAAGTTACAGAGATTTTTGATCGCTTGTATTTGAAATTTGTAAAGTGGCCTGAGACCGGTACCAAAGTATTTTATCAGTTGCATCTTACCAACTTGCAACTGATAAAATACGCATTATAGCAAGGAGCAATGTTGCATCGCGAGGCGGAGGATAAATCTCACATGGCTACCTTGATCCGCTGCGCATCTATGATCAAATTTCTGCCGCCGCGAAGCCAGCTCTAGCAGACGACAGGCAGCACGCGCCAGTGCGGTAACAGGAAGTCACGTGATAACCAAGCCGAGCCGTAACCTAGGACGCCCGCTCTGTGCGCGAGATCTCGTGCGCTTACAGACGAATGGCAGCCGGAACAAAGTGGCAAGTTTGACGAAGCTTGTGTCTGGAACGGTTCTTCGAGTGGAGGGGATTGATTAGCAGTAAAAAGATATAACTTGTACATATAATTCAAGTTGTATTGCAATGATTGCTCATGAAAAGGGAGACTAGTTCAGTCACTGAGGAGTCAGTAGCCTCAGTGCCGGACTGGCCGCCGCCGTCGGCGACTGTCAGAGCCGTGTAGGGTAGTTAATTCCGCAGCCGTCTAAGTGGTTATCGGCTGAGAACGGTGACGATAATGACGACAGTGACATTTCACTCGGAAGCATCGTCCAAGGACAGACGTCGGCAGTCGGAGAGAGGGGGGTTGAAGACCCCGCGAGACAGACCGCTACGCCGGCCGCTCACAGACACTCGCTTCACGCGAATACATCAGCACCCTTGGGAGGTGAGTTGGCCTAGTTTGTGTGCCGTGTGTGTGCTGGCGCGCGCGCGCCTGTGTGTGTGTGTGTGTGTGTGTGTGTGTGTGTGTGTGTGTGTGTGTGTGTGTGTGTGTGTGTGTGTGTATTACTGTGTGCGTGTGTGCGCGCGCGCCGAACTTTCGTCACTGAGCCTAGACACTGACACAACACAAGATATTTATCAGCAGGCACCGGCAGATCAGTCCATGTCGTCGAGCGGTGGAGCAATTCGAATGCAAGTCTCAATACACCGCACAGATCAAAGCACTAATCCCAATACGCAAAAGGCCATCGGGCCGACGTCGGCCGCTGCTGGCCCGCGCCCAACTTCGGCCCGATGACCTTTGCGCACTGGGACGATTCCACTGTTTTTAGCACGCTGATGAAGAGGTTGTTCTGAATAAAAATTCTATCAAGCCATACCACTGGTATCAAAAAAAATGTCTCCCTCTAGTTTGACAAGCCTTATCGGCAAACACATCAGTATAGGTGGCGTGTGCCTATAATGCATAGCAAGGCATATGGCCAAGGGGTAATGAGGATCAATATTGCACAATGTCGACTGACTATCTAGGTTCAGGTAGACTCTCCAAAAAGCTAACACTTGTAGTCAGAAATACCAAATAAGCAAAAGGTCCACTGGCCGACATCTACCGCGTAGATGGTCCACGCACAACCGTGCGCAGACCAACTACCGCCGCCGACGTGGGCCCTATCGAGCACAAACACCCACAGGTGTGGAAAAAAAAGGTTATAGCACTGTCAGTCTCCCCTTTTCCTATCATTTATTTTATACCCACAGGTGTGTCAGATGACTGGCTAATTACAATAATGTAATTCCGGTTATTATTTGCAGTGAAAAACCATAGTCACAATCCAACCCCCCCCCCCCCACCCCCCCACCCCCACCCCACACCCCCAGCAACATACGTTTGTGTGTGCATGCGTGCGTATGTGCGTGCGTGCGTACGTAAACAATATACTCTTTGCATGCAATACACGCACATGCACTGCACATTGATTCATTTATTAATTTCTGTGGAGATAGTGAGCTTGAGAGCGAGAGAGAGAGAGAGGAAGGGAGAGAGAGAGAGAGAGAGAGAGCCATCTCGAATTTGAAAAGGAAGTGCAAGCAGTTTTGTTACGAACAACTTATTTCTAAAAGGCTTTTTTTACAGGCATCCTGTCACTAACAGAAAGCCAGCTATCAGTTTGCTAAGAGTCATTTTCAATCAGCCGTTCATAGCCATTTGCTTCAACACTGTATGTGAGTTTTCTTTCCTACATGTAGGGATGAAGGTAAATGTGACCGATCCCAAAAGGCAAGACACATTCTCATGGGCCCCTGCCACTGCAGAGGCTCATGAGAATCTGTGCCTCTTGCAGATGGAAGACTCTAGCTGAGCGACTGCACACATTTCTGACAGGCATTGCCTGAGGACCAGAAAGGATCCGCGATGTTTTTACTTGATATGTGCAGTTCTGTGTCACGGCAAGTTTCCGGGCCTGTCCCCGTAGCGAAAAACATTTTGCCGTTGCTCGGTTCGCTAGCAATGGCCGGGGCAATCGACCCAGCCGCAAAGTGAACAATCGATTAGTTACAGTGGGGCTTTGCATTATCTGCTCTGTTTTGTACAGCCGACGACAGACGCACAGACACCCGATACATACTCAAGCGACAGCTCAACGTGATATGTGCGTTGATCTGCCAAAAGAGGAAGTCGACTGTCATTAAGTTTAAGATATTTCAGTTTTGTCTACTAGTACTACGTGGCAGGACAGACCACCATGACAACAGTCCACATGTTTTCAGCCGGTTCTGATCACACAGTTATAAATTTCAGTTACAAGCGCTTTCAGTTCCATATATATTGCAACTCTCTGGCTAGTTGCAGGGGCTCATAAGAATCAGAACAATTCTGTACCGGCCGAGCAGCGAGAAAGGTCAAGCTTACTCAGTATCAAAGATGGTATCTTTGTTACTGTGGAATTGTGTATTGGTCTGCTGGTTTTTTTTTATTCGGTCTTGGGCGGCCTCAGTAACGGCACGCAGGAGAGTGCATGGGCGGCTGCAGGGTCTCATAAAAATATACTGACGAGCAAAAGAAATGCGGCGACTGACACTTTTGGAATCGTCGGAAACACTGCATTTCATTTTCTCGTCAGTGCACAGATGGAGCGGGCTGGATGCGGAATCCACTGAACCAACGTGCTTGCAGTTTTTCTTCTACTTCTGATTTAGAAGTCACACCAAAACAGTGACTGTCAAAAGCCGTTAAATGCGAGGAAATAGACCTAATAAGGCTCGTTGTTATTGTTTTGTTCGGTGTTGTTATGCGTTGTTGTTGTTTTGTCAGTGTGCGTTGTTCCTGTTATTGTTTTTTCACCACTGTATCGTGATTATAGATCAGTTTCCAATGTCAGTTGCGCCGCAGGTAAGCTGTTGCAGTCATAGCATCTTGCCGCATATCCGCTGAAGATCTCCGGCACGCCTGGTGCGTCCCGCCATTACTCATTTAGTGCCTCCTCATTTGTCTAGACACCAAGCAAGCTGAGTAGTTCCAGCTGCCAGCCCGCGGCAAGCGCTGTTTTCAAGGAACTATCGGGTATCCCAGCTTCAACTATCAGTGACCTCCTCCACTTTTGGAGCGCGCGGCGTCCAAATGTAGGGGTAGCAAAAGGCAAAGATCCTCATGAGCCCCCGCGTCCAGCGGGGGCTTATGAGGATCTATGTCTCTTGCAGATGTTTGGCGTTCACGGAGTAGCTTGTCTGACTGACCTCTCCTACCCGTCTAGCCTGAGGTTAGCCGGAGTAAGAAGTATTAACGCACTCAAAGCTTACGACACCGCTCAGTGTGGTATTTTAGGGCGAATGGGAGTTCATCCCTGATCAGAGTCAGGTCAAAGAAGCCCCTTTGTAGCAAGGAAAGACAGTAGGTTGCGCCACTTTATGGTAAGAATGAAGGGCCCGTTTCGCCGGCTGGACTGATCATTCGCCATAATGATAACTGCGGCATGCAGTCGTACTGTCTAAGAATGTATAAGTATCTCAGACTGGATGCCAATGAGGAAACTCTTTGCGAGCAAGACATTTATTGCATGAGCCCCAGATTGAGCGAGCTGGGTCCACGAAATGTTTGAGCTGCTTCTGATTTATGGCTAATCTCGATTGTTCGGCGTGGTCAGTCTGTCTGCGCGGTGTGGGAAAGTTCCATTTCCCTGTCAGTGGCAGGCTTACCTGCGTTTTCGCACTGATACCACCCGCGCGGCGGCACTGATGTGCATGTACCTGTCCATTGATGGACTGAACTCAGGCCTGCGGAGTCCCTCCTCCAGGGAACACGGCTGGATGTAGATGGGCCAGCAAGAGGCATAGATCATCAAGAGCCCCCGCAATTGAGGGGCTCATGAGGATCTGTGCCCGCTCTTGCAGATGGTCCTCGATCGATCGCTTGCTGTGGCCGGAGCGTGTCTTTTAACTGACGTTGTTAGTGTAGCGAATGCAAAGTTGAAAAACGTGTGCTGAAAAATAGGGACTGGAACTTTCATCAGTTACGCCGCCTCTCTCCGTTTCGGCATGGCAGGTGCAGCTTACATTCCTACCCAGCGCCGCTGAGTTGCGAAAAATGGATCGACCCTCACATAGGCCGAGCGTAGACAGTGGCGGCGGAGCATGTGGCAGGGACTGCCTAAAAGCTGGAACATATAGCCGTGACTGATTAGCGGATTTTTTGCATGGAAAGGTTCGGGTCACGTTAGATTGTCATATAAGTGGTGCGTAGTTCAGTCATATAATTCAATTGGACCAAGAAGTGAAGGGTTTCTGGTGTAATTGGTGTATTGTACAGGGCTTGCTGGTGGAATAGGGTAGGATTAGAGACTTAAAAAGTGGCTGGCGAGCCTGGCAGACGATCCAGCCTTGGTACCACTGACACTGGTTGTCTTCCCTCGATTCGCTACCGCTTATCAGCGGTAGCGAATCGAGGGAGACAACCAGTGTGCCTTGTGACTAGGTCACGAACTGCATGGTTGTAAAATAAGTAAATAAAAGTAAAACATCACCCACCCCCCAAAAAAAAAAAAAAAAAAAAAAAAAACCCAACTCAAACACTCACACACACACACACACACACACACACACACACACACACACACACACACACACACACACACACACTACACACACACACACACACACACCCTAATGATAAGAGACCAACAGCGGTGCTTCAAGTACTCCAATGCTAGGCCATCGAAGAGTGTTATGATATGACAAAAGCCCGCTGCTGATCCGGCCATACACGCAGATATTGGTCTGGCGACATGGGCAATGTGTCTGTCTGTGCGTTACCTCAGCCTTGCTTGTCCTTCAGGCGACCTTCCCTAATGAAGGAAAACCAATGAGACCGCTCCAGCACAATTCATTACTGCTTCAAATAGGATATGAGCACACATAATTTATTAATAAAAGATAAAAACAAAATATGAGAAGATACAAATAATTATGTTTGCCAACAATACAAACCTACAAAAGAAACAAACAACTGATCAGTAACGCCTGCTTTCTACCTGAACAAACCAACAGACGGACGGACGGATAGATGATGATAAGGAAATATGAAAATAAATAAAATTTAAAAAATAAAATAAATCAATAATACATAGATGATAAATAAATAAATAATTTTTAATTCAATATAAAAAAGAAATAATAGCAAATAGATGATAAATAAATAAATAAATTTTAATCTAACGCCGGCGCTACAAGCATACAAAGGCAGCCATGCTAAGTCCAGAAGGAGTTTTTGCCTACCTTGTGCTCCCGTCTTGTTGTCAATCAATCAAGGGATTATGGTCCGGCGATAAGGTCAGTGTTTATTGACTCTAATTTAGTTTATTGACACCAATGGTCGATAATGGTCTCTCGGACCACATACACTGCCATAACAGCGAAACGTCCCACCTGCAAGAGGCACAGATCCTCATGGGCCCCCACAGTTGCGCGGGCCCATGAGGATATATTATGCCTCTTGCCCTGTCAGTAATATTTAAGTAAATGCAGATGCATGCGTTCATGTTCTTCGTCGGATGAGACGGGTCCATCTGGGACTACATTTCCTTTCTGATTCAGAACTGTCAAACAGGCAGGCTTCTTTCTATAGCCGCATAGCCTGTCAATCCGGCTTAACCACTGCAGCTGCTCAGCGAAGCCCGTGAGAATCAATGTATAGTACTGACAAATATCTGTGCCATTTCTATCAACGTTTCTGATCCCAGGCAGTAACCGGGTATTAAACCCGGCCTTTCATTGCTAGTGATCGCAGATTTCTTTCTAAAACTTTTATTGAATTGAAGTTCAACGCCAAAGAACCCCAGCCGTCCAAGAAACACGGATACAAAGTGTTGACAACCAGAGGTATGGATCCTCAAGAGGATCTGTGTCTCTTGCAGTTGGGTCGTGTTCTGTTATTCAGTCTCCACACTGAATGGGTTAACATAGTAAAGGCCGGGGAAGCTCAGTCTGTCAACTACTGACCCGACTGAGTTCCGCGGGGTGCACAGGCCCTCCATAACCGACTACGTTCTCAGGCTCTTGCTTCAAAAGTGGCTCTTGAGGATTTATACCTGTTGCTGACTAATATCTCGGAACCTTTCGTGTCAGTCAAAATTCCTTCAGCAAAGAAGTGCATCAGGTTCAAGTGTTGGCCTGAAACTGACTGCTTGATGATCGTGTTGAGAGAGAGATAATAAGAGATTACTAAGAATCAAATTTCAATAAGGCCGCACCGATCTATAAATCTCGCCTTTATTGAAATTAAAATCTGTGACATCACTTAACCTCTCTATTACCACATAATCACCCTTTTGTTTTTTGAAAAGTGGCGACCATGATTAGTGCGGCCTTTTTGATTTTTGATACATTAGTAATCTCTTATTATCTCTCTCTATAACTATTGTCTCTGACAACACTTAAACATGTACTGTTAATTTGTTTTAATGTTTATGAACTTTACCCTTAAAGCTCTGAACCCATAGCTACAGTAAACACTGAACCGGGAAGTGAAATCCAGTAGACGGTAAAACATCTAGTATTCGGCTGCCTTGTACCGGAGTATATGGGATTTTACAGAGTCTCTAAGATCCTCACGAGCCTAGATTTTTATAAGTGGACACAGGTCAGATCCTCAAGAGTCTCGGACTCCAGGCATAACCTGTGTTACAACTATTAGTCTACTTTCGTTTGTTAGCTCTCTCCTAGCGAGTATGTTGGCGGGTCTTATCTAATATTATTTTACTGCAGTACAATTTCTGAAACGGTGAATGTCCTCTTATGCATACTCGAAATGTGCTTTGTACAACACTGTCAGTACAACTCAACCGTTTTATTATAAACAGTACTGACACACGCACGTACACGCGCACGCACGCGCACGCACGCACTCACGCACACACGCACGGACACACACTCAGACACATATAACTACACACACACACACACACACACGCACGGACACACTCACACACACACACACACAGATTGTAAGATATTTCTTTTGGGTGCATAACTGATGCCTGACTCGAGCTGTAGTTCACGCGCCCGTGGGTGGTGTATATGTAACTGCGCTTTCAAGTTGAAAATAGACACATTACTCACTGCATTAAACAGACACCCGACTGAGTACATAAACAACAGATCCTCAAGAGCCGCCAAGACTCCAGGCTTGACTTTCGTTGTAAAACGTTTCAGTCAGCTGTACTCTCGGCACCCTCATTATGAGTAAGTTTTGAAACTTGGCGACATGCTTTTGACAGATTAGCATTTAAGTTCCGAATGCTCTGCCCAACTTATGGACCCCCCAAGATTTATGAATAAAAATTTCGACATAATATTCAAGCGATAATGTCGTCGCTCTTTTGTTTGGCTGAATGGGCCTGCCGTCTGCTTACTAATGTTTGTGTTGTTTCCCTTGGTACCGTCTGTAGGTAACATGAATGACTCATTTTACCATAAATACATGTCTCATAGCCACTTTAAACAGAGAGAGGCCTGATTTTAAAGTCAGTATAGACACACAAACACACATGCATACATGAACACACACACAAACACACATGCATACATGAACACACACACAAACACACATGCATACATGAACACACACACAAACACACACATGAATACACACAAACAGACACACACACAAACAAACAGATGCATAAACAAACAGACACACTTACAGACACTCATGTCAGTATAATTGTACCGTAAGCCTGAGCTGCCGGCTAGTGTCACGGTTGATCGCCTTTTGCGTTACCCTCACACCGCGCTTTTCAATAGCGGCGGCATTCCATTTCTTTTCAATTCGGGCACAAGCCGTCAAAGGCCTTTTCATAAATACAGCCTTTAAAAATGCTAGATAATCAACAGGGGGACATCATAATTTGAAAGAAGGGGTGATTTTGTACAAGTGGTTATGGACTCATGTCTGGTTTGTGAAATCAAACGGTGGTCTCTCTCTCTCTCTCTCTCTATCTCTTTCTCTCTCTCTCTCTCTCTCTCTCTCTCTGTCTCTCTCTCTCTCTCTCACACACACACACGCACTGACACACAGACAAACACACACACGCACTGACACACGCACTGACACACGCACTGACACACACACACACATATGTACACACACGCACACAGAACATGTTTACATAAAACACCTACACGCTAGTGTACATCAATACACAGCTCAACACTCAGTTCAGTTATTTTAGGGTTCGGTTCACAGTGTCTTTTGTATAACTGAGTGACGCTATGAGTCGTCTGCTCTACTAAATCCCTTCTATGAGAACATAAATAACACATGTTTTATTGTACATTTTCAGTAGCCCACTCGATCACAGATTCTTATGAGCATGGCGAGATTCTCAAGAGCCACTGTTTTTTTATTGGGTTTGAGTCAACTGTAAAGATTTTTGAATCTCTGCATAATCCAATGACACACACACACACACACACACAGAGACATGTCACTGAGCTAAGACTACAAATGAACATACCTGGCACACAAACACTGTTCACTGTCACAGCCGGAACAATATCCTCAATGAATACTCCATTGCAAACATATAGTCACATATAGTCTATGGGAGACAACTGTATAAAGGTTGAATCTTTCCAAGTGATTACGTCTCTTTTGTCATTGACCATGAACAGAAAATACATGCTGAATGGTGCAAACGTAAAAAATTACTATTCAGTGTAATTTCCTAGACAACATGATTTTGCTTGATAACAATTATTCTTTTGTTTGTCTAATAAAAATGACAGACAGACAAACCCAAGTGTTTGATGTTACAGAATGCTTCAAAGATGTTAAGTGTTTTTATGACTTAAAAACACGTGTGTTTGAACCCAGCTTTAAACTCTCAACACCGACAATAAGAATATACACGTCATATAATGTTACTCTGGAATATTCAGATGGATTACCAGGTTATGATTATGAGACTGTTGATCTTAAGACAAATGCTTTTAAAGTTTATAATGCTAACAGTGGTCACTTGCGTTGGTTTGAGGTACTGTGTAATGACATATTTAATCAATTAAGAAAACTACATTGTTACATTGAAAGTGTTACGTTCAATAAAGTAATTTTGCACCTGCAGGACAAACACCAGAAAAGTAGTTGTCTTGTTTATCATAACTACAGATAATACAGTATTACATATGGTGTGACAGCAGTAATTTTTTTTATTTTATTATTTTGTCGGACAAATAAAAATGACGGACAATGCTCAAAGCCCTGGCTCATCTGGTTTAAGAAACGTGTTTCACACAACAAACTTACCCATATCCAATACTAATAATGTTTACGAATCAATAGAAAACTCTTTTTCTGTAATACAACAAAATCTTCTTACAGGCAGTGTGAAGATTCAGATTGTTGCAAAAATCGAATTCACTAGGGTGGACGGTGAGGTAATTGTATCGTATATATCAACAAGACAACACACAGTTAACACAAGAAGAGAACCGGAGGTGGAGAACGTGTTTAGAGACAGACTACTACCTGACTTCCTCCAGGCAATCGACAGTGCAAAAATGAAGGGGTCTGGTTGGCACGAAGGACATGTACATGAACTACAACTAAAGCAGTCTAGGTATCATCCTATACTAGGTAAATCATGGTTGCCACTGCCAACAGAAGTTTTGAACAAAAAGGCTGTCGTCAACATACAGAACAATGACAATTTCTGTTTCATGTGGTGTGTGATTGCTAAACTACACTTTGTAAAATCAAAACCTGAACGTGTATCTAACTACACCAAATTTGTAAATGAACTCGTTTTTAGTGGCATTGAGTTCCCTGTTAAAATAGAGGACATAGACTTGTTTGAAAAACTAAATCCTGGTATATCTGTAAATGTGTATGTGTGGGATAATCAGTCTGAGAACAAGCTACAGCCAATTAGAGTATCTCCACTGGCACCAACCTATGGTCAGTCAGAAGATAAGCATGTTGACATGTTGCTAATCGGCCCTACCGGTGATAATGATAACTTTCACTACACAATTATCAGAAATATGTCACGTCTAATTCATGGACACACAACAAAACACAATGGGAAACAGGAAGTGTGTAAAAGATGTTTACAAAGATTTTCCTCCATAAACGTAGCGCACAAACACGTTTTACACTGCAGGTCAGCTGATGACATACAAACTGTACTTAAGTACCCAGATCCTGGTAGTCAAGTGTATTTTAAGAACTATGGGAATCAGCAAAAGTTGCCGTTTGTAGTATACGCAGATTTTGAATCACTGGTTGTTCCGTATGAAGGTCATGTTCCAGAGTCATTACCAAAGACTATAAAGTTGAGTGACCAAGTGGTGTGTTCTTTCGGATACATTATTGTTAGGTCAGATGGTCTTCATTCAGAACCTGTTATCTACAGGGGTGAAAATGCAGCATGTCTGTTTTTAACAGAAATGAGACACCTGTATAGTCAGGTAGTACAATATCTCACAACATGTCAGATGCCTTTGGTGATGACAGAAGAAGACAAACTGAAATTTGATACAGCTGAGATGTGTTGGATTTGTGAACAGCCCCTCCAGGGTGATAAAGTTCGTGACCATGATCACATAACTGGGCGTTACAGGGGTGCTGCACATAACAATTGTAACTTGTTATTAAAAACAGATCCTAAGACATACAAGTTACCAATCTTTTTCCACAATCTTAAAGGATATGATTCACACATCATCATGCAGGCTGTAGATGAGTCGTACAAAAACATAAGTTGTATTGCCCAGACAACTGAGAAATACTTGACTTTTAGGTTAGACAAATTAGCGTTTTATGACTCCATGCAACATTTGTCTTTAGGATTGGCTAGTCTGGCAGAAGGACTGACCGAGTATCCAATAACGAGTAAATATTTTGAACCAGACTTGATCAAGAAAGGAGTCTATCCGTATGAGTACATTGATCACTGGGTTGTGTTTGAGGAAACAAGACTGCCACCAAAAGAGAAATTTTATTCTACACTAACTGGAAAAGGTATTTCTGACTCTGAATATCAACATGCACTTGATGCGTGGGGGAAGTTGGGGTGTCAGACAAT
>BTPG01000004.1:116450771-116459574 GCA_036245525.1 Semisulcospira habei | reverse complement strand
ACAGGCTTATCAGTGTTATCGCGCTAATATCGTCATTTATGTTCTTCTCCTGACAGCTGTCACTGACTCCAGGGGAGGGCTATGGTGAAAATGGACATGGCGAGAGAGCCGACGAGAGAGAGAGATAGGGTGCGGTGTGTGTGTGTTTGTGTGTGTGTGCGTGTGTGTGTGCGTGTGTGCGTGTGTGTGTGTGTGTGTGTGTGTGTGTGTGTGTGTGTGTGTGTGTGTGTGTGTGTGTGTGTGTGTGTGTACTTAGAGACAGTGACGGAGAGAGTCTGATAGTAGTGTACCATAGGCGCCAGAGGAGTGCATGTTGATACTGACGAAACTGCGGCGAGTCAACCCCCTTATGCGCGAGAGGGCTGACTCGCAGTTTCATATCAACCTGCACTCCTCAGGCACCTATGGTGTGTGCACGTCTATCCATCTGTCTGTTCTGCTTATTCGCCCTGCTAACTGCTGGCCGCCAGCTTTTTTTGCTTATCCTTTTACTTAGTTCAGTCTGTACAATTATGTGCAAAGGGGACATACATAGGAATAACTGAACTTATCAGTCTGTACTAGTGAAGGCACTACATAGACGGTGAGCCAAGCTAATATGACACTACATATAAAATATCATGGCCGCTCCTTCTTCTACATTCATGAATTTTACCTCAGTGCATTTTCATACCTATTCTTACCGTCTTCTCTGCCGGAAAAAAATGCGAACACTACCTAAGGCACTGTCACGGACTGTCGGAAAGATGGTGGTTTAAATGTTTGTGATGTGGGTGTAGGTTATAATATAATCTTGTCAACAGGGGGATCTCCACTCACACTCTCATACTCTCATCATTGTAGCCCTCAATCATCTCATTCAATACATTTCTCTCACTCTGGAGAGGGACGTCTCGCATACGTTCCCCACTCACGCAGCCATACAACTGATTACTACGAACTCAGTTGCTGAAATGCTAACTATGTTAATTATTTACATATAAACAATCAAACATGTCACACTTAACTAATGTCTAAAGTATCTTGTTATCTCGCTGTCAGTTCATCTTTGTTCTACCTAATGCTGTTATTTCACTGTCTAGTTCTTTGTTTCTACCTCGGCTAGTTCTGTGCACAGAAACATAAAAGTCACCTTACCTGGCCAGGTTTTATACACTACTTCAAGTTATGCGGTGGCTATCTCAGTGGTCCTCGGTGTCGGCGCTGCGTCCGTCGACCCGCTACCTGGTCCTCGTCGGCGCTGCGTCTCAGTGTCGACCCTCTGGCCCCCGGTGATCTTTCAGTGTTCTCTTTCGGCACATTCACAACTGATTGTCACTGCTGCATTTTTGCACCCATCACATCTCACGCTTGGGCTAATGTGATCACTGGAGTAGAACCGTCAAGTTCTTCTCCGCGGCTTTCCTATACACTATAATAGTCCATATTGGAACGGTTGTTCCCGATCACTGACACAAGTTCAGTCACATTACTTTCCATCTCCGACCTCACGGTCTCTCCCTCTCTCAGCGCCAGTCTTTTCTCTCTTAGCCCATGCCGTCTTCAAGTGTTCTCCTCTCTCTTTCACGCTTCGCTTCGTATATATACTAAAGTCTCTCTCCCTTCCTCACTTTGTATTACTACGCGATTTCAGGACTAATCAGTCATTCACATCTCTACATCAACTTCAACTAATTTCAATAACTACATAAAATATACTGAACATGCATTTCACATCCAGTCCATGCATCCATTGTAACCTAGCACCCGTATCACAACATTAATATAATTATTTTGTGACCGGACTATTTCTTTTCCAAATTCTGGAATTTCATCAGATACTGCTGACTAGGTGGATTCTTTGTGTCTCACGCGGGAAAGTCCTGACTCCCTCCCCCGCTAAATAGTTCAAGTACCTATACATTCCCGCACGTAGACATTTCCTCTTGTCAGCCGATGATAAGGTACTAACCGACTTTCGCCATTCGAGTTTACAAGTCGCACGTGCAGGCATGTCCGACCGTTTCCTG
This sequence comes from Semisulcospira habei, assembly GCA_036245525.1. Classification (NCBI taxonomy): domain Eukaryota; kingdom Metazoa; phylum Mollusca; class Gastropoda; family Semisulcospiridae; genus Semisulcospira; species Semisulcospira habei. The sequence continues at coordinate 116,457,565 of BTPG01000004.1, read as the reverse complement.
TTTCCGCTAACCCCATGACATACTCGGACTCTGCAATATAAATTTCCCTCATTCCATAATTTCACTAGCAACTTTACTCCTTAACCTCCCACTAACTTCCGGACATAATTTTGCTCCCTTGACAATTCCCCTCAACTACAAGACAATACTCCGTATTGTTTCTTCTCTCAGCTCAAGGGCCAAATATTATGGCTGAACTCGACTCTATTTCCACATTATATACGGGTACACAAAAATGTCCCCAAGACAAACACGACTGTGCCGATTTGGCAACTCAGTCTGAGATATTAAAAGTATCTCATCAACAATTACAACATCAAAATGATAGGGCGGTTGGAGTAGTAGATTTAACACAACAACATCAATTCAAAATATCAAAATTGCAAAGAGGCTTGGCCAATTCAGGTGTGGTGAACGAAACGGCTTTACCGACGATCACTCGACCGCGTGGCGCGCATGTATTACGGCTTTCGCAACATTTCCGGCATTCTCTACATACATGCACATAAAACACAGCAACTGTCAAACTGATTATAACCGTGTTTACTTATTCTGCCTTTGCAATTACACTACTCTACTCAAGTAGTCGGCACCTACGTTTTCTTTTCCCGGTATGTATTTCACACTCCTTACAGTACAAGTATTTCTGGGACTTCTCTATTCATCATCTATTTTGTGGCGATAGGCACGGGATAGCCTATTGCTTGCTCTCCCGCGTCGATCACTGCAGCTCCTCCCTGACATTCCGTGGCTACATCTCTGGGCGCTCTTTCAGTATACTGTCTGAGCATGTTTATATGGAAGACCCTCTGCTTGCCATTTACATCTAGCATATAGTCATGCTGTCCCTTTTTCTCTAGTACACGAAACGGTCCCTTCCAATGCATCAACATCTTGTTATGATCAGTGGGTAAGAGCAGTAGAACTTTGTCGCCTGCGTTCAACTGACGAACTTTCGCACGTTTGTCAAAGTGTTTCCTGTACACCGCACTGGAGTCCCTCAGGGCCTCTTGTGCGAACTTGCAGGTGTCTTCCAGTCTGCTCCTGAGGTCTACCACGTACTGATACGTAGTTTTAACCTCTTCTTCTTCCTCTTCATTTGTCCACAGTTCTTACAAGATAGTCACGGGTCCTCTGACCGTTCTACCGTACAATAGTTCGAAGGGGGAAAACCCTAGACTTTCTTGAGGTGCCTCACGGTATGCAAACAACGCGGCTGGCAAATAACGATCCCAGTCCGTTGGTCTTCTTCAAAATCCCCTTCAACGTCCCGTTAAACCTCTCTACTAGCCCATTGCACTGTGGATGATACGGGGTTGTGTGTAGTTGCCTTAACCCCAATAATCTGCTGACCTCCCCCATCAGTTCCGACGTGAATTGGGTTCCACGGTCGCTCAAGATCTCGTTGGGTACTCCTACCCTGGAAAATATTTCCACTAGCGCCTCGGCCACCCTCTCTGTCTCAATAGACCTCAGAGCCACTGCTCCTGGGTATCTCGTAGCATAATCTACGACTGTCAAGATGTACCGGTTTCCGGCGCTTGAAACTGGTGCTATTGGTCCGATAAGATCGACTGCCACACGGCGAAATGGCGAGTCAATCAAAGGGACGCTTCCCAGTGGTGCCTTCTTTGTTTTCCCCTTCGGTGCCGTTCTCTGGCACGTGTCACACGAGGAACAAAACCTCTTGATGTCCGCTATGATCCCCGGCCAGTAGAAACTACTCAGGATCCTGTCCGCGGTCTTCCCTTTACCTAAGTGACCTGCCATCAGGCCTTCGTGACCGATCGACATGACTGTGTCCCTGTACTTGGCTGGGACAATCAGCTGCGCCGTCATCTTCCCTGATTTATCGCTTATGAACTGGCGATACAGTAAACCCTTCTTTAAGAAATAACTCACCCGGCCCCCTCTGACCTCCTTATCTCCCCCAGCCTTAACCTCACCGAACAGCTTGTTCAGTGACCTATCCCGTGTTTGCTCCTCCTTAATTTCTGCAGGGGTAGCATTTACGCCCCGCTTTTGCTCTGGAGTGATGAGTGGCTTCGGCCCTTTTAACTCTTTCTTTTCTTGCCCTCTGGTTTTCATCGCCGCTGCTAGTGAAAATGAGGGGTCTGGGTCACCAGGTCCCCTTGCTCCTGGGATATTCCCTAGAATCAAATCATACAGCGGGTTAGGCATCACGAGTGCCTCTACCTGCCCGCTGAAGAATGGTGTGCGCACGGAAACTATTGCTGTCGCAAATTTCCGCACCGTCCCGTCTATAAGAACACACTTCCGAACCTCCCCTGTCATCTCTGTCTTTCTCACAAGACTCTCCCGCACTACTGCCCCCGTGCACCCTGTGTCACGCAACACATGCACATTTTTGTCTCCCATCTTTCCCTCACACACGGGCATCGTGTCCTCCGTGTCCGAGCTACAAAAACCCGACACGACAAAATGTCCGTCATCGCGGCTCCGTGAATCAATCACCCCGCTTCCTCTTATTTGAGCCCCTGGCTCCTCATATTTCACTACTCGCATCGCCGCAGTCTTCTGTGGCCTGGCTCGACAGTCTCTCGCAAGATGACCTGTCTTGCCGCAAATAAAGCACCCACGTCTATCCGGCGGTCTGTCCCCGTTTGCTTTCGGAAATCGCGGCCCTGTTGCCGGCCCTGACTGAACTAAATCCCGGCGGATTGGATTCACAGCCCCGTTGGCTGCCGGTGCTGGTCGCTTATCTTTTGGTTTTTCTTGAATTTCCGATCTTCGCCGCAAAGGATTCATATCCGCTCTCGCCTCGCGATAGTTTTCTGCTGCTTCGAGCAGTTCCGATACCGTTCTAAGTTTTCGCTCCCTCAGGTGGATGGCAAGCCCTGGCGCGCATTCGGTGAAAATTTGTTCGCGGAGGATCAATTCACGCAGATCGCCGTAAACACTCTCTGCACCACTCAGTTCGACCCACTTGTCAAAGTAATGAGTGAGACGGACGCCGAACTGCACGTACGTCTCGCCGGACTGTATCCGCGCCTCCCGAAATTTCCGGCGGAAGCCCTCTTCGGTGAGCTCATAGGCGCGCAAAATCGAATCCTTGACCTTATCATAATCACCTCTCATTTCCCGAGGCAGAGTGGACACGACATCCAACGCCTTTCCTGTCAGCAGAGCTGACAGGCTGATGGCCCATTCTTGCTCTGGCCATCCCTCTATCTCCGCAAAAGTTTCGAATCTGCTAATGTACGCGTCGATAGAGTCTGTCGTCTGACAGAACTTCGGTAACTGCGGTCTCGGCGCCGCATGTCCGAACCGCCTTCGCTCACCTGTACCCGAGCTGGCCTCCTCACGTCTTCTGTCCAATTCTAACTCTCTTTCTTTCAGTTCTGCTTCTATCTTTAACTTCTCTGTTTCAAAGACAAGTTTTTCTTTTGCCGCTGCCATCTGTTCACTCTTAAACTTTCTCCTTTCCGCTCTATCATTTCTTTCAACTCTCTGTTGAGTCTCTATGAACTTTTTTAGTTCCTCGCCCTGGTGGCCTAACTCCTTTCCCATACTTATCAACTTCTCGAGAGGCGTAAAACTCTCTTCCGCCATATTGTTCCGTTTCTTGTCCACACCCTGTGTGACAGACAACTTGAACAATATCTCCCCTGGTTACTACGCTCCCCTTTGCTACAATGCCGCTCGCCGAACTTCCCGTGTTCGCCTGCGAGCACTCGTGTAGTACGTAGATTAACCCCCTGTCTACTGGGACCGAAATGTTTAACTTCCGCTAGGCACCATGCACCTAATCCCAGACAACTTAATTATATTTCCCCGCACCCAGAAGGAACCTGTGCAATAAGTTATAGCTTCTATAAACACTTGGTTAGAGCCTCGCTCACTGTCCCCGACAGACAGCCTTCAACATACACCACAAAACAATACCAGCAATGACGAAGAACTAACAGGGCAATTAATTAGGAGACTAATTAATTAGCATGCAATTAGTGGACACTTTGTCCTAGCACTACATCTAGCGCTAACTTCGCTTTCCCGTCTGAGACTATATTTTGGGCCAAATCCTGGCAGGCTCGCCAACTTTGTCACGGACTGTCGGAAAGATGGTGGTTTAAATGTTTGTGATGTGGGTGTAGGTTATAATATAATCTTGTCAACAGGGGGATCTCCACTCACACTCTCATACTCTCATCATTGTAGCCCTCAATCATCTCATTCAATACATTTCTCTCACTCTGGAGAGGGACGTCTCGCATACGTTCCCCACTCACGCAGCCATACAACTGATTACTACGAACTCAGTTGCTGAAATGCTAACTATGTTAATTATTTACATATAAACAATCAAACATGTCACACTTAACTAATGTCTAAAGTATCTTGTTATCTCGCTGTCAGTTCATCTTTGTTCTACCTAATGCTGTTATTTCACTGTCTAGTTCTTTGTTTCTACCTCGGCTAGTTCTGTGCACAGAAACATAAAAGTCACCTTACCTGGCCAGGTTTTATACACTACTTCAAGTTATGCGGTGGCTATCTCAGTGGTCCTCGGTGTCGGCGCTGCGTCCGTCGACCCGCTACCTGGTCCTCGTCGGCGCTGCGTCTCAGTGTCGACCCTCTGGCCCCCGGTGATCTTTCAGTGTTCTCTTTCGGCACATTCACAACTGATTGTCACTGCTGCATTTTTGCACCCATCACATCTCACGCTTGGGCTAATGTGATCACTGGAGTAGAACCGTCAAGTTCTTCTCCGCGGCTTTCCTATACACTATAATAGTCCATATTGGAACGGTTGTTCCCGATCACTGACACAAGTTCAGTCACATTACTTTCCATCTCCGACCTCACGGTCTCTCCCTCTCTCAGCGCCAGTCTTTTCTCTCTTAGCCCATGCCGTCTTCAAGTGTTCTCCTCTCTCTTTCACGCTTCGCTTCGTATATATACTAAAGTCTCTCTCCCTTCCTCACTTTGTATTACTACGCGATTTCAGGACTAATCAGTCATTCACATCTCTACATCAACTTCAACTAATTTCAATAACTACATAAAATATACTGAACATGCATTTCACATCCAGTCCATGCATCCATTGTAACCTAGCACCCGTATCACAACATTAATATAATTATTTTGTGACCGGACTATTTCTTTTCCAAATTCTGGAATTTCATCAGATACTGCTGACTAGGTGGATTCTTTGTGTCTCACGCGGGAAAGTCCTGACTCCCTCCCCCGCTAAATAGTTCAAGTACCTATACATTCCCGCACGTAGACATTTCCTCTTGTCAGCCGATGATAAGGTACTAACCGACTTTCGCCATTCGAGTTTACAAGTCGCACGTGCAGGCATGTCCGACCGTTTCCTGTTTCCGCTAACCCCATGACATACTCGGACTCTGCAATATAAATTTCCCTCATTCCATAATTTCACTAGCAACTTTACTCCTTAACCTCCCACTAACTTCCGGACATAATTTTGCTCCCTTGACAGGCACAGAACCTCATGAGGTTCTTTGTTTTTGCTGACCACCTATTCATATCCGTGTTCCTTGTGTTGCTGGGATTGTTCGGTGCTGAACTTATTCTTTGTTAGTATTTTCTTTGCCCTGCTCAGTCATTCTACCCCAACACCGAAATCCTTACATTTTGCCGTTGTCCTCTGAAGACTGCATTGCATTGCAGGACACAGATCGACCATGATAGTTCAAGGGTGATGCCAGAATAGCTTGGCGCCCATAGGCGCCAAGCTATTCTGGCATCACCCTTGAACTCTCATGGTCGATCCTTATCTTGTTGTGGTGTGTCTGGGGTAGAATGAGTTAAATACACAGATCTGCGTCTACTGGCGGTCAGAAGGGGTCACTCACTCGCGCAACTGTTAGAGCCAGCAATAGCACCATACCAATAGACTATGAGTCTGCTATTACTATATAGTAATAGACTTAAGCAATAGACTGATACTGCTTGACCCTGTATCCCTTAAACTCTTCATTGCCGAGAAAAAGTGAACACGACCTAACTGCAAGAGGCATAGATCTTCATGCGCGCCCGCACATGAGGATCTATACCTCTTGCTGAGACCAGTTTATATCCAAGATCCTTGGACAGTTGTGACTTTTGATTGTCGGAATAAACTCAGATTGCAGAAACAAAATATATGTCCATTCAATTCAATTTATTTTTTTAAAAAAAAAATTATTTATCCCTTATAGGACAGAGATCGAAGGGGTTAAGAAACACTTGAACGAGGAACACTCTGCAACATACCTCTTAACGACGGATGGCGCTGTGAAGGATTGAGAACAGTTAACCCCTTCACTGCCATTGGGCACAGAATATCTATGAAAACCGGGAGGACAAGTTTTCAAACACCAGCTAATATCCCACCAAGCCAAGGAACTATGACGGACATGACAGAACAGGGCCGGTCAGCACTGAGAAGCAAAGAACCTCATGAGCCCCCGCAACTGCGGGGGCTCATGAGGCTCTTTCTTGCAGTTGCCGGGGTTGTTGGCGTTCGCATTTTTCCGGCAGTGAAGGGGTTAAGACACTCCTGTCTGCTGTCCTGAGTAGATGCTTGTACGTGTTTGATCTTGCCACCCCGTCTGTTTCATAGCAAGCGTCTGGGAAACCACTCACAGGCCTCGGAACCTCATTTCATGCCCGAAGTCTGCGGCGAGCAGATGTACACTTGACAGGTCACGGACTACAGTGCCGTTTCCGTACTGTCCAGTCTCTTAGCCATAGTCAGTCCCAGTCATCCCCCTAATTTTTCAATTCCCTAAAAAAAACACTACCGCCCACCAGCTGCACAT
>BTPG01000004.1:116315771-116448271 GCA_036245525.1 Semisulcospira habei | reverse complement strand
CTATTCCGGCACCACTCTTGAACTTTCACGCTCGATCTGTCACCGAAACCATACTGTAGACTTCACGAGACTGCTCCCCATATCGTAAGTTTGACCTCATTTTCTAAGAGTTAATCTTAATATTATTACTGCTTTTACTACTTATTTGCACTGACTTTTCTTATTTATTTGTCCTTGATCGTGCTTTCTTTCTACTGCAACCTTTAATTCTGTGTCCTTTTGCGATTTATGTTTTTGGAGGGGGGGTGGTGGGGGTGGGGGCTCTTTCAGTATTAACTTGATTATGTTACGTCTTTACTCGATCTTGCGAATGGCCTTTCTTTTGTCCACTTTGCACCATGGCCTTGACACAGCTAATGCTTTGACCTTGACCTTGTGAACCGTGCACCACATGTTTGACCTTCAGGAGACGCCAAAACCCGGCAGCTACGAACACCCGACGTTCATCGAGGAGATGTCCCAGCGCCCCAACACGTACCGCTTCAAGTCTGACGGTCGCAAGGTGGACCCCCAGCCCCACGGGAAAGGCGCGGTGCTGCTCCCCGGGGCTTACGAGTCTGAGGACTTCCTGCAGTCGTGAGTACACTTCAGCCCCCTTTGTGCATGCATGCAGCCACCGGTACTGACTATAAACAGTAGAGGTGGCAGCACACGCTATGGGTTAAGATCATCTCATTGGGCTTAGTTGCATGAGTGAGTTTATATTAGTCCTGCGCCAGCCACTAAGCAAGGTGCTCCGCTATAGCGGAGCACCTTGCTTAGTGGCTGGCGCAGGACTGAGCTCACTCAGCACCTAGTTCCTCGTAGTAGCGTGGCAACGGCTGTAGTTAGAAAGAATAGGAAAGAGAACGATCTGCTGCAGATCCTGTAACTTGCCCTTTGAATAACAAAGGTTTATTGATTATTGCACCGGAGTTTTTTTTTCATTTTAACCATTTCACTGCCATTAGATGCAGACTGGGTTTCTGAAATCTGTGTTAGCTCAACTCCGGATAGCCTTAGCCGTCTAAGGAACGTGCACTATGAAGTTGGACCAGCAAGTGGCATAGATCCGTCCCCCGCCGCAGTTGCGGGGGCTCATGACTATCTACATCTCTCTCATGTTCACCTTTTATCGGCAGTGAAGGGGTTAAAGAGAAGTTTTCCATTGTTTTTATTTTCCGCGCCCCAGCCCTAAACCCAGGAACCCTGCCTCACTTTAGTCGGCTGGCGTCAGAATCATTTAGACCATCAAACTGCCATGCAGCTGCTAGACAAGATGAATGCCACGTTTAGTCTAGGGAGCTACAGATTAGTCACAGTAGATTCACAGCCTGTATGTCTCAGTGTGTGGAGAGTGCGGCTTTGAAATCATTTGTTCGAAACTTCGACTGCAGTTTTAACCCCCTGTTGCCACTGGACCGCAGATTGCGTTTTTGAAATGCCGGTTAAAAGTCTTAAATAGAGTAAACTGAAATGAAAATCTCCAGTCGTCCATGGAACGGGGATGCAAAGTGGTTGCAGCAAGAGGCATAGATCCTCATGAGCCACCGCATCTGCGGGGGCTCATGAGGTTCTATACCTCTCGCAGTTATGTGGTGTTCAGAATTTCTCAGCAGTGGTGAACGGGCTAAACATTCATTTGAAATGCCTGTTTGCCACTGTGCGCGGCCGGGGTGATCATTTCAATTTAAGACGGTTGGAGTTTATTTTGATTGAGTAAAAATCCTACCCCCAACTCCCCCCTCCCCAACCCCCCCCCCCCCCCCGCCTCTCCTCCCCCCCCCCCCCCCCCCCATTCATCCCCTCCCTACGCCACGGGAATCGAACTTGCAACTTTTTGGGCGCGTGTCCGGCAATATGCCACCTGAGCCACACAAGGACACAGTCGCGGCATGCTTAAAGCTGAGAAACAGTCATAAAACTCCGCCCCGCACGTGTTTTAAAAAAACTTTGCAGGACCCAGCGAGGGCCCTGTCTTCGTGAACGTTCGGCTAACTTCGGCAAACCGGTTTGCAACTCAGTTGGCTGAGTTTTCAACTGCGTTTGTCGTGCTGGCAAAACTCCCGTGAAAAAGACAGGCCACTTTCTGTATGCAGCGAGTGAGCACCGCGATCACTGGTATCAGCACCAGCGATATTTTTACTGATATCAACAGTAGCAGACGACACTTGACCACCCGACGGACAGAGCAGGCCATTTGTGTCTTGCCTGGACGCACACTGGATATGGACCGGGCCGAGCTATCCGTAAGTTACACAGTACAGCCTGAAGCTTATTTGATATCGGAAGGGTGAGGAAGGAGGGGTTATTTGTCGTTTTGTGTTTGTTGTTATATCTTTTCATCTGGAGTGGCCTACAGCAAAAAAATTTCTCTATACGAAGGGCAGCTACTAAAAATCAGCTTGACCCATGCCGACCTTGTATCTTTTGGCATCTATGTAAACAGTCGATTCTCTCTCTCTCTCTCTCTCTCTCTCTCTCTCTCTCTCTCTCTCTCTCTCTCTCTCTCTCTCTCTCTCTCTCTCTCTCTCTCTCTCTCTCTCAGTCTCTCTCTCATCCAATTTACTGTGTTGGTTGTACATCACAATGCTTCTTTATTTATTTATATTAGCCTATATTGGACTGGAGGTACGTGTTGAAAATTTCGTTCACAACTACAAAGTGTCAGGAGTCATACTTACAGCATGTACAGCCGTGCATTCTGCCATCATAGTCCCCAGCGCGTAAAATCCGTGGCTGTCGGTCAGTTTCAAAGTGTCACAGAATCGTCTGCTGTTGTCCGATCTGCTAGTCGCGATGATTTCCGTGCAACAGGAAGTGATCTGTCGTTTTCCGAGAGTTTTGCAAGCTCGGGATACGCAGTTGCCAACTCCGTCAACTGAGTTACGAACCGATTTGACCCACTTAGGGGCAGGGCCCAAGCTGGGTCCTGTAGTCTTTTTAAAACACGCGCTGGGCGGGTTTTTCTCATTGCACCTCAGCCGCTTGAAACTCCGTCCCGCAAACTGAGGCTCAGCTCAGCCTGTCTTGGTCAGCAAGAGGCATGAGATTCTCATGAGCCCCTGCGGATAAGCAGGGGCTCATGAGAATCCATGCCTCTTGCAGATCGAAAGGCAGGCCGGGTTAGCGCATCGTGCGTTGCGCAGTGCCAAGTTTAGGCTTGAAAAAAAAAAACCGGTCATCAATAAATAAAGCGATGTGCGCATTTGGCAGCATGAGAAAGACCAATTTAATTACCGGCCGAACTATAGACAGCTGATGTTGTCTGCTTCGTTCTTCCTGCTTCGCCCTTTCTTCCGGGGCTTGGGCGGGCTTTGTTCTGCTGCAGCTCTGTATACTGACTCTGGTTGTGAAGTTCTAGTCCAGATCAGTCCCGCCCCATCAGCAGAAGGAGGCATAGATCCTCATGATTGACCCATGCAGTCGCAGAATCAATGCCTCTCGCAGCTTCATTTACATCTGAACTAATTGACACTGACGTTCAGTGCCAGCTGACGCAGACTGTGTTTAATTAATCTTCGTTAATTCAGGACCAAAAAAACACAAAAATAGATGTCCTGAGAACATGGATTCAACCTGAAGTGGCGTCGACAAGAGGCATAGATCGTAGGGGATCTATACCTCTTGCATTTGGATGGTGTTCACATTTTCTCAGCACTGAATGGGTCAAACTTGGGTAATGCTCGTGGTTCGGCGAAGATTGACATTTGCAAGAGGCATACGTTACGATGAGCCCCTGCAGTCGCAGGGGCTCATGGGAATGTTTTTCTCTTGCAGCCGGAAGGCACCGCCTTCGTTACCATAGATTTCAGTTCCTCAGACGAACGAAGTGATGGTGGTTTGGAGATTTGATGATTAGGCTGCTCTGCTGTAGTGGGTCGATACGCTGACGCAGTTGGCTCCACAGTGCATGTGCCGTTTGATCAACAGTGTGTTTGTGGCTGGCCAGCCGCAAATTCAAACGAAAGTGTTTTAAACAAACTCAGTTTACAGAAAAACTTGACAGAAGATTCTCTCTCTCTCTCTCTCTCTCTCTCTCTCTCTCTCTCTCTCTCTCTCTCTCTCTCTCTCTCTCTCTCTCTCTCTCTCTCTCTCTTTCTGTCTCTTCTGACCCCCTCCCTCCCTCTCTCTCTTGTCCAGTATGTTTCATGTTGTAGTATGTTAGCAGCGGCAAGTTTGAAAAAATGACCTATTTGTATCTGTCAAAACTTCTACAGTTGCCGTGTAATAAAGTTTCATCACCGTCATCATCTCTCCCTTGAATAGCGTTGTAGCCTGCTTGGCGTTACAACTCGAAACTGAACTAACGGTCATACGTAAATAACTCTCTCTCGGCTCTCCCATCCGCCCCGGCCCTCCACCCTCTCCTCGACCCCCTCCCCCTCACCCCACAGACAATCAGTGGTCATCCTATCAATCACTGAGTGAACTTGCCGATCACCGCTACAGCCGGGCCTTTTCTTCTTGTAGTTTTCCCGAATTCCTGCGTCTTCAGTCGTCTCAGTTCTAGTTATTATTTGACTCAGATTTTTACCATCAGTACTTAGTCTTTTTTCTGCAGAGTCCGTTGGCACAGAAAGAGAGTCAGTCGGTATTAGTCACACTGGTTGTCTCCCTCGATAACCAGTGCGGATATTAGTCTGTGAGAAGTGCCGCATGTCGTTGTGTCTGTCATATTTCACAGCGTGCAGCAATTTTAGTAAACACAAGAATGCATGTTCCACACACAATTCCCCTGGCGCCCTGTCATATCAGCCTACATGCACGTACTTTTCCTACTGTAAGATCACGGTACAAAACCAGAGAGGGTACAAAGTTGTCTGCGTCGATTGCACACGCCGTTAGACCGATATATGCATGTCCTTCGTTTGCCTCACATTTCACTATACAGTCAGTAGTGAAGCGCCGCCGTCCTTGGCCTTTATGGAACTTCGTGTGGCTTTTGAAACCCCGTAGCCACCACTGACGTTTGATGCTAAATCAGTGTGTCTGTGTGTGTGAACATGCTGTTTGTCCTCTTGGTTAGCTGGTTGGTGAACTGGTTGTTTCAAGTCTTTAGTTGTTTGGCTCCAGGCTGTTTGTTTGTTGTTTGTTTGTTTGTTTCATTTGTTTGTTTGTTTGTTTATATGTTGTTTTTTGTGTCATAAATAAGTATGTGTTAGTGGTCACAGATGCTGCTTTTTTACGCTTTTGGTCATTGTATGCCAGGCACGAAGCCACAAGCTTACTGACGCAGAAATTCATTGATAACTGCGGCGTACTGTCTCTCAGTACTGTCCTGTTTCCCCCGCCTTAACGTTACTCTGCCACTGGGGAGAAAATAGTGCCGTGTGCGCTGGTGTGTGATTTTGGACCTTACGGCCTGGGGCCGTAAGGTCCAAAATCACACACCAGATGATAAATGATGAATGCTGATGATGTCTATGGCAGACATGTCTGTCAGCTCGCCAGTAAGCGAACTGTACCCGAGCCGGCACACTTACCATGACCTCGGCACGTGAACCCAGCAGACAATGCTAGAGTGCTGATACAAATTATCCGCGGTACCCAGCCCTTCACCCACCCCTTTTTGGTCTGGTGGAAGCCGGCATATATCACTGATCGCTTCAGTTTCACGAAGATAATCTCATGGGTCTCAAAAACATGATCAGTTCCTTAGCTACCGGCCTTTCCCGGCATCAACTCTATTTTGCAAGGATGTAAGAAATATTCTCATGCCGAAGAATGTCTATTTCTTTTACTGACAGAGGCCGACCCCCATGTAGGCGTACATCATAATTACCTCAGCCGGCCCCTTGGGTCTGCAAGATGCATGGATCTTCATGGACCGCTGCAGACGGAAGCTCGCAGGGGCCCATGAAAATATGTGCCTCTTGCTGACCGACAGACTTCATTTTCATCCACAACTTGAGGAGGCCATCTGGGTTTATGACGGTCTGCAACACTTTCTGAGCCCGATCACAGGCAGCCGTTTATTGTGTTTATCTCAGTAAGCTTTGACTTTGGCGAGGCCAGACTTTGTAAAATGTTTAACAGTTTCAAGGACGTCGCATCAATAGCTGCGGAAGTGTCGTGTAGCGTTGCAGAATGACACTTCCGCAATTATTGATACGGAATGGGTTGACGCTGCAGCGGAACGAGAGTAACAGTAACAGTTCGCAAACTTTGGAATGCACCTATATGAATTTGCGTCAGTATGAGGTGTGGGAAATGAATCGGCCGCGATAGCACAAGGACAGTGCCAGATTAGCTTGGCCGCTCCCGTTCAGTGCAGTGTACGGTAGAGGTGGAATATGTTACCGTGTCAACTCATTCGGAACGTGCGGCATCCGTCGGACGCTGACGCTGCTTATAAGCCGCGTATCCGGATGCCTCACGTCTCGAATGTGTTAACTAGAGTCAGTGCTGATGCTGTATATAATTGGAAAACTGTATGACTCCTAGGCCTTGCGCAATACAAACCTGCATATGATGCACGTCTGATTTTTTCCTTCTTTTTTTTTTTCTGGCACGAATGTTGTTGAAGTCGGCAGCAACATACATCAGATACTCCTCATTAGTTTCAAGCTGTGGACGTATTTTTTATTTAACGCTGTGGCTGTCGGTAGCGGTTTTTGTCGCGATGAATCCGATAGGAATCATCGCGACAAAAACCGCTCCCCACAGCCATAAAGGGCAAAGTTTCAGTTTGGGGAAGGGAGTCGGTGCCTACTAGGGTTCCAACATGATTACGTTTTCCTGTGTTTTTCTTCCCTCGGTTTTTTTTTTTCCTTCTTCCCTTTTCTTCTCCCTGCCTCCTTTTCTCTTCAGCTTTAAGGTTCGCTCCTTCTGGTGTAAGTTCAACTGAGGGTAGTGGCCAAGATGTTTCTAGCGCTGTTGTGGTCCATCTGTTCAATAACCTGTAATGCAGTGTTTGAAGGATAACTTCCACGTGTAGGAATGTCGACCAGGGCTTTACTCCATCACACTGCTTACCAAAAAAAAAAAAAAGAAGAAAAAAAAAAAGAGACAGAGCACCCAACTGCAAGAGGTATAGATCCTCATGAGCCCCCGCAGTTGCGGGGGCTCATGAGGATCTATGCCTCTTGCTAGAAACTATTCAGTGTCTATGTTCCTTTGGCGGCTGTGGATCTTTGACGTTGTTCCGAATTGACCAAGATTTCAGTAACTCGAACAGTGACCGTTAGCCGCGATCTTTGACGTTGTTCCGAATTGACCAAGATTTCAGTAACTCGAACAGTGACCGCTAGCCGCGATCTTTGACGTTGTTCCGAATTGACCAAGATTTCAGTAACTCAAACAGTGACCCCCTAGCCGCGATCTTTGACGTTGTTGCCGAATTGACCAAGATTTCCGCCAGTAACTCAAACAGTGACCGCTAGCCGCGATCTTTGACGTTGTTCCGAATTGACCAAGATTTCCGCCAGTAACTCAAACAGTGACCCGCTAGCCGCGATCTTTGACGTTGTTGCCGAATTGACCAAGATTTCCGCCAGTAACTCAAACAGTGACCCGCTAGCCGCGATCTTTGACGTTGTTGCCGAATTGACCAAGATTTCCGCCAGTAACTCAAACAGTGACCGCTAGCCGCGATGGTCGACCCATCTCCTGCAACAGGTGCATAGTCGTTAGATGACGCCTCCAAAATTTGGGAAATACGTGCGCCGGGCTAAATGAGTTAATAATTATGTTGTGTATATCACTGACGTGCAGACTTGACAAGAAGCCCGCCCCGGCCACCTACAGCTTCAAAGTGGCGGACAGGGACGGATTTGACGTGCTCAACTTCGGCAAAAAAGACAAGGTGGGTCCTACTAATTGGATAAGATCAGGTAAGAGACGGTACGGTAAGGTAAGGGTAAGGTAAGATAGGATACGATGATGATTATGGTGAAACTTTATTACACAAGATAACCCACTTAGCCCCAACCCCCTACAGCAGAGTGACCGTGATAATTCAAGGGTAGTGCCAGATGAGCTTGGCGCCATGAGGCGCCAAGCTCATCTGGCACTACCTTTGAATTAGCACGGTCAATCCATCTCATGCAACTGGTACACCAGTTGTGTGTCAGGTCACCGTGAAACCTCCAGAATTTAGGAAAATAAATGGGTTGAAGGCCCACTACCGCCGTAACTGTTCAAAGATACACTTCTGGAGTAACAGATGGTCACGAAACGCTGCAAACAGGTCTAGTTATGGTTCATTTAGACACAGAAAAATCCAGTTCAGCACGGCACGTCGTCTTTATATCAAGTAAACCTGACAATGACTTCACTCCGTTCTATAAATACAACGCTTTCAGTACGAGAAATAGCAAAATATTATATATTTACACACTGACGGCTGCGCAGAATAAATAAGTGCGATTACGCGTGTGCTTTTGCTGCGTGCCCAAACTGATGTTAAAGTTCACTGGGCCCCGTGTGTGGACAAGGCATAACAAACACAACTGCTGAAGGGTGTCTTCAGATTTAAAAGTAATAGTACTTTAAGGTAAGACAAGCCTCGCGCTGGGACCATATGGCGTTGAGGCGCGTCCCCTGGGTGGTGGATAGGGGGTCCCTCGTGAGAGGGGTGCACCGAATGAAATAAGGTGCCGTGAACCAACATGGTCTAAGGGAAGGTGACCCCGACAGAAAACCCCTGGTCCGCCTAGTAAGGGGGTTGGGCGTGGGGGTAGCTTCCCCACCCTGCAAAAAAGGAAATAGCTACAAAAACGCCGACGAAAAGACTAACAGTAATTCCATTCCTGGAGGAGGAAGGTTCTTCTACCAGAAGACTTATGACGTCCTGAGGTGAAAGCCGGAAGTCTTCGGAAGCCACAGGACCGAGCCGCCTCTCTCTATCCAGGGATACAACCATGGGCACATAGAACGTCAAGACCATGTACCAGAGCGGCAAGGCCGCCCAGATAGCAGCGGAAATGCAAAAGTACAACCTTTCCCTGCTAGGTATCAGTGAAGCCAGATGGACGCAGTCTGGCCAGAAAAGGCTGTTAAGTGGGGAGATGATTCTGTATTCAGGTCATGAAGAGGAGAATGCCCCCCATACAGAAGGTGTAGCATTCATGCTGTCACCAGTGGCACAGAGCGCTGATGGGCTGGGAACCTCTTGGGCCAAGAATTATCACAGCAGCCTTTAGAACAAAGAAAAAGCTCAAGCTGAACGTCATCCAATGTTATGCGCCCACTAATGACAGTGACGAGGAAGAGAAACAAGAGTTCTACGACCGACTCCAGAGTGCCTTGGACAAATGTGCGGAGCGAGACATCACCATCGTCATGGGCGATTTTAATGCCAAAATAGGGGAGGACAACACCGGATACGAAGAGGTGATGGGGAGACAGGGACTAGGCTCGGAGATGAGTGAGAACGGGGAGAGGTTTGTAGACTTTTGTGCTCTAAACCGACTTGTCATTGGAGGCAGCATCTTCCCACACAGAAGAATACACAAAGCAACTTGGGTCTCACCTGACCATACAACAGAGAACCAAATAGACCATATCTGCATTAGCAAGAAATTTAGAAGATCCCTTCAAGATGTTCGAGTGAGGAGGGGAGCAGATGTCGCCTCCGACCACCATCTGCTTACCTTAAGAATGAAGCTCAAGCTAAAGAAAAGCCGCACAGAGACAACAAGAAGACAGCGCTATAATGTAGGCCTCCTGAGAGAAACTGGAGTTAGAGAAGAGTTCAAACTGGTGCTGTCCAACCGGTTTCAAGCGCTACAGGAGCTAGTAAATGAAGAGGAGGCGGTCACCACAGAGCAGCAGTGGAAGGCAGAGAGGCGCTGAACTCAACCTGCAAAGACACTGTAGGGTTCAGGAAACACCATCACAAGGACTGGCTGTCGGCACAGACCTTGAAGAAGATAGAAGTGAGGAAGCAGAAGAAAGCAGCTGTCAACAACAGTCGCACGAGAGCAGCCAAAGTAAGGGCACAGGGGGAATACTCGGAAGCCAACCGCGAGGTGAAGAGTAGTATCAGGGCAGACAAGAGGGCCTACACAGACAGCCTGGCAGCAGAGGCAGAAAAGGCAGCAGGCAGCGGCAACACGAAACAGCTCTACGACATTACCAGAAGATTGTCAGGCAAGTATGGCCATACAAAAAGACCAGTAAAAGACAAAGAAGGCAAGCCTATTGCAGACAGAGCAGACCAACTCGACAGATGGGCCGAGTATTTTGAAGAGTTACTGAACAGACCTAGCCCACCCGACCCCCCAGACATCCAGCCGGCAGAGACCGACCTAGTACCTACCCATCAGCTGTGACAGACCCAGCCGGGAAGAGATCAGAAGAGCAGTGGCATTCTTGAAGAACGGCAAAGCAGCAGGCCCAGATGGCATCCCAGCGGAGTCTCTGAAAGCAGACCTAGAGACAACAGTGGAGATGTTGTACCCACTGTTTGGAAAGATCTGGGAAGAGGAGGTGACGCCGGCTGACTGCGGGAAGGAGGGGTACTTAATCAAGCTTCCCAAGAAAGGCGACCTCAGCAAGTGTTCCAACTACAGAGGAATCACCTTGCTGTCAGTACCAGGAAAGGTCTTCAACAGGATCATCCTGGAGAGAATGAAGAGCTCCGTTGACCCCCCGCTGAGAGACCAGCAAGCAGGATTCAGGAAGAACCGATCATGTACAGACCAGATCGCCACTCTCCGCATCATCGTGGAACAGTCTCTGGAGTGGAGCTCCCCGCTGTACGTCAACTTTGTGGATTATGAGAAAGCATTTGACAGCGTGGACTGAGAGACTCTGTGGAAACTCCTACGACACTACGGTGTACCCACAAAGCTCGTCCGCCTGATCAAGAGCAGCTACGATGGCATGACATGTCGTGTGATCCACGAAGGGCAGTTCACCAGGGAACTCCAGGTCAGAACCGGTGTCAGGAAGGGGTGTCTGCTGTCTCCGTTCCTCTTCCTACTGGCCATAGACTGGGTCATGAAGATGACCACAGAGCTCAGACGAAGTGGAATACAGTAGACACTGTGGACACAGCTTGACGACCTCGATTTTGCAGACGACTTGGCATTACTGTCCCACACTCATCAACAAATGCAGGACAAGACCACGAGGCTTGCTGACATCTCGTCCCAAGTGGGCCTCACCATTCACAAACAGAAAACAAAGACAATGAGGCTGAACACAACCAGGGAAGAACCAGTCTTGCTTGCTGGCACCCCGTTGGAGGAGGTGGAGTCCTTCACCTATCTCGGGAGCATCATAGACAAAAAAGGCGGCACTGATGCAGATGTCAGAGCACGAATCGGTAAAGCCAGAGCAGCCTTTCTCCAGTTGAAAAAGGTGTGGAGCTCCAGAGAGCTGTCACAACACACCAAAGTCCGGATTTTCAACTCCAATGTAAAAGCAGTTCTCTTATATGGAGCAGAGACATGGAGATTGACAAAAACCACAGTCAACAGAGTACAGACCTTCATGAACAGTTGCCTTAGAAGAATTTTGAAAATCCACTGGCCAGAGAAGATCAGCAACGTCAGACTCTGGGAGAGAACAGAGCAGATAACAGCAGAGAATGAAATTGGGCGAAGAAGATGGGGATGGATCGGTCACAGTCTGAGAAAGCCAGCTTCCAGTATCACTAGGCAGGCATTGTCATGGAACCCCCAGGGAAAGAGGAAAAGAGGTAGGCCGAGAAACTCCTGGCGTCGAGACCTCCAAGCAGACATCAAGAGACTGGGAACCACCTGGAGTAGAATCAAAGGAGAAGCACAGGACAGGAGTTGCTGGAGGTTTCTCGTCGACGGCCTATACCCGGGTAGGGGTGACAGGCGTAAGTAAGTAAGTAAGGTAAGACAAGACAACTTCAGTTCTGATCTGATCATAAATTATATTGTGTCCACAAAAAGTGGAAATTTTGCTTGGGGCTTTTACATTAAAAATTAAACCAAATAACTAAACAAAACTACTGACATTGTATGACGCATTTCAATTTTCTGTCTGTCTGGAAAGGCTATTAACGTGTCTCCAGACGCCTACAGAGTGGAGGAGTATCTAACGCTGACCACAGAGCGCATGCCATCGAAGTAAGACCTTTTTTATGTACCTCGTTCACTATTGCCTTGGCCTAGCCGCTGTAAGCAGAGTTTAGAACAAAAAAATAAAAGAAGTATGAGAGAAAATCGATTTCCAGGAATGGCACTTCATCCCTGCTCAGCCTCACTAAATGAACATTGTCAAAGTCCATGAGAATGTAACGAAGTTCAGTCGTATTTCCTGTTATTTATCAGACAGCGGTTTGAAGAATGGTAACAATATCTGTTATTTCAATTAATTTGTTTGTGAAATGTTACCATCTTGCTTCAGTTACACACATGAAACACGTCAGGTCAATAGAAAGTGTAACATTTCCGTTGCTAGTGGCAATGAAGTATGTCTCAAAAACCCCGATAAACGTTCTGCATGCAGTGAGGATCAGCAAGAGGCATAGATCTCATGAGCCCCGGCGACAGCGGGGGCTCATGAGGATCTATGTCTCTTGCAGAACTCTTGCAGTTAATGCCTTGGCAGTGGAGGAATTTGAAAAATACAAAATAAAAGTCAGCGATTCTTTGATTGTTCCAAGATGCACTCACTCACCATGTCTTGGTGTCCGTCCTTCATTCTTTTGCAGACATTCTATGTTCAAATCTCAAGCAAAACGTTTTCCCACTGTGTACTTTAAGCCGGTAAGTGCAGTGTGACTAAGTGTGCTCTTTCCGCAGTTGGTCACTTGAGAGCGCTCGTGGTTTGACTCGCTGCTGATTTTTTTTTTTTTTTTTTTCCTGCGCGCCACCCGCACTTCTGTTTGTGTTATTGCTCACTGTGTTGAGTCACTTCATTCAGCATCATGGGGTCACAGAGGTACGTGGTTTAGTCGGTTTTTACATGGGTTTTCACACTGGGTTTTCACACCCTCGGTGATCAGTGGAACGAGCAACCAATGACGTGCCAGTGGCGATCAGGAAGGCTGCGCGGACGCCGTGTTCCCACAGAGACCGGGCCGGCCGTGATGGAAGAAAATTTCCGCTCTGGTTGATTCAACAATAAGCAGCATTTTCTCACATTTTGTTCAGCTTGGCTGTGTGCTGGTCTGTGGCTTTCAGGTCTAAGCTGTCGCGGGTCTGTGGCAGGCAGCCGTTACACTTATAACTGATCAATTTATCCTACGAAATATTTACGCTAGGACTATGTAATTTACCCTAGGACAAATTCGATTTAATCCTACTCGAATAAATGATTATTCCTAGGACTATTTCCAACCAATCAGACAGCAGAAATCGTCCCACGTCACATGAGGCGCGGTGATTGGTGGAAAATATATGCATTCATTCAGGGATCATATATATATACAAAATCCCTGATTCATTGGACGATTTCGCCCGAGACATCCATGGCCGATTGGTTCAGTTGAAAATAATAATAATAAATAATTACGGTATTTATAATGCGCTTATCTTATAATAATTATAACTCTAAGCACGCACTCACAACTCGCGCACGCATGCGCACGCTTTAGACAACGACTCACGTACCACAGATAGTGAAATACATTACGACAGTCAGCTTGGGGTGGGGAGTGTGGTGATATAGTGCTAGAAAAAATAATAATTAATAATTACGGTATTTATAATGCGCTTATCTTATAATAATTATAACTCTAAGCGCGCACTCACAACTCGCACACGCATGCGCACGCTTTAGACAATGACTCACGTAACACAAATAGTGAAAATACATTACGACGGTCAGCTTGGGGTGGGGAGTGTGGTGATATAGTGCTAGAACTGTTGAAAGAGGTGAGTTTTGAGGGCGGACTGGAAGGAGGAGAGCGAGTGTTTCTGACGGAGAGAGAGTGGGAGAGTGTTCCAGGTGGATGGACCGTATACTGAGAAGGAGCGGGGGCCGAAAGTGCTGAGTTTGGTGCGGGGGATGAGGAGGCGGAGAGGGTCGGAGGCGGAGCGGAGGGAGCGGGGAGGAATGTAGGGGTGAAGTAAGTTGGAGAGATAGGCAGGAGCGTAGTTGTTCAGGGATTTGTAGCAGAGAGACAGAATCTTGTATTGGATGCGTTGGGGGATGGGGAGCCAGTGAAGGAGCTTGAGCAGGGGAGTGATGTGGTCGGATTTTTTCTTTCTGAGGACGAGGCGGGCAGCATTGTTCTGGACGCGCTGGAGATTGAGAGTGGTGGAGTGGGGAAGGCCGGAAAGGAGAGAGTTGCAGTAGTCGATGCGAGATAAGATGAGAGAGACAGCGTGTTTGGTGGCAGCTTCGGTAGTGAGGTATTTTCTGATCTGACTGATGCGGCGGAGGTGGAAATAACATGCCTGGGCCGTGGCGGAGACGAAGCTGGTCATGGAAAGAGAGGAATCGAGGATAACGCCAAGGTTCTTGACCGAGTCAGAGAGGGAGATGGGGGTGCTGTCGAGTTGAAGGTGGAGAGAGGGAGGGAGCTGGGAAAGTTTCTGGCGAGTGCCTACCAGCATGGCTTCCGTTTTGTCGTCGTTCAGTTTGAGCTTGTTTGCTGCCATCCAGTTTTTCACGTCTTCATAGCAGTCAGCCGTGCGAGTCAGTAGTGTCTGAGTGTTGTCGAGTTTGTCTTTGTCTAGTAGTTGTGAGTCAGCGTAGAGGTGGTGGTGTATGTGGTGAGACTGGATGATGTTGGACAGGGGGAGGTGTAGAGTGTGAAAAGGACCGGACCCAGACGGACCCCTGTGGAACGCCGCAGGAGAGCCTGACTGGGTTGGAGGAGACGCCGTCGATGGTGACCGACTGCTGTCTGTCGGAGAGGTAGGAGAGAAACCAGGAGTGAGCAGAGTCAGTGATGCCAAAGGAGTGGTGAAGGCGGTGGAGGAGGATAGAGCGGTCTATGGTGTCGAAGGCGGCAGAGAGATCGAGTAGCGTAAGAAGGGATATGTTGCCCGAGTCATTGGAGAGAAGCAGGTCGTTAGGGATATGTAGAAGGGCTGTTTCAGTGCTGTGATGTTTGCGATAGGCAGACTGGAAGGGACTGATGAGGTTGTTGTCGGCGAGGTGGAGGTTGAGTTGGTTGAGGACAACCTTCTCAAGACGCTTGGACAGGAAAGAGAGATTGGAGACTGGGCGGTAGTTCTTGAGTTCGTTTGGGTCGAGGTTGTGTTTTTTTTTTAGGAGAGGACGGACGATGGCGGACTTGAAGATATCGGGGACGGAGCCATTTTCTAGAGATGTGTTGATGATGTCGGTAATGAAGGGCAAAAGTTTTGGGAGGCCGTCCCGGTAGAGGGAAGCTGGGAGGGGGTCTAGTTCGCAGGTTTTGAAAGGCATGGACTTTATGGTCCTACGAGTAAATCGAATTTGTCCTAAGAGTAAAACGAATTTTCCCTAGGATTAAATTGAGTTAGTCCTAGGATAAATTATTTAGTCCTAGTATTTAATAGTGTGTCCTAAATGATCAGTTATAAGTGAAACGGTCTGCCATACAGGTCAAAAACGACAGACCGGCAAACATTGCTTTTTAGTTCCAGAGATTTTGAGTTCAGTTGTTATGGACATGCTTTGCGACCATTTATGGACCCAGACAAAATCTCATTCTCGCGAGAGTAAAGGTAGTGGTGTAATAGATTGTGTGCAGTGAGACTCTGAGTGCAAAACACCATTGTGTGAAAACCGATAAAAACCACCGATATCTGCCTCATGTGACTCATTCAGTCCTTCGGCCGAACTACTCAAGGACTGACATGCTAGATGCGGGAGGTAGATCGATCATGATAGTTCAAGGGTAGTGCCTGATTGGCTTGGCGACTTCCCAGGCGCCAAGCCAATCTGGCACTACCCTTGAACTATCATGGTCGATCTGTCTCCCCTTTCTGTAACGTGTCGGGACTGAGTGGGTCAATTTGCACCATGTCCACTGGTTTGCTTTACAGACACGCAGGTTTCAAATCTCGGTCTCTCCGATTCCCGACTGTGTATTTCGTTCCTGTGAGTATCTTCACACTTTTCTCAAGGAGGCAGTCGAGATAAAAGGAAGAATGAAAAATGTACACTATTTGAGGGACGAAATTTTAAGTTACTTGGAAGGGGAAAAGCGTGGGAGGGGGGGGGGGGGGTTGCTTTAATTCTTTTTAATTTTATTTGTTTCTTTGTTTAAATTAATTAATAAACTCACTCACTCACACACGAACGCACCCACACGTTTATTTAGTCTTCTGTTCGATTATTTATTTATTTTGCCCTGTGGGGTATTTTCTTTGAAAACGATAATTTGCAATGCACTTTGTGTCACTCACATTCATTTTGTCAGACTGCTTCCTTTTTGCAACGCAGTCACTTAATATACTGTCTTATCCGTATGTTTTCTTTTTCTTTTCAACGTCCTTTTAACTTCTGCTTTAACCCTTTAGCTGTCGGTGGCGCTTCTTGTCGCGATGATGCTTTCAGGTATCATCGCGACAAAAAGCGCCACGGACAGCCAAAGGGTTACATGTGGCGCAACGGCGGTCCGTGGCGCAACGGTAAAAGCGCCTGCCACCAATGCTAGAGGTGCGAGGTTCGATACCCGGTTCCGGCATCGGACTTTTCTCCTCTAGTAAGTGTCACCGTTAATTTGGGCGGACCGTCGGGGGTTCTTTCTCCGGGTACTCTGGCTCTTCCTCCCCCACGACTTTGGTATCAATTTCAGCCCACTTAATCAAATTTCGAATATAAACGGATTTGAATTTCCAAAACTTCAGTAGCTCGCTTGAGCTTGCCCTTAGCTCCACGTGAATGTCAGTTCTGTGTTTATGTACAGTGTGTGAGTGAATGCGCGTGATTCACGTGAGCGTGCTTGTTGGGTTCAGTTCGCGGCGGCGCTTTGAGCCGATTTTCAATTGGGATAAAGCGCCTATTTAATGCGCTGATTTATTATTTATTTATTATGTACATGTGTACTACCACTATAGTAACAGACTTATGGTACTACTGAATCAAACAAAGATCTAATACAAGGAGAATTTACACGTCCATGTATGTTGATCTGTCCGCCAACCGGTAATAGGGAATTTATCTGTGTATTTTGTATGCATGCTCTGTTTTCTTTGCTTTTCTCAGCTATTAACTCATTCGGCCCCAGGACGGTAATTTGCCCTCTGAAGGACTGTATAACAATTCTAAAGACAGATCAAGCATGATAGTTCAAGGGTGGTGCCTATGGGCGCCAAGCTATTCTGGCACCACCCTTGAACTATCATGCTCTCGATCCATGTCTTGCTGTGGCCGGTCTGTCGGGGCTGAATGAGTTTAACTCCCAGAGCTAAATGACTTAGTCCATTCTGTAGAATGGAAGTCATTTACTTCTGGGAGTTCGAGTTAAACTTAAAATGTGGTGTATACTCGTTCTTTGCTGCCGCCTACAATTTGCTAGCTTAGCTTGAGATGTATCACCGACAGATTTTCTTTAACAATATTATATATAATCATTCCGGCGTGGGTCAGCGGTTTTCAATATAATCTCTTTTCAATATGTCACAGTTCTGTGCGCACCCCTCACTGTGGGATATTGCTTTAACTCAGGGGCCTTCCACACACAAAAAAAGGAGAAGAAGAGAAGATAACTGATGTTGATGACTTATCCACTTGTATAGTGCACTAACCCTTGCGTATCGGTAGCGGTTTTAGTCACGATGATTCCACTAGGAATCATCGCGACTAAAACCGCTACAGACACGCAAAAGGCTAACATCTTTTTTACACACTGATAGGCTTGAGTGGCGCTTCAATAGTGGCAGAAATAAAAGGAGGGTGAAACTTTTGAAAACATGCATAGCCAAAGGTTAAATTGGCAATTATCTGAGTTTGACTTAAAGGTTTGTTAAAGGCATTTTTCATACATTTGCTGACATCTCATGACCCATGACCTTTTGGCAGGGGTCACCCAAATTAGTATGCATAGGTGGGAGGTCTTATTGTCAAGTTTTTGTGTACCTATGCAGTGTGGCTATGCAGTTGAAAACAGTATTTGGTCAAACTGAATAGGGCGGCAGTTTGTACCAACTTATTGACCCTATATGACCTACACTTAACTCATTCTACCCCAGACACACCACAGCAAGATATGGATCGACCATGATAGTTCAAGGGTGATGCCAGAATAGCTTGGCGCCAATGGGCGCCAAGCTATTCTGGCATCACCCTTGAACTATCATGGTCGATCTGTGTCCTGAGCTGCCGGGCAATGCAGTCTTCGGAGGACAACGGCAAAACTGTTTGGGATTTCGGTCTTGGGATACAATGAGTTAAGCGAGGTCCATCAAATTGGTATGTTTAAAAAAGTCTTGGCTCAAAGCATCTTAGTTTGAAGTTAGTGGTTTAAATAGTCTCCAAGAAAATGCCAACTTTAATGTTTGCCAGGCCGCGCGACAGGTCCGTGACGGCAGAACATAGACTCACTTTTCTATCGCACGTGATCCAAAACTAAAAATCATTCGGTCACATTTTATGTTCAATTTGTAATAACGAACTGTTTTCTCAAACAACACTCCGTACATGTAGTGTGTGTGTGTTGTGTGTGTGTAGTGTCGTAGTGTAGTCACTGTAGTGCGCGGGGGTGCGTGCGTGCACTGACGCCGGCCGGTTTGTGTGCTCGGAGGTGGGTGGGTTGTTCCGGGTCAAACCTTTTGTTACCACTACACTCGTCGACTTGATGCTCTTTACACTGGTCTCTCAAAGACGCCTGTCGGCACTTCAGGTGTATTTAGCAGTACAATAATGCGGTTTCTTCGCGTGATCCTTCGAGCATCCGGTACAAGCTTGTACCGGATGCGCGAAGGCTCATGCCGCGAACGGAAACTGCATTATTGAATTGGTCAGTTTGCACCGTGTACCGTGGGTTCCGCACCGCAAAAAATAAAATAAAATAAATAAATAAAAATAATTTAAAAAAAAAAAAAGTCAACTGATGTGAGGGTCACACCATAAGTTCTGTCACTGTACTCTGTATTTGCGCTACAGAAAGAGGGCCCGGCGCCTGGTAACTACGACAACCTGTCGCCTACAACACCGCACGTAGTATCCTCCTCCTTCAAGTCCAAGACGCCACGATTTGCCACCTCACATACGGTAAGCCGCTTGACAGGTCGACATGTATATTATCTGAAAAATGGTACTCTGTTAGTTCAGTGCTGTGATAGACTGCCAGATCTGCTTTTTGTTAGTTCTTCCACTTCTGGCACTAGCTGCGGAAGACTGCTTGCCCATGACAGCTGAAGGGCAGTGCCATCATGTTCAGTTAGCGCGACCACTTTAGTTTTAAATGCAGGAGTGACTCCCTGGTTTAACCCTTTCATTGCCAGTGAACGCAGATCGTGTTTCTGAAATATTTGTTAAATCAGCGTAAAGAGCCATAGCGGCGGCTGTCCAAGAAACGTGTAGAAAGTGATGTCAGCAAGAGACATAGATCCTCATGAGGCCCCGCAGTTGCAGGGGCTCGTAAGGATCGTTGTCTCTTTAAGTTGGTTTGTGTCCACTTTTCTTCAGCAGGAAACATTGATAGGCTAAATAGCCAGCTGTCCTGTGGACTTCATGCAGGGTATACTCAGGGTGGGAGGAAGCAATTGCCGTAATAGTTTGATGCCTGGAAAATATAGTACAGTCATGAGTAGAAATTCCCAAGAAGAAAAGAAACACACTTAGAAAGGGAAAGTACAACACAATTTATTGGTGAAATCTGGTGAAATAATATTGACACTGGTGCAGCTGCCTTAAACAGTGTTTGTTATATACTCAGTCTTCATTTGCAGTGATTATCAATGTATCAGGAATCCACAGCAACGTGGAGCTGCATGATATAGTTTGCATACCCCTGGCTACATGTGTACTGGTCTGTGATTTAGGACCACATGGCTCTAAGCCATAAGGTCTGAAATCACACACCAGCATATGTTTAACTGCCAGGACAAGGCGAATCCACCCAGCTGCAAGCGACATAAACCCTCATGAGCCCCCGCAGTCGCGGGGGCTCATGTCATGAGGCTTTATGTCTCTTTCAAGTTCTGCGTTGTTCATTATTGGTCCTAATCAGACCTGTTTCTCACGCAAACGTCGGCCAGTGTGTAGTGTTCATTCGTGCAATTCGTGATCACTGGCAGCGCAGGGGTCAACTCATTCAAAACGTGCCACCTCCAGATACGCGGCTTCAGTAAAGCCACGTATCTGGAGGCGGCACGTCTCGAATGAGTAAAAAAAAAAGTTGCTTTTTCTGATTATTTACTGACATTTTTTTTAACCGTATAATGTGCAGAGGGTGCCAGGGCCAGGAGCCTATGAGAAGACGTTCCAGTTCCCCATCCCGCATACAGTGTCCAAGATGGGGCGACAGTATGGGCTGTTCTTCACAAGCGCTTTTCAGACGTGATTTGAGACAGCAAAGAACCCATGGCACCTTTTGACATGGTTGACATCGACACTCATATCACCATCTACCACTACATCTGCAGGAATGATTGCCCTTTTATTGGCAACACTTTTCGTCAAGGCGATTCCTGCTGAATCACAAAGGGTATGCCTTAGGAGCCAAAGACATGTGTTATTCGACAGTGTACAACCCTTCAGTCGTTGAGGTTGCGGTCCGTTGCACGAGTGTGCGGAGCACTTTGCTTAGTGGCTTGTGCAGGATTTAGGCACACTCATGTAGCTGGCTCATGGACTGTATTTCATCAATAATTTCAGCATCCTTATCATACTCAAAGCGGCATCAGCAGGACGTTTACTGCATCAGTATTATCTTTTCTGTCGATTATACATTGCCAGCATGAATAATCAAAACATGAACAAGTATTAATATGACAATTTTTGAAAGGCACCAGTGTTAAGTAGTAACAAAATTACAGTATTGTTTGTCAGCTAGCATGTTGTATCATGTATGGTGTACATGATTTAAGTCATGAAGCCATGCACACGGTGCAGACAGTATTAAAGTTTGTTTCCTGTTTGCTTATATTACACTATTCTGAAACAAGGTGATGTGCTTCGTCAAACTGAATATGAAATCTCAAGCGCTAGTGGTGTTCACTCTGCTGACATATTCCTGAGCAAAAAAGGAATATCTGTGTACAGTGTACATGTACAGTTTTTTTTTTTTATTTTTTGCAGAGTAGGGAAGTGGAGGGGGGTGGGGGTTGAGCGTTATGGTTAGGTATACACGGTTTGTTGTTTAGCCCATTGACTCCAAGAACTAAATGACTTCCATTCTATAGAATGGCCATTTAGTTCTGGTGTCAAAGGGTTAAGTGTAAATACATTTTTGATAATATTGTTTCACTTTGTTTCTCCACAAAACTAGGCCATTCCAGTATTATTATCATATTTTTGTCCAATATACTTCACATTATTTTTTACATTTCAGTATTGTTTATCACTTCATCTTTTGCTCAAGGCATTTGTACATAAACCACAGAACAAGAAAACCTATACGAGTTATGTCCTATGGTTGGGACTCCTAGCCTCAAAGAGGCTGCGGTCGCTGTAAGGGGACCTAACCGTTTCCTCCTCCTGTACTCAAGTACAGTGAAATCTGATCAACATGTTTGGAACTATCTTTCATTCAGCAAATTTCTAAAATGTTTTAAATGGAGTGAGCCATTCATCAACAATCCGTTCCATTTTGCAGATCGTGTTACTAACTACAGGCCTCCAAACAGGTGTACATTTGACAAATGTGACCCGCCACCACAAAATGAGTCGTAAGTCACCTTTTGGACATTTTGAGATATTGATATCAGCAGAAACTAGAAAGAAAACCCTTTTCAATGGTGCCAATAACATGTGAATCAGACGATTGGTCACCGAGTTATGGTTTATAGAAACTGGGGACCCCACACATGTACCCGACCACGCCACCCGACAATTTTCAAAATGAGTCTAAAGTCACTTTTTGGACATATTGAGATATTGATATCAGCAGAAACTAGAAAGAAAACCCTTTTTAATGGTGCAAATAACATGTGAATCGGACGATTGGTCACCGAGTTATGGTTTTTAGAAACTGGGGACCCCGCACATGTACCCGACTATGCCACCCGACAATTTTCACGAATAGCGGGAAATCGGGTCAGGGACATTACGACTCATTTCGTGGTGGCGGGTCACAAATGCTTGGCTTGACCGATAATTTCTAGAGTGTTTAGCCAGTACCGAGTTCACCATGTCCTGTCATTTCATTTTTTCCTCACTTATCATCTATGCTGTATTTTTGTTGTTTGCGGTGCGTCAACATATTTTACTTTTATACCAATCAAGTATTCAAGAAAGGTCTTGGACGTTATCATTTTTAATTGTATCAAGTTTGTGCAACTGTTTTTATCAACTAACAAAAATTAAAGACTTTTCTTTTTAAAGTGCTTCGTGATTATCATTAAATACAGCAACTAAAATTTTGTACAGGGTACATTATGTTTTGGAAGAAGTGCTAAATCACACACACCAGCCCTCCTTTTAACCCCACGGGTGCATTTCTCGAATTCTGGAAGTGTTACTTAATTACTATGTACCAGTTGCAGGAGGTGGATTGACCATGATAATTCAAGGGTAGTGCCAGATTAGCTTGGTGCCTGAAGGCACCAAGCTAATCTGGTACTACCCTTGAATTATGATGGTCAATCAATCTCCTGCTGTAGGGTGTTGGGGTTAAATGGGTAAAGAAAATGAGAACAACACCCAAAATGTAAACAAAAAAAAAGAAACAAATCCATATCAATTGAAGACTTTATTTCAGGCGCTATGGTAATGACATTGCCAAATAAATTAGATGAGGCATTCAACTGATGTTACAAATGGCGATGGTAAACAAAAAAAAAAAAAAAAAAAAAAAAAAAAAGATGCAGCCAGACTCCAAACATCCAATGCTGTGACAAGTACAAAATGGGACAAAGAGAACTTGTACAAAAATCGTCATTGTATGTACACTTCAAAAGATTCCTGAAAACCTTGTATCCTTCGAAAAGCAGCACGCAAACAAAAACCTCAATTGTGAATTTGATTATGTACAGGTACAATTGCTATTATACACAGTATGTGAAAATTCCTTGTGGACAGAACACTAACAAACTGACATGGCATGGACCAGTAACATGTCACCGATTCACAAATGAAATGAGAATCTATGCCTCATGCTGCGAGGAGCTCATGAGGATCTATGCCTCCTGTAAGCTCATCAGAATATGTGCCTCTTTGAGCCCAGGGGAGGGAGGGGCCTCATGACAAGCCACATTTCGCGCAGACTGCGGGACATGTTACTGAGACCATGTCATGATTTTTGTAATACATTGTAACACGAACATGACTGGAAGCATGGCTGTAAAACAAAACGGGTGAAATGGTGACACGGTAAAGTTAAAGGCACAGCTGCCTGACAAATTTTTCCGCTCTCTCACACCCTCCCTCTTCTGGTGTTTTCCATACCTAGCGAGCAAAAGGTCTTCAGGTTGTTGTTGGCCTGCACACAGCTGTGCGCGGGACAACAGCGGCCTGATGAAACAAGATGGTCATAGTAGCAGAGTACAAGTACCACAGTTCATGTCTCGGTTTCATACTGATAACAAATTTCATTTACTTGAACACACAAAAGCGTACCTCTATAACTTCAACTATGTTCAAATACGCCAAAGAGACAGAGCCTACTATCTTAAATACCCAGGCAAATACCAAAATCTTTTTCAAGCTGCATCTTGTGCCCTAAAAGTCACCCCCTCCCTCCCTCCCGTGCCCCCCCCCCCCCCCCCCCCCAAAAAAAAAAAATTAAAAAAATAAATAAATAAAAAAGCTGTCTTTGGTTTGTTTGTTTTTTCTTCTTTTTTTAAAAAAAACATTCATGAGCATTCAAGTCTGATTCCACAGTTGAACCCACGGCACGAGTGTCGCACATCATACAACTCGATGAAAAAGCATACATGTACACCTTTTCAACACCGGGGGGGGTACAAAAATGGACCATTCTGATAACTTAGTACTTGCAGCCCCCTGTACTGTACTTTAACCCGTTTAACCCCACGGTCGCATTTCCCACATTTTGGAGGTGTTAGGTACTAAAAACTACGCACCAGTTGAGATGGACTGACCATGATAATTCAAGGTTACTGCCAGATTAACAAATTTTGCTTGGCGTCTGAATTATCATGGTCAATCCATCGCCTTCTGTAGGGTGTCGGGGCTTAATGGGTTAACAGTACCAGTGGCTTCATGCACAAGGGGGATACTGGTACTCTACGGTAAATTTCACAATTTAATTCTTTCCACGAGATGAGTTCCCCCCTTTACAATCAAACAAGTGCATCAACAACCGAAACAAAGCAGCAAAACTAAAAAGCAAATGAAAAGCATGCACTATGTACAGATAATATCTTTACAAGCGAATTGCTTGCAAACGAGTCTACAGAAACGACAAATGTCTGGTCCTGGAAAAATAATCTGAAATGCAAGGTGGGTCCTTCAGCTGGTCCCTTCCATCTGCAAGAGGTGTAGACTCTCCTAAGCCCATGCAGAAGCAGGCGAGAAGAATGAGAATCTACACCTCTTGCTGGCAGAGATCAGCACCATTTCACTTCCTCAAAGAGAGGAATGGGGATGTCATGAAGTTTAAATCTACAACCAAAGTGGGAAGCAAGGAACCTGTGAACAAAAGGTCCCCACCTGACACCTACCTGCATTAAATTAGCCTGTGCACTGCTGTGCCCAGGCCAGCACAGGCCAACGCAGGCCAAGGACCTTATTTTGCTCGCCGAGGGATTTGGGGCTGCCCATGAGGGGGTTGAGAGATTGCTCGCCAGCCAATAGGATCAAAATCAACAAACACCAACATAGCAGTGATTGTATTGCTCAGTCAGCATAAACACAACATAAAGACAAACAAATTAGTGCCACCCAAAGCTCGTGACCCCCACAGAAAATGCGGACCTTTTTATTTGTCTTATCACTTGAACACTGTTATTGTGTGTCAAAATGGTTGTTGTGATGCATCTAGTGTGGTAGCACAGTGGTAGTGCTTGTCACTTCTCGCTTTCAGCTTCCACCGCTGGCTAGCAGTATTGCAAAAAGGAGGGCAGAGTGCGTCAGTCTCTCTCTGCCAGTACATAACCGCTCCAACAACAAGCCTCATGCACTGATGTAGTGCCTCCTCGCGGCAATGCACGGTAACAAGCCTCATGTAGTACCTCCTCGCGGCGATACACGGTAACTGAGCACCAGGGGACTCAGAGGAGGTCTGGCCCCCAGACACGCTGCATGCAGGCCCACCTGTGTGGATATGCCCTGATGCCCGTAAACCAGATTCCCAACTATGGGTAAATAGCCCCACTGCCTTGTGGGTGCCTCGATTGAGGCAAAGGCTAGGGAAGCAATTCTAGGTGCAACTCCTTACAAGAGTGTGGGTAGACTGGACTCGTCAGCCTTGGTCACCAGCCATGTCTAGGGATGAGATCCGAACAAACTCCCTGGATAGACCAGACTCATAAGCTGTGGCAGGCAACTGGCCTAGAAGTCAACTCCAAAATTAAAACAAGGGCAGGGGAAGCTCTCAATCCCAGTTTACTCATTCTACCTTAGACACACCACAGCAAGATAAAGATCGACCTTGATAGTTCAAGGGTGATGCCAGAATAGCTTGGCACCTATGGGCGCCAAGCTATTCTGGCATCACCCTTGAACTATCATGGTCGATCTGTGTTCTGCACTGCAACGTAGTCTTTAGAGGACGACTTCAAAATTTGGGGATTTCGGTCTTGGCGGTAGAATGAGTTAAGTAAATTCTCCTACGAGAAGGAAAACTCCGAACTGAAACCAATGACCAACGAAATGGGAGTGTCGCTGACTATGCCATCTGGTATAGTGTGGAAACCCGTCAGGGAAACGAGCACACACGCAACCCTCATGGATTATGCCTCAGATGGATATTTCGAACACTGATAATTTTGAGGGGTATTAGAATGGTTACATTTACATAAACAGTGCAGCTCAGCTCATTTAACCCTAATCATTCGGAATACACCAGTGTGTGAAATAAGTTTGACTAAAATAGTTCAAGGGTAGTGCCAGAATAGCTTGGTGCCTCCAGGCGCCAAGCTATTCTGGCACCACCCTTGAACTAAAGCCATTGGTCTATATGATATATCCTTATCCGTAAGTACTATAATGTAGCTTGCATATGGCAGTGTACAAATTTGAGGCTTTTAGCGTCAGTATGATATGGGTTAAACAGATCTACAAGGTGGGCTGCTGTCCGAGTGCTCACATTTTTTGGTCTTTCAGGCTTACCATCTCAAGCACAAGGACAGACAAACTGACCTCGAGATCATGAACCGACTCCGGTCAAAGGCGGCTTGTTCATCAGGCACTACCACTGAACTCTCAAATTGATCAATCTGTCATGACTGTCATGTCATGAACCTCTCCAGAACATGAAAGTGAAATGTCATATGATGAACATCTCTTAACCTTTTGGCTGTTGGCAGCGCTTTCTGTAATGATGATTCCTGCAGGAATTATCGTGACAATAGTGCTACCAACAGCAGAAGGGTTGGCAGTTAGTTTGTGCATCTTAACAACGGTGGTGTGTGTGTATAAAGGGAGGCTACTGAGAGCTTGGTTGGACTTGGAGCATTTGCACAGGACATACAGTTTTACAGACAGCAAATCAAAGAAAAAAAGTCATGAATACAGTACTTCAAACAAAATTCACATCCACTCAAAAATCTGGTGCATCCAATTTAAAAATGATGTTCATACATCTCTGATCATTTCTTGCATACTTTTCATATACCAGCGGACACATACACACACATACATGTCATTTTCACACTGCAGTCTTCAACGCTTCTCATTCTACAACCTTAGCTGCTGCAAGAGGCATAAATGGTTTTAACTCCTTGGGCATGCAACCACCAGTACTGTAAACAGTTACGGTGGCTACATGCCCAAGAGGGTTAAGCTACAATGTACTTAGATCTAAGTTACATACTGAACTGCATCACCTTAGACATACTTATGAATGGACTGTTGACTGTCACTGTATTTTCAGTCAACAAATTGCTTTGGACCCCAACCTCTCTGTGTGGCTAAGTTTAGCATAAGCTGTGGTAGTATTCAACCAATTCCGTCACTGTCGGTTTCATCTGAGATAATCATTAGCAGCACATAAAAAGACCACATACAAATAAAGGTAAAGGCTCATTCCCTGTCAGACTTTTTCAGCCATCTTATTTCAAACACATTTTAAATCAACTAACAAAAAACCTCCTAGTTCAAATGATCGCTTTTAACACCCCCCCCCCCCCCCTCCACCCACGTTTACAGTACCGGTGAGTGCATGCACAATAGGTTAACAGCAAACCCCACAAAATCATTAATTGAAAAAATTTGAATTTACAAGTACCTGTTTTTACACTCTGAATTATTCTTAAATAGATTACAAAATGGCTGCCTGAAACTCACAACAAATGCATTGTTCCGAAAAGGCAGTCTGAGCAGTTACCAGTCTGTTTAGTTAAGAGGGTGACACAAAAGAGTTACAGTGGCCGACAATCTCATAAAATCTGACACGGATCATCATAGCTCAAAGTTTTACCTCAAACTGGCGATTCCCCGGGTGACAAGATTATCAGGCACCAGCGCTTAAGCTGTCATGGTCATACGTCTCCCGTGACGTAAATGTAGCACACAGAGCAGAAGTTTCTGCTTTCAGCTACAGGCTCGGACAGCTCAGCTGGTGCTCATATCAACAAAATCTTTCAGTTTTTCTCTCCCTATATGCTGCACCAGAAAACTAAGAATCATTTACCTGGTACGTACCCTTTCCAAACACACCCTCACGCTGGATCCAACACACTAACACACAACAAACGATGCACCGCCACACAAACACATTGAGCCCTCAGAAGATATGGATCAACTATGATAGTTCAAGGGTGGTGCCAGAATAGCTTGGCACCTATAGGCACCTAGCCATTCTGGCACCACCCTTGAACTATCACGGTCCATCTATCTCCTAAATTGTAATGTAGGCTTCAGAGGACAACTCCCAAGTTAGGGAATTTAGACCAGTAGGGCTCAGTGTGGTAACTTGGCCTCCTCGTGCATGTGTCTGCCCATCCTGTAACGGTACCAGCAGTCATATGCACAAGGTAGCTGAAGTCTGCCCTTCTAAATCTCAATCTCTCACACTGCAAAAATTGTCCCAGCTACCACAACGACGACACAACGCCGCATCACTCTATCCCCATCAGTCCAGCACCACAACCTCCTGAGGGTGGGAGGGGGCAGGGGAGCTTCGTTCACGGCTAGAAGAGAGGGAGCCACTGAGCGGAAGGATGGGTTTCACGTTCAGCGAACGCCAAGGGTTGCGGGCGGCTCGTTTGAATTCCATCTGCTGCAGCTGCTTTCGTAGTTTTCTGTGGAAGAAAAAAAAGCAGAATGTCATAAACTTAGTGTCAGAAAACTGGTTACATCTTCATTATCATATTACCAATATACCCATGACACACCTAGTCCCATTCCCTGTTACCCTGATTACTCAAAAGTAGGCTCGGTAAGAAAACTGTGACTAGTAGTTACCTGCTAAAGGCTATTTAACACATTCTACCCCAGGACTGAAATCTCCAAATTTTGAAGTTGCCCTCTGAACGACTGTATTACCATTCTAGAGACAGATCGAGCATGACAGTTCAAGGGTGGTGCCAGAATAGCTTGGCGCCTATGGGCGCCAAGCTATTCCAGCACCACCCTTAACTATCATGCTCAATCCGTGTCTTGCTGTGTTGTGTTGGGGCTGAACGAGTTAATAGTCTAGCAGCTGCCCTTCATAGACGATCAGCAGTTTACGAGATAGTGATTTTCTAGAGAGAAACAAAGGTTTGGGTATGTCAAAATGAAGTCTAGTTTGAATAAAAGCAGTGCGCACTCGTTTTAAACCGCCGGAGGATGTAGACATTTTTCTGTAGCGCATTTTGTTTATAGTTCAGCTGCAGACGAAACCAGGACTATCGCAGCCATGTTCACAGGGATCAGTAGTTTACACGGGTCTCATTGTTCCTGTATTCAGTGGCAGTATGCACTAAATGTCACTTAAAAGGATTTCATTTATTTTTTAGTAAAATTTTCACTTATGTATATTAAGAGAAGAAACAATTACGAAAAGCCTTGCCTTGCACTCAAATATCATTACTCAACAAGGTATCCCAAATCACGTGATCAAACATGATACAACATACACGCGGATTCGTTGCCCTGAAGTGTGCTGACGAGTTCTTTTTGATTTGTTCTACAGAAGCTTGCTTGTTTCCCAAAAAGGCGAACGCGCAACGTTGCTTTGTGCATTTTTACGTCTTGATAAAGGTTTGTCACGTTTATTTTCATTCACTTTACCATCGCTTTGCCCGTTTCATTTCGACATCACAGCACCAAAACAAAATGCTATCTTCGAAACCTATGTCCGAAGTGCAACATGCTGCATGCTGTAAAAGAGTGCCACACCACAGGGTTTTAACTGTCATAGCTGAACAAAGTTTCGGAACTTGATTAATTATTATTATACTGTAACACATAATTCAATCAGTTGCACTGGCAAGCTATGTTGTGATGTGCGATCACTGCCAGTGCCAATTAATGCAGTCTCGGTGATCACTGATGGTACAGTGCACTTCACACATAAAAAATACACAGCACAATGTGAATATGCTTAGAAGTTCCTGCAATACTTTGTTTAAAATTAAACCCTATCTTGCTAGCAGTAGCCTACTGCACAAAAGAGGAACTATTTTGCTGCTGCATAATTTGCAGTTTGTCTGCATATAGACATTTGCAGTTTGCTGCAAGGATTCTTAGCAGCTGGCATTAGCACTGACACTCAAATATATTGGGATTAAAACAACAAAGAAAACGGAGAAAGGTAACACAGAGATGATTTAATAAATCAGTCAGTCAAGTGATCAAATGAATGAGATATGTTTTATGATGAACAGCTAGTTAAAGGGGCGGGGGGCAGGGGGGGGGGGGGGGGCACAAACCTTCATAATGTACACGTCCTATTTCTTTCAGTGATTCCATCACCCACACATAACACCACTGGGCTCGATGAGTTCTCATGTTTTATTTAAGTGATTTACAAAATACATGTACTTGCTGCTGTTATATTATTTTCTTACTGGCTTTGACATTTCGCTGTAACATATTTACAGTCCCATACTTTAAGCTTGTCCTGACTAATGCACATGGAGGTTGACTGTATGATTGATATGTGTGTTTAGGTAGCTTTTTGTTTGAGGTGGCAGTTGTGGCCTCACCTTTAAGTTTGGTGCCCCTGTGCATGTGGCCACCAGTACTATTTACAGAACTGATGGCTGCATACATGTATATATGCAGGCTAGTTCACTGTATCACTTATCAATGTGAACTGGGCAGCCTATTTTGGAAGTGATCAGTGGTGGCATCATCCATGATGTATGTGTGCATTTGGCCACTGGTACTGTTTACAAAGGTGCTGTTTACAGAACTAGTGGCTGAGTATGCCATATTAGTTCTGTTATTGTTATCAGGTGTGGCCTTATCTCTTAGTTTTGGTGCCCCTGTGCACGAGGCCAACAGTACTTTCACAGAACTGATGGCTGTATGTGCAGTGTGATTAACTGTACACATGAGATTTGTAGGTGGGCAGTTAAAATACAGGCAGTCAATACAAGCCACTTTCTTAACCTCAAATCTCTATATATAGGTTTTACAGTCCATTAATGCCCATCAGTATACAATTGTGCATGTCTTTTGTGGGTGTTTTGTGGTTTTGTGTGTGGGGTGGGGTTGAAAGAGGGGCGGTATGGCACCTATTACTGTGTATGTGTATGTACAAAACCTACATTACAAACAAACATAAATAAATAATTTAAATAAATAACGGCCATCTCGCGGCGGTTAATGAATAACATAAAGCAAGTCAAAGATACCTGGGACAGATGAATGCTAAGTAAAGGATAGATTATGAACATGCACAGGTGTACATTCTTTTGGTGGGTGTTCTGAGGTTTTGTGTGTGTAACTGGAGTGGGGTTGGGAGCGAGCGGTATGGCACCTATTACCATGTACGTGTATAAGACATAAGACATTTATTCACCAAGTAAAACGTTACAAGAATTTTTGTGTGGCATAGCAACAGTAAAATACATCCTCACTTGTAGGGCATTCATCATGTCATACACTCAGTTGGCGATCATCCTGTATAGAGCACTAAAAGATAGATAAACACAATATTAAACACAAATCAGTCATATGTCACAAATCATAGAATCACGTTGTTCCATGGATGGTGATGTACTGAGGACAGCTTCTGGAAAGAAACTGCATCTGAATCGAGACGGCCAGAGGGCAGAAGTCAAAGAGATGATTGGCTGGGTGTGACAGATCTGACAGAATAGTACTGGTGGCCACATGCACATGGTGTATGTTCTTATGCTGTATGCTGTTGTGTATGTACAAAACCTACATTACAAAGAAACAAAATAAATAAATAAATAAATAAAATAAATAAGATAAAGTTGTCTAAGGTACCTGGGACATATAATGCATGCTAGGTAAAGGATAGATTATGAACATACACAGATGTGCAGGTCTTTTGGTAGGTGTTCTGCGGTTTTGTGTGTGTATTTGGGTAGAGGTTGGGAGTGGGCGGTATGCCACCTATTACCATCTATATATGACTAAGTGCCAAAAGGTGAGCAAAAAGTGAGTGATCTCTTTTGCGTGAAACAAAATCTGTTTAAAAAGACACGTGTTGACTTTAACAAGTGCAATGTGTGTGTGAATGATTGAAGATATACTGGCAATAATTTCTGCACCTAAGGTAAAGCTGTTTGGTGAGTATACTGTAAAACGCCAGAATTCACCAATAAAAATTGGCCCGGGAAAGCGGACAATGACATGCCGTCGGTCTGTTTTGATCTCACGTGTAAAAGCAATAACAAACCTGGTGCCAACCATGCCCATATGTTCAGGGAAGATTGATCTTATAATCCGTGTATTTCCCAGATTTGAAGGCAAGCCATGCTTTTGTTTATTGCTCTTGAAAGTAGCCACTGTCGGACGTCAGATTTGTCGCAACAGCAGCATCTTAATTTCCGCAAACTTGTGCTAGCGAAAGGCACGCTGACCCAAACCGGAAATGGTGTCATTGCGTTGTTTCGCTTTCGTTGAATATTTTATGTGCTTTAAATTTACTTTTCCGTCAGTTTTCTAAGCTGGCAAAAAAATTGTGAGCGGCCAGTTTTTGTCGCAAGATCTGACGTTCAACTATTTGACAAGTTTAACAAAGTTGTTTTGGGTTTTTTTGGTCTACGATCGTCCAGTTATGATAGATGCATTATGGGCCACATTCCAGCGTGGTTGTTTTGAATGTCCGGTTTGTCAATGGAGAGCTACAACTCGTGACATTTTGTCACAACTGTTTTCATAAATCTGACGTTCGATCACTTCTGACGTTCGAGTGTAATCATAGACAAAATAAAGAGCCAAATGTTTATTGTAAGGGACCATTTTCAAGAGTTTGAATCGCCCGAGACTCCAGCACCGATTTTAGGCAGTAGGTTGGAGAATGAAGATGATTTCTTGTGATAACAAATTTTATGGCTGTAGCAACCTGACGTTCGATCGCGAACACGTGTCGCAAATCTGACCTCCAATCGATGCAAGTTGGTAAATGAGTTATTTGAATGAACACGGGTCACCGATGTATTTTTGTCGTTTGATGGAGACATGCAGTTGTTGTGATGCAAACGTAAGATAATGAGATCAAGAAACAGGTGAATTTCATAACATAATAATGCAATGATAAAAAATGTATCGGACGTCAGGCTTGTGCCAACATTTGCTGCTGCAATCCTGACGTTCAACACATATGGATTGTAGAACTTTTGGGGCAAAGGCACTGTTAAAATGAGCCATTTTGGACAACCAGTTGCATAGCCATTAGGACCTTCTAAATCTGAGGGTCAGAGTTAAAATAGTGCATCAGCCTGTACACAGATAAAACTTATTTGAATATTTGTTTTATTTTTTCGGGCGCAGACTGTTTAGCACGTCATGTTTCATCATGTATATTACATCAGAAAGCTGTATGCAGTTTGTTCTTCATATCTGTTTTGTTTGTTAAATATTGTAGCTTGAAACTGGGGGAAAGGCTTTGTGTTTGTGGTTTCTGATAACTATTCTGGGGATATCTCCTGCAATCCTGATGTTCGACATAAGTTACAAATTCTGGCCCTGACTGCCAATAAATATATTTGGGCAGCAAAGATAGACTCCCATTGTGCTCTAACGTGTGCATGTATTCCTGTGAGTGGTATATAACATGACAAAGTGTGTTTTTCTTGGTTGTAGGATGTTTTAAAAATGTTTTAAAAATTGAATATGGTCGGATGTCAGGTATTGCAACACAAATCATGTTCGGGGATTAGAACATTCTAAGCCAAAAAGCAGTAATTGTTTGGATAGGTCAATTGTGACCACTACTTATTATTTTAACTGTTTAGAAACTGATTTGTGTTTTTTTATCCCAATAATTTAAAGGCACTATGTCGCAATACCTGATGTCCGACATATCCAGACTTACAAATCTTAACAGCCATTTTCTCAAAAACCATTTCAGATATTATCTTTTTCTTTTACAAACACATTGCCAATACAGTGTACATCACTTAATACATTTTCTGGTACTTTATGTCACACTTTGATTTTCAACCCAGTTGTCCTCTTTGTGAGAGCACCTTTTGGCACTTAGTCATATGTGTATATTTTCTTCTTGTATGCTGACGTGTATGTACAAAACCTGCATTACAAACAAACAAAAGTAAATAAATAAATAATTTAAATAAATGCATTTTTCTTTAACAGGTATTTTTTCGAAAAATACTTACCGATGACATGACCTATGGGAGTGTCTACTACTTACTCAATTCTAGCCTAAGAACTCGTTGTGTTAACACACAACCCGGGAGGCACTCGGGGAACCCCAAGGGGGCCAAGAGTTGTCTCCCGATACTCCCCATCCGGAACCGAGTACCCATAATTCCTCAGTCAGGATGCTTAGCTTACCAGCGGCAAGCGGGGCCGGTGGGAGGGTCGTCTGAGTCATGTCATCGGTAAGTATTTTTCGAAAACATACCTTTTAAAGAAAAAATGCATTTGTTTCATCAAAAACATTACCGATGACATGACCTATGGGAGAATCACGAATAGGAGGAGGGTGCCGCACACTAGCACGCCTTGGGGCCCCAAGGGCCGTCCTCCCCAACGCACATTCCCGACGACTCTGGGGAGGTGTAACCTACGGCGCTGAAGCGCCAGGAGGAAGAGGAGCCCCGGAGCAGCCCCCCCACCAGAGCGAGTAGCCTCGCTGGGCTGGGAAAACTCTGCGAACGAGAGAACATGCCCGCCAGCCCTACAGCAGCCACGATGTAGAAGACAGCACAGTTCCTGACGACTGCGACGTTCGTGGCCCTGTACGTAGCTGATAGGACGTAATTAGCCTCTAAGCTCGCTGAGGGAGGGATCCTGGAATCGGATCGCATGACTGAGCGTAGTCAGGAAGATCGTCTGACTTGTAGCTTCAGTGCTGCCGTTCCTTATGACGAGGAGAAGCCCGATCCTTGTTACGCTCGTGAAGGAGAGCGAGAGTGGCGGTCCGACTTCGAGCGAAGAGAGGATCCCGAAACGTGTCGTGACGTGGTGTGCGTGTGAGAATGTCTCCGCGAGCCGGACTCTGTGGCGAGGCGGGTTCGCAGCGGCCGAGGAGGATCCAAGGCCTTCCTAGGAGACGAGTGGGGACCGGTTGACCATGGAGGCACGAAGCACGTCTCTCCGAACCGAGCTCTGTAGCGAGATGGGTTCTCTGCCTGGCATAAGGCTTGGTCCAAGCGCGTTCCCTCCTGGGAACCAGCGCCTCGAACTCCTGACTCCGCACACTACCTTGCTGTGTCCAACGTTCAGGGCCTGCCGCCACCCACGAAGGCGAAGGAGTAGGGGCTCCATCAATGCGAAACGGCGAGCGTCGCGGCTGCAGGAGCACCTTGCAGAAGCGGGAAGCAGTAGCGGGGGTCCGCGGCGAGGGGAGGTGTAAGAGGTACAGGACCAGAACCCAGTAACGGGGTGACGAACAGGAAGAGCGGAGCATCCTTCCCAGGCTAGGCCAGAGCGTCGATGTCTCGTCCAGGAGGGCGAATCCACAAAGGCAGGGCGAATCCTCAAAGCACGGGGCACGCCAGTGAACCCACCTAGTGGCGAACAGGTCCGCGAAGCCATCTCGCCAGTGCGCCGGTCCTCCGAAGGCATCCTGGTGCAATCTGCGTGTAGCAACTGGATCCATCGGGGAAACAGGTTGGCTCAGCCCTCC
This sequence comes from Semisulcospira habei, assembly GCA_036245525.1. Taxonomy (NCBI): domain Eukaryota; kingdom Metazoa; phylum Mollusca; class Gastropoda; family Semisulcospiridae; genus Semisulcospira; species Semisulcospira habei. The sequence goes on along the minus strand of BTPG01000004.1, from coordinate 116,412,915 downwards.
CACGAGACGATGACCTACTAGTCTGCGTCAGATCCAAGCCGTACACGCTCTTGACCGCGAGGTCCGAAGGCCAGGCTGGAGTTGGAGAAGAACCACGGTAGTAGGAGGCGTAGCAGAGGCAGCGGGGCTTAGAGAGGACCGAAGGAGAGTAAATCCGACTTCCGAGTAGTGGCTGGGCCGTCCAACCGCGAGCACAGCCGCAGCAGTACCACGTGTTCGAAGCCCAGTGCACTCCTGGGTGCCCAAGAGGGATGTCGAGTTGGTTAGACACCAGGGAGACGGAGCTGTGCCATGGTCCCACAGCGGAAGCGAAGGTTCTAGAAGCCTCCTCCGGTCTGCTCCCCGTAGCGAAGTCCAGGAACTCCCCAAGAACTGGCTCGGTCGAGTTGTCAGCACAGAGGGTCCGTCCGCATCATGCCGACCCACTCGGCGCCAGGAGTCGTCGACCTGGAGAACGAAGGATAGGGAAGGAGCTCTTCAATCTCACGACATGAAGGGAGGTACGGACGAGAGGTCGTCTAGTCCCAAGGGAGAGTCAAGAGCATCCACCGCCGGAAGGGGAGGCAAACTCCTGTGACCTCCCGAGCACCGGTCCTACAGAGGGAAGCCAACAGCCGGCAACTCCATGGGGGAGAAGAAGATCCGTGAACCGAGAGAAGAAGCGCAGGGTAGTCGAAGCGCCTGGCACGAAGTCCGGAAGCCGCTGCCAGCTCCGAGCTGTATCCGAGAGGGCACCAGGGGAGACAAAAGCCGAAGCGCTCGCAGACCCGTTTACCACCCGTGCGAAGTCAGAGTACTGCCACTAACTAAGTAATTTGGAACTCACGCGTAAGGCCACCAGCTAGTGAGTTGTCCGATCTCCAAGGAGTATTTTAGTGCACAACTGGGTCGAAACGTGTACTGTAACCTCAAGAGGAGGTAAACAGGTCCGAGCAAGGCGAAGTAACGACAGCATCCTCCCCGAGGAACCACCGGAGGGGGTCTGGTGTCCAGAAGAGGAGCAACTGCAGCCAGGAGACCGGGGCCGGAGCACGAAGAAGGGGAAGGGCTGAGTGAGGGGGAGAGGAAAGGGACGAACGGCAGCCGGGAGCGAAAGGGACCGACGAGCGAGGCAGGACAGAATCCCTGGAGCGACGTGAAGAACGGCAACTCCTAAGGACGCCCGCAGCGGAGAGATAGCGGAGTGTAGACCTAGAGTGTCGGAAGGTTGACTCCAACGAGGGAGATTCGTAGATGGACGAGCATCCAAAAGAGCAGAGTGGTCCCTCCTCGCGTGCAGGAGAGCAAGAGCGGAGATCCAATCCTGAGTGAAGTGGATTCTCAGTCGTGCCGCGGGAAGTACGCATGCGTGCGTGACTCTGCGAACCGGGCTCTGTATCGAGGTGGGTCTCCGCCTGACCGCAGGCTATGTCCAGGTGCGTACCCTCCTGTAACGCCCGCGTCGATAACCCCTCTCCACGCACTAACTGGAGCGGTCCGCGTAGCAATCCCTCCACAAGATCGTCAAGGACTCGGGCGGTAAGGAACGGAGACAGGCACCTCCGCCCTGCTGGCTGGTCACCAACAGTACCCTGCAACCACTAGCAGCTGGCCCGAGTTCGAGCGAAGAGCAGATCCCGAACGTGTCGAGACGTGGTGTGCGTGTGAGATTGTCTCCGCGAGCCGGACTCTGTGGTGAGGCGGGTTCGCAGCGGCCGAGGAGGATCCAAGGCCTTCCTAGGAGACGAGTGGGGATCGGTTGACCATGGACGGCACGAAGCACGTCTCTCCGAACCGAACTCTGTAGCGAGAAGGGTTCTCTGCCTGGCATAAGGCTTGGTCCAAGCGTGTTCCCTCCTGGGAATCAACGCCTCGAGCTCCCGACTCCGCACACTACCATGCTGTGTCCGACGTGTCGATCCCCCGATGCTAGGGCCATCGGAACTTGAGAGGCTGGAGAACCGGAACAGCTGGTACGTCCTCAGGTCCGGAACAGTCACCGGTGTCGGGCGTTCGCGCCGGAAAACCCAAGTAGGGACCAGCGTGCTTTGTAGCGAGACCGGTTGTCTGTCAGAAGGCTTTGTCCAAGCGCATTTCCTCCTGCACACTATACTGACGCGTCTGGCATGGTGATCTCACAGTCCTCTCGTCGGAACTCGAGCGGTCGGAGTACCGGGGATAGCCGCCGGTATCTCAGCAGGTCTGGAACTAGTCACAGGCGCCGGGCGCTCTCGCCGATAGAAGCTCCAAGGTCAGACCAGCGCCGTTCAGGTCATGTGGCGCAGACATCACACCAACGTTCGGAGGCACATGGTAGACAGACCTTGAATGAGTCCGACGGTCACTGTAACCTCCGTGCTGTGTGCAGGTCATCCATAGGCCCCTGCAACATACCAAAAACCGAAGGCACGCGGGCGTGGGCCTGAGGGACCCTGCCCTGGTAAGGTGAACTTTCACAAGACAACGGCACAACCAGCGAGGAACAACCTGTCAGCAAGCGCGCGGACCTGCAATACATCCCCGCAAGGTAGAGAGTGCAGCCAGGAGGGTCCCGGTTAATCCCAGGTAAGCACCCCACCTGTGTGACCTACCTTCTGTGAAGAAGTGGAGTCGCGGCTAACCTCACTGTCTGTCCATCCCGCCAAGGTAACTCCCCCTACCACCAAAGTGTGTACCTGTCTTCCCAGCGTATACGTCCTACGCCGGGTACATCCCGGCCCCTACAGGTGTGGAAGACACCCTTGGTCTGGGAGGACCACCAGGCTAAGTTGAGCCTACAACACATCCTGCACAACAAACTCAAGCATGTCATGACAAGTATAAGCCTGAAGCAAGCGGCAGGCCCAGAACCTTAGTCGGAGCGGAGCCCCCGCGAAACACCTGAGCTGTACTATAGCGACGGGCCTCCAGCTGCAGCTTTGATCGTTGTCTTAAGTTGCCAGCAGGCAATTAATTACCTTTCAACAGTAAAACGTTACTGTAGTTCATGTTAACTTGTATTCTTATGCATGTTGTTCATGTTAACTTGTAGTCACATGCACAAGTAGGAATTTAACCAAAGAGCATAAACCAGAGCGTCCAGGAGACATAGGGCTGTCTGAGCTGTCTGTCTGGGGTTTTTTTTTTTTCTCAGGGAGGTTCGGGCCGGGAGAAGGTCACTGGGGCCTGCCATGAGATGCGTTGGCGACGGGCTCACCCGTGCCAATCACCGTCCATTTGCAGCCCTGTGATTGTAATATGTGGAATGAGCGAGAGAGTGAATGTGAGTAGCACCTGTGGTGGCAAGAGAATTTATAGCTGCTTATGATATTCTTCCATGACAGCAACAATAAGTCATCTTGGTGCCGTCAGTGTCCCCTCAACTGACTAATACTTTGCATCTCCCATGTATCTAATACGCCCCCGTATAAGATAAACAGGTCTGCAGTATGCACAACAAAACAGGCATTACGTGACCGACTCAGTACCGAAGTAAGCGTCGGCTCTCGCCACAGCCACCAACATAATGTGTCAAGGGATGGCTGGAGCATAACACATTCCCCGAACCCAACCAGGTACAAGAGCATAGGTGAGGAATAAGTGAGTAGGTAAGCGCCCGAAATAAGGTTAGACTTAGCTTTCACCGATCTTGCACACCATTCCCATTCCAGTAAAGGTTTTAACCGCGAGGAACAAGGAGCTCTGCATCGTTAGACGCCATCTTGGAAAACGAAGCTGACCACCTGCGGATCTGCGCCGTTTAAGAATGACCGTTCCAGACTACAACGTCTCATTTCTTCCCTCACGCATAAATGCCTTCCGTTAAAACCGCGGAACTTTCAACAACTACGCTGCTAACCACAGCGAAAAAGGGAGATTTGACCCTGTCAATAACCATACCACACCAACACGGAAGGAGAGGGGGAACGGGCGCGAGACCCGCCAAGTAAAACTTAAAAGTCAAGAATCTTGGCGCAAGCAACAGTGCAAATGAAGACCGCGTTCGTGCCTGCTCAACCAGTGCCCAGCCCAGGAACCAGCCGAGGGCCAACCCAGTCACCTTACCTTTTCCCGGAGCGGGACCGGGGAAGGGGGGGGGGGGGGGGGAGAGAGAAAATCCAAACCAAGGCACGCGCGGCGAAGTCCCAGCGAAGTTCACAGCGTAGCCCAGGCACTTCAGGTAGCCAAGCGGGCAGCTGCCAACGAAGAAGGGACACAAGAGCCACCAGGTACAGGGGGGCCCGACGAAGAAGAAGACAAGAGAAGAACCAAGTCCGTCGAAGACCGGCGAACCGGTCGAAACCCCAAAATCCGTAGGCTAGAGCAACACGTCTGAACAGCGTAAGCCTAAGTAGACTGACTGAGGAATTATGGGTACTCGGTTCCGGATGGGGAGTATCGGGAGACAACTCTTGGCCCCCTCGGGGTTCCCCGAGTGCCTTCCGGGTTGTGTGTTAACACAACGAGTTCTTAGGCTAGAATTGAGTAAGTAGTAGACACTCCCATAGGTCATGTCATCGGTAATGTTTTTGATGAAACAAATAGTTATTTGGGTTTAATGCGGAGCAGGCGACTAATGTCATCTCATGGCGGTTAAATAAATAAGATAAAGCAAGTCAATATACCTGGGCCATATGAATGCTAAGTAAAGGATAGATTATGAACATGCACAGATGTACTTGTCTTTTGGTAGGTGTTCTGTGGTTGTGGAGTGGGGCTGGAAGTGGGCAGTATTACCATGTATGTGTATGAGAACATCAGCATATGTACAAAACCTACTTTACAAACAAATAAAAATAAATAATAAATTTTAATAAATAAAATAAGGTAAATCAAAGATACCTGGGACATATGAATACCAAGTAAAGGATATATTATGAACATGCACAGATGTGCATGTCTTTTAATGGGTGTTCTGTGGTATTGTATGTGGAGTGGGGAGCGGGTGGTATGCACCTATTACCATATATGTGTACATGTATGCTCTCATCTTGTATGCTGATGTGTATGTGCAAACATACATCACAAACAAATAAGTAAATAAATAAATAAAATAATAAATTAATAAATAAACTAAGTCGGAGATACCCGAGACCTATGAATATATGCAAGTTAAGTAAACGATAGATTAGTAACATGCACAGATGTATGCATATTGAAAAAAATTTCCTCTCCTTGGTGGCCACCACCATACCACTAGTGATCATGTGCATCAAGGATCATCCATCCATAGTTAAAAGGATAAATAATAAATAAATATGTTAAGTGAATACATAAATGAATCAATAATAAATAAATAAATAAAACGTAATATAATGGAGAGGGCTACTATCTGTATTGTGTCTCATGCAGTCCCGATACAGCTTGATCATAAGAGCTCTTGTGAGTACTTGAGTGCAGATTGGTTGAATGGGTTGCAAAAACTAAAAATTATATATTTAGGTGTTTAGCTGAACATGGTGATTTAGATGGAAACGGTGTGGAGATAAATTTCACTCTGCCTGGCTTGTGATTAAGACCAGTCAGATAAGAGTGTGCTTGACCAGTTACAAATACCATCTCTACTAATAACAAAAGAGCAGACCTACACTTAGAGCCATTAGGCTGGAAAACAGACGAACATGCATATTGTATCCGGACATAAAGTCTGCAGAATGTTAAGATGGTCGGCAGACACAATGCACAACATACACGAAGGGAGTTTACTATCGATATGCTTTCCTCCCACAAATGAGACCAAGTTCTATGGGAAAGTTTTTAAAACCAGGAAAAATAACGTATATGACGTTGATAAGATGTACTTCAAAGTTCAAATTCAAAATAATCTCTGTTTCACTTCAGGAGCAAAGTAAAGCTGCATCAACCGTGCGCGTCTGATTGACTTCTTTCGAAGGCATCTCGCTGACCACCATTTTGAAACTAGCGACGCGAGTATGCTTACGGCATTAAAATATTATCGTAATTATGTATGCATGTTTACTTGCTCGTGATTTTAATTTACTCACTGGAATAAACGTGTAACTTGTATGCTTGAAATTTTCAATGTTATGCACAAAAAATCCTCGCGCTGGGACCATACGGCGTTGAGGCGCGTCCCCTGGGTGGTGGATAGGGGGTCCCTCGTGAGAGGGGTGCACCGAATGAAATAAGGTGCCGTGAACCAAGATGGTCTAAGGGAAGGTGACCCTGACAGAAAACCCCTGGTCCTCCTAGTAAGGGGGTTGGGCGTGAGGGTAGCTTCCCCACCCTGCAAAAAAGGAAATAGCTACAAAAACGCCGACGAAAAGACTAACAGTAATTCCTTTACTGGAGGAGGAAGGTTCTTCTACTAGAAGACTTATGACGTCCTGTGGTGAAAGCCGGAAGTCTTCGGAAGCCACAGGACCGAGCCGCCTCTCTCTATCCAGGGATACAACCATGGGCACATGGAACGTCAAGACCATGTACCAGAGCGGCAAGGCCGCCCAGATAGCAGCGGAAATGCAAAAGTACAACCTTTCCCTGCTAGGCATTAGTGAAGCCAGATGGACGCAGTCTGGCCAGAAAAGGCTGTTAAGTGGGGAGATGATTCTGTATTCAGGTCATGAAGAGGAGAATGCCCCCCATACAGAAGGTGTAGCATTCATGCTGTCACCAGTGGCACAGAGAGCGCTGATGGGCTGGAACCTCTTGGGCCAAGAATTATAACAGCAGCCTTTAGAACCAAGAAAAAGCTCAAGCTGAACGTCATCCAGTGTTATGCGCCCACCAATGACAGTGAAGAGGAAGAGAAACAAGAGTTCTACGACCGACTCCAGAGTGCCGTGGACAAATGTGCGGAGCGAGACATCACCATCGTCATGGGCGATTTTAATGCCAAAATAGGGGAGGACAACACCGGATACGAAGAGCTGATGGGGAGACAGGGACTAGGCTCGGAGATGAGTGAGAACGGGGAGAGGTTTGTAGACTTTTGTGCTCTAAACCGACTTGTCATTGGAGGTAGCATCTTCCCACACAGAAGAATACACAAAGCAACTTGGGTCTCACCTGACCATACAACAGAGAACCAAATAGACCATATCTGCATTAGCAAGAAATTTAGAAGATCCCTTCAAGATGTTCGAGTGAGGAGGGGAGCAGATGTCGCCTCAGACCACCATCTGCTTACCTTAAGAATGAAGCTCAAGCTAAAGAAAAGCCGCACAGAGACAACAAGAAGACAGCGCTATAATGTAGGCCTCCTGAGAGAAACTGGAGTTAGAGAAGAGTTCAAACTGGTGCTGTCCAACCGGTTTCAAGCGCTACAGGAGCTAGTAATTGAAGAGGAGGCGGTCACCACAGAGCAGCAGTGGAAGGCAGTTAGAGAGGCGCTGAACTCAACCTGCAAAGACACTGTAGGGTTCAGGGTAGGGTTCAGGAAACACCACCACAAGGACTGGCTGTCGGCACAGACCTTGAAGAAGATAGAAACGAGGAAGCAGAAGAAAGCAGCGGTCAACAACAGTCGCACGAGAGCAGCCAAAGTAAGGGCACAGGGGGAATACTGGGAAGCCAACCGCGAGGTGAAGAGGAGTATCAGGGCAGACAAGAGGGCCTACACAGACAGCCTGGCAGCAGAGGCAGAAAAGGCAGCAGGCAGCGGCAACATGAAACAGCTCTACGACATTACCAGAAGATTGTCGGGTAAGTATGGCCATACAGAAAGACCAGTAAAAGACAAAGAAGGCAAGCCTATTGCAGACAGAGCAGACCAACTCGACAGATGGGCCGAGTATTTTGAAGAGTTACTGAACAGACCTAGCCCACCCGACCCCCCCGACATCCAGCCGGCAGAGACCGACCTACCCATCAGCTGTGACAGACCCAGCCGGGAAGAGATCAGAAAAGCAGTGGCATTTTTGAAGAATGGCAAAGCAGCAGGGCCAGATGGCATCCCAGCGGAGTCTCTGAAAGCAGACCTAGAGACAACAGTTGAGATGCTGTACCCACTGTTTGGAAAGATCTGGGAAGAGGAGGTGATGCCAGCTGACTGGAAGGAGGGGTACCTAATCAAGCTTCCCAAGAAAGGCGACCTCAGCAAGTGTTCCAACCACAGAGGAATCACCTTGCTGTCAGTACCAGGAAAGGTCTTCAACAGGATCATCCTAGAGAGAATGAAGAGCTCCGTTGACCCCCAGCTGAGAGACCAGCAAGCAGGATTCAGGAAGAACCGATCATGTACAGACCAGATCGCCACTCTCCGCATCATCGTGGAACAGTTTCTGGAGTGGAGCTCCCCGCTGTACGTCAACTTTGTGGACTATGAGAAAGCATTTGACAGTGTGGACCGAGAGACTCTGTGGAAACTCCTACGACACTACGGTGTACCCACAAAGCTCGTCCGCCTGATCAAGAGCAGCTATGATGGCATGACATGTCGCGTGATCCACGAAGGGCAGTTCACCAGAGAGCTCCAGGTCAGAACTGGTGTCAGGCAGGGGTGTCTGCTGTCTCCGTTCCTCTTCCTACTGGCCATAGACTGGGTCATGAAGATGACCACAGAGCACAGACGAAGTGGAATACAGTGGACACTGTGGACACAGCTTGACGACCTCGATTTTGCAGACGACTTGGCATTACTGTCCCACACTCATCAACAAATGCAGGACAAGACCACGAGGCTTGCTGACATCTCGTCCCAAGTGGGCCTCACCATTCACAAACAGAAAACAAAGACAATGAGGCTGAACGCAACCAGGGAAGAACCAGTCTTGCTTGCTGGCACCCCGTTGGAGGAGGTGGAGTCCTTCACCTATCTCGGGAGCATCATAGACAAAAAAGGCGGCACTGATGCAGATGTCAGAGCACGAATCGGTAAAGCCAGAGCAGCCTTTCTCCAGTTGAAAAAAGTGTGGAGTTCCAGAGAGCTGTCACAACACACCAAAGTCCGGATTTTCAACTCCAATGTAAAAGCAGTTCTCCTATATGGAGCAGAGACATGGAGATTGACAAAAACCACAGTCAACAGAGTACAGACCTTCATGAACAGTTGCCTTAGAAGAATTTTGAAAATCCACTGGCCAGAGAATATCAGCAACGTCAGACTCTGGGAGAGAACAGAGCAGATAACAGCAGAGAATGAAATTGGGCGAAGAAGATGGGGATGGATCGGTCACAGTCTGAGAAAGCCAGCTTCCAGTATCACTAGGCAGGCATTGTCATGGAACCCCCAGGGAAAGAGGAAAAGAGGTAGGCCGAGAAACTCCTGGCGTCGAGACCTCCAAGCAGACATCAAGAGACTGGGAACCACCTGGAGTAGAATCGAAGGAGAAGCACAGGACAGGAGTTGCTGGAGGTCTCTCGTCGACGGCCTATACCCGGGTAGGGGTGACAGGCGTAAGTAAGCACAAAAAATGTTTTGCACCTTATCCGGGCCTTGTACGAGGACTGGTTCTCTCACATCGAAAAATAGCTTTCGAAAAACACTGCTACAAAAATGTCTCCATCCTAAGGACAAATATTGTTGCTATCCATAAACCATATGGCATTATACTTTCGTTTCGTACCTGCAAACCATTGTAATCTTTTGACGAACTACTTATCTCTGCAGAAATTGCGTAAGCTGCTAGACTATAAGCTAAATCTGACACTATTTTTCTCTCTCATTCCAGCTACCCCCTCCCAACTCCCCAAGGTAAAATCAGTCAACTGTGGGAGCAAAATGGCAGAACAAGAATAGCAAAGCCCTTAAACCTCACATGCATGAATGATCCACATAATTAATATGACCTTGACCTTTCTGACAGGTCGCTAAAATGATCAAGTGTTCAAATGTTCTAACATAAGTAAAGGTTTGGCTTCTGTACCTGCATCCATGGTTTTCAAAATGCATGCATTTTTCACACTTTCGTCAACCTCCCATGACCCTTGACCTTTAACCAGAGTGAACCAAATTAGTATGCAATAGAAAGGTCTTATCATCAGCTACCTTTCTGCCAAATTGGTTGAAAAGTTTTGAAAAAATGCTGATAAAAACTTAACTTTACCAACAACAAAAAAGTACATTTCTCACATCATTTGCAGATCCTTGACCTTTCTGAGAGGTCATCCAAATTAGTATGCATAGGAAGGTCTAACCATCAGGTATCTTTGTACCAAGTTTGGGTTTTAAGTTTTGATTAGTGTTTGAGAAAAAACAATTTTTGTCAAAATATGACTATCTTTGACCTATTTCATGCTCTTGTGACCATGACCTTTTAAAGATTGATTGATTGTACATTGCTTAACGTCCCGACAGCAACAAGGCTTTCTCAAGACGTGCCTGCACTGCTTGTGAAAAAAAAATGAACAGAACATTGAATGTATGTCGCCAGCCGGTCAAATACATTAAATAAACCTAACACATGGGGCCTAAATAAAGCTAAGAACATTTAGCAACAAACATCCAATATCAAGAGCTACAGGCAGTGCAGACAGTAGGGAGAGTTTTAAAAAGGCAAATACAGGTGAATGGACAAAGGGTAGACAGAAACACATGCCCCAGAACAGAGAGAAAAACCCACCCTGTGGGGCTGACCAGGGTGACCCTGGGAACTAAAAAATACCTAACCCCACCCAAGTCCCCCAGGGCAGACCCGGGTGGGGGGACCTTTTAAAGAGGTCAGTGAAATTGTAATGTTTAGAAAGGTCTTGTCACAAAGTATCCTCGGGCCAAGTTTGAAGACTGCGGCTTGAAAAGTCTCTGAGGAGGCTTGAAAAGTCTCTGAGGAAATGCAAATGTTAAAAGTTTAACATGGACAATGGCAGTCGGACAGATGACCACTGGCCCAAAACATAGACTCACTCTTGCTATCGCACGTCAGCCCAAAAGGGGCTTTTGTATATCGTTCATTGAACCGTCACCCATTTAGCCCCACGGGTGCTTTTTTCAAATTTTGGAAGTGTTACTGAATGGCTATGTAACAGTTGCAGGAGGTGGATTGATCATGATGATTCAAAAATAGTGCCAGATGAGCTTGGCGCCTTCAGGCAGCTCATCTGGCACTACCCTTGAATTATCATGATCAATCCATCTCCTGCTGCAGGGTCGTGGGGCTTAATGGGTTAACGTTCTGTTACTTTTAGGAAAGAGACACATAACTTCATTTTATGCCTTTTATGTAAAAACCCAAGTCTTGGTGATAAGTGGGGTTTCCAAACACAACAAAATAAATAAACAAGTCAACAGACTGAGAGCTATCCAGCAAGGAATCTGCCATGGTTTCAGATACACGTTAGGCCAGCAAAAAAGGGGTTACAGGGAATGGCCAAGAGAGAGAACACTACTTACTGGGCCCACGCTACTTAAAGCAATGTCCTACCACCCTTCGTGCTTCCAAGTGAAGGAAAGTAACTCCAAAACCTAGCACATCGAATTATAACATAAAATTTACTGCAGGCAACCATGCGGGCAGAAACACATGAAATGAAGCCCCAAAACTCTATGCAACACTTACACAGTATCTGCATGTGCCCTAATTGCATTAGAGCCTGAAAAGAGAGAGCGCTTCCTTCCGCGCGTGCACAAAGGACATTGGGCCACCGTCAGCCTCCACACAGTTGTGCGCAGGCGCACAGCCGTGCGTGGGCTGACGGTGGCCAGATGGCCTTTTGTGCATTAGGTTTTGAAGGCAAAAAATGTATTTTTCTTTAAAATGAATTTTTTTGAAAAATACTTACCGATGGTATTACTATATGGGATTAGTTCTTAGCTAGTCTAATTTTAGCCCAAAATTCGTTGTGTACGATTATGGCCGTTATGGCAGGAGAGGGGCACCATAGACTGGGCGGAAGCCCGGTTAGCCTCCCTTCCTGTATCACCACGCATGCGCTCCGCGCTTCCCACTTCAGTCAGTTTCTTAGCAGACCAGCGGCAAGCGTGGTAGGTGGGAGGGACCTCTGAGTAATACCATCGGTAAGTATTTTTCCAAAAAATTCATTTTAAAGAAAAATACATTTGTTTTCTCAAAACACATTACCGATGGTATTACTATATGGGAGAATTCCGAACAGGAGGCGGGTGCCGCTAAGACGCCCCTACCCCTGCCATCGCACTACTTCTAGTGGCCCTCCCCAAGCAACCTCCCTCTAATTTTAGCAAAGATACTTACGGCGCCCTAAGGCGCCTGGAGGGAGTGTTGCGCCACGATGTCTCTCCGCAGCGAAGGTTATGGCGCTGGCTGGAGAGGTCCCTCAAGTAGAAGCGTGCGAAGGCGGTCACTGCTCGCCTGCCCACAGCCAGGAAGTCTTGACAGCATAGTAGCAATCGAACACTAGGCTTGCAGCCATGACTAGATCTCATGCGCCCTGGAGTGCAAACATGTAGCTGTGTGAGAAGCCAGGTCCTGGTAGGCTGAACGTGACATCCACCGAAGCCAGTAGGATATCGTCTGGGCTGAGATGTCATTCTACCTGGGGACAGAGAGAGGAGAGTGTGTCCTGCGTAGCGGCTTGGTCCGGCGCAGGTACACATGTAAGGGCCCGCACTGGGTCCTGTTGTCTGGACTCACGGCGGAGCCTGGTCTCTTAATGGTGTAAGGTTCGCACCAGGTCTGTGTCTGGACTTACTGGTGGAACCTGGTTCACTTAATGGCTGAATCATAACCAATTGAGGAGCAGCCAAGGAGATCTGGCCTTGACTATGAAGGCCGGGTCGGGCAGCAGCGGAAGTGAGCCGTCCGATCTGAACTGCAGACAGTCGGGGCATGCCAAAAGGGGTGCACCTCGCTGAAGCTGAAAGCAGAGGCGAGGGCCGAGAGGAAGCAAGTCTTCCGCATCACATCTGGTAGTGTAGCCGACTGGATGGGCTCGAAGCGAGGCGCGTTGAGCCGAGTAAGCATGTAAGGCAGGTCCCATCTAGGCACCCAGGAGCGTAGAATGGAACGTTGTGGACCGAACTGGTCCATCAGGTCAGCAAGGTCTTGCAGGCACCGGGGTCGGGCCGTCCCAGATGTCTGTACGTGTCCGCGATCATGGCCAAGAAGCCTCAAGGTGAAGGGCGCTAGGTGCTGGTCGGAGAGCAGCCAAAGGAAGAACTCCGCCAGCTGTGGATCTGTCACTTCGGTGGAGGAGAGGCGTCTGTCGTCGCACCAGGAGCAGAGGACCCTCCACTTGCCTCCGTAACTCGTCCGGTCGTGGTTCTGCGAGCTGTAGCGGTCGCATCCACTGCCGCGCGCTAGGAGGCGGAGATGCTCTGGACACGGGTGGTAACTGCACAACGTGGTTGCTTAAGCCTCGCGCTGGGGAGGTGAGTGCCAGCGGGGTGGTCGTAGCGAGGATCAGGTCGGTGGTCCCCGACCTGGTCCATCAGAAAGGCGCCACCAGGAACAGTATCGTGTTGCGCCCTCAGAGCTTGAGCAGAAGCTTGGGGACTAGCACCGTCGGCATGTTAGGCACGGCGACCAGGCCGTCCCAGGGAATGGAGAGAGCGTCCACTGCACAGGCCAGGGAACTGGAAGTGGAGAGACGAAGAGGGAGCTTCAGATTCCAACTCAAGGCGAAGAGGTCGACCATGGGTGACTCCCCGGCTGCGCCGATCAACCGAAGATGTCTAGACGCAGCGACCACACAGTAAGCAGTAGCTGACCGCGTCGGAAGAGGAAGTCGGTTCGGACATTCTGATGACCCGGGATGAAAGGCGCGCGAAGAGTGATATCCCGGTCCTCGCACCAGCGAAAGCCTGGTGGAGAAGCAAGCAGAGGGGGGGGGGGGGAGAACAGGTCCCGCCTCGCTTCTGGAAGTAGGCGACGACCGTGGAGTTGTCTGACCGTACGTACTACAGCCTCCTAAGGTCGGAGGCGAAGTTCCCACAGAAGGAGGGCTTGCCCAACCGTCTTCAGCTCCCACCAGTTGATGTGTCTGGGTGACGACTCTCCGGATCACAGGCCGGAGGTAGTATCGAATGAAGCTGGTGAGCTCCCCAACCAGAGAGACTCGCGTCAACTCACAAGGAGAGGGAGGGGCGGCGAGAACCGCGGCACTCATGTCGCAAGCCAGGATGGATCTGCGCAGCGCAGTAGGTGAAGACGGGACAAGGCTGAGACCGGGACCGGAGCGTCGGGGTCAGCCATCGACGGACGCCAGAGCTGTAGGAGGTGCCGTTGCAGGGGGCCGAGCGTAGAGACGTCTTAAGGGAACTAGATCCGCCGCTGGGTACATCAGTCCCAGACGCTGCAGTTAATGCCTGGCAGAAGCGTAGTCGTCTGAGAACCTGCCGTTCTAAGTTCGCCAACTTCTGGAAGCGTTTCTCCGGGATCCGGCCGCTGTCGAGGTCGGTGAGGAGCTCCATACCCGGGCACACCAAGTGACGCGCTGGGACGAGATAGGACTAGCCAAGGAGGCCAAGGAGCCCCGAACTTCGAAGAGGCGGAGAAGGGCATCCCGGTCCTCCATCAGGGCCGACTCGGACTGGTTCCTCAAGAGCAGGACGTCTAAGTAGTCCAAGGAGAGATTCGTGGACGTACGACGGGCTCTGGTTACCGCAGCATCCAGATCCGAGAAACTCCCAAGGGCTAAGTCGAGGCCGAAGGCAAGGGCGCGCAACTGGTAGACCCCTCTCTGGAAGGCGAACCTAGTAACGCCTGGAGGCTGGGTGTAAAGCAACATGAAGTCACGCATCCGAGGTCCGGGCTGACAGCAAGTCGCTCGGCTGCATGGCGGAGCGAAGGACCCAGGCGGTCTCCAAGCGGAAGGATGGAGCACGAAGAACTTGTGGAGCGCCGAGAGGTCTAAGACCGGGCGCCACCTGCCGCCAGGATTGGGAGCCACGACGAGCCGGCTGTAGAACGCAGGGGAGTCGTGTCGCATAACCACCTCCGCGGTCGCTACAGCAGCAAGGCGGCTACTTCGGCGCTGAGGGCCTCGTCTCAGGACTTTTTCTTCTCTTTTCCAACAGCACTTGGTGTTCCCAGGCGGTCACCCATCCAAGTACTAACCGAGCCCGACGTTGCAGACGAGAACTGGTGTATTCAACGTGGTATGGCCGTTGGCTGGTCTGACGGCACCGCCGTCCACAAGGAGAGCGGCGCAGGGGAACTGAGACCGAAGAAGATGAGGAGTCCATCGGCGATCGTTGAAGGAATCCACGGGCCGTCCGGTAGAAGCGCTCGCCACACGTAGCTGAGGAGCGCTAGCCTGAAGAAGGGTGAGCGCAGGAGAAGGCTGGAGCCTGGGGGGGGGGGGGGAGACGTCCACCTCTGGTAGGGGGCGGGGCTGGGACTGGAAGCCTGCAGGCCGCAACCCGGAGCTTGCGGAGGACCCGAAGGGAGCTGAGCCGGCGCAGCTGAGCCAGGAGTCCTAATTGCTTCCTGGACATCGAGCCAGGCGGGCTCGAACCGGAGCTCTCCTCCGAGGGGAACTTGGCGAAGAAGTGTCTAAGATCCGCCGGGATGGGACAGAGGCGAAGAGCCGCATTGCGTCGCCACAAGACACCGTGGACCGCCGCTTGCCAACGCGTTGACGAAGGTGTGGTAGGCCACGCGGTTCCCAGGTACCGCCAGCGCTATCAGGTCCCAGAGCCGAGAAGACAAGGAAGGGTGCCAGGCATCTATCCGAAGGACGAAGGCTAGTGGCTCCAGAACAAGGAACCTGCTGCAATCAGGGCAATCCGAAGAGTGTAGCTGTCTGTTCCACGGCGGGAAGAAGACTGAAGTAAGGTGAACCTGCAAGGTACGGCCGGGAAGAAAGGGGCAGGGGCAGAAGAACACTGCGAGCGCCTCGCGTACCACGATGCCGAAGGAGCACACACCTGCCGGTCACCTGCTTCTTCTTCCTCTTCCTGAGTCCAAGAAGAACCGGCGGAACCGCAGCGAACAAGGTCCTGAAGCCCGGCGGCTGGGGGAGCGACTTGAACCACTTGCCCTGACGATCGGCACCGACAAGCAGAGGCCTTCCTCTTGAGCGTGGACGGGATCCGCGGGGAGGCAGTCAGCACGACGCGCGCCGCTGTATCCAGTGCACGAAGAGACTCCAAGGGTCCCAAGGAAGCCGACTTGTAGCTCCTCCACGTCAGGCGCAAGGAAGGGCAGGTCAGGGCTTGTCTCTCGAAGGAGTGACGAACAGACTCCGCAGGGTACAGGCTGAGCGCGTCGTCCTCTGCCGGCACAGTGCAGGAGGCAGCATCCACTTACCTGACGAGAAGCGAGATTCACCGCCTTGTCGTCCCGGGAGATGGCCGCAGCCCTAGGTGATGAGCTTCTCACAGAAGGGTGGAGTCGAGGGAGCCGCACGGAAGAACAGTCCCGCGAAGAGCTCCGCGACGAGAAGACTCACATCAAGGTCTGCGGTGTCGCTGCACGCGGGCGTGGCGTGTAAGCGCTGCGCTGTCTGGCGCGGTAGCGGCGCCGAGAAACCACCGACCGTCGACATCGTCGCGACGCTGAACTGTGGCCGAGTCGTACCTAGACCCCGCCTGAGGGGGTCGGATAGAAGCTAAGTGGCGGAAGAAACTCTCTGGCGCGTCGACTTGTCCCTGGAGCGCGACCAACGACGAAAGGAGGGAAAGCGCTCACGGCGAACACGGGGCGGGCAGTCTCGGGGCGAAGCTGGACCGCGTCTCAGGCTGCGTGTCCGGGGGCGGGAGCGCGAACGCCGAGTAATCTGTCCGATCTAGGTGCCGTGTCGCCAGTCTTAGGTCGGGGCGACGAGTTGTTCAACAGTGTCGGACGAGGAGGGGGGGCACCATAGGTCTATGTAGTGGAGAGTGCCGATCGCTGACCTGGTTGGCTGCAGCCTTCGGTGTCTCTTCCAGGACGTCTACCGGAGCTGCCACATGTGCCTGTTTGTCTACTTGTGACTGCTTGGAAGTCACCACCGCATAGCGACCACTCGACGGGACTGTGGTGGATACCGGTGTTTTCACAGAGGCTTAGCTGGCGGGCCTCGCCGATCCGGAACGGCACAGCGACCACTCGACGGGAATGTGGTGGATGCCGGTCTTAGCGCTCTAGCTCGCAGCCGAGGCCGCGGAGTTGGAGGCGCTACCACACGGTAAGGGCCACTCAGCGGGTCTATGGCGCGTACCGGGGATGGATCGGAACTCCGTGCTGGGGTCAGTCGTTCTTGGGCGTAGAAGCTCTGTAGTTGTGTCCACTACTCTTCCGGCCATGGGGCGCAGACCAGGCACGGAATAGATGAGGCACATTCGGAACAGGTCAGGCAAAGAAAATTCGTCACTTGGCCAGTGGAACTGCCCACATCGCGTGCAGGTGCGGACTTGCCAACTGCAACACAAAGGGTACAATGACAATCAAGCGAGCGTGCCCCCGTGGGCACGCAAAACGAACCGTGTTTGAGCAAAAATTTTGATAAACGGCTTATGCTGAGGCCCGCCGCTCTACCCACACCCCTGAGCGCCTGGCGTAGGCTCAAACCGAATCTATATCTCGCCATTCGAAGAAGAGGAACCAACCACCCGACCAAGACCAACCAGCCACGTGGGGGGTAGACGACCAGGCGTAGAGGCGGCTCGAACTGTCGCCGGTCGAGACACCAGTCCACGCAAGAACGGCAGGGTCGACGGAAGACGCCAGCCATGCACCAACACTCCAGGGCTCGTCCTGCGTAACGCCAAAGGTCGTAACGATGAGCGAACACACCAGTCACAGTTTTCAATCACACAGCCCCAAGCCTGAACCGGCGCAAGCAAGCGCAGGCCAGAACCGGGCGCTCAAGGGCGAAGCTACAAGTCCGAGCGGCCACAAACACGTGAAAACAGTTCACCGGCGCCGCTGAAGGCTAGCCCTAAGTCACAAACACAAACTGCAGTGGCAGTCCCACACGAAAGCGTCCAAGCCTAAGCCACAAGGCGAAGGCAAAACAACAGTCCAACGACCGGTTAACGGGCTCAGGGGAACTACGAAGCGTAGAGCTCACGACGTACACAACCGCTCAGAAACTAGCAAAGAAACTGACTGAAGTGGGAAGCGCGGAGCGCATGCGTGGTGATACAGGAAGGGAGGCTAACCGGGCTTCCGCCCAGTCTATGGCGCCCCTCTCCTGCCATAACGGCCATAATCGTACACAACAAATTTTGGGCTAAAATTAGACTAGCTAAGAACTAATCCCATATAGTAATACCATCGGTAATGTGTTTTGAGAAAACAAATAGCATGTCCGTTTTTAGAAGGAAAATCTTGCCTTTCACATAAATATACTTGCTGTCTTTAGCCTTTACACATTAGAGTGCAACTGGGAACAAGCAGTACTTGCGTTGAGGGTGATGCAAAGCAACATAGGTGGCACTGGGCTACACACTGTGTGAGACTGACCTGGTGGCATCTGTGGCAACGAAGTAGACATCGTCGGGCATGTCAATCCAGCTGATCATGTGCATCTTGCTGCCACGCATGGCCGGCATTTTGCCACGCCCGTTCATGCTGCCATGGTTGAGCAAGCGCTGCAAAAACCTTTACCACATCAGTAGAGGCCACAGCAAATCAGGCAAAACACTGACCCTTTGGCTGTCAAAAGCGCTTGTTGTCAAGGTGATTTCAGCAGGAGTCACCTCAATAAAAAGCACTATGGACAGTCAAAAGAGTTAAAAATCAACAGGAAGTTCATCCATCTCTCCCATCCTGTTTTGTTGATATGTCAAATGTTTTTACATTTCTTAAAATGTAAAAGCTTTAGACAATCATGAACCTTAAAATTGCGACATTTTTTATATCAAATAGAAACCAAGCAGAATTTAACCCATTACATCCTGAGGCTTATTTTGCAAAATTTGCATATTGTCCTATGAATGCTACANATTACAGCTTAGGAGACAGATCAACTGTTTTAGTTCAAGGGTGGTGCCATAATAGCTTGGCAACTCAGACGTCAAGCTATTCTGACACCACCCTTCAACTATCAGTCAAATTCATTCTGAGCATTGAGTGTATCAGGATGAAAAAGGTCATGTTATTCATTTATCCCTTGACCGATGCAAAACAGCAAACAACATCCACATGTAATATGTATTGATTCTCATGAGCCTCTGAAGGCAAAAGGGGCCCTTGCTGCTGATCACTCAAGTGTCTTGTGATGGTTCTAATTCTATCCAATGGAAGTGAGGAGTTCAACATTTCCAGCAGAAACCTGCATCACGCACAGACATTTCATCCAACAGGGAAATAAGGAAAATAACCCCCCACTTACAGCAGATGATCCTGGGGGTCTGATGGCTGATCCAGCCTGTCGGATCACTCCCATATTCGGACGCTTCGCCGCTGGGCCTGTCAAGGTAAAAACTGCTCAGTTCTTGATTTGCAAACAGCGTACTTAGTAATGGGCACAATAAATAAACAGTGTTTGAACAATTTCCACTAGAACTGCACACAGAAACTGTCAGTAAATCCTATATGGACACTTTTTTTTTTATATGTAAAAAAAACATTTGTAGATTTCTTCATGTGCTGGATATATGGATGTTTTAGAATCTGTCAAAGAAGAAAACGTCTGCCAGACTGGACACTCCCAATACCGGAATATTTAATTATCCTCTACCGAGTCATGGGGCAGTCAAAACCTAATATGCTATAAGTACAAAGAGTGTATATCACTGCCAAAATTATAATCAACAAAAAACAAAAGATTCACCAGTGAAGACACAAAGATGTCTAAAGCCAGCCATACAGACCATCCCTAACCCTTTGCCTATCAGTAGCACTCTTTGTCACTGAACACTGAAGTGTTAAGCCTTTGGGTGTCGGTAGCAGTTTTAGTCATGATTCCTGTAGGAATCATAACTAAAACCGCTATCAACACTTTAGGGGTTAAAGTTATCCTGCTCCCAATTTTTATTTGGAAATCTTTCAAATAACCCACGAACAACTTACCATCCAGCCCATTGCTTTGTTCAAAGCCACGTTTCTTCATAATGGAGGGGTAAGAGCTGCTCATTTTGGGTTGGTCCTGGACACTGCGCTCAGACACTGCTCCTGTTTTTCCAACACACACACAAACATACCTCACCTCTACAGTACAACAAAAAAATGTGACAAAAACGTCAATGTATACAGCAAGTAATAAACGCTTTTGCATTAGTGTTTGAACTGCATGTAATTGTTTTTTAGTTTTTTTAACCAAACACTAGAACACAGTAAGATTATGCTGTTTAAACTGCATACACAATCAACAATTCAGTCTCCTATGAATCAGAACAGACAAAAATGAGCACTGCCGCCAGTGCAGAACAAAGCTATGAATTAACCTATTCAGTGCCATTTGACGCAGACTCTTTCTGCAATCTTCGTTAATTCAACACTAAAAAGGCCTAGCTGTCCCAGGAACATGGCTACAAAGTGGTGTCAGCAAGAGCTATAGATCTTCATGAGCCCCCGCTCATGAGGACCTATGCCTCTTGTAGTTGAATTTTGTTCAAATTTTCTCGGCACTGAACGGGTTTAATAGTAAATAATACATGGGGGAAATGATTTGGTGATCAATTCTCCTCTAGATTTATTTGTGAAAGCTCTCTCCAACTTCTTAAAAAGTGAAGAGCTACAATCTAGCATGGTTATCTGATAGCAATGCTCTCTATAAGGCTGGATCAGTAAGCACTTGGCTTCAAAAAGCCTTTAGAGCATGCCATGATAAATCAGCGAGAGGCAGCAATCCTTGAATGCCTGGCGACAGAGAACTCAGCAGGATTTATGCCCATAGCCCAATTTTCATTTGTGGTTATCACAATATCAGACAGAAGAGGCAAAAACTATGGTCCCAAAATAGACAGGGGTGGATGGGTGGGCGGTGGGGGGGAGGCAGTGAGTGGGAGGGGTGGGGGAAAAGGCAGATGGATTGGGGGGTGGGGTGGGGTGGGGGGGAGGGGGGGGGGCAGCTAGTGATCCATTTATGTGCGAAGAATGCAAACTGTACTATGATAATCATGATAACATTTTAACCCTTTTGCTGTCATGCTTTTTATTGTAGTGATTCTTGCAGGCATCACCTCGATAAAAAGTGTGACGGGCAGCCAAAGGACTAACTAATCCCTGACACACAACAGCCTCAGGGCTCAATGTGTTAATTAAAGCAGAGACAAAAAGTCATAATCATAGTATTCAACGAATCCTGTGCCAATGAGCAAAGAGAAACATAACAATATACAGGCACTAGCATGTTAACATGAGATCATTGAGAGATGAAACATGTCACAATTAGGCAATAGGTATTAGACTAAGAATCAACAGACAGTGAGTTAGGTCTACCAAGATATCATACAAACATGTACGCCCAACAGACACATATCAAACATGAAATGACAGTGAATATATAAAATACATGAGAGGGAAAAAGGAAATGGGCATGCACGCAACACCAAACGAAAAAACACCCAACAAGCAAAGCAGCAAAGACATCATCGTCATCATCATCAAAACAGCCAGATAAATGATAAAATATCATCAACCCCAGAAAACAATAAATTGCGAAAAGATTATGAGATATGCAGGCAGGCTACATATCAAGGTGAATGCAAAGGCACTGTGTAATTTTAATCAACAGTTGTCAGAGTGTATCTTGTTGTGCACAACATCTGCAGGACGCATGTATCCTCATGAACAGATGCATTAGCTTGGGTGCATGAAGATGTATGCCTCTTGCTGGGTTTAATTACATCTCAGTATTTCAAGCCTTGAGAAGAGACACTCTGACAAACTAAAAAATCTGCCGCTGCATGAAAAAAGGCCGCAATATTTCAAATTAGCTTCTGACGTGCGCCGTTTTTCAACACCATGACAAAAATGGTGGCGTATGTGCACTATCAGCATGGTAACCACGTGTCGCCACGGCACCCACCTCTCCCTAAGATGGCCGGCTTTTCCATCTGCACGTCGATGCCCAAGCGGGACACGACGGGCTCCAAGGTAGTCGCCACTTTGAGGCGGATATTGGGAATGTATCTCCCAGCCTCAGCCAGGCGCAGCTGGCCTGTGGAAGAGTGTGACATTTATTGCAAGAAATGGCACAACATTAACATGCAATAAACTTTATTACAACACAATACTTCAACATAAATGCTCATAATTCATGTGAAAAGGAAAAACATAATACTGCTTGGAAATCAGCCAGAAGTGCTGTTTGCAAAAATTTTAAAAAGTCTGAGCACTGAATTACAATATGTCTGCCGACAACACTTTTTTTTTTAGTATAGATGCTCATCTAGTTCCATTTATTTCCAGGAGGCACAGATTTTCATGGGCTAATGCAGGTTGCAGGGGCTCATGAAATCTGTGCCCGTCGCTTGTGCAGATCAACCCTTTTCTGTTTATAAGAAATCCTCCAGGTTTAACAAGTCTATGACCATACTTACATTCTTGCTTGATGGCTGCTGTGTTAATTGGCAAAAAGGGGCAGCGTGCTGCGTGTCGTGGCCGCAGTATGTCCTTACAGATGCGTCGTGAGATGCGTGTCAGCTGTGTGGTAACGAGCTGGAAGGCAGCGCGTGTTTTCATGACGGGCCGCGGACTGCCCGGCTGGATGGCGAGTCCATGAGCAGTGGCCAGATGTCGTGCCAGGTGTGTCTTCAGCTTAAACTCCTGTCAGAGGGAATGATTCTGTGAACTGTACTAACCCATTTCATGCTGAAGCTGAGTTTTTATAAAATTTGCTTATTGTCCTATGAAGGCTACATTACAGATAAGGAGACAGATCAACCATTTTAGCCCAGCTATTCTGGCACCACCATTAAACTATTCTTCGCACCTTAGGTGCCAAGCTATTCTGGCACCACCCTTGAGCTATCATAGTCAAACTAATTTCAAGCAACAGTGTATCAGGATGAAAAGGGCTAGGCAAACCTACTACATTTTACCGCCATTTTTTGTTATCCCCTTCACTGCAAGTGGATGCAGATTATGTTTCTGCAATTTTCGTTTGCTCAATGTGAAAGAGCCCTCGACGTCCAAGGAAATCAGATACAACGGTGTTGCCAGCCAGTCACATATCCCCATGAGGACCTATGACTCTTGCAGTTGGATTGTACATCTATTCACAATTTTTCTCAGAGTTCCAACGGGTTAGGGTGGCAAAATTTCATTACACGTGGGCAGGTACATTCAGTTTGCAGTTGCAGGGAGTATGAAACAAAAAAACTAAAAAAATATTAACTGCATTTTACCAGTTGTCAAAAAATAGTTGCTACATGAAATATATTGGCTGATAATGAAGTGCTTTTGAATTTCCATCACGCATGGTAGAAGTTGTGCCATGTTTGTTTTGCCTTTTTTATGCCTGTGTTTTTTTATTATTGTCTGCTTGGTTTGGGGGGGGGAGGGGGCAGGGGGGTGGGGGGGGGGGGAGAGGGGGGGGGGAGAGGAGTGGGGGGGAGGGGGGGGGAAGATAAAAATACTTACTTTTCCACATCCAGCAATGGTGCACTTCTGAAGGCGCATGGAATTCATGTGAGCCACTCGTTCTGTGGAGAAAGAAGATGTAGTTCAAACATCTATTCTCAAACAAACGCAACCTCCTGAAACAAGATGGCACATTATCATACATTCCCTTTCATTTCAACAAGGCAGAGATTCTAACATAATTAAAAATTCATGTCTCTGCTTCACTGATAAAATATACTGGAAAAATCCCTCTTAAAACATGCACAAGAATAAACAACCTGAACACTGCATGTAAATAATATTAATATATGTTTAATGGAAAACATATTGTATGAAATAGACTAAACAGCCGAAGAATATAGTGGTTTGAATGATTACTAAAACATTAAAATCTTTGCTTCAAAACATTAAGTTTGGAAACTAATGTTTACATCAAGTGCCAGTCACCTACAACAACGACCATGTTGATGACTATAAATACAATTACAAAGCAAGTGTGGTAGATTTTTTCACATTAAATCATAACATGAGGTGAATTGGCCTTGAAAGCTGAAGGGTAGTGACTGGATAACTTGGTACCAATATGTCTGACACCAAGCTTACCAGAAACTGCCCTACAACTTATAGGGTCAATCCAGCTCCCTCAACTTGTGTGTAGTGCCTGGCTGATGATACTCAAAAGTGAATGGCAGAATGGGGAGACAATGAATAGAGAGCACTGTCAAGAAGAGGGTTGGAGAAAATGCAGTAATGGCAATGCAGTGAAACCAGTCCCAATCATTCTCCCAGCAGGCTAGAAATTACAAAAGTGTGCCCCAAAAACAAAATCTAGACAAGCAAAATGACCGCCAGCAAGCTCTCAACTTCAGCCTAAACATTTTGGCATTAACCCCTTCAATGCCGAGAGAAAAAGCCAACAGTACCTAATTGCAAGAGGTATAGACCTTCATTAGCACCCAGGTCTTATGAGGATCTATGCCCCTTGCTTAACCCTCTTAACCCCATGGCCACACTCCCAACATTTTTGGAGGTGTTGTCCAACGACTATGTACCAGTTGTAGAAGATAGTTTGATCATAATTCAAGGGCAGTGCCAGAGAAGCTTGGCGCCTTCAGGCGCCAAGCTCATCTGGCACTACCCTTGAATTATCATGATCAATCCATCTCCCGCTGCAGGGTCCCAGGGCTAAATGGGTTAAACCACTTTATATCCATGTTCCTTGGGCAGCTGGGGATATTTAACGTTGAATTTACAATGACTTCAAAAACACAATCCGCTCCCACGCACAGTGAAGGGGCTAAATCATATTCCTGGGTACAGTTACCAATATGCTCCTAACCCTCTTGTGCAAGCAGACACCGGTGCTGTGAACAGTACTGGTGGTTGCATGCCCAAGGGGGTAAATTTAGGATCTGTGATAAGCATCATGCATTAAAAAATATGAGCATTTCTCTTCTCTGATAAAACCCTTGTCCAACCTTGACTTCTAGAAGTTTTGATGCTAACTTAACAAACGAAGATCAAAACATGGGTAATCAAATGGATGTAAGGGTTGGAAACATAATGAAGGCTCATGCAATTTAAACCTAACCCCCTTGTGAATGCAGAGACTGGTACTGTAAACCAGCAGCTGCACACACAAGGGGGTTAAGACAATGGTATATCACTGCATTTCTCTCATCTTCATTCTTTTTTTCTTTCAAAAAACAACTCAAACAAAGAGGTGTGAAAGTTGACAAAGAAAAGGCTGATGCAATAAGGTAATATCCTACCTTGCCTCTGGGTAGGTGCAGGCCGTTCCCCATCTGAAAGTAAGAGAAACATTATCCCTCTACTACCAATGACGACAGATGTCCTGGAAGCGCCACACAACTTCCGCACAACGAGGGAAAAGAAGATGGCTGGCATGCCCTAAGCCCCTGTGACCTCACACCAAGGCCAAAGCATGTGGTGACCCCTGACCCTGTGGGGGGTCAAGGTGAATGAGGTCAAGGCATGCCCTGTGACCTTGCAGAGGATCAAGGCATGCCTGCCGATAAAGTGACAATGGCCTCAAGTGCTGATGATGACAATGAAGCAAGACACAGGGTTACACACAAGCCGGATTGTAACGACGGTGCAAAATGTACATCACCAGATGAATATAATCGACACAACATGGACATAAAAGACAGTAAAGTGCAACACGGCAAGTCTGTTTGTAACCATATTTTGGGTTTTTTGGCTTTATTCCATCAGCAATTAGCTTGAAAAAAAATCAAACAGAAACTGCAAAGGCTTATTTGGTTAATTTCAAACCATTCTCAATAAATGGCACCTTTACAAAATAGTTTACCACACATAAAAGCCAACAATTACTACGCCTGTCAGCTATGTATCAACTTCAACATGCTGCTAGTAATTTTTACAATGAAGTTGGCACAAACAAACCAGCCATCCCATGGTGGACTACAGACTATACAGTGGAAGCAGAGACAAGCAGCAGAGACCAAAGTTAATCCACTAACTACCAAAGCAGCACAGACACACACACCACATTAAAAACAGAAATGATCAGAAATGAAATGACACACAAAAAACAGGTGCTACACTTGGCATACACTAACTAGGTGAGAAGACTCAGACTCAACTCATTCAGCCGATACACCACAGCCGGAGATGGATACCATGACAGTACAAGGGTAATGTCTTTGTAGCTTGGCGCCTGCAGGTGCCAAACTTATCCGCCACTGCCCTTGAACTATCTTGGTGAATCCATTTCTGAAGCTGAATCGTAGTCATTAGAAAACACTTCCAAAACAAGCCGTGGGGTTGAATGAGTTTTGAAAAGAAAATAGAGAGATGCAAGAGACGATACCGCTTGGTGCCGATTTCTTACCTAATCGCGTGGGCATCTTGAGGCCTCCATACTTCTTCCAATACATCCAGCACGCTGAACATAAGCGACACTGCATGTGGGCTGGTCCCCACGAGTACCACTGTGATGAGTGAGCGGCTACACACACAAAGAAATGTTCACACACACGCACACAAACATGGATAAAAACACAAACACATGAAAATACACATACATACACACAGAGAAGAGCACACACACAGAGAGGAAAACGAACGCATGTGCACACACACACACACACAAAATGTGTTATCTTCTTGAACACTGGTTAATCACTTAATGACAGCAATTCAGAGGAGGCAACCAAGATAACGGTCAACATAGCAACTCTTAGTAGCAAACGAAGACAGATATAATCTGGACTATTTCCTCTTATTCCTATCACAGATAAGTAGTTGGTAAGACTTTGTTTACAGTGCTTTCTTTTAAATTTGTGATTCCAGTTAACTCATCTGACAAATTCACTGTTTTCAATTTCTGGTCAAACTTGTGTGCCATGTGAATGAAACAAGTTTCCGTTTAAAATGTTATGTATGAAACCATACTCTGCTGTCTGCAATGTTAACCCATTCATACTGAGGTTAAAAGCTTCAAATTTGTACACTGCAACTAGATTATAGTAATTACACTTAAAGAAATGGATATAGACCAATGACTTTAGTTGAAGGGTGGTGCCATAATAGCTTGGCGCCTAGAGGCGCCAAGCTATTCTGGCACTACCTTGAACTATTTTAGCCAAACTTATTTCACACACTAGTGTATTCCGAATGATAAGGGTTAAACTGGGGGTGCGGTTTGGTCCTTCACTCCTGTATTCATAGACATAAATTCAAACCTAAAAATGTCTGCAAGTGCACTTACTGTAGCAGCTTTCACAGGCTCGCCCCGATACCTGGCCGTCAGCTCCATTCACCTTGCCTGCGATGGCTGCTGGGTTTGGCTTGTTGCTAAAATAACAAATTTTAAAATTAGTTTTTTAATAATTTAATAAATCAATGCGAACATGTAGTATCCATCATCGTGGCTGACAGTGAGAAAAATTCATTTTTCTCTAAAAGGTATTTTTTTGAAAAATACTTACCGATGACATGACTACTAGGAAGTGTTTACTTACGCACCCAATTTTAGCCTAAGAACCCGTTGTGCCACCGCACAACCCGGGAAGCACTCGGGGAACCCCCAGAGGGGCCGAGAGTTGTCTCCCGTGCCTGCCCATCTGGTTCCGAGTCATACGATGATTCCTCAGTCAGGATACTTAGCTCACCAGCGGCAAGCGGGGCAGGTGGGAGGGTCCTCCGAGTCATGTCATCGGTAAGTATTTTTCGAAAAAATACCTTTTAGAGAAAAATGAATTTATTTCCTCAAAAACATTACCGATGACATGACTACTAGGAAGAATAGCGAGAAGGAGGAGGGTGCCGCTACCCCAACCACCCCCACGGGGCCAATGCAGAGCCATCCCCCCTGTCGCACACTCCCGACAATTTTAGCTAAGGTAGAAGCGGGCGAAGGTTGATTCAGCTCACCAGCCCACGGCTGCCACGGTGTCCTCAACAGCGCCGTTCCGGTCGAATGCGAGGCACGTGGCCATGGCTCGTACCTCGTGTGTGCGTATCTTCGAGCCTTTTCGCTCCATGGGGGAGAGGTCCCGGTAGGCGGACCTAATGACCCAGCATAGCCAGGAAGATATCGTCTGGGCTGCTTTGTCAGTACTGCCGGGTGTTAGAGGCAGGAAGAGGCGTGAGCGTCCTCTCCAGACGGCTTTGGTTCAGCGTAGATATATGCGTAGGGTGCGCACGGGATCTTGTTGCCTGGTCTCCCAGGGAAAGTTCATCCCACGCAGCGGCCGTAGGGTGATCACTTGTGGCGCGGTCAGTGGAGACCTGGTCTTGGCAAGGAAGCAGCGTCCATGAGAAGCTGCACGGAGCCATCCGCCCGGACTGTAGGCTGGCATGGCGCGCCGACAGCGCATGTAGCTCGCTGACTCGGGCCGCGATGGCAAGGGCCAACAGGAAGCATGTCTTATGAGACAAGACCACGAAGCGGGCCAACGGCAGCGGAACAAATCTGCCGGAGTTTTAGCCACGTCAGTACCCCGGGGAGGTCCCAGCCAGGAATGAGTGGGCGGGGCACTGGACGCTGCAGGCGGGAAGTGAGTCATAAGATCGGTGAAGTCTTTACCGGAGCTGGGGTCCGGGCAGCCGAGGTGCCCGTAGGTGTCGGCAATCATGGACAGGTAGCCCCTGATGGGGACAGGGGCTAAGCCCTGGTCTCCAAAGAGCCAGAGGAAGAAGTCCGCAAGCTGCGGATTCGTCAAACCGGTGGGGGAGAGGCGTTGGTCCTCGCACCAGGAGCACAGCACTTGCCAGTTTCCCTCGTAGACGCGTCGTGTCGAGGGTCTGTGGGCTGAAGCAATCGGTTCCACTGCTGCCCCCAAGAAGCCTCTAGCGGTGAGGGCGTGCCGCACAACCCCCAGGCATGAAGGGGACGCTCCGGGCATGGGTGGAACAGCGATTGGCAAGGTTGCTCGAGCATTGTCCCCGGCGTGGGTAGCCGCAGGGAGGGGGGGGGGGGTCCGTGGAGAGGCCGAGGAGGTCGGTGGTCCAAGACCAGTTCCAGGAGAACGGGGCGATCAGCAAGACGACCGCATTGCATCCACGAAGCTTGAGGAGGACTTTGGGGACGAGGACTGTCAGGGGGGTAAGCATAAGCTATAAGTCCGTCCCAGGGGATGGAGAGTGCATCAACTGCCCAGGCCAGGGGGGCCGGGACTGGGGAGACGAAGAGGGGAAGCTGGCGGTTCCACCTCGTGGCGAACAAGTCGATCATAGGGGTCTCCCAGTGCGCACAGATCATCCAGAAGAAGTCCTGGCGAAGAGTCCACTCCGCGTGTGGCAGTTGGCCGCGACGAGAGAGAGAGATGGCCAAGCCGTTCAGGTGACCGGGGATGTCGCGCCCGGCGGGAAAAGCCGCGGTCCTGGCACCAGCACATCGGACGGTGGAGGAGCATGCACAGGCTGGGGGAGGGGGGGTGTCGAGTAACGCCTTGCTTCTGGATGTACGCGACCAAACTTTGGTATCAGTTTCAGCCCACTTAATCAAATTTCAAATACAAACGATTTTGAATTTCCAAAAACTACAGTAGCTCGCTTGAGATTGCCCTTAGCACCACGTGAATGTTCTGTGTTTATGTACAGTGTGTGAGTGAATGTGCGTGATTCACGTGAGCGTGCTTGTTGGGTTCAGTTCGCGGCGGCGCTTTGAGCCGATTTTCAATTGGGATAAAGCGCCTATTTAATGCGCTTATTATTATTATTATTATTACCTCCTCGAGGCGGGGTGAATGAGGAGGCGCAGACGAGCATCGGATAGATCCAGGCTCACCGCGAAGTCCAAGGCTGGACGGAGGCTATGAGGGCTCTGGCAGTCTCCATGCGGAAGGATGGTGCCGCGATAAAGGCTTTCAGTGCCGACAGGTCGACGACTGGTCGCCACTTGCCGCCCGGCTTGGGCACAAGAGGCGGCGGCTGTAGAAGGCAGGTGACTCGGTGTGCACCACCACCTCTGTGGCGGTCTTCTGCAGGAGGGCAGTGACTTCTCCGCGCAGAGCGCTGGCCTTCAGCGCGTCGGTGGGCGACGGGCAGGACGGGGCCAGGGTGGGGGCAAAAGAGCTAACCAGGCCCGGGCGGCCGAAGGCGGGGCGGGGGGGGGGGGGGGGGGGGGGGGGGCTGGGGGGGGCAAAAGAGCTAACCAGGCCTCGGGCGGCCGAAGGCGGGGCGGGGGGGGGGGGGGGGGGGGCGCGGGGGTCTAGGGACCCGCAGGGCATGACCCGGAGCCTTGTGAGCCGGTCGAAGCGAGGAGGGGGAGCTGTCCTGCCAGGCCAACGGTCCGCATTCACCATCTTACAGAGTTCCAGGTGTCGCCGAAGAGGAGGGGTCCGCCCAGGGGGGGCACGCCAAAGCTGGTTACGCAGGTCCAGAGGAAAACCGCGGCCGGCCAGCAGAACAGCATCCCGACGCATGAGGTCATAATTGGAGGAGGCCCGCCATGGCATTAACAGACGAGTGGTAGGCTGTCCGGTTGGCCACTTCCGCGAGAGCGAGAAGATCCCCTAGGAGGCGCGACAAGGAGGGATGCCAGGCGTCCTCGATCCGGCGCACGAAGGCTTGGGTGAGCAGCTCAAGGAAGCCCGAGCAGTCAAGGTTGTTGCGAACGAGTGTAGCCGTACTATCCAGACCACGGGGAATCGCACGTTTCAGGAGGGTGAGGCGCCCGCCTGAACGATGGCCGCCAGATCCACTGCGGGAAGGGGGCAGACGAAGGCCTGGGAATGTCCGGAGTACCATCCCTGACGAAAGGCGATGTCGAAGCCAGGGGGCCACCTATGATGATCGGAGAAGAAACCGGCATCCCGAGGGGGAGGCGAGCAGATGAGTGGAGAGGGCGTCCCGCGTCCTCAGCGAGAAGACCCAGGCCTCGTCATAATGGGGGGGGGGGGGGGGAGCGGCGGGGAAGAGGGACGCTAGAGGGAGACAAAACACGCCGAGACCGAACGGGGGCTGCGGTGAGACCGGGGGGGAGTCCCGCCAGGAGCCGCGAGGGGAGCGGCTGCGAAGACGGGAGCGGCGTCCATGATCCCGACAACGAGGGCTCCTGCCTGAGCGGCGCCGAAAAGAGGCAGAAGGGTGCCGCGAGGAGCGCGGCGGGGAGGCACGAAGCGTGAGCGAGGATGGTCGCGCCGCAGACTGGGCGAAGTGGGGGTGGGGGGGGGCCTGCCGGTCGTCCGGAGCGCGCAGCGGCCCTTCCGACGAGCGTCCACAGGAGAGCGAGATCGCCAGGAGTAGGAGGAAACTCGGGAGGGCTTCAAGGGTCCGAGGTCCTCGCGCACGTGGCACTTCGTCTCTTGTGAGAGCTGGGCTCAGTGAGGCGGGCTCCCTGCCGGCATATGGACTCCCGGAAGAGTACGCGAGCGTGAGAGACGAGAGAGAACTGATAGCGGACAAGGGGTGGCGCGACGGGCGTCCCCGTAGGCCAGGCTCCGTGAGGCGGGCGCTGTGTGTCCGCGCACTGACTTCAGTTCTCTGAGCAGTGCTAGGTGCATGCGTTCGGCGTGGCGTCCGTTCCATAGGGTCAACACGGTCACGTTTGGTCACTGCTCAAGGCACAGTGGGGGGCGCCTGGACGGGAGGGTCACTCACAGGGGACGGCCGGTCTCGCCTGTAGAAGCTCCATAACTGAGACCACCTCAGTTCAGGCCAGGCGGAGCAAATGTCACAGGCAGGGTCCGAGGCGCAACCAGAGCAGGGAAGGCAGACCTTGTGGTTGTCCGTTGGCCACTGGAAATCGCCGCACAGTGTGCAGGTCCGCACCTGGCAACTGCAACACATAATACACATGCAAGCGTACGAGCGAGAGCATGTGGCTCTGCCCAGCTAAGGCGAACATTCGAGGCCAAGGTTACAATAGCAAACCAACGTATATGGGGTTAGCCCCTACAACGGCCACCCTAACGTGCGAAGGCGCGGGAGCAAGGGGTCCCGCCAAGCTAAGCGTAGCCTACGACGCCAAAGGAATAAAGCACAACGCAGTAAGCGCCCAACCACACCACACTCGAACCGCCAGCGAAGAGCACAGGCGCCGGCCCAAGGGGCCGCGCCAAGCTAAGACGAAGTCCGGCGCAAATGGTACTCAAATATAACACGTGAAGCCGAGGGCTCCAACGAACCGGCGTCGCGCCCAGAGGCCGGCCGAAGGCTAGAACAGCTACCTTACCTCTCCGCAGCAGCGGGAACGGGGGAAGGGACCTCCATACCACCGTCAGCGCGGGAAGGCGGGAAGAAGTGTCGAGAAGCTACAGCCGGGCAGCAGAGCAACAGAAGCTCCCTTGGAAGCGAAGCACAAGGCAAGGAGGGCACCGCAGGGGAAGCAGGCCCAATAACAGTCCAGCACGGGTTCCAAACCGGTCGCGTGAAGGCATGTCCGGAGGCTAAGCAAACACGTCTGAACGGTGCGAGCTAAGTAGACTGACTGAGGAATCATCGTATGACTCGGAACCGGATGGGCAGGCACGGGAGACAACTCTCGGCCCCTCTGGGGGTTCCCCGAGTGCCTCCTGGGTTGTGCGGTGGCACAACGGGTTCTTAGGCTAAAATTGGGTGCGTAAGTAGACACTTCCTAGTAGTAGTCATGTCATCGGTAATGTTTTTGAGGAAATAAATTGAAATGACTGAAAACGGTTTGCAGACTAATGATGTCCCATAATCCATGGTCAGCAAGAGTCATAAATTCTCATGAATTTTCATGAGCCTCTGCAGATGATGGGGCTCATGAAAATGTACGCCTCTTGCAGACTGACTGAAGGGGTGTATTTTCTCTGAAATTTGGCTTTTGGGGATTTTGAAAAAGCTGAATCAGTCTCCAGGACTGAAGACTGTCACCCATGCATTTTAATTTTCATTGCTACAACGGTGGACAACTTTTGAGTTAGCTGAACTTAGATTATGCGAAGAGGAATTTCTCAGAAATCAATGCAACTGCAAGCATGGGACACTACTTGAGCGATTAAAATGTCTTCTTCTCCTTATTCCTAACATGATGTCACAATGGAAATACTTGAACTGATTCTTGTAAAACTGATCTGAACTTTACATCCCTTCACCACCAGTGGACTCAAGTGTGCTTTTTTTTAAATCATTGTTAATTCAATGTCGAACATCCCTAGCGATTGAAGAAGCAGGTACCAAAGTGGTTTCAGGATGAGGGGGCTCAGAAGGATCTATACCTCTTGCAGTTGGGCGATGTTCACTTTCCTTTGCAGTGAAGAGGTTATCATTCATATTTGTGAATGCACTGTAAAGAATACTGACAAGCAAAAGAAATGCAACATTTTTTGAATCATTAGAAACACTAAAGTGTTTCCGAGGATTCCAAAAATGTCGCATTTCTGTTGCTCTTCAGTATCTTCTTTCATCTACAGCAAAGTGTGCACTACACAACAGACTATTAATAAGCAAAACTGCCAGAAAAAAAAGTTCTACGAGAAAGAACACAAGCATATATTTACTAGTTGGGAATGTAGACCTGCTTCAACTTGCTCTCTGCTTCTGCTGCCTTGATCCGTTTCTGGATACAGAAAGAAACAAGAGATAAAGTATCTGATAGATAAACTCAAGTTCTGCTCAGTCAGTCAGTGCCAAATAACTGGCATTAGTTATTACAAAACAAGAAGACAACTATGGTGTTCCAGTCCAATCTAATGTCAATTTGTAATGCACACATTAGGACTTGATAGAAAAAAATCTTCGTGCTCTCGACATAGTGCCTGAATTTTCAGCAGTTTTGCTCCACCCTGATTACCCCTTGAATACTGAAGCACAGCAAACTGCATCCAAATGAAAAGAGAAAAGATACTCATGAGCCACTGCAAGGTTTTTTTCTTTGGGGGAGGGGGAAGGGGTGCATGAGGACCTATGCATAGCTGCCAACTTTGGAGAAATAAAAATCCTGACTGGCTGGGGTCCAGGGGCCGCCTAGGCCCCGGCAGGGTGTAGGGGCAGCACTCAGCTGGGTGGTGCAGGGGGCAAAGCCCCCTGGCCAAAAATGAAAATCAGCATTTTTAAGGCAGTTTGGAGGCCTCTCCTTCAAGCAAAATTCAAAATAATGACCAGTTTGTATCCTTTAGTTTGAAGTATATTTACATTCACACCAGCACAAAAAATCATGGCTGAACAAAATAAATCAATGAAAACGAAAATCAGCATTTTTAAGGCAGTTTGGAGGCCTCTCCTTGAAGCAAAATTCAAAATAATGATCAGTTTGTATCCTTTAGTTTGAAGTATATTTACATTCACACCAGCACACAAAATCATGGCTGAACAAAATAAATCAATGGAAACGAAAAGTAGCATTTTGAAGGCAGTTTGGAGGCCTCTCCTTGAACGAAGCAAAATTCAAAATAATGACCAGTTTGTATCCTTTAGTTTGAAGTTTATTTACATTCACATCAGCACAAAAAATCATAACTGAACAAACTAAATCAAAGACAATGAAAACAAAAATCAGCAGTTTGAAGGCAGTTTGGAGGCCTCTCTTTTGAAGCAAAATTCAAAATAATGACCAGTTTGTATCCTTTAGTTTGAAGTTTGTTTACATTCACATCAGCACAAAAAATCATGGCTGAACAAAATAAATCAATGGATGTTTGCTTGTAACACTAACGGTAACAGGGTTGAGAGTAGGTACTCAAAAGTGATTTTTGATTTTTTAGAATTGGTTTCACAGAGTAATGTATTTAGATAGGAGTCATTCCACACTAATGATGACTAAAAGGGGGAATCACTGCTATAAAAACAAATTCAACTTTAAATGTTAGCACCATTGTTAATTATTGTGTTAATATGTGTAGTTTATAACCTGTAAAAAGAAAAGCAGACCAACATACCAAACTGCCAATAGACAGGTAAATATGAAATATGTCGCTGCAGTGTAACTGCGTTACACTGTGACAGAAATTCAGCTGTGAGCAATGTACAAATCATGCAAAATGTCTTATCAATCATGGCTTACTTGAACACAACAAGGAGAAAGGTAAAAAACAATTCTTGAGTTATTAGATGCAATTTGTTTTGGAAAGAGGTATATTTTTTCTTCGCGACACCGTAACACAGTTACACCCCCATACTAAAACGTTTTTGTTTCAAACTTTAGGGTAAAAAAATATGAAACAAATATGTAACATATTTACTTTCAGTGGTCAATGACGATGCTAAAGGTAAAAGAGACAAAAACTTGTACTTGCTTTGATGTTATACAACATCAATACTAATCTGTAACTGTGTAACATGGGACACAAACTACAAAGTAACTGTGTTACACCGTGACAGAAATTCAGCTGTGAGCAATGTACAAATCATACAAAATGTCTTATCAATCATGGCTTACTTGAACACATCAAGGAGAAGGTAAAAAACAATTCTTGAGTTATTAGATGCAATTTTTGTCGGAAAGAGGTATAGTTTTTGTTCGCGACACCATAACACAGTTACACTCCCATTATAAAACGTTTTTGTTTCAAACTTTAGGGTCAACAAATATGAAACAAATATTTAACATAAAATGTACTTTCAGTGGTCAATGATGATGCTAAAGGTAAAAGAGACAAAAACTTGTACTTGCTTTGATGTTATACAACATCAACACTGATCTGTAACTGTGTAACATGCGACACAAACATACATCCATCCTCGGGGGCAAGATTTAAGAACTCAACAAATGCAAAATACTTGGGACAGTGGAAATCATTTATTTCTGACATTCATGTATTTATTCCATACACCCCTCCCCACCACCACCAAAATCCTGAAGCATCCTGACAACCCCAACAAAATTTATGAAAAGAAGTGTTGTCCACGGACGTTGATGGTGGGCGGATCCAAAAGCGTGACATCCTCCACAGAGACCCATGATAATGTCTTCAACATGGGGGAAATGTGTACTACCTCTCATGAACCTTTAAGAACTTCACCAGTGCTTCATCACCATTAGTCTCCAAAATCTGGGAAGAAAAGGCTTTTTAAGTTTTTATCATTCATGTGATAAACACCAGGAAAAGATTATTAAAAACGCTAGAATGTTTACACTTAATCAAAATTCGTGCTATGGATAAAGGTAAGGTCAATGCAAAGTAAACATATGTGAAAAACGTTCTTTTTTGTGTTACATAGTAACAACATAACATGCTACATCATCTTCAGGTAACTGCATTACATGCGACTCGTGAAAAGTGTAATGCAGTTACGCATGTTAGATTTTTATGAAGTAACATGCTTTTACCCAGATTTTGCAACTTGAAAACAGCTTAAACGATAAGGTTTCTCTGATAAACGCCCCCCAAAAGGTATCTAAAGCATTATTCTTCGTGAAAACAAGCAGTTCTGTGCACTGCGTAACATGCGACACCAGCATAGTCAATGCATCGCGTCATTTAAACTAGGTATTTCTCTACAATCACGAAATAAAACATGCAGATAACCATGTAAAATAGTAGATAGGAGAATAATATGATCAGTTCCGCTTACCTTTTCTTCCAATGATGTCGTATATCCCAGGATTTGGTATCATTTCACGTTCACCACCTCAAGTCTCACTTGGTGCGTAACTGTGTAACCGCGTGTTGCATGTGTGACACGTCACACTTTATTGTTGTGTACACACTTCCATATATGGAAACCTTGGGCGAAACGTCATCAAATCATGTGCTAATATGTACCCTTGTTGTGGATGAAGGCTTCCCGCTCAGCAGACGACGGTTTCGTCATTGTTTCATTTTGAAAAATACAGCGTAACTTTGTAACATCTGCGACACCATAACTTAGAAGCCGGTCATCTCTTTATTCTGTGCATATACATTCAATGTGTGTAGTTGTACAACTTTAGTTTTTTAATATGTTAGTGATTTTCGTGGCTTTGTTTGTTCTGTGACCAGCAAGAATGACTTGTAGTTTATTTTGTATGTCCGGAGACGTGTGACGCCGCTTGTTACGCAGTTACGCTCTTTGAAAACGAAAAATTTTACAAAATCCCTTTACTGAAATAAAAGATTTCAGAAATATCAAAGAAAAACAACAACAGTTTCATAACACTGTGCGGTTAAAAGGTTAATTTACGTAACAGAAACCTCTCAAGTAGCCACCAAAGTTGCCTCCTTTTGGCGTTCCTGTTTTGCGCAGCCATTTTGAGTTGAATTTCGCTCTTTTTTCGTTCATAGTTAATAGTAGACTTAACTTTTAACAGTTTCTTTGCTTGACCTGCTTAATCAACATCTGTATAATCCCAGCAATGGTTCTGAGTGCAGTTGGTCGTTTCTTTTGGATGAGAAATGCTGTTAAGTGAGAGCCCCCTAAAAAGTCATCATCAGTGTGGAATGACTCAGACATTTTTATTCTGAACACAGTGGTATACATACGTTTTAAGTAGGACAAGTAGTTGAAAAGATATGCGAGTTTAAATAATCAAATTTTAGGCGTTTTTTCGTTACTTTTTGCAAACTTAACGAAATGTCAACTTTGGAGCATCAATGTGAAGCCATAAAAGCTAATACAATGCTGATTTTTGGCAGGTGACTTCTCCTGTTTGCATACTTTAAGGCCAATTTTTTTCAAGTCTTTCAGATTTAACATCAGGCTGTTCTGGTAGTTCAAATTTAAAGAAATTATCAAATTTTACTCCCGAAAAAAGCCGAAACCTTAAAATGACTACAACTTGGCTTCTATTTGCCTGACAAATTTGAATTTTATATCAGAATGTTCA
Source organism: Semisulcospira habei (assembly GCA_036245525.1). Classification (NCBI taxonomy): domain Eukaryota; kingdom Metazoa; phylum Mollusca; class Gastropoda; family Semisulcospiridae; genus Semisulcospira; species Semisulcospira habei. Next base: position 116,375,439 of record BTPG01000004.1, on the reverse strand, counting down.
GAATTGAAAGATCTTGAATGCAAACCCAAAATAAATGTCAAAAGTAGCTTGAAAAAAAAAGTCACTTTTTCATGTATACCTTTTTTGCGTTTACTTTAGCGATTCGTACATGCGCACAATGTCATCTAGATCATACACCTGCCATTCCCTCATGGCATTGCTGCGGGGAACCACATCCATATCCCAGTTAAACACATAGACAGTCTGTTTCTGCCACATCTTCAATCCTTGGCCACCTGAAGAAACCAGTGGTGCTGCTTTGCTCCATGTACTTGACCATGGCCTTATCTTTATTCATGATGTGGATGACCTGACCAATGTAGAAAGAGTGGTCATAAAAGACAGCCACCCACTGTCCCTGCCTTTCAAAGCTGAAGGGCTCTGGCTCGTCCTCATCAAGGCGGAGCCTCTTTTCAACGGGCTCACCATCATCTGTACCGCCAGCGTCACCCCCCAGATGAGCCTTCAGACTGGCCGTTAGTTCTTCAATGCTGCCCATTAAGCGCAGATGACCTTTCTGGTTTAAAACAAACTTCTGATATTTAACTTGGTCCTTCAGGGCATTTTTCAGCATCGTCTCACTTTCCCTCCTGAGCCTGAATACCAGAGCGTCAACATCCTCTGAGGTCACACATGGGCCACCTACTGCTACCAGCTTTTGGATGATTTCTGTCTTTGCGGCTGCTTGTTTGGCCTCCTTGGCTATTTTTTTTGCCTTGTTGTCAAGAAGTTTCTGTCTCAGTCGCAGCATGACTACCTTCTCTTGTTCACGGTGTTGCTTGCGCAACGCCTTCCCTTTTTTACGAGCAAAGGAAAGCAGGTTTTCAGTCTCGGCATCTGCTTTGTTGCCCAGCCACTGTGCAGTCTTGTTGTGGCTTAGCATGCTGGTGGATGATCTTTGGTGCACAGAGGAATTCCGGCATTTACTCATGTCGTAATGAAGGTCACCAAAGATGTTTTCTCCCAGCAGATTCGTTAATGGGCAGTGCTCAAGTTCTGCTGGGACAACAGCTGGTGGTCCGCCATAGATACCTCCTTCCAGAAAGTCTCCAAGCTGTCTCCGCAAAACAATAAGCATGTCTGGCATCAACTGAGTTGCAGCCTTCTGGACTGCCTCCTTGTGTTGGCTGGCAAAGTTGTACACACTTTCCTTCAAGGCTGCCTTGTCACCTGAAATCTCAAACTCGCTATGGAAAATTCCCACATAGTCAGGGTCAAGAAAGGAAGTGGGATCATCCTTCCACGAGTCCATTCTCTCCAGCATAAGTTGGATGTATGTGTACAGCTGACTGTACTTGACATTGCTCTGTAGCAGTTCCCAGTAAGGACCAGTGACACGGACGAAGACCAGCGCAATAGCACACATCAGAGCCATGAGTCGAGGATCATCAAGATCTGCAGCAACACTCTCGATCTTTAGGTTTGCGTGATCCAGGGAAGAGAAAAAACTGCAAAGATCAGCATGGTGATGGACAATAGCTGCCGCACCTTCAAAGTAGCAGTTAAACCGGTTTGACCTGTAGCTGGTCATTCGGCTCTTAATGCCTTCTTCCTCACAAAATGCAATCCAGTCTTGTCTGCACCCATTCTTCTCGTCCCCTCTAGGCCCAACAAGGTCTGAAGCTGTTCGGATGAGCCGTGACGTTGCTGCTTCCGATGATTTGCTGAACATGATAAATTTGGTGAACTGATCACGTCCCATTTTTTTCTGAGGCTGTTCTTGCTGAGCCAGCTCCCGCTCCACTTGCCGCAAGCGCTCCTCGCATGATCTACTGAGGCCAAGCAGAAAATGTGCATTGCAATACAAGAAGTGAACAACAGTATCCTGCCCAATCTGACTTCTTACAAATGACAAAAAGTCGGCGTTGAACTTCTTCATGACAGCTGCCCTGTCGGACATGAGGCTTGTAACTTTTTTGAAGAATTTGCCTGAAAATGTCCTCTTGATCTTCGGTCCTATACTCTGAATATAATTCAGAGAGCTGGCCAAGCTCAGCCACAGTCAAATCTAACAGAGTGGCAGCATCTTCTGTTGGTACAATGTAAAATCCTAAACTGAGGGTCTCTCCGCTGTTGAGGGTGATCTGCTGGCTGACAAATTTCTTGTGGTCACGCGATGTGGCGTCTGTATGCAGGGTGGCATTATTTGATTCCAGCACTTTCTCTGCAACCTGAATAGTGCTGAGAACTTGGCCTTCATCACAAATGTTCAAAGTTGTCTGGGTAGTTGGCAGGTCTTGATCAGCAAAATGATGATTAAAAATGCCTTCTGCCACCAGCTTGATAACTTTAGAGCATCTTGACGCAGGCACACCCTCACCCTTTAGGTGTAGTACAGTTTGTCGGATATTATCTGAGAAACGATTCCCTTCTCTTTTCACCCTCGTTTCCATCACATAACCCCCATCCGCAGCTGCATTTTCTACACGGAGAACGGCAATCTCTTCATTTTGTTCTTTTATTTTTCTCCTTTGTCGCCTTGACTTGCGAAGAGCATTCTCTCTTATCAGTTTTAACTGAGCCTTTTGATCTGTGAGGGCGGCTCGTGTTTCAACAAGGTCTCTTTCAGTTTGTCTTGTGGCCCTTAGTCGCATTCTCAACACTCTCACTTTCTCTCGAAGGCGTTGAACATTTCGCGGCTGGAGCTGGCGGATGGTTTGCCGCTGTCGGTGAATTTGTTGCCACAGATTTCCTAATGTCTCACGTTGCTTGTCACTTTTCCGTGCTGCAGCTTGAAGAGTCTTTATATCTTTTCTCAAATCACTCAAACAATTGTTCAAAACTGCTGCCTCTTCTTCCTTTGCTGTCACCAACTGCTGCAGCGTCATCATTTCTTTCTCCTTCTTCAGCAACAGTTTCTTGGCTTCATCAAGGGGTGATGGTGATGGTGATGGTTGTGGTCTAGCAGGAGGATGGACCTGAAATGGGGTCCCCAGGAAAGCTTCCAACATTTCATTGTGCACACCGCCTTTGGTTTTGTTTTTCGCCAACCTCTTATAAGCTTGCATCATTTTTTGGATGCCAGTATTCAGTGCCTTGTCAGAATCTTGAGAGTTTGTAAGTCGTTTGACCCACCGGACAGTAAATATGTCTTTTAGGCTGACCCACCGGACAGTAAATATGTCTTTTAGGCTTTCTTTCATGCGGAACGTTTCTAAGTCTACAATGACTTCATGTGTGATTGGTTCACTTGCTGATTCAATTTCTTTCTGCTCATTTAAAAGTTCTCCCCTTTTTAATCCAAGTTTTGAGAGTGAAAAAGAGACAAAATCAAAGTCCACTTCATTCTCCAAGAAACTGTGACAGTCTGCTCCTTCCTCGAACAGCTTCCGCATTTTCTCCTGAAGACGAGACAGGGCCCCTCCAAGCCGGGAAGCAGGATAGCTTACAGCAGGAAAGAGTCGTGTAAACCATTTGGCCACCTGGAAAAAAACAAACAGAAAAAAACTGACTCAACGATGAGGGATCAAAACCAGAAATACTGTCCAGGATTGCGCAGACAAGAACAGCACTGACAAGATTGAAGACCATATGGAAGGACAGAAACATCACACTCTGCTCCAAGATCAGACTGATGCGCTCCTTAGTCATCTCAGTGTTCTTGTATGCCTGTGAGTCATGGACCCTCACAGCAGACCTTAAAAGGAGGATACAAGCCACTGACATGAGATGTTTTCGAAGGCTGCTTGGCATTTCATACAGAGATCACATCACAAACGAGGAAGTGGGAAGCAGAATCAGGCAAGCAATCGGGCCCTATGAAGACTTATTAGCCATTGTGAGAAAACGCAAACTGAAGTGGTATGGGCATGTCACGCGTTCGGGCAGCAGGGCTTGCCAAAACAATCCTGCAAGGCACTGTGCAAGGAGGACGAAGGAGAGGAAGACAGAGGAAAAGATGGGAGAACAATATCTCAAGTGGACAGGACTGAAGCTGGGCGATACGCTGAGAATGGCAGAGAACAGAGAGGAATGGAGGGAGCTGGTTGTCAAGTCATCAGTGGTGCCCCAACGGTCGGCTAGACTACGGGATATATAGATAGATTTATCTCAACACTTTTTATCTTAAAACAGTTCAACTTTTTCTTGTCCTACAAGTTTTGGAGGCTCTGATATGAGGTATTTACTGGTGGTCGCATACCTGAACACAGTTCGAAAATAGGAATAAACCTCTAGTTCAAAACATCAAAGCACTTACATCTTTGTTTGTTCTGCCTCCTTCAAGTTTAAGCAGCTCTAATTGCAATAGATGCTTGTTGGTCAGGGGCACACTGGGTGCGTCTGGTGGTCTTCCTTTTCCTTTAGGCAGGAAGGTCTTGCTCAAGGCAATGTAGGTGTCATCACCTGAAACCATTGATAGAATTTGTACAAATTCTCCCCGTCAACTTCTGTTTATTTACGTAAAATCTACATCCGACCCCCTTATTTTTATGATTATTTAGAGCACAGTGAAAGAATAGTTCATTATTGCTAGATAATTATACTTAGAAAGTTTTCTCATTCCTATCATTTCTTTTGAGCTGTAACATACACACTTCTAAGGAAACACAAACACTCAAGTCATGCAGTGATGATAAACAAGCAGACGACGCAAATCTTGTATACAGGTCACGTGACTTTTATTTTTCTCATTTTCCATCACAATTTTTCGCACAACAATATAAAATACAGTAAACAAATAAAGTAACATATACCTGAAAGATATATTTAAAGCAGACTTGCATACAGTGGATAGAAATAAATAGATTTGTTGGCGATCGCAGTCACCCTCTTGTACACGTACCGCCATACATAGGCTTACACGTAGGCCTACACTGGCAGAAGCAAGTGAAACATCTATGCAAAAACAACGTCCTTTGTTAACATAAAATAACTCAAAGGAGAATTGAAAATGTCTTTACTCACCTACGAGATCCTTGAGATTGAAGGTTTTGGAGCATGAAGGCCGACATTCAACGTTTTTGTCGGTCGCTAGAACCGTCTCGGTGCTCGCGTCAGCCATCACAAAATGGTGGAAAACGTGTGCTTCTAACTCGTTTGTTTACAGTTTTCAACAGTCGAGCGCTCGACGTACAAGTAATACACCAAGCCCAAAATATGCTAGTTTTGTAGATTAAAGATTGTTCTTTCTGCTGATATAATTCTGAAATTGATAGTTGGTCTCTGACTTACGGAAATATTACTTTAAAAACTTCAGTCGGCTTGTAAATCAACTTTTCTGGAAAAGGATGTGACGTATTTAGTATTTTAATGAGGCTAAGAATCAGAGCTTTTCATTGGTTAATGTTTGTAGGTCGGCCAATGAAACACCGCGTAACGCTTTTGTTTTCAATAACCCATGGGTCAAGTCTCTCCTGTGCCAAAGCCTGGAAACATGGCGGTGGACGCTTGATATGCTGGCTGTTTGAAAGCCGTTTTTAAAATTAATTATCATGAAAACCAACATATAAAACGCCACAGACATATAAATAAATGTCTCAAAGTTTGTTACATTCAATCTTTATTCAGTTTCATACTGTATCAAATGAGTTATGAGTGGTAAAAGTGACATAAAAACTAGGTCAAAATCTGCACTGCGGACATTTTTCTAAGACGGCTTTTGAGTACCTATTGAGAGTTCAATGAAAGGTTGCATGCCAGAACTGGATGTCTCTATTAACAGAATAAACAGAGACATGCAGTTCTGGATGGCAACACAGCACACATGCAATCATGTGTTGCCAATCAATTAAATACTCTTTTGATGGTGGGCAAGGGTTTGTTTGCAGCAGCCTTCAGGGATTTTGTTTCTTACGTTTTTTGTGCAGACTGACGTCTTTTTGGCAGCCTTGACCGATGTTTATGTCTCTGCCCGGCACATTTTACAAAAGGCAAAGTGTTTGCCCTTTCTCGATTCGTCGATGTAAGGAAAGGAACGCTTGTAGTCTGGATGGAACTTCACCAAACACTTCTGCTTCTTTGGAGGCATGATTTTGTTGAAAATCGAAAATACTCTGTGACCAGTTGTGAAAATCATTGAGCATGTGCTCCAGGGCAAATTCGAAGGAACCGGAACAAACACAGAATGGACGGAAATTTGCTGCGCATGCGTAATCAAGACTGGCTGTGGGTCCCCGAAAGCTTAGCGGTACAGTATAGCGGTAGGCTCTCAACTACAGACACTTGACCCCGAGCGGTACGCAAAAATGCCTCAAATTTTAAAACAAAGCTTGAAAATATGAAAATCGGGAGAAATATACAAAAAACCTGAGAATCGGGAATTAAAAAAAAAAATCGGGATATTCCCTATAAAAACGGGAGGGTTGGCAGCTATGCCTATGCCTAACCCTCTTAACCCCAGGGTTGCATTTCCCAAACTTTTGGAGGTGTTGTTTAATGACTATGTACCAGTTATAGGAGATGGACTGATCATGACAATTCAAGGGTAGTGCCAGATGAGCTTGGCGCCTGAAGGCTCCAAGCTCATCTGGCACTACCCTTGAATTATCATGATCAATCCATCTTCTGCTGCAAGGTCCTGGGGCTAAATGGGTTAACTCGATCGCAATTATATGCCTCAGGGGCAGATGAGCTTAGTCACCAGAGATCTGCGATGGTTCTGGAGACACTGTTTCTATCTACCGACACAAAAGGGCTTAATAGTGCCTCTTTTGTCATTACTGTTTTTGTTGTGGCATTTCCATCAAAACTGCTTGACAACAGTCCCCGACACAGAGATAATTGTGCTTACCTGCTGGACATATCGGTCTGTTGTTTTCCACATGTAGTAGTACTCCACTATGCTCTTCAGGGACTTCCACGGCAACTGTAACAAACAAACAACTTCAGTGTTTACTCTGCATTACAAAGTCACTCAGGTGATCTGGTTCTTTTGGGGGGTCAACACAAGATTATACTGGTAAACATTAAAATCTGATCAGATTAAACATGCTATCCTGAAGATTTAAGGTGAAGACATTGTTTAAAACTTTGTCAGCCATGCTAAGGGTCGCACACCCCACTTACAGAAACACCAGGTGGATGTGCCAACACTTGAAATATATTTCAGAATTTCTGGATGACCACACCACCCTTGATAATCTGGGTCTGCTTCAATCTTGCACATATTATTTCAACAGTCCTCTAAATGTTGCATCACACAGCTCTAAGATGGCACAAGAGACACATAAACGAAATATAAACATCATCTGATTTAACAGTTTTAGAACAGTGCTAGGGTACCGCAAGACATAATCATCAGAAAGAATATGAATGATGATTTAACCCATATCATACCGAGGCTAAAAGCTTCAAATTTGTACACTGCCATATGCACACTACATTATAGTACTTATAGATAAGGATACAGACCAATAGCTTTAGCTCAAGCGTGGTGCCAGAATTGCCAAGCTATTCTGGCACTACCCTTGAACTAGTTTAGTCAAACTCATTTCATTTCACACACTGGTGTATTCTGAATGATAAGGGTTAAATCTACCACTGTCCCAACAGCACAAAAATAAACTTATAATATCAAAATCAGCAAAGTTCACAAAAGAGAGAGCCGGAAGCAAAGTCCCCAAGCCAGCTTACAAAGTCCTGGCGGATGTCGTTGAAGTCCTTGCCGTATTTGTCCAGGGCCTCCTCAAACAGGTTGGCCTCGGAGGCTGACCACTCCTCCATCTCATCCCGACACAGTACAGGGCCTCCATCTGGCACCAGGCTGCGAATCGCCTTTGAGATGTCATAGCTGTGTTTGTCCAAAGTGTCCATTGCGTGAAACTGTCAGACCCAAAAAGCGGAAATACATGATATAACTGAAACTTTTCCTTCAGACACGACAGCGGGAGATGAACTGGCACTAATCTGCTCTACCCTTGATGACATGGCTGACAGTGATACATCTCACACCGCAGGGTACAGTAAAACATTATCCGCAAAAAATATGTGGTCTTGAAAAACAGGTGCTCTCGCAAACAATGTCTTAAAGGACAAAAAGTGTCACCTGTCAATGCAGACCATCATCTAGGCTGCTTTTTTAAAAGTTGCTCATTGTCCTATGAAGGCTCTATTAAAGACTAGAAGCTAGATCAACCATTTTAGTTCAAGGGTGGTGCCAGAATAGCTTGGCGCCTGAGGCGCCAAGCTATTCTGGCACCACCCTTGGCTATCATAGTCAAATTTATTTTGAGCTCAAGTGTATCAGGATTAACAGGGTTAATGACATGTGATCTTTCATAAGGGTGGTCACTCAAAATATGTTCTGCTGCACTTAGGAACACCTCCCACATTGCCAAAGTTATTATCAGATGTGAATGAGACAGAGACACATGTATGTTGACTGAGAGAATCCATAGTTGCTTCCCTTGCTGTTGCAATATTGCATTCACTAAAGTACAATTGATTCTGCAATTATCTGTAGTTAAGCAGAGCAGGCCCTAACAAGAATGGCAAAACCCTTACGGCTCACGTGTATGACCAATCAACATAAGTGTGACCTTGACCTTTCCAACAGGTCCTTTCCAATGAGCAAGCATTTAAGTGTCTAAACATTAAGTAGATGGCTGGCCTTTGTACTAGCGACATTCACATTTTCTCAAAATGCATTTTTCACAAATTTGTTGATCCTTTGACCTTTGTGAGGGGGCGACAAAATTAGTTTGCATAGAAAGGTGTTATCATCAGCTACCTTCAGGCCAAGTTTGATTGAAAATTTGCAAAAACTGTGATAAAAACTGTGACTAGCATTTTTCACACACTTGCTGCTTGTGATTCTTGAACGTTCCGAGGGGTCATCCAAATTAGAATGCATAGAAAGGCCTTATCATCAATAAGTTGAACATAGTATTTGAGAAAAAAAGTTTTTGTCAAAATATGGCTATTTCTGACCCCTAACCTATGCAAGGAGACCATTAAATTAGTACGCATAAAAAGGTCTTATCATCAGCTACCTTTGTGCCAAGTCTGACTAAATAGTTAAAAAAAACTTTGATTAAAAACTACAATTCTATCAAAAACTGGCATTTCCAAGGGGTCATCCAAATTAGTAATAGTATGTGTAGAAGGGTCTTATCGGATATCTCTGTACCAAGTTTGGGTTTAAAGCAAAATATAGTATTTGAGGAGAAACAATTTGTGTCAAAATATGACTATTTTTTACCCTTTCTAGACCACCCATGACCTTGACCTTTGAGAGAGGTCACTGAAATACTGAGGTCGCGAGTTCCCCAAACTAGCGTGCTCTTTAGTTTAATGCGAGAGGCAAAAAAGCGCGCCACTTTGGACGATCAGCAATGTGAGCAGGAAAACGTTACTAATTATTTCTGTCAAGGGACCAAAATTATGTTCAGAATCAAGTGGAAGGTTAAGAAGTAAGTGCAGCTAAAGTTACTAACGAAATATTGAATGAGGGAAATTTATATCGCAGACTGCGAGTATGTCATGGGGAGTGGAGACTGGGAGCGATCATGGCTGCACGCATGCCTCCTAACCTATTTAGCGGGGAAAGTTGGTTCGTACTTCATGCTGATACTGATGAGGAAGTGCGTACATGCGGAAATGAAGGTACCTAGATTAATTAGCGGGGAAAGTGGGTCAGGAGTGACTTGCTACTGATGAGAGGAAGTGCGTACATGTGGATGTGAAGGGACCTCACCTATTTCGGGGGGGAAAGGGTGTCAGTACGGTTCCCGGCTGATTCTGTAATAAAAGAATATACTCAGTAGTGTCTGAGGGAAATTCCTGATGGAAAGAAATAGTCCGTTCACAAAATAATTACATTAATGTTGTGATACGGGTGTTAGGTTAAATTGGATGCATGGATCGGATGTGAAATGCACGTTTAGTATATTTTATATAGTTATTGAAGTTAGTTGATGTAGAGATGTGAATGACTATTCATGACATCGCGTAAGAATACAGAATGAGGAAGGGGGAGAGACTTGTGTATATATATGGAGCGGAGCGTGGGGAGATACAAGACTAGAACACTAAAAGACTTGGAGACTGGGCGCTGAGCGAGAGAGACAAAGAAGACCGTGAGGTCGGAGAGAAGATGGAAAGTGGTGTTGACTTGCGGTGTGGTCGAAAAAAACCGGTCATTACAGATTCAACGGAAGATGATTAGTTACACCCAAGAGAAAGAGATGGAAACCGGGTGGACTATTATAGTGTAACCAAAGCAGAGAAGAATGTTTCCACTGCAGATTCATCAGAAGGGTATTTAGCCCAAGAGTAATATGTGATCAGTACATAAGTGCAGCAGTGACAATCATGAACGAGCCTAGGTGACACAGAGAACATTATAAGATCACCGTTGCCAGAGCCGGGTCGACAGACGCAGCGCTGACGAGGACCAGATAGCAGGTCGACAGACGCAGCGCCAACGAGGACCAGATAGCCACATTAGTAGTGTATAGAAAACATGGCCAGGTAAGGTGACTTTATTGTTTCTGTGCACAGAACTAGACAAAACTAAGTATAGAGTGAAGATGAAGAGAGTGTAATAACAGAGACTTTAGACAGTAGTTAAGTGTGACATGCTTAATGCTTTTATGTAAATAATTAACATATTAGCATTTCAGTAACTGGGTTCTTAGTGAAGTTGTATGTATGCGTGTGTGGGAAGCGCATGTGAGACGGCCCTCTCCAGAGTGAGAGAAATGTGATGAATGAGATGTTTATAATTATAGCTACAATGATGAGAGTATGAGCGTGTGAGTGGAGATCCCCCTGTTAACAAGATTATATAAGTTTTATAACCTACACCCACATCACAAACAAACCACCATCTTTCCACCAGTCCGTGACAATTTCCATAAATCACACAATACTAGCAGAGTTTACATGAATAGAATGCATCTACTGTTGGTATAACAAAGTTGAATAATTATTTCAGCTATTGAAATGACATGGCAGACCGTTTTCCAAAGCCACCATGACTGGCTTCATCGCAATACGTATTTACACTGAGAGATTGTTTTCTTTAGCATTATTTCCAGAAAAATAAAAAAAGGTTGTATTGCAACAACTGACCGTCTGGAAGCAATCATCCACAGTCCTTTCTCAACCTGAGCTTAAAGCTTGCAGCATATTACTTATGATTCAAAGCGAAACAGCACCAGCTAAGCGTAAAAGCAACCAGTCTTGCTTGCTGGCACCCCGTGGAGTCCTTCACCTATCTCGGGAGCATCATAGACAAAAAAGGCGGCACTGATGCAGATGTCAGAGCACGAATCGGTAAAGCCAGAGCAGCCTTTCTCCAGTTGAAAAAAGTGTGGAGTTCCAGAGAGCTGTCACAACACACCAAAGTCCGGATTTTCAACTCCAATGTAAAAGCAGTTCTCCTATATGGAGCAGAGACTTGGAGATTGACAAAAACCACAGTCAACAGAGTACAGATCTTCATAAACAGTTGCCTTAGAAGAACTTTGAAAATCCACTGGCCAGAGAAGATCAGGAACGTCAGACTCTGGGAGAGAACAGAGCAGATAACAGCAGAGAATGAAATTGGGCGAAGAAGATGGGGATGGATCGGTCACAGTCTGAGAAAGCCAGCTTCCAGTATCACTAGGCAGGCATTGTCATGGAACCCCAGGGAAAGAGAAAAAGAGGTAGGCCGAGAAACTCCTGGCGTCGAGACCTCCAAGCAGACATCAAGAGACTGGGAACCACCTGGAGTAGAATTGAAGGAGAAGCACAGGACAGGAGTTGCTGGAGGTCTCTCGTCGACGGCCTATACCCGGGTAGGGGTGACAGGCGTAAGTAAGTAAGTAAGCGTAAAAGCTACCGAGTTGCCCAAATATTGTGGCTAGCAAGTCGACATTCAGCTCAAAATTGCGCAATCTATCAAGTGTTCTTGTGCTGCTTGGGAACTCGCAACAGGCCTATGTTCAGAATGGTTTTACCATAAAGTACCCTTAGTCTGAAGTCTGAGGCTTAAATAGTCTCCGAGAAAATGCCAATGTTTAAGTTTACCATGGATGCCAGAGGGCCCATTACATACTCACTTTTGCTATCGCACATGAGCCAAAAAGGAGTGATCAGGGTCTATGTATATCCTGTAACTGAATTTGTTCTGGCATAACTATCATGGTTGACCTTTCTCCTAAACGGTAATGTGGTCTTCAAAGTACAACTCCCAAAGTTGGGAACTCAGACCTTACGGCTCATGAGGTTAACCCCTTCACTGACAGTGATTGCAAATTTTGCTTCTGAAATATGTTAATTTAACAACAAAGAACTGATGCCATCTAATAAAAATTAATTTTACCCTAAAATGTATTTTTCGAAAAATACTTACCGATGACATTACTGAATGGAAGCTTTGCTTAGCATGTCAATTTTAGCCCAAAAAACTTACTGTGATGCCCTCTAAGGGAGGCAATCACTGGTGTGCCATTAACAGGGTACTCCCGAGTGGCCTCCCGTACTACCGTATCCGGTGGCGCACTCACCCTTACTCGCCAGTATCTGAGACTTAGCTCTAAGCGGCAAGCGGGGTAGGAGGGAGGGACGTCTGAGTAATGTCATCGGTAAGTATTTTTCGAAAAAATACATTTTAGAGAAACATTAATTTATTTTCTCAAAATTATTACTGATGACATTACTGACTGGAATTGCGAATAGAAGGCGGGTGCCGCCCGCTTAGAACACCTCCCATTGACGGCGCTGAACGCGCAGTGTCGAGGCCCCTACCTACGCGCCCACTCTCGACAATTTTAGCTAGGCGAACCTAAGGTCCCTGAGGCGCCGGGAGGAAGTGCTGCGCCAGCGAGATGACCTCCACCAGGCCCAGGTTGATGCGCTGGCCGGATAGATCTCGTAGGTAAAGGAGGACGAGAGTAGATTCGATCCGCCAACCCACGGATGCCACAGTATCCCTCTCTGCCCCGTATCGGACAGCCGATGCTCTCTGCCACTGTTCAGACTTCCTGCCTGAAGGTCTGGATGCACATGGTTAGGCTTGCTCCGGCCGAGCTCTCGTGTGGAGACTAAATCAGCCATCGTATCCAGCAGATTATATGTGCCGAAACGCCTCGTCTACCCGGAGCCAAGGGCAGGAACGGCGCGAGCATCCTCGTCGTAGCGGCTTAGAACTGAGCAGGCACACCTAAGGGCCCTGAAGGTCCTGTAGCCGGAGTCCCATGCCTGACCCGTCACCCAGTCGATGACGACTTGTGGGGTTGTCGCCGTAGAGCGGTTCCTTGCCGAGAAGGCAGTGTCCATAAGCAGCTTTGAAGCTCCATAGGTCTTCCATTGGCGACATGAGGGACGTACCGCAGGCATGTAACTCACTGACCGGAGCTGTGGCAAGTGCAACCAGAAGCAGGTCTCCTGGTAATGTCTTCCAAGCACTAATGGAAGAAGCTCGAACCTCTCACTTAGAATCCGGTGAGCCCCCAGGGGAAGTCCTCAAGCGGGACCAACTAAATGAGGCCTACCGCTGCAGCTCAACGGAGCATCCGATCTGCCAAGTCGTAGCACGCTCCCGGGCGTGACCGTCCCAGGCTTCAGTAGAGTCTGCCCCCATCGCCAGGTAAACCCGGGATGGGATGGCGCTAAGTCCCGGCAGAAGAACCGTCCCACGAAGAATGCAGCCAAATGGGTTGGTAAAGTCCATGGGGAAAAACCGCTCTGTGGCACACCAAGCCCACTTACCTTCGTAGACATAACGAGAGGCGCTCCTCCTGGCTGCAGAGCTCGCTTCCACCATAGCCCCTGCAAAGCCTCTAGCAGAGAGGGATTGCCGGACAACCACGCGCATGACCTCAGAACCTCTGGGCACGGGTGGAACAGCCATTGCCTTGGCTGCTTGAGCACCGTGCTCGTCGCAGACGGGACCCGCGAAGGGGCCGTCGCAAGAACAAGAAGTGCAGTCCAACTCTTGGACCAGCTGAATGGAGCGAGTAGTCCCAGAACCATAGGAGACGCACAGGGGAAGCCTGTAGTTCGATCCTTGACGAATGGACAGACCAACAGCGATTCTCCATGGCGAGCAGGGTAGCTGGAAGATATCTGGCCGTAGCGACCACTCCAAGTGCAACTGGCCTCGAAGAGCCCTAGCACATCCCTTGAGTACGTTGATCTTCCCAAGAAAAAAAGCCGCAGCGCTTCATCTCCAACCAGTTGAAGTATCTGCCTTGGGAAAGACGATCCGCCGCCGTGCTAGCAGGCCTAACAGTCAACCCGAATGTAAGGCTCTGAGTGACGCTCCTACTCTGTACTGATCCCGTCCTACTTTAACAGGACGATCAAGAATTCCATACCTCACTGGAACCCGTGTGAAGGTACCAAGTAGGACCTGCTTCCGTAGACTATGGAGCCTAGGCGACGAAGAATCGCCCGCAGGAACCTCTGCTGGCCGCCAAGTGCTTGCCAACTGGTTCCGTAACAGTCGGTCATCCAGCTGTAAAGAAGTCCTTGAGACGCACCGCTGCCCTCAGCGCTCTGTCCGTCTTCATCCTGCCGCGACGCCGAAAGAACTCGTTCAGGGCCGAAAGGTTGAAGATCGGCCACCATTCCCGCCGGCTAGGGCACGAGCAAGAGTCGACTGTACTGACGTGGAGTCGAAACGCAGAACCACCTCTATGGTCTACTACTGTAAGGTCCTGCAACGCTGCCGCCATGTCCAATCTCCCGTCCCCAGGATGTGTGCTTCCACAGCGTCGTCTGCAACAGCTGTCGCCCCGCAAAGCTGTGAACTGATCCCCCTCTGCGCGGGGACCTCCAGCCTCCAGACGCTAGACTAAAGACTGTGTAGCCACGTCCCAGGACCACGATCACACCAGCGAGAAGCGGAAACAGGAAGATTCTTGTTTATCCTCGTCAGTGACCACTGGCTGCGCCCTGCCTGCACCAATGTGCTCTCGTACACCGCCGGGTGGGTACCTGTATAACAAAGCCAGTGGAAGTGAATCCATCCTCTCTGGTCAAGAGTGCCCGAGAAGAACACCAGCTCTCCAAGCTGTCTCCACGCAATAGTGCAAAACGCCTCCGCTAGGTCCCGAAAACATGTCAGTTGAGGAGGAGACTTGTAGCGCTTGGCTGCCGCGGAGCGAAGGCCAACGCCATGGCCCTACATACCAAAACGACGATGGGGGGGGGGGGGGGCAGCGCTCCGGCGGAAGAAGTGAAGAAATGAGACGCCTCGTCCAACCAGGTGCGTAAGTCTGAACTGCATCCACGAACACGATATAGAGTGATGCTGGCCCACGCAGTGAAGTCGGTTGGACAACGTCCTCTCCCACTGCTGACACCTAGTCCTACGAAGGTAGACTGCATACCTCCTCATCGTCTGCCGCACACTGGGAAGTGGCTGCCACTGCCGGTCCCAGGAGCACGCCGTCAGTGTCACAGAGATGTTGCGTCCGCCCAACGGCTGTCATCCGACTAGATCCGGTGCTGACGTCGAAACTGCGCCTCCACGGAAGAGTGGTCCCTTCCAATCCAGCCCGAAGATCTGCTGCGGTCTGACGGCACGGCCCACGTTAGTGTCCCTGGAAGGCTGCTACGTCCAACGCTGTCAACCGCGCGACGCTGGCGCTGACCTCGACCTGCGTCTCCGCTGAAGAGTGGTCCCTGCCAATCCAACCCAAAGATCCGCTGCGGCCTGGCGACACGGCCTGCGTCTGTGTCCCTGGAAGGCGGCTCTGTCCAACAGCTGTCATCCTAGAGACCCTGGAGCTGACGTCGAACTGCGTCTCCGCGGAAGAGTGGTCCCTGCCAATCCAGCCCGAAGACCTGCTGCAGTCTGCCGGCCCTGCCTGCGACGGTGTCCCTTCCAACAGCTGTCCACCGTGCGACGCCAGTGCTGACCTCGAACTGCGACTCCGCTGAAGAGTGGTCCCTGCCAAACCAGCCCGAAAATCTGCCGCGGTCCGTCGACACGGCCTGTGCTGGTGTCCTTGGAAAGGCGGCTCCGTCCGACAGCTGTCATCCACGTGACCCTGGAGCTGACGTCAAACTGCGTCTCTGCGGAAGAGTGGTCCCTGCCAGTCCAGTCCGATGATCTGCTGCTGGTCACCACCGCGACTGCGTCGATGTCCCCGGAAAAACGCCTCCGTCCAAGCTGCCATCCGAGAGAACCCAGTGCCGACGTCCACCGTGCCTCTGCTGCCGAGCGAACCCTGCCAACCTGGTCCCAAAACCTGCCGCTCCTAGCTGAAGCCCCTGAAGCCCGGCATCGAACGAGATCCGTTGCAGCAACACTCTTAAACTTGTTCGCCGATCCGGAGAAGAGGATAGGGATAGATGAGACATCACTCCGAACACGGAGTCCAAACTGCGCCGTCTCCCTGCGCCGTGAACACTCCTTCAAACTTATCCATTCCTGTGTATGCAAGACGGGGGTGTACAGTCCCAGAACCTCGGACGCAACGTCCCTCCCCGTCTAGTCGGGCATTTCCACTGACTCCATCCATACCCCAGAGGCGGTTGTCAGTGCTGGAGGAGCGATCATTATGGCTCCACCCTTGAAGTAGGTACCCCGAAGGATACTCCCTTGGCCTGATCTTTCTCCAATCCTCCTTGTGTCTGCCAAACGGGGGTATATTGTACCAGCGTCTGCCCTCAGCAGGAACCGCCCGTCTATCGGCCAAGTACTGACTAACCTCATACCATCCGAAGGCGGTTGTCAGAGATCGATGCTGTGACACGTTAGCACTGTCCGCCGGTCCGGCGAAGAGGAAAGGGAAGATGACACATCACCACAAGTATGGTGTCCCACACGCGCCAAATCTGAGCACTGTGAATCCTTCGATCGCCTTTCATCCTTCCATATTTAAGACGGGGACTACCTGAACCTCAGAAGCGAGGCCCCTCCCCGTCTTGTCGGCCATTGCACTGACTCGATCCAAACCGCGGAAGCGGTTGTCAGTGCCGGTGAAGGGCTCTCCACGCTCCACTCTCGAAAAAGGAACCCCGAAGGTTATCCCTTAATCATTATGGCCTGTCTTGTCGGCGACTTAACCAGATTCCCCTCTGAGCAATGTCTCAAAGTTGCGACCCTCTTCCTTCTTCCTATTATGCCAGCGCTGACTCGTCCAACGGGCTCAGGGGTTGGTTCCCCGCGACTGCTGCCTGAGTTCTCTTTTATTCCTTTTTGCTTGCCAGGAGGGCATGAAGAGACCCAATCCATGCGGGGAACCGAGCTCACAACGCCTGTTTGCCACTAGGTGGCGGACCAGGGACAGACGGAATCCTAGAACAAGTAGCTCTGAGCTCAACGGTGCTATGTGAGATGGCGAATCTCGTCCGCTGCTTGTCTTATTAGTCTCCAACGCCCGCTGGGGAACGTGGCAGCTCAATAATTAGCACCGGAGGGGGCAGCAGTCCCCTCTTTGTGCTGACAAGCACACGATATCCGAAGTTTCATTTCTCTGCTTCATCTCTATGACTGCGGTCGATATCAGCTGACGTAATGGTCTCTCTCTGTGGTAGCAGGCCCACAGCTGCGACCAAGGTCCTCCTTGCAGGCCACGCAATGAATGCAAAGTCGACTGGAAGGACAGCCCGAGCAGTGAAGGCAGACATCGTGTATATCATAAGGCCATAGGGAAACGCCACAATCGGTGCTGGTCCTCACCTGAGCACTGTAACATAGGACAGACAGAAGGCCATACGAGCGCTCGAAGCCTCCTCGGAGGGTCTGAATTCCCAGTCAGCCTTGTACATACAAGATGCGACCCGGTAAAATACATAACACCCGCTGAGGCTATACCTTGTCATGTCCTAAGTGCGTAATCCCCAAGACCCAACACCAAAATCCTTGCACCAAACCACACACACACAGAGAAATCCTTCCTTTCCTTTCTCTCTTTTTTTTTTTTCCTCCACAATAAGTCCTCATGAGCAGAGTTCACAACTACCGTCAGAGCACAAGTGCACACGACCGGTCTGACTCAGCTAAGCGAAGATACTGGCGAGTAAGGGTGAGTGCACCACAGGATATGGGAGGCCACTCGGGAGTGCCCTGGTAATGGCACACCAGTGATTGCCTCCCTTAGAGGGCATCACAGTAAGTTTTTTTGGGGCTAAAATTGACATGCTAAGCGAAGCTTCCAGTCAGTAATGTGTTACACTATAAGTGTATACGACCAATATCACGGTCGGGTAATTTTATAATTTCCCTTGATATGAAAATAACGAGAATATAATTAGTACCACGGGCAGAGCACGGAGAGGGTTATGACACGGTCCACTTTGGCTACCACGGGCTCACGTGAAGTTGACAAGTGGCCGGCCCTACTAAGCTCGGACTAATGAATGATAATTTCGAGTGGAAATACATCAATCTCACTTTAGCGGTCCCAATGCGGGCAGTAGCGAACTGGGAGCTAGGACTAATGAATAAATAATGGGTTACTGGTCAGCGAGGATCAGAGGACGCCGACCACCATAATAGATGTGGACTAATTAGGAGAGACAGTAATGAGTTCCTTTGATAGCTAGGATCAGAGGACGCTGACCAGCATAATAGATGTGGAATAATTATGAGAGACAGTAATGGGTCCCTGGTCAGCTAGGATCAGAGGGCGCTATCCACCAGAGCAGATGGGGGATAGATTATGGGCGACAGTAATAGCTCCTTTGACAGATAGGGTCAGGGGACGCTGGCCACCATGATAGATGTGGAATAATATGGGTGACAGTAATAGCCCCTTTGACTGGTTGAGACAAAGGGGCGATGCCCTCGGCCAGAACGGGTATATATATCAGGCATCAGAACTGTTCACCCCAAAAAAATCTGAAAACGGCCGATTTTGAAGAATTGTAGAGTTATTTAAAGCCATTTCCTGGCACATAAGAAGTCAAAAGTGTTATTAAACAGGGGCCAGGAAAATCTGAAAATCGCCGAAAATCGGACAGTTCTGATGCCTGATATATAGTGGGGGGAACCACCAGAAGGGGGGAGCTCACAACGAAGGGAACGAGATAGAGAGAGAGCTCGCACAATGACCAGAACGAGAGAGCTCACAACGAAGGGAACGAGATAGAGAGGGTGCTCGCACAATGAAGAGAACGAGATAGATAGAGAGCACACAACGAAGAGAGAGCGAGAGATAGATAGAGGGAGCTGAGAAGCGAGAGACCGAGCTCCAGATTTTCGCCATTGTGTATGTCATGCTGGTAGGTTGGTTGTGCCCAACCTATTAGACCCACGATGACCAAGAAATAAAAGACTCTTCTGGAAACACTCTTGTCTGGCTGCGTCTTCCATCTACAACACCTTGCGTGTGGCTGCGGCAGTGTAACACTACCTTATCTTCTTATTTGGTGCCGTGAACCAGGATCTCGGAACGGGAAGAAACAGAGGAACGAAGAAACAGAAAAACTAGACTATCAGCACCAAATCGACAGCCAACGACGCAAGGGGGGAAGAGCAGACCAGAAAGAGAAGAGAAGAGTGCAAGCCAACAACCCGAAGAGAAGAGAAGAGTTCGAGCCCACTTCAAGAAAAGCAGAGTTCGAGCCCACTTCAAGAAAAGCAGAGTTCGAGCCCACGTCAAGGAAAAGCAGAGTTCGAGCCCACGTCAAGGAAAAGCAGAGTTCGAGCCCACGTCAAGGAAAAGCAGAGTTCGAGCCCACGTCAAGGAAAAAACAGAGTTCGAGCCCACGGGACGTCTGCGACTCATTCAAGACCAACAGCCGAAAGGATCACGGGGTAAGTGACTTTTTTCGTTTAACCCTTGTTGAGTCTTATCAGTAGAGGAGCCAGACCAGTTAGCTAGGGTTGTGTTGTTGTTACATTTAAAAAGAAACAAAAATGGCAGAGGAAGTGTTTAGGATTTTAGGCGAAAAAGTAGAGGAAATGAGTCAGGCGATTAACGCCCAGAGTATAGGGCAGATGGTAGGAACGTTTGACGGAAAGCCTACCAAATTTAGGGAGTGGATAAAAGAAATTGACAAATATGCAGTGCTAATAAAAGCCCTCAACAGGCGCCCCGTCATTGCTTATCAAGCAAGCTCGGGGGTGGTGAGTGATTTTATCCATCGATTCTTACAAACGGAAGCGGCAGGGGATTGGGATGAACTGAAAAGGCAGCTAACCGTAAGGTTCGGCGAAATCGCCGATGAAAATCATGCTTTTGCGTTGCTACAGCGGGTGAAACAAAACCCGAGGGAAAGTGTGCCTCTGTACGCAGAGCGACTAATGACTCTGGCCGGCGAAGCCTTCCCGAGTCAGATGGGCGCTGCTGTGGTACAACGGCAACTAACAAATTTCTTTGTTGACGGATTGGCGCACGACTTTCTTAAGATGAAAGTCCTGAGGGACAACTCAAATACGTTAGATAGGGCCGTGCAGGTGGCCATGCAGGAGGAAAACCTTCGCCATAGGTTTGAGCTACGCACGATAAACAATCGGCCATTTAGTCAGCCGAGAGCGACAGCTAGGGGTGGAGAAGAGGCTATGGAAGTAGACCATGCTCGTCACCGTAATTGTTTTAAATGCGGGAGAGTAGGGCACCAGGCAAGAAATTGCCGAGTGATAGGGGCGGTTGGTCAGCAAACAATGCGTCCCCCGATTCAATGCTGGAAGTGTGGGGAACGAGGTCATATTCAGCGGGAATGTAGAAAGGTCGGAAACAGACGGCCACAAGGTCAAAGAAGGTTTCCGCCGAGGCAGGAAAACTAGAAGGTTCTGCGGCACACGAAGCCGTTACGCAGGACCGGAAAAGTAGAAAGAGTCAGTTGTTTAGCATTAATGTAGCGGGTAGTCCTAAGTGCATAGTGTTCAAAATTGGGAAGCAACGATTTCGTAGCTTGATCGATACGGGAGCAGAGGTGTCTTTGATTAGCAAGGGGGCTTACGATAAACTCAGTCATAAGCCAAAGTTAGGAAAGGGAGATGTGTCGTTACAGTCAGTTAGTGGAGAAGCTTTACAAGTATTGGGGAGTTCAGAATTAGAATTTACGGTAGCGGGGCAAAAGTTTAAACATAAGTTCTACGTGGTATCAGGGCTCAACAGGAACTTTATTTTGGGAAATGACTGGTTAGACAAAAACGGGGTGAGGATTTATTTTGACTTGAAGAAACTCAGAGTCGGAAGTGTTTATGTGCCCTATGAACAGGACATCCACATTTCGTCTTTGGTCAGAGTGACTAAGACGAAAGTGATAAAACATCAGACGGCAGAAGTACTCCAGGTACGGATGAAGAATGCTCCGTATTTTGCAAGAGAGACACTCTTAGAGATTTCGGAAACAGACAAGGGATTTATAGCACAAGAACCGGGACTGTTAGTGACAAGCACGGTAGTCAGGCAAAATAAGCACCAGACGTACCCCATACTGATAGTAAACAACACAAACAAGACGTATAGAGTTAGAAGGGGTTGTGTTGTAGGGAAGGTAACAGCAGTTCAGAAAGTACATGAAGTACAGATAGGGTCGGTTGATCGGCAGGTATCGGCAGTCGACTTGACGGAAGTCACTGCGCCGGAGAAGATGAAGGATGTGGTGTCAGAGCTCATTACGAACAATCAAGACTTGTTCGCGAATAGCGACCTTGATTTAGGGGCTACTGACACTGTCACGATGAAACTAGATACCGGCGATCATCCTCCCATTAGGATAAAACCGTATAGAATCCCGCTTCAAGATAGAGAGATTGTTGACAAGGCTCTAGAAGAGATGTTACAGGCAGGTGTGATAAGACGTTCTCAGTCCCCATGGTCTTTTAGTTTAGTGATTGTATCCAAGAAGGATGGGTCGAAACGTTTATGTGTTGACTTTAGAAAACTGAATGAGATTACAAAGAAAACATCGTATCCACTTCCGCTGATAGATGACATTTTGTCACTGCTTGGAAAGGCCAAGTATTTTACCAGTCTGGACCTTAAGTCGGGATACTGGCAGGTCAATGGGTCATGAAGATGACCACAGAGCACAGACGAAGTGGAATACAGTGGACACTGTGGACACAGCTTGACGACCTCGATTTTGCAGACGACTTGGCATTACTGTCCCACACTCATCAACAAATGCAGGACAAGACCACGAGGCTTGCTGACATCTCGTCCCAAGTGGGCCTCACCATTCACAAACAGAAAACAAAGACAATGAGGCTGAACGCAACCAGGGAAGAACCAGTCTTGCTTGCTGGCACCCCGTTGGAGGAGGTGGAGTCCTTCACCTATCTCGGGAGCATCATAGACAAAAAAGGCGGCACTGATGCAGATGTCAGAGCACGAATCGGTAAAGCCAGAGCAGCCTTTCTCCAGTTGAAAAAAGTATGGAGTTCCAGAGAGCTGTCACAACACACCAAAGTCCGGATTTTCAACTCCAATGTAAAAGCAGTTCTCCTATATGGAGCAGAGACATGGAGATTGACAAAAACCACAGTCAACAGAGTACAGACCTTCATGAACAGTTGCCTTAGAAGAATTTTGAAAATCCACTGGCCAGAGAAGATCAGCAACGTCAGACTCTGGGAGAGAACAGAGCAGATAACAGCAGAGAATGAAATTGGGCGAAGAAGATGGGGATGGATCGGTCACAGTCTGAGAAAGCCAGCTTCCAGTATCACTAGGCAGGCATTGTCATGGAACCCTCAGGGAAAGAGGAAAAGAGGTAGGCCGAGAAACTCCTGGCGTCGAGACCTCCAAGCAGACATCAAGAGACTGGGAACCACCTGGAGTAGAATCGAAGGAGAAGCACAGGACAGGAGTTGCTGGAGGTCTCTCGTCGACGGCCTATACCCGGGTAGGGGTGACAGGCGTAAGTAAGTCAGTAAGTACTGGCAGGTCAAGATGGCGGATCAGGAGAGTAGGGATAGAGTAGCATTTGCATGCCACAAGGGATTATTCGAATTCACGAAAATGCCTTTTGGTTTGGTGGGGGCACCGGGATTGTTCATGATGCTTATGAATATCGTGCTAGCCGGTTTAGAAGGTTTTACCTGTGCCTATCTCGATGACATTTTGATCTTCTCAGAAACAATAGAAGACCATCTGTGTCACCTTCAGACAGTCTTTGATCGATTGAGACAGCATGACCTGAAGCTGAAACTCAAGAAGTGTCAGTTCTATGAGGAAGAAACCAAATACTTAGGGTTTGTCATTAGTAACCAGGGGATAAAACCAGATGAGGAAAAGGTAAAAGTCATTAGGGCTATGGCGGCTCCGACCTGTGTCAGAGAGTGCCGTTCGTTCATTGGTATGATTGGGTTTTACAGGAAAATGATTCCTAATTTCTCCCAGATGGCTGAACCAATCATAGCACTGACACGAAAGTATGCGAGATTCAGTTGGACAGAGGAATGCCAGAAAGCGTTTGATTTGATGAAGGAAACGTTAGCTGTAGCACCAGTGTTAGCCTATCCAGATACACGGCGTCCGTACATCCTTTACACGGATGCCAGCGACACATGCGTGGGGGCATGTCTCGCGCAAAAATGCGATGAGGATTCAGACATTTCCCCAGGCTCAAAGGTAGAAAGACCTATTTATTTTCTATCCCATAAACTTAGTACTAGCCAAAGAAAATGGTCGACAATAGAGAAAGAGGCTTTTGCGATCCATTATGCGCTTCAAAAGCTAAATCACTATTTGCATAATGCGGAGTTTGTCATCCGCACGGATCACATGCCTCTTAAGTATTTGCTTAATTCACCAATGCAAAATAAGAAGGTGCAGATGTGGGCTCTTGGCATTTCAGGATATAACTGTACTATTGAATATATCCCAGGTCCTCAAAATGTTTTGGCAGACTTACTATCCAGAATGCCGAGTGGAACTCACATGCCAGAGCATGAGGAAGAAGAAGAGTTAACCAGAGAGGTCAATGACAATGCTTTTGTCATTGGAGTCATAAACTCCAACCAATTCACACCCAAGCAGTTCGCTAGTTGTACAGTAAGGGCAGGGTGTGACGAGAAGCTGGAAAAAGTTGATCTTCCAGGGTTTAATATTATTGAGGAACAGGAGAAGGATTCTGAAATAGTGCGCTTAAAGGACTTATTGATTAGTGGACAAGGAACCATGACAGTCAATAGGAGATACATGCTGATAGAGGATGTTCTATATTTCTTGTCTCATCCTGATGATGAACCAGTAGCCAGATTGTATGTTCCGTCTCACTTGGTAGAGTACGTAGTCAGACAGTACCATGACGAAAATGGTCACTTAGCAATAGACAAGACGCATGACACAGTCAGTAGAAAGTATTACTGGCCTAACATGTACAAACAACTGTATGAATATGTTAGTGGGTGTGTCATCTGTCAGTCTAGAGTGTTACAAAAGAAAAGGGCCCCCGTACAGGAAATGGACATTCCTCCATACCCATTCGCTAAGTTGTCATTGGACTTGGCAGGTCCGTTTGACCGCTCTCTTAGCGGGAATCGCTATGTCATAGCATTCATCTGTCATCTGACAGGTTGGGTAGAGGCGTTCCCTGTACCAGATAAAACGCCGCAGTCAGTGGTACAGCTGCTCGTAGAAGAAATTCTACCCAGACATGGCTGTCCATTGCAGATAGTATCAGACAATGGATCTGAGAATGTGAATAGGGTTATGGCAGAAACGCTGGCAGAACTGAACATAGATCATGTCACGACCAGTCTTTATCATCCACAGTCCAATGCTAAGGTCGAACGTTTTCACAGAACTTTTAACGACATTCTGTCCAAAAAGATACAAGAAGATTTTTCGACATGGGACGTGCATATTAACCAGGTACTAGCAGCTTATAGGGTTTGTGTTTCGGAAACTACGCAGGAATCTCCTTTCTTTTTACTGTACGGTCGCGATCCAGTGCTACCGTTAGATAACATCCTTAGACCCCGAAGAAAATACGCTGGTGAAGATTTTCACAAGATAGCGCTTGAGCAGCAACACAAGGCCTTCACCCAGGTGTATCGGCGAATTAAGAAAGCACAGAAGAAGGGGGCTAAGTATGCTAATAGAGGTGTACAGCCTGTCGAGATTAAGGTCGGTGATCCAGTGTACCTTCGTAATCACCGTAGACACAATAAGTTAGACAGTAAGTGGAGGTCGCACTATAGAGTGGTGGAACAATTGTCGCCTGTCACATTCAGGGTACGACATCAACTAGATGGCACTGAGGTCAGTTCACATGCTGAACACTTGCGGATAGCCAAAATTATCTTTTGGCCTATTCCAAAAGCCAGGGGGAGAACTTTACGTAAAGCCACACAGGTTGTAGCTCCAGAATCATCCGATAGCGACAGTGACGATGCAGTAGGGCAAGAGAACGCACGAGACAGACTGACTAGGGGGGTGCAAAAAGAGCGTGAGAATTCTTCATCCGAGGAGGACGTTCCGTTAATGGAGTTAAGAAAGCGCCTAAAAACAAGAGAGAAAAGATCTCTCTCAGCAGTAAACGTTAGTTGTAACAAGGGCACATCAGACAGTTCTGATGATGGGGAGATCGACGACAATCGTTCGATTCAGCCTAGTTTACAGACTGATGGGGTTAGGGAAATTCTTGAAGCTATACCGACTCTTCTGCCAAAGAAGGCTTCAAATTAGAAATGCGACTCTCAGACGGTATCTGGGAGAGGACTATTGTAATGTGTAAATCATGAAGCATGATTTGAGTTTTGTCAGAGACAGTGGTATAAGTCTCTGGTGGTATCTTGTATGTTGCAGACAACAACAAGATGAAGTTTTTTTTTTAGTCTGATAGTATTGGGGCTAGCGCAGGGTTTAAATATTAATCACAATGTCGTATTTCAAAAACTTGATGAAGTTACCACTAGTAACTGGAGATTCAGGTCGGCCTGCGCCAGAATCAATGACGGCTCAGTATGACTTAGAATCCACAACAATAGCAGTAGACGCGCAACGTACGCGGTTCGCGCTCCTTACGGAAGCTGAACTTGAAGCTTGTTCCAAACCCTTGATAGGATTCTGTGCGATTCGAAGTGCAATATATCCTATGAACATTAATCAGTTTTGTGTTACGGCGCTGTTTTTAAACAATTCAGACGTAATTGCAACACACTGCCAAACAAAGGTCAAGTTGGGTACAGTGTTACCTATGGCACGGTATATAATGGATGGGCTATGGGTCATTAGTAATCATAGTCCACTAGAGATGAGTATTAGTTGTCACGGTAAAGGGGTCACGTACCAACAAATCAACCCACCATTATCGCTAATCCGCCTCAATGAATCATGTACGGCTATTAGTGATAGATTGATGTTAACCCCATACTACCAACAAGAAAGCCAGTATCAGGTGGAAGACAAATTGATAGGATGGATGGAAAACTATGCATTTTCCAATATAACGTTATGGAAATCATTTCATAGCGCTTTACCAGACTACGATCCCATCTCTTTGCCCAAAGAGTTAGATGAAATTAAGGAAATGCCAATGGATCATCTAATTGCTCGACTTCAGAGCATGCGATTCGTTAAGCCAAAACAAGAATGGGCGATATGGAAACAGATCATCATTGGTTCTATCGTAGGGACAGTTGTAGTGATCAATAGTTGGGGGAAGGTGTATACGATATAAGAAAAAAAAACTAGCGCATGGTTTGGCTCCATATTATCACGACTCAGGAAGGGTGAACGTGAGGTCACTGTGCCTAGGTTGATTTTGGCGGCTGTGAAATCAGCAGACGTGAATGACGTCGCAAGAACGAAGGACTCTACGCCGATGATGGAGGGAGGAGTGCAGTTACTCCCCGCCTCGAACGTTGTCAAGTTTTACCCGTCGTTGGGGTAACCAAGGATCAACGCTGTTGCGATCCAGGAAGGATCGTGAAGAATAACGAACACATGTGCAAAGACATAACTGAGTCGACGATTTTGATGTGAACATTTATTGGCGTGATTACGCCGGACAATAATAATTTTTAATAAGGAGTGATCGATTTAAATAAGCGGTCATTCCGAAAAATGATGTATTTCGTGGATAACATGTTTAATTGTTTGAAATGATGTTGTGGTCTGAATATTGTGTAATGAAAAAAAAAACGAATCTTGTGAATTAAGATTCCTTTTTTTTCGGGTAGGTTTGGGAGGAATTGTTACACTATAAGTGTATACGACCAATATCACGGTCGGGTAATTTTATAATTTCCCTTGATATGAAAATAACGAGAATATAATTAGTACCACGGGCAGAGCACGGAGAGGGTTATGACACGGTCCACTTTGGCTACCACGGGCTCACGTGAAGTTGACAAGTGGCCGGCCCTACTAAGCTCGGACTAATGAATGATAATTTCGAGTGGAAATACATCAATCTCACTTTAGCGGTCCCAATGCGGGCAGTAGCGAACTGGGAGCTAGGACTAATGAATAAATAATGGGTTACTGGTCAGCGAGGATCAGAGGACGCCGACCACCATAATAGATGTGGACTAATTAGGAGAGACAGTAATGAGTTCCTTTGATAGCTAGGATCAGAGGACGCTGACCAGCATAATAGATGTGGAATAATTAGGAGAGACAGTAATGAGTTCCTGGTCAGCTAAGATCAGAGGACGCTGACCACCATAATAGATGTGGAATAATTATGAGAAACAGTAATGGGTTCCTTTGATAGCTAGGATCAGAGGACGCTGACCAGCATAATAGATGTGGAATAATTATGAGAGACAGTAATGGGTCCCTGGTCAGCTAGGATCAGAGGGCACTATCCACCAGAGCAGATGGGGGATAGATTATGGGCGACAGTAATAGCTCCTTTGACAGATAGGGTCAGGGGACGCTGGCCACCATGATAGATGTGGAATAATATGGGTGACAGTAATAGCCCCTTTGACTGGTTGAGACAAAGGGGCGATGCCCTCGGCCAGAACGGGTATATATATAGTGGGGGGAACCACCAGAAGGGGGGAGCTCACAACGAAGGGAACGAGATAGAGAGAGAGCTCGCACAATGACCAGAACGAGAGAGCTCACAACGAAGGGAACGAGATAGATTGATTGATTGATTGTACATTGCTTAACGTCCCGACAGCAACAAGGCTTTCTCAGGACGTGCCTGCACTGCTTGTGAAAAAAAAACCAAAACAGAACATTGAATGTATGTCGCCAGCCGGTCAAATACGTTAAATAAACCTAACACATGGGGCCTAAATAAAGCTAAGACCATTTAGCAACACACATCCAATATCAAGAGCTACAGGCAGTGCAGACAGTAGGGAGAGTTTTAAAAAGGCAAATACAGGTGAATGGACAAAGGGTAGACAGAAACACATGCCCCAGAATAGAGAGAAAAACCCACCCTGTGGGGCTGACCAGGGTGACCCTGGGAACTAAAAAATACCTAACCCCACCCAAGTCCCCCAGGGCAGACCCGGGTGGGGTGGAACGAGATAGAGAGGGAGCTCGCACAATGAAGAGAACGAGATAGAGAGCACACAACGAAGAGAGAGAGAGAGAGATAGATAGAGGGAGCTGAGAAGCGAGAGACCGAGCTCCAGATTTTCGCCATTGTGTATGTCATGCTGGTAGGTTGGTTGTGCCCAACCTATTAGACCCACGATGACCAAGAAATAAAAGACTCTTCTGGAAACACTCTTGTCTGGCTGCGTCTTCCATCTACAACACCTTGCGTGTGGCTGCGGTAGTGTAACAAATGTCATCAGTAATGATTTTGAGAAAATACACAAAGCGGCGCCAGCGACTGCAGGGATCATGATCTATGTCTCTCACAGTCGAGTGGTGTTGATTTTCTTGGCAAAACACTGATAAGCAACCCCTCTTGTGTATGCAGTCACCAGTATTGCATGCACACGGGGGTAAAAACAATGCTAACTCACCAGTGTGATATCTCGTGAGGCAGCTGCAGCACTCATGTGTAGACTAGGTTGTCGAACAGTACTCGTACAGTCGAGGGCACGTGCGAATGTGCCAACAGACCGGGCTATAACCAGAAACTGGTCAATCTCTTTCTTGCTGAGAGTGTTGTTGGGCCGCCATACCAATGTCTCCAGGTCCTCTGAGTTCCGCGTGTCTTCTTCACCTGGAAAGAGAGGTCAACAATTATTGATGATGACAATCAACTGAGTGTATGACAATCACGTAGAACAGGTCAGTAACAGTATTATGTTCTACAGTATAATGCAAGATACAGGTCCCTGGCTCCCAGGGGAATTAAAGACAGGGCAAAACTAAAAGTACAGGTAAAGCTGACATCAGCCCGAGGACCTTTTGCTTGCAAAGTGATTTTCTTCACAAATCTGTGTAAATTCAGCACTACAATAACACCGTTGCCCATAACAGTCTGGGTTTGTTTTAGCTCCTGTGTACCACGAGGCTGATATATATTTCAGATCAAATTACACCAAATTCATTAACCCATTTAGTCCCAACAGCAGAAGACTGATTGACAATGATAATTCAAGGTTAGCTAATCTGACAATACCCATGGATTATCATGGTCAATGCACCTCCCGCAACTGGTACATAGACATTACGTAACACTTCCAAAATTTGGGAAATGCACCTACGGGGCTAAAAGGGTTAAACAGGAATGCACACACACACCCATGACAAATACAAATGGGTCTGATTACCCACATGAAAATACAATGTACAATTCAGAATAAGCTTATTCAAATGTATTATCTCCCATCTGAATAGGTGGTGTGTGTGAGGGGGAGGAGTGGGGGGTTGTCAGGCACTGGTGGTTCCAGGTGGTTATCACTGATCTTACTTTCATAGCTGTATCGTTTATGAGGTATGTGTACACGATCTTTCCCTGCTCCCGATTATACAGTGAACTTCTCAATGTAACTGCTGTACCAAGAGAACAAGTCTGGTCAGCAAGAAATACATTGTACATCACGACAAAAAATAACAGAGAAAAAAATTGATATATATATATGGTACAGAGAAAAAAATTGATATATATGGTAATGGATCGATCATGATATTTCAAGTGTCTGTCAGAATTGCAATGTGCCTGTAGGTGGAACCACCCTTGAACTGTCACACAGCTATTCGGACACCAATCTCACCTAAACTTGAATGCAGCCTTTAGACAACACCCGAATTTGACCATTTTGACTGTTAACCCATTTAACCCTAGGGCCCCATTTCCCAAATTAACGACTATGTACCAGCTGTAGGTGATGGATTGACCATGAAAATTCAAGTGTAGTAGCGGAGCTGACAGTACCAGGAAAGGTCTTCAACAGGATCATCCTAGAGAGAATGAAGAGCTCCGTTGACCCCCAGCTGAGAGACCAGCAAGCAGGATTCAGGAAGAACCGATCATGTACAGACCAGATCGCCACTCTCCGCATCATCGTGGAACAGTCTCTGGAGTGGAGCTCCCCGCTGTACGTCAACTTTGTGGATTATGAGAAAGCATTTGACAGCGTGGACCGAGAGACTCTGTGGAAACTCCTACGACACTACGGTGTACCCACAGAGCTCGTCCGCCTGATCAAGAGCAGCTATGATGGCATGACATGTCGCGTGATCCACGAAGGGCAGTTCACCGGAGAGCTCCAGGTCAGAACTGGTGTCAGGCAGGGGTGTCTGCTGTCTCCGTTCCTCTTCCTACTGGCCATAGACTGGGTCATGAAGATGACCACAGAGCACAGACGAAGTGGAATACAGTGGACACAGCTTGACGACCTCGATTTTGCAGACGACTTGGCATTACTGTCCCACACTCATCAACAAATGCAGGACAAGACCACGAGGCTTGCTGACATCTCGTCCCAAGTGGGCCTCACCATTCACAAACAGAAAACAAAGACAATGAGGCTGAACGCAACCAGGGAAGAACCAGTCTTGCTTGCTGGCACCCCGTTGGAGGAGGTGGAGTCCTTCACCTATCTCGGGAGCATCATAGACAAAAAAGGCGGCACTGATGCAGATGTCAGAGCACGAATCGGTAAAGCCAGAGCAGCCTTTCTCCAGTTGAAAAAAGTGTGGAGTTCCGGAGAGCTGTCACAGCACACCAGGGTCCGGATTTTCAACTCCGGTGTAAAAGCAGTTCTCCTGTGTGGAGCGGAGACATGGAGATTGACAAGGGCCACAGTCGGCGGAGTACAGGCCTTCATGAACAGTTGCCTTGGAAGAATTTTGAAAATCCACTGGCCAGAGAAGATCAGCAACGTCAAGACTCTGGGAGAGAACAGAGCAGATAACAGCAGAGAATGAAATTGGGCGAAGAAGATGGGGATGGATCGGTCACAGTCTGAGAAAGCCAGCTTCCAGTATCACTAGGCAGGCATTGTCATGGAACCCCCAGGGAAAGAGGAAAAGAGGTAGGCCGAGAAACTCCTGGCGTCGAGACCTCCAAGCAGACATCAAGAGACTGGGAACCACCTGGAGTAGAATCGAAGGAGAATTGATTGTACATTGCTTAACGTCCCGACAGCAACAAGGCTTTCTCAGGACGTGCCTGCATTGCTTGTGAAAAAAAAACTAAACAGAAAATTGAATGTATGTCGCCAGCCGGTCAAATACATTAAATAAACCTACAACATGGGGCATAAATAAAGCTAAGACCATTTAGCAACACACATCCAATATCAAGAGCTACAGGCAGTGCAGACAGTAGGGAGAGTTTTAAAAAGGCAAATACAGGTGAATGGACAAAGGGTAGACAGAAACACATGCCCCAGAATAGAGAGAAAAACCCACCCTGTGGGGCTGACCAGGGTGACCCTGGGAACTAAAAAATACCTAACCCCACCCAAGTCCCCCAGGTCAGACCCGGGTGGGGCCAATCGAAGGAGAAGCACAGGACAGGAGTTGCTGGAGGTCTCTCGTCGACGGCCTATACCCGGGTAGGGGTGACAGGCGTAAGTAAGTAAGTAAGCGGAGCTGACCCTTCGCACCACGTGAATGTCCTGTGTCTGTCTTGCACTGTGTTTGTCTTCAGAGTGAATGCGTGTGTGTCACGTGAGCGTGCGTGTTGGGTTCAGTTCGCGGCGCTTTGAGCCCATTCGCCGAATTGGGAAAAAGCGCCTATATAATAAAAACCGTTATTATTGTAGTACCAGATGAGCTTGGCGCCTTCAGGCACCAAGCTCATCTGGCATTACCCTTGAATTATCATGGTCAACCCATCTCCTGCTATAGGACATTGGGGATAAATGGGTTAAGCTTAACATAAATGTTACAATGTGCCTGTTTACCTTCTCTGAGCAGAGCCCTGATTTCCGCCTGGAACTTGGACCCCACCCTAATCTCCCCTTTGTCTGCTAACAAGGTCTTCTGTTGAGGGTCGTAGACCAGGGAGTAGAAGAATGTGTCCTGGAAAGATCATTGACAGTTGGCATGAATGTTTAAAAAATTAAACACAGTATCGATGGCTGCATGCACAAGTGGGTTAATCCTTTTAGGCCCACAGGTGCTTTCCCCAAATTTTGAAGTGTTACTGAACTGTACCAGTTGCAAGAGGTGAATTGACCATGATAATTCAAGGGTAGTGCCAAATGAGCTTGGCAACTTCAGGTACCAAGCTCATCTGGCACTACCCTTGAATTATCATGGTCAATCCATCTCCTGCTGTAGGGTGTTGGGGCTAATTGGGTTAACAAGACTAAAATGCCAGAGTGGGTAAATATGTTTATATGTATCACATGAAAGTCTTTTTTTACAATGGCTCATCATCTGAAATTCTTTTTATTTCAGGGTTCATACAGACCTTCAAGAAAAATTTTTAGGGCCTTTTAGGGCCTGTTTTAAGAAAAAAAATTAGGGCCTTTTAGGGCCTGTTTTAACATCTAAAAATAAAAACAAAATAGGGCTATCACGACACACTAAAATACTGAATAAAATAACATTTGGTCAAGAGTACGACTGGGTGTCCAAATGGTGTGACAAGCACCCTGCATTTTCAAAAGCAAAATAATTTTAATATTTCATATAAATCTGATGTACCTTTGCATACATAAACATTGACACTAAGTAGATTTTTTTATGTTATTTGCAGTTTGGTTGTTATTGAACTTTGAAGTTTAAAGTTTGAACGTAACATTTACAATGTCACACAATTAACAATTCACAACAAGCACAAGCTGTAAGCAATTTTTTGCATTTGTATGTTTCAAAGTATGTTCTCCATCCAGAATATATGGTATGTCTATAAATAAAGTGTGTTAGTCAGGGTTCGTAGCAAAAAGGCATCACAAAATTCACAAACTTTTCACAAACTTTCAAGACCATTTTTACATTTTTCCTGGCCATAAGATGTGTGACCGAAATATACTTATATAGACTAGGCCTATATGCCCACTGTTCAACAGACGCTTACCTTTGTTATGACTCATGATGGCACCTTCACCCATGCTTGCCACATCAATAGATTTTTGACAAGCGGCACAAAACAAAAACCGACCACTTGTTTGATGCTACTTTTCGGAGCCAGCTTTTATACATATATTTGGCTGAATCTTTCCTCAGCCACTGTTTATACTTAGAAGCTTCAAGCCACAAATCGTTAAAAACACAAGCGCCAGGCATGGTCAATGAGTGAGCGATGTGACCGGAAATAATATTAAAGGGAAATAATCATTCGCAAGTACATCCGGTCGAAATCGAAAGTACGTTTTTGCGTAGCTTTCTGGTAGCCGGATTTTATTTGTTTTGTTTGTGTGCGTGTATTTTGTTTGTTTTGTACATTATTTTTTTAAATTCGAAAAAATCGAAAAAGCAAAATGTGTACATGATGAAGCCAAGTAAGCAGAATTGTAAAATTCACAAACTTTCACAAACCCTCCCCAAAAATGTCATTTTTCAAAGACTTTCCAGGGCCTGGAAAAAGGATTTTATTTTCCCCAAACTTTCACAAACTTTCCCAATCGCTACGAACCCTGGTTAGTGGAAAATGCAACCTTTTATGCTATAAAAACTGTTTGAACATAACTTTACACCATAATTTCCAAAAGCCACTAATTTTAAATTCTACTTGGAGAACTAATTTTAAAATGTTATGCTAAATGCACAGAAACAAGTCTCTAATTTAATTTAAGTGCAAAAGCCAATTGAAAAAAATAATGAAAAGAAAATAATATATATCTATAAAGTTTACTGGACTGCTTGAACATAACAATTTACACCCACAATTTGGACGCATACTGTAAACTTCGTAAAGGGTTTCTTTCATCTATCACCCATGCATCCTCTTCAAAACCTTGATATAAATCACTACACCAGATTTCTTCAGCAAAAACAACAGATTAGTAGAGATAAATAAGTGCCTAGACTGTTTGAACAAAACTCAACATTTACACCATTCTGAGTATAAATCTTAAAACTGGATCATTTGATTTTCCATGTAAGAACCACAAACCTTTCATTATAAAAACTAAGTACATACTCTACAAAATAACATAAGTTTTAATAATTGACCATTTGTCAGAATGTGTCGTAGTAGTATGATTTTTGCTGACAAAATTTACAACATGTGTTATGTTCAAGCAGGGTCTTATATTATGGTTAATTATGCAAAAGCAACTCACTCTAGAAAATCACCAACTCAATGGTAATTTAGGCCAACACTGCAAACATCTTGTGACAGTAACAGTGATTTTTCATAGTGCAGCATGCTTTTGAAAATCTGAGTTCCATGGAGCATGTGTAAAATGCGTCACGTTTTGTTCTTAAGTTATAATTCGGATTTGGTAAAAAAAAAACTGTGATAATGTCCCAAATTCTTCTGTGGTCACCCAAAAATCATGTATCACTGGAAACCTTATCCATTTCCCTACAACATGATGTATGCCTTAGTTTGATCTGACCACTTCTGATAATTTTGTAGCAGGTTTTGTGAGGGAGGGTGTAGATTTTACCACTAGACACCCAGTCTAACTCTTGACCATTTACCAAATGGTGTTCATAGACATTTCTTCTCCAATACAAATCCTTATCCAGCAAGTACTTAATCAGTAATAATCACATTCTCAGTTTCTGGTATGTCTCAAGTAAATTGTCCTAGTCATTACAAAAGCATAAATTTCTTACACTGGCTGGAGTAAACACATTGTTCTTGCAGCACAGTCAAGGCACATAGAAATCTTAAACTTCTCAATCAAAAGACGAAGAAGAAAAAGCATGCTTTGTCTGCCTTGTCCTTGTTCTACTGTCAAACACTTTTTCAGTTTGAGGGGAGAGAACAGTACACTGAATCAGCATACACT
Organism: Semisulcospira habei; assembly: GCA_036245525.1. Classification (NCBI taxonomy): domain Eukaryota; kingdom Metazoa; phylum Mollusca; class Gastropoda; family Semisulcospiridae; genus Semisulcospira; species Semisulcospira habei. The sequence continues at coordinate 116,340,368 of BTPG01000004.1, read as the reverse complement.
CGATATGGAGTTACTTCCCTTGACCGACTAAACTTCGAGATTGATCGGCAATATCAATGGGTTTGATTTTCGCAATCGATTTTCCTTTCTGATTGTTTTCTCCCAATTTTTTTTTCTGTTGAAAAACTTTTATTTCTCTCAGGCTTTTACGTTTTTAGGGCCTTTTAGGACCTCCAGCCACCCCGTTTTCATTTTTAGGGCCTTTTAGGGGTCCCTAATTTTTGTCTTAAAATGTTAGGGCCTTTTAGGGCCCTGTGCGAACCCTGTATTTCTGAGAAGTTCTAGCACTAAGTAACAGGCTCAATGTGAGACAACTGCAAGTGATTTCATAATTCTAAAAAAAAGAGGGCTGCCACTGCTAGGTCATTCTTTTCTTTAAAAAAAATCCTTCCCTTTGGCAGCGTCCGGTACTATAATTGTTTTCTCTCCACTGAAAGTGCTGGTAATCCTCATGTGGTTCTCTCCCTTCCATAAGAACAGTGTCCCTTGTGAGACAATGTTAACGAGATGGCAGAGACGCAAATACACTCACCTCTTTATTGAGGTATGACATGAGGTTTTCTGTCTCATTGAGAAGGGTGACGACACATTTTCCACGTATGTGGGTGGCCGGTAGCGTCTCCACTTGACGAGACAAGAATAGTTCTCGGTGCTTCAGCTGATGCCTCTGTTTCTCTGGGATATCACAAAATGGCTTTGGCTCACCATCTTCACTGTTGTTGCTGTTGCCATTGGTCCCGTTCTGGGCATCTGGCTGTGGAGCTGGAGGAGGCAGGACAACAATTGCAACACATTAACTTGCTGAGCCCTGACATTACAAAAATATGTGGATCAACCATTAAAGTTTTCACCCTCATCATTTGGAATACACCAGTGTGTGAAATAAGTTTGACTAAAATAGTTCAAGGGTAGTACCAGAAAAGCTTGGCGCCTCTAAGTGCCAAGCTATTCTAGCATCACCCTTGAACTAAAGCCATTGGTCTATATCCTTATCTGTAAGTACTATAATGTAGCTTGCATATATGGAAATGTACAAATGTGAAGCTTTTAGCCTCAGTATATGGGTTAAAGGTGTTGCCAGAATAGCTTGGTGCCTTCACACGCTCAACTATTCTGGCACCACTAACTAACAAAACATGGTCAATCTGTCTCCCTGAACTGCAGTCTTCTAGATAACTTCTAGACCATCTGGTAAATAACCCTTACATCCTCAGGCTGATTTTTTAAAAAAAATTCTTATTGTCCTATGAAGGCTACATTACAAATTAGAAGATAGATCAACCATTTTAGTTCAAATTTATTTCAAGTAATAGCAGGATGAAAAGGGTTAATAAATGTTATTGAATTTGAAGGTTTCTGGCAGGTTTTTGGTGCATAATCTAACAAGGATCTGCACATCTTCCACTTTTCGGTCAGGTGGCATGAAGATAGACTAATTATAAAACCTGTGCAAACCACTAAGCAAGCCACAAAGCAATAATGCATGGTTCATAGAGGCGCGTCTTGCTCAAGTCAATGATTGGCACAGGGTTTATGCTCTCTAATAATACAACTCTGCCCTAGTTGTTAGTGATAACCGAACCATTTCCATTCCATTTTCTCAGGTTCAAACCATTCCAAACAAACATTAATGCCGTCCCTACACCAGACACGTTTTGTTCTGTTGAAACTTTTGTTCATTCGATAACTAATATGTCTATTCTGCCCAAGGAATATGGATACAAATTGGACTCAGCAAGGGACATAGATCCTCATGAGCCCCTTCAACTGAAGGAGAGCATGAGGATCTATGTCTCTTGAAGTTGGATCCCATTTTGTTTCTCTAAAAGTGAAGTGCTGGAATATATGCAAATTTAACTACTCTAGTTATGGCCAGTCAGTATAGGTCAAAACTAAGGTAAAGGCTTTTTCTTTTTTAAATGTGGTGAATTCAGCAAGTCCTTCAAACTCACATGGTTCTTTTGTGTCTTTTTCCTTTCGCTCTGCCTGTTCTTCATCCAACTGACTGCCTGCACAAACAAACAAACAAAAAAAGAGCATAAACTTCAGTGTTACTGTTAACACATTCTACCCCAGGACCATCATCATCATCATCAGTCCCTTGCCCGAACTGGGCGTTGGGGGGACTGAAAGGCAGCAGCAACAGACAGTGCTCTCCACTATTCTGTTGCTTGTCCATCAGTCCTTTCAATGGGCTTAGGCGAACTTGTCGGCGCCCGTCTCCTCTCCAAGTATTTCAACTGACTGAGAGACGCGTCAGCCCCTCTCCCCCAATTTTGAAGTTGTCCTCTGAAGGTCTGTATTACAATTTTATAGACAGATCGAGCATGATAGTTCAAGGGTGGTGCCAGAATAGCTTGGCGCCTATGGGCGCCAAGCTATTCTGGCGCCACCCTTGAAGAACTATAGTGCTCGATCCATGTCTTGCTGTGGTGTATCGGGGCTGAATGAGTTAATGCTCTAGCAAGAGCAGAGGATGCAGCCGTAACAAAGCAGCAGTGCACCATTCGCACGCAAGTACATGTAGCTGAAACTGTGAAATACCATTACATAATCACAGCTAAAAGAGGAAAACTGAGTAGCATAACAGTCACTGATCTAGTCCTTCCATTCGCAAGAGGCACAGATTCTGATGAGCAATGCAGGGGCTCAAGAGAACACATGACTCTTATAAGTATCCGAGTTAAGCCGGTGACTGCCCTGTGTCAATCCTACAATAAACGTGATCCACACAGAAGTTGTACTCCTCCAAAGTTCAATCCGCTAAAGCCCTGCGGATCTATCCCAAACTTTGCTAATTACATCCGTGTTAATTCCTCAGATTGGAGGGGGCAGTGAACGTTGAATGTAAATCAAAATGTTAACCCCTCTGTGCATGCAGCCACCCATACTGTAAACAGTACAGTTGTTGGTCGCACGCACATGGGGGTCAAGTTACATGTTGAAATTTGTGTGGGCTGCTACGTGAATAAATTATGTCTGTCTCAGTGTGCATGTGCGAGGGAGGGGGTGTGGATTTGGGGAGGGGGGGAGGGCTTCTGACGGAAATGGGGGTCTCAGACGGAAATGGGGGTCTCAAACGGGGAACAAAAAAATCAATAATATAATGGCGGCAAGCCGTTCTCTAGCAGCTACCTGAACAAACCCGTTCTAAAAATCAGGTTACCTACAAAACAGAACAATATATCCCATTTATGCCCACTGCCGCATTTCCAAAATTTGGGAAGTATTACACAACTATGCACCATTTGCAGAGATGGATTGACCATGATAATTCAAGGATAGTGCCAGATTAGCTTGGAACCTGCATTGACCATGGTAATTCAAGGGTAGTGCCAGATTAGCTTGATGCCTTCAGGTGCCAAGCTAATCTGGAACTACCCTTAAATTATTATGGTCAAGCCATCTCCTTATACAGGGCGTCGGGGCTAAATAAGATATGCAGTTTAAAAAAAAAAAAAAGTCCAACTGATACGCTGCACCACATTCACAATTATACAATACACACATGTAAATGATGTGCTAAAGTTTATCGACTGTAGTGTAAGCCTGGTTTCGTTTTGTTTTGAAAATTTAACCGGCCGGCCATAGCTGCCAACTTTGGAGAAATAAAAATCCTGACTGGCCGGGGTCCAGGGGCCGCCTAGGCCCCGGCAGGGTGCAGGGGCAGTGCCCCGCTGGGGGGTGCAGGGGGGCTACGCCCCCCGCTCGTAAACGAAAATCAGCATTTTGATGGCAGTTTGGAGGCCTCTCCTTGAAGCAAAATTCAAAATAATAACCAGTTTGTATCCTTTAGTTTGAAGTTATTTACATTCACATCAGCACAAAAAAATCATGGCTGAACAAAATAAATCAATGGAAACGAAAAATCAGCATTTTGAAGGCAGTTTGGAGGCCTCTCCTTGAAGCAAAAATCAAAATAATGACCAGTTTGTATCCTACAGTTTATTTACATTCACATCAGCACAAAAAAGCATAGCTGAACAAATTAAATCAAGGACAATGGAAACGAAAATCAGCATTTTGAAGGCAGTTTGGAGGCCTCTCTTTGAAACAAAATTCAAAGTTTATCTACTCTTTTGATGGTGGGCAAGGGTTTGCAGCAGCCTTCAGGGACTGAGATGTTGCTGATTTTGCCTTCAACAGCAAGTCCTCTCTCTCTCTCGTCTCTTTCGGTTTGTGTTCCACACTTTCATAATTATTTCACAAGATGCTCTTACTTTTTCATGTATTCCTTCGTTTATTCAATTCATCATTCAGTCTGACCGCCAGACAGTCTTTATTTTTTCTTCATTATACTTCGCTACTTATACTTATACTTGGTGTTTCTTACGTTTTTCGTGCAGACTGATGTCTTTTTGGCCGCCGTGACCGATGTTTATGTCCGCCCGGCACATTTTACAAAAGGCAAAGTGTTCCCCCTTTCTCGATTCGTCGATGTAAGGAAAGGAACGCTTGTAGTCTGGATGGAACTTCACCAAACACTTCTGCTTCTTAGGAGGCATGATTTTGGTGAAAATCGAAAATACTCTGTGACCAGTTGCGAAGATCGTTGAGCATGTGCTCGAGTGCAAATTCGCAGGAACCGGAACAAACAGAATGGACGGAATTTGCCGCGCATGCGTAATCAAGACTGGCTGTGGGTCCCCGAAAGCTTAGCGGTACAGTATAGCGGTAGGCTCTCAACTACAGGCGCTTGACCCCGCGCGGTACGCCAAAATGCCTCGAATTTTAAAACAAAGCTTGAAAATATGAAAATCGGGAGAAATGTACAAAAAACCGGAGAATCGGGAATTGAAAAAAAATCGGGAAATTCCCGATAAAATCGGGAGGGTTGGCAGCTATAAACCTTAAACTGAGAAGGCGACCAGATTTCAGACCTTGCTGCCTGTTAAACTCATTTTACACTTACAGGGGTGGAAAAGTTACCTTCATGTGTGTATGTTCTGTGTGTGTGCAAGGTCCCCCAAAAAAGAGATAATTACATAATATTTTAAAGAATGTGTGTGTGAGCGTGTGTTCCGGAAACCCGTAAGTGTAACAACCCCCCCCCCCCCTCCCGTCCCCCCCCAAAAACCTCTAACCTGTTATTGTTGTCGGTTAAGAGACACTCAGCTAAGTAAATATGACATGGCAACATTTTTTGTTCATTCAGTCTGGAAGCATATAAAGGCTCTGGAACCATATAAAGGCATCACCTTATAGTTATAACTTATACAATCAGTGAATAACATAGTCACACAAGCCCACCTATGGTGCATTAAAACTGCATTCAGACCTAGAGTCAAAATACACCGACGCGAGTACATCTGCATCACAGTTTTGGAGACACCAACTAGACAGTTCAAAGGTGATGCCAGAATTGCATGGCAACCCAAGGTGTCCGTCACACTTGAACTATCATAATCAATACATAATGTTGTGTCAAGGATGTGCTGGTTAACCCCTTGATTGCTGATACCCTTCAGTGGAAAAGACGCACAGTTGGTGTCTTTTCCATTGAGCGTTATCGCCAGTAGCGGTCACGGGCTTAAAGATCGATCCCATAACAGGCCTGCAGACGTAATCATCTTTCTAAGAACTTAAAACTCGTGTCACACTAACTGACACTGTCAAGTCTGCCTCTTGTTTCACACACAAATCATAACCCTGTTAGTGTTATGTCAGAAGCTTGAACACATTACTAGAAGTCTCTTTTTCAAGCACCAAATGCGTGAATGAATTGACCTTGCTACTTCAAGGTTTACATCTCTTGTGAAGACACGCACTACCCATGGGATAGTATGCGTGAATGGATTGACCTTGCTACTTCAAGGTTTACAACTCTTGTGAAGACAGGCACTACCCATGGGATAGTACAGCCCATCTGCAACAGCCACACAGTCGTCAAAGGATACCGATTTGGGGGAGGGGGGCGGACTAGGCCCCAAAACTGAAAGTTAACAAATTTACGCAAAGCTTTCATCTAAAAGTTTACAACACTGAAACCGTTCCACACTTGTTACCTCACGCGATCCAATACGCATCATGCGTTGCGGTTCGCCGGAGGTAGTCTGTGTGAGACTGCATTAAGAGTAGCACTGATAGCGGGGGTATCCTGTGTGAGGCCGTTTAAGACAGGTGCAACTAAAGTTATTACAATTTCTGTATCAAAAGATGAGCGAGAACAGTGACAGATGTTCAGGGAGTCACGACTGCGACACAGCTACACACTCACAAAGACCGAAAAAAGAGAGTGGGCGAGGAGGGGGTACACCGACTCGCGCTCTTTCACTTCTACAGACAACTGCTGAAAAACAAATTGATTGATTGATTGTACATTGCTTAACGTCCCGACAGCAACAAGGCTTTCTCAGGACGTGCCTGCACTGCTTGTGAAAAAAACCAAAACAGAACATTGAATGTATGTCGCCAGCCGGTCAAATACGTTAAATAAACCTAACACATGGGGCCTAAATAAAGCTAAGACCATTCAGCGACACACATCCAATATCAAGAGCTACAGGCAGTGCAGACAGTAGGGAGAGTTTTAAAAAGGCAAATACAGGTGAATGGACAAAGGGTAGACAGAAACACATGCCCCAGAATAGAGAGAAAAACCCACCCTGTGGGGCTGACCAGGGTGACCCTGGGAACTAAAAAATACCTAACCCCACCCAAGTCCCCCAGGGCAGACCCGGGTGGGGTTGCTGAAAAACAAGGCTGGTTTACCGCGATTATACAAATGACAATCAAGCTTGAGGTTGGCAAACTTAATCAGGCAGTACGCATGCTCTATCATGCTCAAAGCGTGTTTCGCGACTCTACCGCAGTTGGCAATTTACCCAATTCCAAAATGCGGGAAGTTTGGCTCTGGGAGTGACAACATAGAAGGAAGGGAAACGCGGTGGGGTGGTGGTGGTGGTGGGGGAGACAGAGAGGGTTGAGAAGCCTGGAGGCCGGGGGGGGGGGGGGGGGGCTGAAGGAACGGCAGTGGGTGGTGGTGGTGTGCTGGAGAAGAGCTGCTAAATTTATCCTAGGCTGACTAGGCTGGGTGAGGTTGGGAGACGGCAGAATGGCACTGACTGCAATCTCTTTCGCTTCTAGCAAAAGGACGCCAAGCAAATCTGACACTACTCCTCAGTTGTGTTGTTCGTTTCCTGTAAGCCGAGCGAGACATTTACGAAAGAAATGAAAAAAAAAAAAAAAAGAGTGGTGAATAAAACGCTGATACTCACACTGGTTACCTCCCTTGATCCGCCATGCAAAGGAGGCGACCAATGTGGACTGATGAGACCGTGACGGACGAAAGACAAGACCACGTCACGCAAGATGCGTTTGAGACGGTCGATCAGTGTGTTGATGTAAACATAGAATTAAAGAAAACGAACCATTGCTCAGTGCTATGTGTTCTGCTTAGCACAACTTGGCCAAGCACCGCTAGATATATGTGTATTGGGGCCTTGACGGGGGGCGGGAAGGGGGAGATGAAATCCCTGACAATAATTATCTGACCTATATTGCAGGGACTACTTTCTGGCATGCAGTGAACCGGCCACCTTGATGGAGGAAGGACCTCACTGCAGGTTTCTAATGCATGAAGGTGGACTGAACAACGTCGGTTTGGTCTAAAAAATCTGTCGCTGCCTACTGCTCATATAGGAGGCTAGTGGCGATTTAAGCTAAGCTCAAGTTTTTAGTCCACCTTCTTGAGCTAAAGCCATATCTGTGTACCATGGAAAGATCATGGCAATATGTATCATGGAAAGATCATGGTAATTTTCCCTTTCCCAGCTGAGTATAGCCACTAAACCGTATTACTTACCCCATGAGACAGATCAGTCAAATGATTCACATTTTTGAATAATCTATACAATGTGCATGAATGCGAGATGGATAGATCAATTTACCACATTTGATAGTCAAAATACAAGCAAATATCACATAAAACAACCTTATGCACAACCAGTCATATGCCATAATTTTGTTGTTGTTTCGACTTTAAGTAGTGAACACTATCACTATTATATACAGCATCCCTTAGGTCAAAGTAAAAAAAAAAAGCAATCAGTTGGTGGGATGAAAAATTTTACTTGTATTTACGAAATTTAAATTTTTTTTAATTTGGGAAAGGGGGGGGGGGGGGATGTTGAAGACAAAGGTAAAGGTTTTAGTCAGGCCTAAAAAAATCAAACATTGGTGAGGGGAGCAGGGTTGCACATAAATTCTGAAAGAGAAGGAGTACCTGATACAAAAACTGAAAATTCAGGGTTTTTAAAAAATATGAGGAGAAATTCTCCGCTGTTCATGACTATTATACTCATATACTTGTTCTAATCACGAACAGCACAGACTTTGACCCTGTCTGAATTCTTTTGCCAGATTTTATTCTCAGGATGGATACAAAAACAGCAGAAGCAAATTACAAATTTGACTCTAGTGGTATGTGTGCCTCATGTGTGAAAAATCATGCAAAAGTTGACACCAACAAACTAGAAAGAATTCATTTCAATTAAATTCTGTGTTGAGGCGATAAGGGGATTGAAATTGTTTACCGATTTCGTGATTGGTCTAGTCTGCTTTTGAAGACCCCAACAGTTACATCTGTTGAAATAAATAAAAGGTCCTTCTCTAAAAAAAAAAAAAAAAGCATAACATGTTACGCTTGATGTCACACACTCACATGCAATATTTACTTATTACAACCAACAACAAAAAATCTTTATGCTAGAGATAGTACTTGTCTCACACATCAAAAACATTTTGTCTCTCATGTTTTTATTGGTTCATCACCAGTCAAACACCAGACAGTTCATGTGCTTGGCTATTTTTACTGCTATATGTGTACAGGAGATCCAAAAATGAACTCTCAACAGAATTACTTAGTGGCAGAGTACATATTACAGAAATGTTACTTACTAGGCTAAGAAGAGATAATGTAAAGTATATTTAGAAGTCATTTTATGGCATGATGTATACACATTTCTGTACAGATCAATTTTCATGTGTATCCCTTTTTCACTTTTTAATTTTAGTCACCAACAGTGGAGAATAACTCGAAGGTATATTTACCCCCAGAATTTGTTCACAAGCAGACTTACCGGCAGTTGAATTGATGCATTGCAAGGTCATTAATTATTTGATAAATAATCTGTTCACTTAACAAAATGCAGTCTCTAAGGTTCCCTTTCGTTCTGCTGAGTTTCTAAAAATAGCACTTAGTTGGCTGTATCATACCAACACCAACGACATACCCTATGACACTCCTTCCAGTTGCAGACTTACTTTTGTGTTTTCATACCCCTTACGAGTCGCAATATCTGTTCACACCCTGTTAGCCAATCCTCGTTACACGATCTGGCACTTTCTTGCATGAAATAACCCAGTTTTATGCCCTATGCAACCCCGAGGGGTTCTTAATCAAATTCAATTCATCGTGATTGTAAATTCCGGAAGTCTTCACAATCACATACATTTCTGCACCTGCAAAGTGCAAAAGATATTTCCTAATACTAAGTGGCAGCATGTACCGGATGCTACCTATTCAGTATTGACCTGCGAATTACCAGTTAACACAAACACTGATGTCAATACCTGTATAGGCAGTCTGGGTAGACTTAAAATAAAAGGTTGGATCCCGAAGGTGCATCTTCGGTTTAGCAACACAGCAGGTAATGCCATGGTTTTGCGCTGATATGATACGATACAAATACCTTTATTGTCCCAAGATGGGAAATTTGTTTGCAGTGGAATTTTTGTAAAACAATTGTAAAAAAACAACAATAATAATAATAATACCGTTATTATATAGGCGCTTTTTCTCAATTTTGGGCGAATCGACTCAAAGCGCCGCGAACTGAAACCCAACACGCACACTCACGTAACAGACACGGATTTACGCCATTTAAGACAAACACAGTACAAGACAGACGAAGGGCCAGTTCAGCTACTGAAGTTACAGTGATTTTTGATCCTTGTATTTGAAATTTGTAAAGTGGCCTGAAACCGGTACCAAAGTGTGTGTGTGTGTGGGGGGGGGGGGGGGGGTTGAAGAACCGGAGTACCCAGACAAAGAACCCTCAAATGACTCAACAAATGTAAACATAAAACAAATGGCTAGGAAGTAAGATTCAAATGACTCATCAGGACCATGTGCTCATTTATATAGGCCAGCTGACAGTGTAAAGCGACCTGCTCCAGGCAATAAAGACACAATAGTGTGCAATATCTCCTTCATGTTCTTAGTATGCCTTAAAATGATGCTTGACAACAGGACCAACTTAATCGATAAAGTTCAAAACTAAAATGAAATACTTTTCTGTTCTTCTTCTCATTCATGCAACAGGCGAGATTGACCGAATCACACCAGGGGCAACAGAAAACTTGTCAGTATTACTTGTGCCTACTAAGGACTGTGACACTGACAGGAAGGGTAAAAATGTCTTAGTCCTCGCAAAACAACTTTAAGAACTTCTTGTATTGGCAACTTTTTGCAAAGTCCACCCTAAAGCAGATCGCCTTAAAAAAGCGCACTATCCGGGGGTCACTTTTTGTGCTTACAGGGGAGGCCTTACAGTTACACATTTTTGTGAGGTGTCTATGTAAAGGAACACATCTTACCAATGACCCTCAGGGCCTGTGCTTTCCTCTTGTCACTACTACGCTGACTCGCTGGACTCCTCACCCCCCCGGGGAATAGGGGGGTGGGTGTTCCAGAATCCCCGGAAACACTCCCCACCCTTCTCAAGCTACCCCTGCTCAACCCTTGTAGTTGGTCAACCAAATAACTTAGAAAGCATGACATAAGAGGCCCTCAGCTCGGATTTAATATTGTCTGTCATGGGCACGGCCAGCATGACATAAAATCCATCCCAGGCGTTCTAAAGTCTGTTGCATACTTAAAACACAGCAGGAACAAGTTCAATTTTTCTCAAGATTTGTCCATCCCAAGGACAGATGGCCTTTTATTTTTGTCCGCCCCTGGTAACTTAACATTTGTCTGTCAAATATGAAGAATTTTCTGTTAATGGATAGACTGAAAACTCATCTAATATTATCACTGACCACCACTGCAACAAGTCTGATAAACATTTGGTCAAGATGCCAGTCCAAGGCATTTATTAATGCTTTCCCAACCTCCTGTGACCTTTGATTTTTCATGAGTCACCATCTTTGTATGCACTGAAGTCTTATCCTCAAACATCTCTGCACGCAAGTAGAAATGACCACAACTTTACTTTCACTTCTTACATTTCATTTAAAGGTATTTTTTTCCATGATGCACCACTATACTTACAATTTCAGATTCATTTACCATTAGGCCAACATACAGCAAGCACTGATTTCAACTTTCAAACCTAAGTCTCATACAATGTTAGTGTGAGTTACTGTACATATATGTTTTGAGGGACATGGCTGTCTTTTGACTGTTGATGGGGCATGTGATTCCTTACTGTTATACGCAATCCTTGTTCCTAATGGCATCACTTTATATCCCTAGGAGTAAGGCTACGTGTAGCAGACAGGCACGCAAATTTAACTTCTGAGTGACCAACAAATGCACCTGCCTACTGTGATAAAATTTTTAGCATGAAAGCAAGAAACATGGTTCTGGATCAACTAGTTTAACCTTCAAAAACCACAGCTCATGTGATGGACCAACAATGAAGCATAACTTTAGATTTAGTTCTTGGGAAGCGTTAAATCATGACTGAAAATTCTAAGATGAAGATTGGTTTTTTAACCCTTATTATTTGAAATACACCAGTGTGTGAAATAAGTTTGACTAAAATAGTTTAAGGGTAGTGCCAGAATAGCTTGGCACCTCTAGGCGCCAAGCTATTCTGGCACTACCCTTGAACTAAAGCCATTGGTCTACATCCTTATCTGTAATTTAATTAAGTACTATAATGCAGCTTGCATATGGCAGTGTACAAATTTGAAGCTTTTAGCCTCAGTATATGGGTTAAGACTGTGGGTATCACTATCGCAACATCAGACGCAAGTGCAAACCAACTGATTTTTTAAAATAAATTTTAACTGGCTGGTTCAGTGATTGTATAAAATTATCAGTGCAATAATATTAATAGCTTACAGATTTGTTTCCATAAACAAATTCAAACTCTGTATGTCACTTTTAACAAGATTGTGTCACGGTAGCAACACTACTTGATGAGGTGATCTGGACTGTAACTAAGATGAAGGTGCCGACATCAGTTTCCCACTATGATAGAACAGTAGAGGTAAACAGTGAGGCCATTTACACTTGCATACCAACCCAGGTTAAACCTGAGTACAACCCGGGTGCCAGAGCATTTACGCTTGACCCAACTCGGGTTGGAGTAGGGTAGGGTTTAACCCTGGTCTGAAGCAGGGTTGAACCGGGGTTGGATCTAAACCGCATTCCATTACACTGTGCATGTTGCAAAAAAAATGGGGACATGACATCACTGGTACTGGTAGGAGTTACAGTATCTTTGACACAACAGATTCCATAGGCGATTGTGCACATTGACAGTGAACGTGAGTTTACGGCTTCTCATCCGTGTCTGGGCTGAAGATGCTCATTACACTATTACAGTGGAGTCCGATTAACACGAATTTCTGGGGATATGGAAAAATCACTTCGTGTTAAATGTATTTCGTGCTGACCAATTGTGGCCTCAAAATTGATCACGGCCCTCAAGGAGAAAGTGTGTAAGAGATGTGTGCATGAATGAGTACAGGGTTAAAAGTGTACCTTATCGTACTTTATATCAGGGCTTGTAATGGTCTGGAGTTAAAAAAGAGGAAATTTGCCGGGGTCCAGCTGCTCTTCCAAAGCCACACAACCACGGGGCCCATATTTGATTTCCGACTGGCACACTATACAAAAGGCTGTTCCATTTCTTGAGATCTTACTCAAATATTGTCCTAGTCGTTCATCAACCACATCTTTTTCCATCCATTCCCACCTGCATGCGTTTTTCACACCTTTATCATCAACTGCATCGCGACGCTGAACAATGCGTCTTGCATCCATTTTACCGGCTGCGCTTCAGACACGCGCATACGCAGTTCCGTGCTTCCATTTGACTTGAGGACACGCACAACAAACTTTTTCATTGGAGGAAAATCGTTGTCAAACTTTCTCGGCGAAATTTTTTTTTTAATAGCGGAAATTTGTGGAACCGCGGAAAATTACAAGCCCTGTTATATGCTTACCAGTTACCTAAAGCTCGCTAGGAAAACACAAGGAAACGTGTACAGCTCATGTATTTAATGTAAAATCCATCAGATAAAATCCATAGTAAAGTAAAATCTATCAGGTAAAAGCAAGACAGGCTGAAGTTCAATCCCGCATCAGTAAAAGCAACACAGGCACAGTCATTTAAAAAATGCCATGATCCAAGTCTTTCTTGCGTTATTGACAGCCATTGTAGAGAAACAATCGTGGATCTCATTAATCTTTGTCATTAGATCACTGTCACCGACATCACTTTGAAAAAATAGTCTGAGTATTCCTGCGGCCTCTCCCGCTTCTCGCAAAGACGGTACACACGGTGGACACCAATCATCCTCGTTGTCAGAGCCATCCTGATTGGCTGACTTTTCCGTAATTTATATCCATAATGGTCAATTTTGTATGTTTGTTTTTTCACTGCAAGTGTAATCAACTGCTGTTTTTTCTTTGGGGTAGCCATGATCGGTGGTTAACTGAAGTGAGGGAGTGTTGGGTTGTGTTGGTACACGAATGATGCAACATGAATACAGTTCAGAAACGCTAGCCAATGAGAAGATGGACTACAACAGCCGAAGGCTATTCAGCCAATCACAGACTAGAGTTCGCTCAGATTTGTGTCATGTGTACTACAGCGCGAGAGCGACACATGCAGTGCCCCTTTCATGAATTGGTTTTCAGTGTTTGAGAATGGAATCTGTGTTCGTGTTAAACAGGGGAATAATAGTGAAATTGCCCTGGTTGGAAACCAAAACCAGCTTCGTGTAAAGTGAAATTTCGTGTTAAGCATTTTGTGTTATCAGTGAAATTTTAATACAGAATAAGAAGGCTGTCAGCCGGGAATGCAAAAACGGTTCGTGTTGACCAGAAATTTGTGTAAAGCTTGTGCGTGTTAACTGGACTCCACTGTACATATGTTTGAAGCCCAACTTGCCTCCAGATCATGACAGAGACAAAACACTTCTGATAATAAAATAAGTGGTTTCCGAACCATCCATGTAAAAATGTAAAGCGCTGCTAACATTGTCATAAAAACTTACGAAAACCTTCCTTTTTTTATGAACTTTGCTATACGAGTAGCTTGAATCTTATGTTCAAGATCACTTCTCTCTATGCCGCACAACATAACAAATAATTAAAATAAAAAGAAACATGGTAACCATCTAGAGCCAAAGAACATCACAGCAACGTAATGTGTTGTCTCGTGGAGGGTGCCATGATGCATCCTAAGATGCTTTGTCGCGTCATGTGGGCGTGTCAACCCTGGTTCCAAATGCAAGTGTAAGTGCATCAACCCAGGTTCAACCCAGGCTGAACTTAGTCGCGTTCAACCCGGGTTGCAAGTGTAGACGGCCTCAGTAACATTCGCAGTAATGTGTTGCGCTTTGTTTAAACAAGTCCAGGGTGCAGTGAATCAATACAAAATCGGACTGAGAATAAACTTCTGCTGATTTATTTTAGCATTCAGAAACCTTAAACTACATCTTGAATAGCATTAGCAATGAAGCTCTTTCCACCAATCACTTCTTTCCAAAGGGAACTATTTTCCAAATGGAGCTGACGAATTTCTTTCAGTGTTGATTGTAAGAATCAAACAAAAATTTGAGCATATTTTGTGACATAATATGTACCCAAAATATATCCAACCTGACGACGCCATTATGACATGCATGGCTGAATGGAAGTTCCTTGATCTCACTCACAAACACTATGGCTAAGAACACGTGTTGCATAGTCAAAATCATACTTACTGTGGTGCTTGTCGGCGAGAAGGATAAGCGAGTTCGAGATGTCTCTTCGTCGGTAGAAACACATAACTTTGGCCTCAACATTTCCATTTGGGGTCTGAAAGTAACCAAGTACCCAAGTTAGTCAATCAACACGCGGTATGACGAGAATCGAACCGTTCGTGTTCCAACTTCAGTTGAAACACACAAAACAATCGGCGAAAGGAATAAACAATATCCCCCAAAACATCTTTTACTTACTTTATTGAGTTCTTCTATCCGTCTGATCAGGTAAGGTGAAGTTGATGATGTTTCAAAGAAGACATAATCTGAAAATAAAAGTGAAGCCCTTCAGTCTTTGTGTGCTTTGTAAACACATGCCAAATTCACGAGCCGACAAAAAATAGTCCGCCAATTTATGATTTGTTTGATTAACGTGCAAATTATAAGGAAATGAAGAATTGAGACATGCCAAGAACAATATTTATATACAAATGAAAGCAAAGAGGCGAAAAAAACTGGCAGTTTTACAAGAGGATTTTGAAATATTTCACAGTAAAAATTTGAAGCGATCGAAAGACCGCATCACCTGCTACTCCTTCCGCCAAACATCTTTCATCGGTAATTTAAACTTAAATTTACAGAGAACGTAAACAATTTGGCCATTAAGCATACATTATCATTACATATTATTCACCTAATGTCTATGAGAGGCAGTAAATTAATCCTGAAAAGCTAAAAACGTTTATTTGCATTACAGTGTATCATGCCGCGGCCAGCAAGTGTGCTATCCACACTTCCCGCAGCCTTCGCCGATCTGTACGTTGACTTACCTCCGACTCTGTACATATTTGCCGCCATTTTCGCATTTATATTCGTCAAGAGTTGTCAAATATCAACATTTATAATCCGTGATCACTGAAAAACTATTCGCCGAGCCAGCGTTTTGAAAGGTCCTGTGCGGTCAACCCCCACAGAGAGAGATCATGGAGTCGCCATTTCTCGGACCTACTGTCTTCCTCCTCTTTTCACACGTGACGTCACACGTCCTTCGGCAGCTCTCAGGTTTTCACTCAATCAGTCAAAGCACACTCGGTTCAATGACGAGTGTGAATGCCTCTACTAGAGACAATTGAGGGTGTTAAATCGCAGTTCTGTTGTAGCCTATATAATAAAAACAGCTCAGTCCAAAGTACTGAATTTATAGCTCAGTACTTTGTCTTTGACAACTGAAGTTATGCCACTTGCCAGGTGGCCGCCTAGTTCTAATGCCGGTTCGTTTTACTTCAGGCTAATCAGCTGTGATCAACTCATGTTAACTTGTGAAACAGCTACTATTTGAAGATAATACAAGCATTTGAACAGGGGAGCGGTTTTGTTTTATTTCCACGGACTGTAGTGACGTAAGCGTATTTTTTTGCAGTTAGTTATTTAGGCATTTAACAAATTAATAATTTTCTTTAAAAAAAAACGCTATTGTGCATCTCTTATTTAGAAAGTAGTAACAGCCGATGGAAAATAATATTACTCCGCCACGACAGAGTAGAAAAAACTTGGTAACTTAGCAACTCGTGACGTCAAACCGCACAACATCTTTCCTCATGCGCAAGAAAATAGTTCCGTACACGACAGCGTGCAAGCAAGATCTACGTTATGCATCCTAGGAAGGCCACCCTATGGCCAAGTGCAACCAAGAAGTCGGACTAGGGCGTACCTTCCGGCACCGGCATGGGACGTCTCCAAGAGTCCCCCTAACAACTTACGAAGAGATAACATCCAGAAGTTTTATCAGTTAATGTTTTATCTCCATTTAAACTTACTAAAACAACAATAAGACGCCAGCTATCAACATACCTATTTATAGAAATCGCATGCAGAGGGACCCCCTTCCGCGGTTTCTCAGTCCCCCCTCAGCCGCAAAACACCACTGTACCCTTCCCAACCACAGCTTCTCCGTCATCGGAGTGCACACTAATTAAGATGCTCTGCGGCACCACTTCAACGATGTATTTGAACTGAAAATATGTTTCATTTGTTGGTTTCGAATCATAGGTTAATTCGCATACATTACGGGCGCACGACATGATGCAAAAGCATACCGCACGGATGGATCGGCAAATCGATCCGGCAGTGCCGTACAGCGCTTGGACACATAGTCGACCATTTCACAAACGTGTACGTTATCCATTCCAATCACCGTAGCGAGTCTACGAATGCGCACCGATATGGTACATTACAAAGACTCGCCTACCGCCTGCCTGTACAAAGTGCACGCTCGCACACGCGAGACCAAAACCATATCAACAAATGTTACTTCTCCACCCCCACCCCCCCACCGGGCCCCACCCCCTCCACCTCCCCCCACCGCCTCCCGCTTCCCGCTCTGTCCCCGCTCATACCACCAACGCCCGCCAAGTCACATTGTTCTGCAGTGAAAAATCCACTGGGGCTCTTTTTTGGAACCCGTACAGGGCCCCTTGAAAACTCGAGGGAATGAGTGCTGTATCGACCGCTATCGTATTCATCCTTCTTTCCTTCATTCGTGTACAGTGGTGGCTGTTGGAGTGGGGAAGACGAGCGGAACACAAAGAAGAGCTCGTAAAGTAGAAGTGTACAGTGACTTGCTCGCTTTTCCGAATCACCAGTGATCTCGGTCTATGCTATGTCAAAGTGTACATGTGACCGAGTGTCCGACTGAAGCAGCATTCTTCTGTCCATCCTTTGATTGCACGCGTCAGTTTCCGTGGCTGTAGCCACGTTAACCGCTAGTCAGTCACGGCCATAGTTACAGTAAATTTAGTAATCAATCAGGATCTTCCTTTTATTCTGCGTTCATTGTTTTGTGTGTTGTGTGTGTTTGTGTACGGTATCAGTGACGGTAGGGCCAACACTAACTGAAATACTGAAAAACTGACAGACCTTAGACACGAAACCCGCACCGAATGGACGACTCGTTCGGCCGCACTCACTCTCTCTCGGCTCTGCCAGGACACATGTTTGTGTGTCTGTGTGCTTAATAAATATGAGGAACTAAACAGTCGCTGCGCGTATTGCCAAGGTTTTGGGCGAGTTCGCCGTACTGACAGCACGTCACCTCATATAGACGTTCTGTCACAGTTGCAACGAGTGACAGAGTCCGAAATAGCTCAGCCTCGGCGGTTAAACGTCGGAGCAGGAGAGCGAAGGGAATCGCCGGGTCGTGGGTTCGAATCCCGTCCCGGCCCCGGTAGCTGGACTCACAATCCAGGGGAAAAAAACGGATTGGTTCAATAGCATGTCCGTTGAACTTGAGGTCCGGCCTGGTACTTGAAATCAAAGTGGCATAGTTGGAGTGCGCCTGAGTTGATCAGTGTTCAGGTCGAACTCCATAGGCAATACTGAGATTTCCCTGTCCCCCCCATAACCCGCCCGTCAGGGCCGTCCATTATCCACTTCGGTGCCGGCCTGTACGTTAAACACGAAACTAATCAAACAAGCAATCCGCAGTGACGCAGCCCGCACAGAGACGCCCGTGGGGTGCCGGCGGTGGGCACTTCGGCCGGTAGAAGTTCAGTGAGTGGTGACAAGTGATAGGGGTGGGGGTCTATGATCATGATGGAGACGGTATAACGGATACGGTATAAAGATATTGCGTTACTGAACTCATTCCGTGTGTGATCGTGTCATGTGCACATGCATAACCAGTGTTTTTGTAACTATTTGGTTTTGTTCTTTTATTTTATTTATATTTATTTATTTTATTAATTTGTATACTATAGTTTATGTTTGCATTACGATGTATTAAAAAAAAAATTGTAAAGCGCCTAGGCTCCGTCAGACGGTTAGGCGCTATATAAATACCCATCAGTTATTATTATTCGAGACGTGCCGCGGCCTCCGCCGGATACGTGGCTTCTCAGTGCCGCGTATCCGGAGGCGGCACGTCTCGAATGAGTTAACCTCCTTTTGCCAATGCAGCCGGCAACGGTAGCTTGTTTCAAGTACTATGACTGATACGCGGTACCAGTGACTGCACACGATGCCATAATAACAGGGCTTAATGCAACGGTACTACTGATACCATCAGGCACCCCGTACAAATCATGTGAAATCATAGGTATATGGCGCGGCGGCGTCATGGCCCACTTGCAGAAGGCTGAAACTCAAAAGTGTGGCAAAACTGATATCGCGCCAACGACAATGATAACACGGGCGACCGCTGGGTTTCCTTTTCAAAGGAAATTCCAGCAAAGAAAGAACTTGAAGCTTAGAAAGAGCAATTGCAAGACAATTTATGGTATAATTAACATTTTTAAGCCGCGTCAGTTTCTTTTTGTCGAGTCTGACTTTCTATGCACTTCACTTTATACGGCTTGGCAGACACCTTAGTTTCAGGTCGGCATGGATTTCGTGGGCCGCTTTTTCGACCTGTAGATGAAGTGCATCAGTACTCAAGAAGACTGACTTGAAACCCGGTAGCTGAAGGTGTCAGCTTCCATGTCAGTATACTGAAAAGGCGTGAACTTAAACTCAGTCAACTGATCCAGCGTGAGTCTAACCTGTGACGGTGTATCAACCCAGGTCACTCATCGGGGAATCCATCCAGCATAGAGTTGAAGGCTGCCGCTACTCAACTGATCAAGTCAGCCATTACTAGACTCGGCGGCAAATCCGGTAGTTATGCAGTTGCTTTTACATGTTTAATACCGACTTCAGGCCTTTCCCAATGCGGCCGCGCACAGGTCATAAGGCCGACTTTGACCCGCGCACGGTCGGACCGGCTCGGGCCGACGGCGGGCCGATGGCTTTTGCGCACTGAACTGTCAATTGCCGCGTCAGTGAGGGCATTGCTCCGCATCACCGAGTCTCAGTCCGCGTACATGAACCGCCATGGCAATACTACTGGCTAGACAGCAGAGGCAGCACGAATCACTAGATGGTGATTTGCAGTAGCATCATCATGATGAGACTGACCACCCCTTCAGGGCTCCCGGACCGGCGCGTGGCGCCGGCCGCTCCGTGTCGACAAAAGAGATCCTGTGGACGTCCGGGCCTACCCACATGTCTGCCTAGAGCTGCACAACGCAGCAGCGGGCCGCTGGCCGAAGAGAACCGGCCGGCTTTGAGACTGACTAGGAAGGACTGACCTGCACGGCGGTGACCGGCGTAACTCGCCGAAGCATCGCTCATTCCCAGTGTGCAAACTGAAGGCCATCAGTCGGGTAGACGGCGTCGGCCGCCGTTAGCCCGCGCACGACTGCGCGGGCCAACGCGGGCGGCCGACGTCGGTCCGGCGATGGCTTTTTGCGCCGTTGTCCCCGAACGCTATACCCGGTCAACCTCAGAAAACTGAAAGAGCCAGTTCAAGTAGTGAGTGAACTTGATCGAAGCCGCATAGGGTCGAAAAGACCGAGGCCGGTCCTGCGGCAAGTTGCGAAGTCATCAAAGAAAACTAAAAGCATGAGGCGCGCCAGCTCTGCAATCCTCCTTCATCCGGCATCGAACATCGGGGGAAGGGGGGGGGGGGTGTCTGAACTCCCCAAAAGGGACTTTATTAATAGCATCTTAACTAATTTTGTTTTTTTGCTGGAGGGGCGGGGGGGGGGGGGTGCCGAACTCCTGCACCCCCTCCCCGATCTGCCCCTGTGATGTTAGCGGGTTGATTTTGCGTCAGTACACCATGCGATCTCGGGTCCATCTGGGGTCAGTACTACACTACGTGATCTTAGGTCGATCTGGCGTCAGGACACTCACTATACGATCTGGAGTCGGTAAATTAAGATCGACCTGGCGGCGTACACTATTATGACCCTATATCGAATAAAGTCCAAACTGCGTTATACATTAGCGATGACCTAGAATATTCATCACTAAATACGTACTCTATAACGAAAGATCTAAATGATATCTATATCAATGGGGCCGTGGTAAAAATTAATAATCAAAATACTTTAAATGTGATCTCCGTATATCTACCTAGAGGGCCAAAAGATGACAACACTGACTGGCTAAAAAATATTGATTCTCAGCAGAAAACTTCCTGTCAATGGATGGTCCTAGGAGATTTCAATGCTCATGCACTGTTCTGGGAGT
Source organism: Semisulcospira habei (assembly GCA_036245525.1). NCBI lineage: Eukaryota > Metazoa > Mollusca > Gastropoda > Semisulcospiridae > Semisulcospira > Semisulcospira habei. The sequence goes on along the minus strand of BTPG01000004.1, from coordinate 116,319,371 downwards.
CTGGATGTACGATAGTTACAAGCAATCGTCTAGTAGAAAATATTTCAGACTCTAAGTTAATCATTTTAAATGATGGTAGTATCACTAGAATCCCAGATGTTTATACTCATAAGGCATCTGCTCTTGATATATCACTAGTAAGCCCAACCCTGGCAACAATTTGCACTTGGATCACTGAGGAAGATTGTTTGGGAAGTGATCATCTTCCAATCATTATACAATTAAACGTTAAAGATAAAGATGAATATTGCCATATTGAGGACAGAATTCCAAAGTTTCAGTATGTCAATGCTAATTGGGAACTGTATGAGACGATCTTGCTGTCCCATAACATTGCAAGTATAGAACATGAGAGTATAGATACCTTTTATGGAAATATTACAAAAGCTGTTCTTTCTGCTCCGGAGAAGTCCATACCAAAATGCAAAGGAAAATCAAAAGGTAAATATTCAGGTAATGTTTGGTGGATTGGTTGATTGATTGTACATTGCTTAACGTCCCGACAGCAACAAGACTTTCTCAGGACGTGCCTGCACTGCTTGTGAAAAAGAAAACTAAACAGAACATTGAATGTATGTCGCCAGCCGGTCCAATACATTAAATAAACCTAACACATGGGGCCTAAATAAAGCAAAGACCATCTAGCAACACACATCCAATATCAAGCTACAGGCAGTGCAGACAGTAGGGAGAGTTTTAAAAAGGCACATACAGGTGAATGGACCAAGGGTAGACAGAAACACATGCCCCAGAATAGAGAGGAAAACCCACCCTGTGGGGCTGACCAGGGTGACCCTGGGAACTAAAAAGTAGTTAACCCCACCCAAGTCCCCCAGGGCAGACCCGGGTGGGGGATGTTTGGTGGAATAAGGAATGTAAACTAGCAGTAAATATTAAGAAGGTACACTTTAAAAAATGTTTAAGAAACAAATCTGAAGAGAACTTTAGGGAAATGAAGAAAACTAAAATACACTGTAACAGAATAGTGGCGAGAGCCAAAAAGATTCACTGGGCTGAGTTCTGTAAAAATGAAGTGTCTAAATCAAAAGATACATATAAGGTTTGGAGAAAAATATCAGAATTACAAAATGGATACAAATTACAAGTGTATCCAATCGCAGTAGAAGGCAACACATTTCCTAGTGCAGTAGATAAAGCGGAGGCCTTTGTTAATATGTTTGCAGAAAATAGTCTCACATCAAGTCTCAGTTTATCAAACATAAACCACAGAAGCCAAGAAGAAGTCAAAGCAGATTATCAAGATCCAGTTTCTAATCATTTCTCAGTATATCAATGCTCCAATTCAATATAATGAATTCCTAGATGTTTTACAGTCGTTTGCAAATACCTCTAGTGCAGTGGGTATAGATGGAATTTCTTACCAACTACTTTATCATTTACCTGAGTCGTGGAAAAAACAACTACATACATTTTACCAAAATGTTGGTTTAATGGATCTCTTCCTACTATCTGGAAGCAGTCAGTAGTAGTTCCAGTACTCAAATCGGGTAAAACACGTACATTGATTAGTAGTTATAGACCTATTTCACTAACATCACAAGCTTGCAAAGTAATGGAAAAGATTCTTTTAAATCGGTTATTTCATTACTGTGAAAAACAGGATATAATTCCAGTTCATTAAGCTGGTTTTCAGAAAGGTAGATGTACGACAGACCATTTAGTTAAACTCACAAATAACATTAAAAAACAATTTTCTAGAAGAAAAAGTATACTAGCAACCTTTTTCGACGTAAAAAAGGCTTATGACAGTGTTTGGCATGCTAGATTATTATACAAAATAAAACAGATTGGCATAACCGGGTTTATGTATGAGTACATTAAAAGCTTTTTGTCTGAAAGATTTGTCTGCACCAAAGTTGGTAAAAGTTATTCAACCTTTAAGAAAATAGATATGGGTATTCCGCAGGGATCAATAATTTCACCCTTTTTATTCACTGTGTTAATTTACGACCTCCCACAATCTCTCTCACAGGACACAACTGTATTACAATATGCAGATGATATTGCTATGTAGATAAACACTAATCTCAGAAAACGTACCCCAAAAAGAATCGTAGATTACGTTCAAAAAGTTTATCAGATTGAATTGGACAAATTATCAAACTATATGAAAGAAAATGGTCTAGAACTATCTGGGGAAAAAAACATGTCTAATGCTTTTCAATAATGGGGAAAGTGCTAAAACATTACCTAACTTATCCCTAAACGGGACGCCTTTAAACTACCAACAGAGTGTAAAGTTTTTAGGCGTACGTTTTACATCAAAATTATCTTGGAGAATTCATATTGAAGCCATATTAAATAAGGCAAGAAAAAGACTTAACTTGTTAAAAAATATAAACTCACAACCATGGAGTCAGGACATTAAAACTGTTTTACACCTTGGTACATCTTTAGTTCGATCAACACTTATCTATGGTCAGGAAGTCTACTTTACTGCCCCAGCTACACTTCTACAGAAGCTGCAAAGCATTGATAGTAAAGCAGTTAAATTAGCCCTTGGAGTGCCAGTTCATACTAATACTGTAAAAACCTACAAAGAAGCAGGTGTTCTGTCTTTATCTGACCAACGTAAATTAGCAACTGCAAAATACATTGTCCGAAGCCTGTCCGTCAAAAATTCAGTACGTGAAGACATATTTTTAGATGCAGATGTGGATTTCCCGAAGAGAGCGCAAACCATCCCGTATCTTTTACCTATACGTAACTATGTCAAAGATGCTATAGAAAACTGCAATATAGATATCAAGACTATTCCCGTTTTACCAGTAACACCTACTATACCTCCCTGGGAACATATTAATGCTACTTTCGATATAGATTACACAGATTTGAAAAAAGATGAGGATGTGAACGTTTTAGCAAATTTAGTGAAAGAAAAATTGCAGACAACATATTTTAAACATTTGAAAATTTTCACAGATGGGTCTGTCTTAGATTCTTCAGACTGTGGTGCAGGCTTTGTTATTCCTGATCTCAAAGTGAAGAAATCTTTTTATCTTGGTAAAGGATTTTCTATATTTACGTCTGAACTGTATGCGATTCTCATGGCACTAAATTTTATTCAACTTCTACCTTATGATATATTTAACATTTTGATCTGTGTTGATTCTAAATCTGTCCTATACAGTCTAAAAAGCTGGGATTGTAATACTAGAAAAGACTTAGTGTATGACAAAACAAATTATGAGCTGTATTATGTCCAGAGGAATAGGGATCGATTTTCTTTGGATACCGTCTCACTGCGGAATTTATTGGAATGAAATTTGTGACAGACAAGCAAAAAAAAAAAAAAAAAAAGATATAAATAGAGAAAACTCAGCAGTTTGTAATAATATGCAATTATCTCTACATGAAATGTACTCTGTGCTAAACAGTTTTTTTTCACAAAGATGATATGAAATATGCTTATCATGTTCCTCCTTTTTCAGGGAAAACAGCTTCGTTGATATACAAGTTAAGACTCAATTATTGGAAAACAAAATTCGCAAAAGACATCAAATGCGAGTGCTTATGCCCCATCTCTGTTAAACATATAATCTGTGAATGTCCTATAATACTGAATCTGTTGACAAAAAA
>BTPG01000004.1:116147505-116315540 GCA_036245525.1 Semisulcospira habei | reverse complement strand
GTCTAATATCACCAATGTGTGCAAAGACGTTAAATAAATTCCTGATCCTGATCCTGGCGGCGTACACCAAAATGACTGAACCCTATGCAAGCGATGCATGATGTACAAGTCATTTTTGTGTGCCATACGTACAACACTGACCGGCCGGCCGGCGATCACACACACAAACACACACACCCCACCCACCCCCACACCCCGGACAGCATCGTCAACCTTTTAACCGCACTTCCGAGAAAAACTGAGCACCACTCAACCATAAGAGGTATCTCTCTTGGCTTGACTTCGCGAACGAAGATTTTATAGGAGTTGCCCACGACGTCTGCAGGCTTGTTCGTGGCTGCGGAGGCCAATCCGAGACAGGCAGGTTCGACCGCAGTGGCTGCAGGGGAAGGTATGGCCAGGGTTCTGAGCTGCGGCATCTCTGTTTTTTCTCCTGAGCCGCTTGTCCTTAAGGCTAGCTCTGTGAGAGTCCTCAAAGGAGACAGCTGCCTTGTAAATGGTGGAGCGCCAGGTGTCACGGTCCGCAGCAAGCGAAGACCACTGGTGGTGGTCGATTTGGCAGGCACTAAGTGACTTCTTGAGACAGTCTTTGTATCTCTTCTTTGGTGCCCCTCTGTCACGGTGTCCAGTAGCAAGCTCGCCGAACAGGGTGATCTTTGGTAGGCGATGATCCTCCATTCTGGAGACATGCCCCGCCCAGCGGAGCTGTGTCCGCAGCAGCAAAGCCTCGATGCTCACAGTTTCAGCCTGTTCAAGGACCTCGACGTTAGTGACATAGTCACTCCAGTGAATGCCCAGGATGGTACGCAGGCAGCGCTGGTGGAAGCGTTCGAGGAGTCGTAGTTGGCTGCGGTAGAGGGCCTAGGACTCGGAACCATACAGCAGGGTGGTGAGGACCACAGCTCTGTACACGCTGATCTTGGTGCCTGTTTTCAGCTGTTGATTGTGCCACACCCGCTTGAAAAGTCGCCCGAAAGCGCTGTTCGCTTTTGCCAGCCTGCTGTCAAGCTCCTTGTCCAGCTTGGCGTCCGACGTGATAATGCAGCCAAGGTAAGTAAACTGGTGCACTGACTTTAGTTCAGACTCGCCAATGGTGATGTGAGGAGGGCGATAAACTGTCTTGGGTGCCGGCTGATGGAGGACCTCTGTCTTTTTCAGACTGACCTCGAGTCCAAAGAGCTGGGCAGCATCTGCGAAGCAAGACGTGATGCGCTGCAGGGCTCTCTCTGTGTGTGCAACGAGGGCAGCATCATCAGCAAAAAGCAGCTCACGAATCAGTTGGTCTAGGGTTTTCGTGTGGGCCTGCAGTCGTCTGAGGTTGAACAGGCTGCCATCGAGACGATACCTGATGTACACTGCATCGTCATCATCGAGGTCCACTGTGGCCTGCTTCAACATCATGCTAAAAAAGATGGTGAAGAGGGTTGGTGCCAGCACGCAGCCCTGCTTTACGCCGTTGAGAATAGGGAATGGTTCTGAGAGGTCATTGTTGAGTCTGACCTGGCCTTGCTGGTCCTCGTGTAGCTGGACAATCATGTTGAGGAACTTTGGGGGACAGCCAAGTCGCTCCAGGATCTGCCACATGCCTTGCCTGCTCACAGTGTCGAACGCTTTTGTTAGGTCGACAAATGTTACGTACAGCCCTTTGTTCTGCTCGCGGCACTTCTCCTGTAGCTGTCTCAGCACAAAGACCATATCGGTGGTGCTCCTGTTTGCTCTGAAGCCACACTGGCCCTCTGGGAGTTGGTCTTCAGCGATGGCAGGTACCAGCCGATTCAGGAGCAGCCTTGCAAGGATTTTCCCAGCAATGGACAGCAGGGTAATTCCCCGATAGTTGGAACAGTCAGACTTCTCGCCTTTGTTCTTGTACAGGGTGATAACGACTGCATCACGGAGATCTTTTGGTAGTGTTCCTTCCTCCCAGCAGCAGAGAAAGAGGTCATGGAGCTTGTTGTGCAGTGCTGTGCCTCCATGTTTCCAGACCTCTGGCGGTATTCCATCAATGCCTGCTGCTTTGCCACTCTTGAGCTGGTGGATGGCTGTGAGGGTCTCTTCAGCGGTGGGCGGTTCGTCCAATTCAACCTTTACTGGGAGGTGTGGGATTTGTAGGACGACTGCTTCTTGAACAGTGCACTCAGCGCTGAAGAGGCTCTGAAAGTATTCCGACCAGCGGTTCAAGATGGAGGTATTATCTGTGAGGAGTGCCTGGCCATTCGCGCTTCGCAGGGGACTTTGTACCAGGTGCCTGGGGCCATACACTGCTTTCAGTGCTTCGTAGAAGCCCCTGTAGTCACCATTGTCAGCACAAAGCTGGGTCCTCTGTGCAAGTCTGGTCCACCACTCATTCTGGAGATCTCTGAGCTTGCGCTGGAGACTGCTGCAGACGAGGCGGAAGGCAGACTTCTTCACAGGGCATGAAGGCTGGGCTAGGTGGGCCTGATGGGCGGCTCTTTTTTTTTGCTAGGTGTTCCTGGATCTCTACATCGTTTTCGTCAAACCAGTCTTTGTTCTTCTTTCTGGCGAAACCCAAGACTTCTGCAGAGGATTTTGCAATAGCAGTTTTCAGTTGTTCCCAAAGTGTTTCAGGGGAGGAGTCTACTTGGTCCGCTGTGTCTTTGAGCCTGCGCTGTAAATCTGTCTGAAAGGCAGCTTTCACATCGTCACGCTGAAGGCTGGCAACATCAAGCTTTTTCTTGGGGGGCCCCCATTTCTTGGGTTTTGGCTTGAAGTGGAGCCTGAGTTTGCAGCGGACAAGGCGGTGGTCAGTGTGGCACTCTGCGCTGGGCATCACTCTGGTGAGGAGGACGTCACTGCGGTCCCTCTGACGCACTAGGACATAGTCGATAAGGTGCCAGTGTTTGGAGCGAGGATGCATCCAGGTGGTCTTTCGACTGTCCTTTTGCTGAAAAGTAGTATTGGTGATGACCAGTTGCTGCTCCGCACAGAACTCCAACAGTAGGCGGCCATTGTCATTGCAGTTCCCCACGCCATGCTTGCCGAGGACTCCTTTCCAGGCTTCAGAGTCCTGGCCCACTCTGGCGTTGAAGTCGCCAAGGATGATGACTTTGTCGTCTGCAGGGGTACTCTGTAGGAGGCTGCGCAGGTCAGTGTAAAACTTGTCCTTTTCAGCAGGCTCTGCCAGGAGGGTTGGGGAGTACACATTGAGAAGGGTGACGTGCTGCTGGTGTCTCAGTGGGAGGCGCATGGACATGATGCGGTCTGAGTGGCCCGTTGGTAGGTTTTCCAGCTTAGTCGCAATGGATGTCTTGACCATGAAACCCACGCCTGAAAGCCGTCTTTCTGATGCAGGCCTGCCTGACCAGTAGAGGGTGTACCCAGCACCAAGTTCTTGGAGGCTGCCTTCGTCCGGAAGGCGTACTTCGCTGAGCGCGGCGATGTCGATGTTTAACCTCCGCAATTCATGGGCAATGAGGGCGGAGCGACGTTCAGGGCGTCCGCTGTCTGCTTTGTCGAGCATGGTTCGGACGTTCCAGCATGCTACGTTGAGTCCGGTCGTGGTCGTCATGAGAGTGGATCCGTTATTCTTTCTTGTTTTTTGACCGCAGGAGAAGATGCCCGTTGACCGCGGCTAGCCAACTGGGGTTGCGAGGGGACGAGCTTTGGTTAGGCCACCTTTTCTAGGCCCCTCTCCGTGTGGAGCAAGCAGTGCTGTCCCTAGAGAAGGCTGCTTGGTCGTTCAGGGTGTGCCGAGTGATGTTGTCATCCCCAGGTCAACATCAGGCGACCAATATCCTGAACCGCCTGCTTGCAGGTTTGAGACTGCGGCTTCCAGTGACATCTTTCACCTGCCGTTTCGCCCCTCGCCCGTCGCTACAGGACTTGGAATGGTCAGTGTCATGGTCCGTGGACGTTCCTAAAGCCTGCGCGGTGGAGCATTTTGGTGGAGTGCAGTGTGCGCAGTACTGGCCCCACCCTTTAAACCCTTGGTTCATCTGCCATGGCCTAGCAAGCTGGGACGATGGCATCGAGGTCCTCGGGTCGTAGGTTTTATATCAGACTGTCCTTGTCCTACTCTCTGGCTCAAAAGCCGCCTTCCCCGGAGACACGGGGGCTTTGATGTCAGGGGTTTCCTCCCTTAGCCTTTCCGCAGCCAAGCGGCCAGGCCTGCAAGGCAGCAGGCGACTCGTGGAGGGCGGGGTCGTCTATGTCCCGTGCAGATGTGAACATCTGCCCACTGACCACATAAGAGGTATAGATCCACATGAACCCCCGAGGTTGCGGGGGCTCATTATAATCTGTGCCTCTTACGGAAACTGCTTTTTATCCTTGTTGCTTTGACGGCTCGGGATACTGATGCGACTTTGATTTAAAAACCGCCACAATCCGAGTTTCCCGGCAGTGAAGGAGTTAAATGAGGTCACTGTTACCCTTTATCTTCAATACGCGACTTATACTGACGAGCAAAAGAAATGCGACATTTTCGGAATCAAAAGTGTTTCCCGCGGCGATTCCTAAAATGTCGCATCACTTTCTTTGGCTCAGTACACAATTACTTTCAAGACTCGCACGACATACTGAGGCATAACTACCTTTTTCACATAAATAAATTATATATATATATATATATATATATATATATATATATATATATATATATATATATATATATATATATATATATATATATATATATATATATATATATATATATATATATATATATATTACGACGCCGTCTTCCACTTTCCACTTGTCAATAACTGACTTTCCTCGCCGTGACTGAAGTGAAGGCCTTTGTCGCTTACACGGCGTAAAAAGTCAATAACTAACACCGTTGGTGACGACCCGGGACGACCACAGCAAACGCCGGGCGACACGGGATCGATCTGGTACACGTCAAAGTGACCCTATGACTGATCGTGCGTCGGGATCCCAAGTATACTAATGGTGAAAACTTAAAGGCCACCCCCTTGTGTCATTGTTTATATTCGCAAGTACGCTAATAAAATGCAATGTGTCTTTCGATCTAAATGGGTTAAACGTTGACCTTAGACAGTCCACTGTACAGTGAATAACAGACAACAATTCATCAATTTCAACTAACGTGTCAAATGCACGTGAAACATCGTCAGTTTTTGTGAAAAGCTGTGCGATATTGGCAAGCGTACCAAAGGCAGGCAGGTGGGAAAACTCGGTGAAGTCGTGATGCACGTGCTAAAGGGGTCAGCCGTGAACACTGAGCACTTCTGTTTCGCTACAAATACCGGTACAGTATGGGCATAATTGTCACTTTCCTAACCATGCCACCACGACGAAGCCTAACGTCAGTAGATCAAGGCCGCGGCCGGATCAAGGCCGCGGCCGGGCGCTAGCACGGCTGAAGGATGGAATTTCCGGACGAGAAGTTGGGAGACGTCAGTCTTGGGGTGTCCCATTCAGCGATCCAGAGGCTGCTGGCACGATTCCAAGAAACTGGAAGGGCAGAACGACGACCCTGCTCAGGACGCCCGCGCTACACCAGCAGAAGGGAGGACAGATATCTCTGTGTGGCGGCTCTACGCGACCGAACTGTCACGTCAACCACTCTGGCACGTCAACTGATGCAAGCTGCAAACGTCAGCACAAACACAGTCTGCCGACGTCTGCGCGAAATTGGCCTGGCTTCAAGCAGAGCAGCAGTGAGAATACTCCCCCACTCCAGCTCATCGCAGAGCCCGGGTTGCCTGGTGTCGCCGTCAACATGAGGTGGAACAGACTCCAGTGGACTCGGGTTCTGTTTACTGATGAGTCACGGTTCACTGCGTCCTTCAACGACGGTAGGGTGAGGGTCTGGAGACGCCAGGGCGAGCGCTTCACGGATGGATGCGTCCAAGAGGTGGATCGCTACAGAGGAGGCTCAGTCATGATCTGGTCAAGCTTCAGCAGGGAAGGCAGGACCTGCCTCCACGTCATCCGAGGCACCCTGGAGATTGTGCAGCCCCTCATCTAGCCAGCTCTCCAAGCCATAGGCGACAATGCTGTTCTGCAGGACGACAACGCTCGACCTCATCGCGCCCGTGTGGTGGACGAGTGCCTTGAGCAACGGGGCATCACGAGGATGGAGTGGCCAGCTCGTTCACCTGAACTGGCTCCCATCGAGCACCTCTGGGACGTGTTGGGGCAACGTTTAGTCAGCAACTACCCCCCACCTCAAGGCGTACCCCAGCTGAATCAGTTCCTGCATCAAGAGTGGGAAGCGATCCCACATGTTCTCCGAACCCTGGTGAACTCCATGCGTCAACGCTGGCTGCAAACGGTGGGTACACTCGCTACTGACTGGGCCAGTCTTGTGTGACTTTTCAAATGAGGGGGTGGGTGAACATTCTAACATACTGCTGTTGTTACAATTGCTTGATTGACTCAAAAGATAAATGAAATTGTTACTGAATAAGTTAGCAAAGTACTGACTCCAAGTATTGTTACATTATTTGTGTGGTGTTGTCGGTGCGTCTGCGATAAAAAGTGGCCTTTAAGTTTTGACCATTAGTATACTTGAGTTGTACATTACAGGCCGCCGTAACCGGCTATGATGTTTCAGTACTGACTTCATGTTCTTCAAAGTGTCACTTTAAGCAAGGCGCCTTCCATAAACACGAATCCGGGCCAGTACAGAACTGAGGACAGAATTCCAAAGTTTCAGTATGTCAATGCTAATTGGGAACTGTATGAGACGATCTTGCTGTCCCATAACATTGCAAGTATAGAACATGAGAGTATAGATACATTTTACGGAAATATTACAAAAGCTGCTCTTTCTGCTGCGGAAAAGTCAATACCAAAATGCAAAGGAAAATCAAAGGGTAAATATTCAGGTAATGTTTGGTGGAATAAGGAATGTGAACTAGCAGTAAATATTAAGAAGGAACACTTTAAGAAATGGATAAGAAACAAATCTGAAGAGAACTTTAGGGAAATGAGGAAAACTAAAATACACTGTAACAGAATTGTGGCGAGAGCCAAAAAGATTCACCGGGCTGAGTTCTGTAAACATGAAGTGTCTGAATCGAAAGATACATAAAAGGTTTGGAAAAAAAATAACAGAATTACAAAATGGATACAAATTACAAGTGTATCCAATCGCAGTAGAAGGCAATACATCTCCTAGTGCAGTAGATAAAGCGGAGGCCTTTGTTAATATGTTTGCAGAAAGTAGTCTCACATCAAGTCTTAGTTTACCAAACATAAACCTCAGAAAACAAGAAGTCAAAGCAGATTATCAAGATCCAGTTTCTAATCATTTTCAGTATATCAATGCTCCAATTCAATATAATGAATTCCTAGATGTTTTACATTCGTTTGCAAATACCTCTAGTGCAGTGGAGTATAGATGGAATTTCTTACAAACTACTTTATCATTTACCTGAGTCGTGGAAAAAAACTACTACATACATTTTACCAAAAATGTTGGTTTAATGGATCTCTTCCTACTATCTGGAAGCAGTCAGTAGTAGTTCCATTACTCAAATCGGGTAAAACACGTACACTGATTAGTAGTTATAGACCTATTGCACTAACATCACAAGCTTGCAAAGTAATGGAATTTTTTTTTTTTTAAATCGGCTATTTCCGTGAAAAACAGGATATAATTCCAGTTCATCAAGCTGGTTTTCGGAAAGATAGATGTACGACAGACCATTTAGTTAAACTCACAAATAACATTAAAAAACAATTTTCTAGAAGAAAAAGTATATTAGCAACCTTTTTTGATGTAAAAAAGGCTCATGATAGTGTTTGGCATGCTAGATTATTATACAAAATAAAACAGATTGGCATAACCGGGTTTATTAAAAGCTTTTTGTCTGAAAGATTTGTCTGCACCAAAGTTGGTAAAATAGATATGGGTATTCCGCAGGGATCAATAACTTTCACCCTTTTTATTCACTGTGTTAATTTACGACCTCCCAAAATCTCTCTCACGGGACACAACTGTGGTACAATATGCAGATGATATTGCTATATGGATAAACACTAACGTACCCCAAAAAGAATCGTAGATTACGTTAAAAAAATTTATCAGATTGAATTGGACAAATTATCAAACTATATGAAAGAAAATGGTCTAGAACTATCTGGGGAAAAAAACATGTCTAATGCTTTTCAATAATGGGGAAAGTGCTAAAACATTGCCTAAATTATCCCTAAACGGGACGCCTTTAAACTACCAACATTGTGTAAAGTTTTTAGGTGTAAGTTTTACTTCAAAATTATCTTGGAGAATTCATATTGAAGCCATATTAAATAAGGCAAGAAAAAGACTTAACTTGTTAAAAATGTTCATCATGTTCCACCTTGTTCAAGAAAAACAGCTTCATTGATATACTGGTCAAGACTAAATTCTTGGAAAACAAAATTCGCAAAAGACATCAAATGCCGCAAATGCTTAAGCCCCATCTCTGTTAAACATTTAATCTGTGAGTGTCCTATTACAATGAATCTGTTGAAAAAAAAAAAAAAAACACATAATAGTTGATCACTTAGCAGAAAATTTGTACGACATCATACATAGAAATAATGCCATTCCAATAGTTAATATAATTCAGTCTGGTGGGTAAATTATTATAATAAGTAATTTGTACGTGTGGTTGGGTGTTAATTATTGCTATTCTTTTGCTATTCACAAGTTGTGTTTGGTTGATTTTTTTTGTTTGTTTGTGTGTGTGTGTGTGTGTGTCTAATATCACCAATGTGTGAAAAGACGTTAAATAAATTCCTGATCCCGAACCTAATCCGGGCCAGTACGACTGAATTCGATCCCAATCCGAAGCGGGCCCCGAAATAGAAACGTTCGTGCAAGTCCTTTAACCCATTCAGCCCCCATTAGCTTGGCGCCTGTCGGCGCCAAGCTAATCTGACACTACCATTCAATTAATGATCATGGTCGATCCATCCGGCTCCGGCAATTGGTGCATAGTCGTTCTGAGATGACACCTCCAAAATTTAAAGTGGGAAATACGGCCGTGGGGCTGAATGAGCTAAATGATTGTGTGCTTCATATGTCCGATGCGGAGCCCGTGAATTCGCACAGTGATCCGACTGCGAAACGCAGAATATGACGCAATTTTTTAAACGAAAATAGCATTGCCTCATCCGGCAACAGATCGTATTCTTGCTGAAAGCGGGGAACCGGCGTAGCTTCGCTCGTCACTTTCGTGGCCGCCACTGACCCATGAAGCGGCGGAGGGGGGTGGTGGTGGTCAGTATTTTCACGGTGAATATCCGGCATCAGAGCCGGAGTCCAAGGAGAATCAGTCTGTGCCTTTAGATAGCAGAGCGGCATCGGCTTCACTATGATCAGTATCCCGCTCAGCGAGCTGTGGAGCCTGTGAAGCCAGTCCGGCGCGGGTTACGTCTAAATCATAAGCCGCCCGGAGTCACTTGCCACTGTGGAGGGGTAGGGGGGTTGGGGGCGTGGCGGCTGGTTTTTAAGGAATGGATGGATCATGACAAGGTAATGCCGTATGGCAGAGATGGATCATACGACTTATGGGAACCTGCGATGGCCAGTCACTCATTTGGACCTCAGTCACGGCTCAAGAGCCGTGAATAAAAGACGAGGTCCAAAATCACAGGCCAGCAGCACACATTTCTGATACTAAATTGACCGGCCTCATCAGTCACTATGCACTGCCAGATGCCCAAAACAAGTTAGCTGGCCACCTACATTGTGAGATAATATTAAACATCCACAAATTGCAATCCGATAATCCTGTTGGGTGACCCTGCGAGTGTTTAGCTCAGAAATGCATAAAAAGTACCCTTTACAAATAGTAATATTTGCACCGCACAGTACTTCATTTGCATTCTTTTGGTGTTTTTTTTTATGTGCAAGTTTTCTAGTCCCTAGCAGGGAGTAAATTTTTTTCAATGGCGGCGATTGTTAAGTGACCAAGGTTTGAAATACTCTCCTACCTTTAATTTTGCATGTGGGAGGCAGGTATTTGGCAGTATGGTCACTTGTCAGTAGCGAGTACTTTTAGAAACCATAGGGGAATTTAGTCCCAAAAGTTGCCCAATGTGCACTACAAGCACTTGATTATAAGTAACAATGTCTAGTTGAAGGTCAGCAAAATAGCAGATGCGCAGTAATCTAATTTTTTTGTTATTCAATTCCGACTAAATATCGTTAATGCGGTCGATATCCCTCATTATGATAGCGAGGAAAAACTAGCAATTTATTCACCTTCTACTGTTCATCTGCTGCAACTTGCAGAGTGTCACTATTGGTTTTTAGGGTCTAGCCATCAGCATGTGTACTTTGCGCACCAAGGTTCAGAGATGAAGACGCAAAGTGCCAATTTACATAAATTTATTTATTATAGTGCGGTTTTTAAAATACATTAGATTTTAATTGTTTGTATCATTATTGTGTGCATATTTTAATGCAAGTTTTGTGTATACCCAAGTCACTGAGCCTGTCGGACCACTTTAATTGCCCCTAGCAAGATAAAGTTTATTGAATTGAATACTTTAGAGTCATCACATTTCATTTGACAAAAGCCAAACATGCTACACTAAAATAGGGGAGACAGCTGTACGCGGACAAGTTTAAAGTGCTGTTTTTCAAGCACCCGAATTTCAGCCATTTTTGAAGGCCAGTCAATTTGGATTGATTGATTGATTGATTGTACATTGCTTAACGTCCCGACAGCAACAAGGCTTTCTCAGGACGTGCCTGCACTGCTTGTGAAAAAAAACTAAACAGAAAATTGAATGTATGTCGCCAGCCGGTCAAACACGTTAAATAAACCTACAACATGGGGCCTAAATAAAGCCAAGACCATTCAGCAACACACATCCAATATCAAGAGCTACAGGCAGTGCAGACAGTAGGGAGAGTTTTAAAAAGGCAAATACAGGTGAATGGACAAAGGGTAGACAGAAACGCATGCCCCAGAATAGAGAGAAAAACCCACCCTGTGGGGCTGACCAGGGTGACCCTGGGAACTAAAAAATACCTAACCCCACCCAAGTCCCCCAGGGCAGACCCGGGTGGGGCAGTCAATTTGGAGATGAACTACTAAACTGGTGCCTGTAATTCACATAAAATAAATTGCAAATAATGCTCGACCTCTCTTCCATACGATGGAAACGCGCAGTTACAGACACCAGATGCGTCCAACCCACAGGCAACAAATCCAAGTATTTCACCATGTCCACAGATCTAAATCTCCAAGAAACGGAACTCTTGAGGTCTTTGTTTTTGACTATGCATTGGATTTATTGGATTTACTTCCCCTGGCTGAATATCATGTTCCTGTAAACACACTTGAATACCAACCAAAAGTGCTAGTCCTCACCGACACCATAAAAAACTTGAATCATTCACTGCTAGGGACTGCAGTCTTGAATTCTCTTGAACCCCCTACCTATACGGCTTCCATTCTGTACAAAGAAAGTCATTTTGTTCTGGGAGTAAAAAATCATAAAACCCAAAAGCTCACGCTTGATATTTGTAATAAAACCCCACCGTTTCAGGCAGTGCATGCACATTACTCAACAAAAAGAAAACGGAACAAAAAAAAAAAATCAACAATAATGAAGTAGAAAATGTTTAATGTACGGGAAACATCAATGCATCACACTTGTCAAAACATGAAAAGCAAATAAACACAAAACATCAATGGTTAAACGAATCCCAGTCCTTGGTTAAAGTTCTGCTGAGAAAATGTAGTAAAGTGATTCACCCGTTTCATGCATTATTTCCATTCCAATATCCCCATTTTGTAAATAGTGGCTTTACATCCGCACCGACTACAGTGGTGATCTTTATTATAGCGGTATTGCGAGATGACCGACCTGTTGCACAGTAAATACAAGGAGCCAGCAGACCACTCTCTCACAATTATCACCAAGCACACAAAATATAAATTGCACCACTTGTGCACACACACTTGTGACAAAGCCAAAGTTTATCACATCCCACTCTATGAAATACCACTTTGTTCTTCTACTTAACATTTTTGCTAAGTAATCAAAGATTATGTTGCCGACTTCATAAAGGAAGTCCTGTCCTGCTTGTTTGATAACTTTAAAAACAAAATGCTTCGTGCTTGTCCTTCCTAAAAGCATGCTTTTCTGTTGGGCATTTCTTCACATTTTCCACACTTAAGTAACCTTTTAGGTCTGGATTTCAATACTTTTGTTCATAACAAAGGTGGTGTACACTATCAACAAAGAAAGCTATTGAAATGTGTTGCACTACAAACGCAGTGCTTCTCTTTGCAGGTCAGTAGGCCGCTAATCTCTTTCCGCATCACTCGCTAGTTTCTGTGTGCAGCCACGATATTTAAGACACACCTAACAAAGTTGATCAGTATTTCAGCATTAAGTTACCCCCTTGCGGATGCAGCCACTGGTAAACAGGACCAGTGGCTGTATGCACAAGAGGGTAAAACAAACTTTCACACAAAAGCACAAATTTTAATGCCTCGTCATTCATACTCATAGGCATATGTATAAAAAGCCCCTTGTTTATCATCATCACTTATTCCTCCTTCCCAGGCCTTGCCAGTTACAGTCCTTCCGCAAAGACAGAGGAGATGCAGCAGTTCAGCTGGCACAGTAAAGATTTGCAGCCATGTCAACATCTAAGGAAATACATGACAAAGAAATAAGCACATTTCAAAATAACAAGGACAGAATTTTTTCTTCAAGCTATTCTGATGCATGTTTCTTTTATCATACTAGTTTTTTACGATGAGGCACACTACCTTGTTAATTCAATGCACATTTCTTTCTTGGCTCTTTATTTCCTCACATTTACACAACAATGGCAGTCTTTTTTTCTGTTGGGTGTGAATGTCAATATCTTGACATTGTTAAACACACCCACTAACGAATCTTCCACCTGATGTCAATGAGGCCAGCAAGAGGGATAAATCCTCATGAGCGCGCTATGAGCTCATAACAATGGATGCCTTTTGCAGATGAGGGGAATTTCACAGCAAGAGTGCCTGGAAATGATGACAACGGTGGATGTGAATGACGCCCGGTGAAGTCAGCTGTGCTGGTCATCAACTTCTTATCTCACACAATTTACCTGTGCACAGAAAACAAGAAACTCATCAGCATGCTAAACCACATTCATTAACCCTTTATGTTAACAGCCATCACTGTTTACAATACTAGTGGCTGCAAGCACTAGAGGGTTAACCCATTTAGCCCTGATAAACTACAGCAGGAGACAGACTGATCATGATACTACAAAGGTGCTGCCTTACAAAACTCTACAATTTTAGATGATCAGTTTTCAGCGCAGCTCATCTATTGGACCAATTTATCTACCCCTGTCGAATGCCTAAATATCATATTTGAAGAAAAATCACACAATCAAGTTATAGCATTGTGGGTGTTTCATTCTCAGCCATTCGAAGCAAGCTAAAAACATGATTATCATCGGTTTCTGACAAAGAGCAATTGTATAAAAAAAAGCTGAAAAGAAATGTGCAGGCATAACCTAATAATACTGTCTCTGTAGCTCAAACTGGTAATATTTTTTCTCTGAGACAACCAAAAATAGCACTATACAATTGATTGATTGATTGTACATTGCTTAACGTCCCGACAGCAACAAGGCTTTCTCAGGACGTGCCTGCACTGCTTGTGAAAAAAAAAAAAAAACACAAAAAAACCCCAGAACATTGAATGTATGTCGCCAGCCGGTCAAATACGCCAAATAAACCCAACACACGGGGCCCAAATAAAGCTAAGACCATCTAGCAACACACATCCAATATCAAGAGCTACAGGCAGTGCAGACAGTAGGGAGAGTTTTAAAAAGGCAAATACAGGTGAATGGACAAAGGGTAGACAGAAACACATGCCCCAGAATAGAGAGAAAAACCCACCCTGTGGGGCTGACCAGGGTGACCCTGGGAACTAAAAAATACCTAACCCCACCCAAGTCCCCCAGGGCAGACCCGGGTGGGGTAGCACTAAACAAGAAAGGGAAACGAGGAAGAGAAACAAGAGTTCTACGACCGACTCCAGAGTGCCGTGGACCAATGTGAGGAGCGAGACATCACCATCGTCATGGGCGATTTTAATGCCAAAATAGGGGAGGACAACACCGGATACGAAGAGGTGATGGGGAGACAGGGACTAGGGGAGATGAGTGAGAACGGGGAGAGGTTTGTAGACTTTTGTGCTCTAAACAGACTTGTCATTGGAGGCAGCATCTTCCCACACAGAAGAATACACAAAGCAACTTGGGTCTCGCCTGACCATACTACAGAGAACCAAATAGACCATATCTGCATTAGCAAGAAATTCAGAAGATCCCTTCAAGATGTTCGAGTGAGGAGGGGAGCAGATGTCGCCTCAGACCACCATCTGCTTACCTTAAGAATAAAGCTCAAGTTAAAGAAAAGCCGCACAGAGACAACAAGAAGACAGCACTATAATGTAGGCCTCCTGAGAGAGACTGGAGTGAGAGAAGAGTTCAAACTGGTGCTGTCCAACCGGTTTCAAGCGCTACAGGAGCTAGTAAATGAAGAGGAGGCGGTCACCACAGAGCAGCAGTGGAAGGCAGAGAGGCGCTGAACTCAACCTGCAAAGACACTGTAGGGTTCAGGAAACACCATCACAAGGACTGGCTGTCGGCACAGACCTTGAAGAAGATAGAAGTGAGGAAGCGGAAGAAAGCAGTTGTCAACAACAGTCGCACGATAGCAGCCAAAGCAAGGGCACAGGAGGAATACTCGGAAGCCAACCGCGAGGTGAAGCGGAGTATCAGGGCAGACAAGAGAGCCTACACAGACAGCCTGGCAGCAGAGGCAGAAAAGGCAGCAGGCAGCGGCAACATGAAACAGCTCTACGACATTACCAGAAGATTGTCGGGTAAGTATGGCCATACAGAAAGACCAGTAAAAGACAAAGAAGGCAAGCCTATTGCAGACAGAGCAGACCAACTTGACAGATGGGCCGAGTATTTTGAAGAGTTACTGAACAGACCCAGCCCACCCTACCCCCCAGACATCCAGCCAGCAGAGACCGACCTACCCATCAGCTGTGACAGACCCAGCCGGGAAGAGATCAGAAGAGCAGTGGCATTTTTGAAGAACGGCAAAGCAGCAGGGCCAGATGGCATCCCAGCGGAGTCTCTGAAAGCAGACCTAGAGACAACAGTGGAGATGCTGTACCCACTGTTTGGAAAGATCTGGGAAGAGGAGGTGATGCCGGCTGACTGGAAGGAGGGGTACCTAATCAAGCTTCCCAAGAAAGGCGACCTCAGCAAGTGTTCTAACTACAGAGGAATCACTTTGCTGTCAGTACCAGGAAAGGTCTTCAACAGAATCATCTGGAGAGAATGAAGAGCTCCGTTGACCTCCAGCTGAGAGACCAGCAAGCAGGATTCAGAAAAAACCGATCATGTACAGACCAGATCGCCACTCTCCGCATCATCGTGGAACAGTCTCTGGAGTGGAGCTCCCCGCTGTACGTCAACTTTGTGGATTACGAGAAAGCATTTGACAGCGTGGACCGAGAGACTCTGTGGAAACTTCTACAACACTACGGTGTACCCAGAAAGCTCGTCCGCCTGATCAAGAGCAGCTACGATGGCATGACATGTCACGTGATCCACGAAGGGCAGTTCACCAGGGAGCTCCAGGTCAGAACTGGTGTCAGACAGGGGTGTCTGCTGTCTCCGTTCCTCTTCCTACTGGCCATAGACTGGATCATGAAGATGACCACAGAGCACAGACGAAGTGGAATACAGTGGACACTGTGGACACAGCTTGACGACCTCGATTTTGCAGACGACTTGGCATTACTGTCCCACACTCATCAACAAATGCAGGACAAGACCACGAGGCTTGCTGACGTCTCGTCCCAAGTGGGCCTCACCATTCACAAACAGAAAACAAAGACAATGAGGCTGAACACAACCAGGGAAGAACCAGTCTTGCTTGCTGGCACCCCGTTGGAGGAGGTGAAGTCCTTCACCTATCTTGGGAGCATCATAGACAAAAAAGGCGGCACTGATGCAGACGTTAGAGCACGAATCGGTAAAGCCAGAGCAGCCTTTCTCCAGTTGAAAAAAGTGTGGAGTTCCAGAGAGCTGTCACAACACACCAAAGTCCGGATTTTCAACTCCAACGTAAAAGCAGTTCTCCTATATGAAGCAGAGACTTGGAGATTGACAAAAACCACAGTCAACAGAGTACAGATCTTCATAAACAGTTGCCTTAGAAGAATTTTGAAAATCCACTGGCCAGAGAAGATCAGCAACGTCAGACTCTGGGAGAGAACAGAGCAGATAACAGCAGAGAATGAAATTGGGCGAAGAAGATGGGGATGAATTGGTCACAGTCTGAGAAAGCCAGCTTCCAGTATCACTAGGCAGGCATTGTCATGGAACCCCCAGGGAAAGAGGAAAAGAGGTAGGCCGAGGAACTCCTGGCGTCGAGACCTCCAAGCAGATATCAATTAGTTATTTGGGTTTAATGCCGAGCAGGCAACTAAAGCCATCTCACGGCGGGAAGGGTAAAAATCTGGTCAGCCAGACTAAAAGAAAGGTCTTAAGACATGATGTAAATATACCTTAAAAATATGTCAGGCTAAAATGTCGCACAGGTCTTTAAAGAAAACGTCGGAAGACTCTCAAAAAGGTCAAAATAATAAAAACATCATAATCTATAATGCTCAAATCTTATTAAAAATATGGCACTCTCTCAGAAAACTGAAGATCTTGTCCGGGGGCACATCCCGGAACAAAACCTTCAAGGAGTCTGCTGTGAAATGTTTATACCTTGTGTCGATTAGATCAGCACAAGACAACAAAAAATGTTGAACAGAGTACTGCTCGTCGCAGGCATAACACCATGGACGCTCCTCCTGTTTAAGTAAATAAGAGTGCGTAACATACGTGTGGCCGATGTGGAGCCGAGCCAGGACAGTCTCCTCACGGCGGCTGCCGCAGCGATAAGGTAGACCGTCGGACAACTTAGGAAGGGCTTCATGCAGCTTGTTAGCTTCCTCTTTGTCCCACTCGGACTGCCACTCACGGGCTATGTACGCACTAGCCACATGTCTAAAATCACTATAAACAGTCTGTGTGTCAGGGACAGGGTCATTGCGGGCATCGTTGGCAGCAGAATCTGCGATCCTGTTGCCCTCGATGCCCACATGCCCTGGCACCCAAATAAAAATGATATCATAATATTCCTTCATCAAGTCCGCGTGGAGCTCTCTGATCTGCACCAGCAGTGGGTGGTCATTTCCCGTGCCCTGAAGGGCCTGCAGGGCAGAAAAGAGTCAGACAGAATCAGGAAGTTCCTTTCTCTAGATCGATAAGCATGCCTGAGTGCCAGCAGAACCGCCTGCAGTTCCGCACTAAATACAGATGAGTGGTCTGGGAGGCGGTGCTTAAATGGGCGTCTAGGATGGCGAGAGGACACTGCGGCCGCAGCCACTCTCCCATCCTCAGACTTTGACCCATCGGTATAGATGCGACAATAGCCAGGAAAAATTGAAAGCAGTTCATTGAGGCTCTGTTGGTATATGGCTGGTGAGTGAGTGAGTATAGATTGCTTTACGTCCCGCAAGCGACAAAGGCCTTCTCAGGACGTGCCTGCGCTAAATGAAGAAAAGAACTGCAAGAAGCGCAGACAGGAGAGAGAATTTCAAAAGAAAAATACAGATGAATGGACCAGAAAGACAGAAATACAAACCCCCAAAAGAGTAGAACCCACCTTGCAGGGGTTAGACAAGGTGACCCTAGGAACTAAAAAGTAGACAACCCCACCAAGGTCCCCTAGGGCAGACCCGGTGGGGGAGGTATATGGCTGGTGGAGTAGAGTCTTTCTTGTGGGCAGTCAAGTCCAGCAAGATGTCAGGAACTGGTAAGAGCCAAGGTGGAGTGATGTGTTGCAGGGATTCCGAAACTCTGTCCAGGTCCAATCCGGCCGCCTGCAGATGAGGTCGGACACGGAAAGAAAGTGGACGGACAGCTCCCGGATGGGTATCGTAAATCTCTGCAAACGATGGTTTAAAAACACAATCATAGGCAGGATTGTCTGAATGGGCCTTCAGTTTCAGAACGTAGCTGAGCATGAGGCGGATGCGGCGGAGCTTGAGAGAAGGCTCCTCTGCCTCGGCATACAGACTAGGAACTGGAGACGTCCTGAAGGCCCCAAGACATATCCGCAGCCCCTGATGGTGAATTGTGTTCAGACGCTGTAGCACAGACTTGGAAGCTGAGCCATACACCACAGAGCCGTAATCCAGTTTGGACCGAACAAGGGCCCGGTACAGACGAAGTAAGACAGTACGGTCCGCACCCCAGTCAGTACGACCGACGACACGAAGAATGTCGAGAGCCTTCTGACAAGAGGATCTAAGGTAATTAATATGGTTGCGGAAGGTAAGTCTTTTGTCAAAAATGACCCCCAGAAACTTTGCCTCCTCGGCCACCTTAATTGGCACTCCAGCAATGCTCAGGCTAGGTTCTGGAAAAAATTTCGTCTGGTTAGTAAAATGCACACAAACAGTCTTGGAGGGCGAGAACTTGAATCCATTGAGAGACACCCACCGCTGGATGCGATCAACGCACAGCTGCAAGCGCCTCTCAAGGGACGCAAGTCCTCGACCACGTGCGCACAAAGCAAAGTCGTCAACAAACAAAGAGCATTCAGAATCATCCTTGACGGCCTTTACAATGTTATTAATTTTAATACTAAATAAAACAGGAGATAGAATGCTGCCCTGTGGGACACCCATCTCCTGTTCAAAGGAGTCGGAGAGGGTGGAGCCCACATGGACATGGAACGACCGGTTAGTCAAAAAATTGTGAATAAAAACGGGCAGGTGCCCTTTAAAACCCATGTCCAACAAGTCAGACATTATGCCATACTTCCAGGTAGTGTCATACGCCTTCTCAAGATCGAAGAAAATTGCATAGACATGCTGCTTGTTGACAAAAGAATCTCGAATAAATGATTCAAAGCGGACTAAATGGTCAGTTGTACTACGGAAGCGCCGGAAACCGCACTGGAGGTCTGTGAGGAGACCCTGTGACTCGAGATGCCACACCAGGCGGGCGTTGACCAGGCGCTCCATAGTTTTACATAAAAATGATGTCAAAGCGATAGGCCGGTAGTTGCCCGGGTCGGAAGGATCCTTACCCGGCTTGGGGATCGGTACAACCACAGCCTGGCGCCAAGACGGCGGAAAATGACCAGTTCCCCAGATATGGTTAAAGGCCTTGATAAGTACAAGGAGTGACCTCTCAGGCAGATGCGTTAGGAATTGATAGTGGACGGTATCTAGGCCAGCAGCAGAGTCATTACATTTCTGCAAAGCTTGCTGCAATTCTGATAATGTAAACGGGACATTATAGTCTTCTGAGTTATCGGACTTAAAATCACAAATACGAGACTCTCGCTTCTCCTTCTCTCTCTGGAAGAATTGATTGATTGATTGTACATTGCTTAACGTCCCGACAGCAACAAGGCTTTCTCAGGACGTGCCTGCACTGCTTGTGAAAAAAAAAAACTAAACAGTACAGCTAAAGAGCTACAGGCAGTGCAGACAGTAGGGAGAGTTTTAAAAAGGCAAATACAGGTGAATGGACCAGGGTAGACAGAAACACATGCCCCAGAATAGAGGGAAAAACCCACCCTGTGGGGCCTCTCTGGAAGAAAGGTGAATAATGCTCCGTTGAAGAATTATGGGCAATGGCGGAGGCAAGCAAATTGGCCACAGCTTTTTTATCTGTAACCAAACTGGCACCATCTCTAAGATGGCCAACAGAAGCCGAGCCACCTCTGCCCCTAATTCTCCGAACAGCCTTCCATACTTTCTGGGACGGAGTCCGAGAAGTTAAAGATGAGACGAAGCGTCTCCATGAAGCACAGCGTTCACGTTTAAAAATGTAACGGGCTTTCGCCCTCTGTCTTTTAAAGGGTAAAATATTTACTTGCGACGGATTACGGAAGGCACGTCGCTGAGCAGATTTGCACGCTATTTGGGCCTTGCGGCACTCTTCGTTGAACCATGGTACTCTCGGCTTTCGAGGGACTGATGCGGAAGTTTTAGGGATGGTTTCACCCGCTACGTCCAACAAAGTAGTAGTAAAAGAAGAAATAGGTTCTTCAGATGACATGACCACCTCCTCTGTAATACGAGACTGACAGAGGGAGGCGAACAGAGGCCAGTTAGCTTTCTTAAGATTCCAGCGCCCCACCGGCGGATCCTCCCCACAGCTGACCGATGACAGGACTACTGGGAAGTGGTCACTACCACACAGGTCATCGTGAACCTTCCAGTCAAAGTCCAGCATGAGAGAAGGATCACACACAGTGAGGTCTAGAACAGAACTAGATCCTGAACCTGGGTTAGAGTATGTAGGTGAACCATCGTTAAAGACACATAGGTTAAGTTGAGAAAAAACATCTAACATCTGACCTCTGCCATCATAGTGGTCACTACCCCAAAGGTGAGCGTGACCGTTAAAATCCCCCATGAGAATAAAGGGAAGGGGCAGTTGATCAACTAAATTAAAAAAATCATTACTACAGACCCGCAGGGATGGTGGCAGGTAAATACTGCATATAGTTATGGTCTTCTTCAAGGTAACCCGAGCTGCGACAGCCTGAAGACAGGTGTCGATGCTAACGGGGCTACATAAAATTTGGCTACTAATGAGAAGAGCCACTCCACCCGAGCGCCTCTCCGAATCAGAGCCTTTATGTATAGCGTTAAAACCATTAAAGGACACAGGGTCAGAAGTCTTCAGGTAAGTCTCCTGAAGAGATATTACTGAGGGGTTATAGCACTTGACTAAAAGACGTAATTCCTCAAAGTTAGCTTGAAAACCACGACAATTCCACTGAAGCAGAGAGTCCATGATTATGTCTTATCTGGGGGTGCGGAGTTTTTCCCCCCTTTTTCCTTTGCCTTGGAAGGAGTCGGAGAAACAGAGGGGGGCCGGCTCCCGGGCCTCCTCTGGTTCTTAGGAGATGAAGGGGTTGGAGCTGCCGCAGCATCGGCAACTTCCACTCCCTCCATCTGCTCCTCCAATGCAGCATATTTGTTTTGAAGGGGGACATCAGTGTTCCCCTTCTGGGCCCGTGCGCACGGCGGTCCCATAGATTTCTTTGACTTCTGGTCCTGGGCAGCGTTCCTGCCGCTAGAGTTAGCGGCCTTAGAAGGCTGACCAGAGCCAGAAACCTTTGGTGTTGACAAACTAGCAGGTTTGGGTGGGGGCTGAGGCTTAGGGGCAGCAGAAGGCGGTGCCACCGGACCGGTAGCGTCCGCCCTCTGCGTTCCCTGGCTCCTCGTCACCACCGGAGGAGGGTTACTCTCCAGGGGTGAGAGGATCCGAGGCTCCGCCCCCAACCAAGAAGTTGGGGTTTGACAAGAGAAGTCTTTGGTGGGGCGCTTGCCTGCCACCGCAGCACTGAAAGTATACACAAAGTTGTTATTTGAGTTTGGCGCCGCCTCAGCTGCACCAGGACCGTCAACCAGTTTTTTTGCGTCCGCAAAGGACAGCCCCTTCTCCACACGCACCTGCTGAATCCTGCACTCGGAGATCCAACGAGGGCACTTCTTGTCCGAAGCCATATGCGCCCCCTGGCAATTCACACACAGGGGGATGGCTGTGCAGGACTCAGCAGAGTGTCCGGGCTTAGTGCAACGGGCGCATAGAGCCTCTGCCTGGCGGCATGTCTTCTGCCCATGGCCATACTTTTGGCACTTAAAGCACCGAAGGGGGAGAGGGACGTACTTTTTCACTTTTAGGGAGTAGTAACCTCCCCAGATGGTAGTAGGAGCTGTGGGGGTGCCAAATGTCAGGATGATGGTAGGGAGACGGATCTCCCTACCACCTCGTTTGGAAATGAAGCGCCTGACATAGGTCACCCCCTGTGACTTAAGGTTCCGTACAAGTTCATCTTCAGACAGTTCGGCCAATGCTTGATCTTTAATCACTCCTCTAGAGGAATTCATTGTTTTGTGGGGAGTGACCTCCACTGGAGTGTCTCCGATGGAGGAGAGCCTCAGTAGCCCATTGGAGTGTGCCCGGGTACGGCACTCTACCAACAAGTCACCAGACCTGAGGCGCTGGGCCTCAGGCCTGCCAACACGGCTCCTGAGGGTCTCCCCTACCAGGAAAGGGTGCAGCTTTGAAACAGGCTTCTCTTTAACTTTGCTGTGGATAATGAGAAAGCGAGGCCAGGCGGACGACGCCTGAGGTGTCGCTTCCTCACAGTCAGAGTCACTATCGTTCTCAATGACAATGTCGGCGGCTATGTGCCGCTTTGGTGCTAGTTTTGGTTTTTTGATATTTTCCATATTATAGTATGATAGATATTCATCCCCCGGGGGTCCCCGCCCGCCACCGAGCCCAACAAGGGAAAGTGCAATTGTCGGCGGGTCTCCAGCCGACGCACAATGGAGACTGCCCGAAAGATATACTCAAGGGGGTAAGCCCGATTGAACCGTTTGAGCCACCGCCTTCTATCACACTGTTGAATACAGGGGAATACTGGCGTAAAGCACCTAATCAGCATCAGAGGCTATAGCATGGTGCTCCGTATAACAACCCGCATGTCAACAGGGGGATAGGGCTCGACGTGACAAGAGCCGATTGACTAGGCCGGTACGACTAGCCTCCCGTTTAGGCAGAAGTCAAGGCCAAAGTGGAGTGTTTCAGCCACCAGGATCCTCTTCTCCCCCGACACGGGTCTCCAAGCACGGCAAACACTTGGGATCCAAAGGACCAAAAGCTCACGCGTATTTTTAAGGACCAATCCAACATGGTAAGACCTGGTTAAGCACAGCTCCTTAAAAACCGGACCAGTGAAAAAGACTGAACAACATATCTGCTGACATCAAGTCCTAATCCTGGACAAAGATGGCACCCGTCTGCTAGCCCACTCAGTCAGGGACCGAGTGGACTACCCACCCATGCCACGTGGAGGCCGGTGCCGGGTAGGCCCAAGCAGATATCAAGAGACTGGGAACCACCTGGAGTAAAATAGAAGGAGAAGCACAGGACAGGAGTCGCTGGAGGTCTCTCGTCGACGGCCTATACCCGGGTAGGGGTGACAGGCGTAAGTAAAGTAAAGTAAGTAAGAAAGGGAAAGCCATTATGTCTCACATGTATGACCTATTTACATATATATGTGTGACCTTTGTGACAATAGGTAAGGGGCTGGCTTCTGCACCAGCAAAATCCATGTTTTCTGAAAATGTAAGCATTTTTCACACACGTCCACCCCCCGTGACCAATGACTTTTGCGATAAGTTGACTAAAATAGTATGCATAGGATAGGAAGGTATTATCATCAGCTACTTTGTGCCAAATTTGTTTGAAAATTTTGCAAAACTGTTAATATCTATAATTTTATTAAACATTTGCCAGCCTCTTGAGACCACTGACCTTTCCGAGGGGTCATCAAAATTAGTATGCACAGATAGGTCTTACCATCAGATATCTCTGTACCAAATTTGGGTTTGAAGTTGTGAATAGTATTTGAGAAATAAAAAAAAAAACACCATCTTTTGTCAAAAGTTGGCTATTTTGGGACTATTTCTGGAGCTCTTGTGACCCTTGACCTTTCCGAGTGATCAACTAAATTAGTATGCATAGAAAGGTCTTACCATCAGGTATCTCTGTACCAAGTTTGGGTTTGAAGTTGTGAACAGTACTTGAGAAAAAACATCTTTTGTCAAAATATGGCTGTTTTGGACATATATTTTCTGAGCTCTTGTGACCCTTGACTTTTCCGAGGGCTTATCCAAATTAGTATGCATAGATAGGTGTTACCATCAGGTATCTCTGCAGCAAGTCTGGGTTTGAAATTGTGAATAGTATTTGGAAAGGTCACACACCTGTAAAACGGTCATACATGTGAGCCATAATGGCTTTCCCTTTCTTGTTTGTCAGAATTGGTTTTTTCTCAAATACTATTTATAACTTTCATCTCAAACATGGTACAGAGAT
This sequence comes from Semisulcospira habei, assembly GCA_036245525.1. Classification (NCBI taxonomy): domain Eukaryota; kingdom Metazoa; phylum Mollusca; class Gastropoda; family Semisulcospiridae; genus Semisulcospira; species Semisulcospira habei. Next base: position 116,291,593 of record BTPG01000004.1, on the reverse strand, counting down.
GCCTGATGGCAAGACCTTCCTATGCACAGAGACGCCAACTCTTCTGATTTCGCCGTATTTTTCTTACGCCAAAATTAATTTCTTAAGATTTTACGGCCAAATAAATTATCTTCTGGCGAAAAAAACGCTGAAATTGTCAGCGAAAAGTTGCCAATTTCTCGCTGACTTACCGCCGAGCTATCGCGTTTTCCTCAAGATAGTTTTCCTCGAGATAAATAATTAGCCAATCAGAAGTGTCCTCTGATTAGCGCAACCAATTGTAATCTGAAATATGCATGATCGGAAATAGTGTGATTTCAGTTCAGTTCAGTAGTTCTTGGGATTTCGCTGTTTTACACTGTAAACATGGGTGATGAAAGTGAATCATTAAAACATAAAAGTGCTGATTGCAGCGGCAATGCTGAAGTGAAAACAGTGTATCAGCAGACGTTTTTGCAACATTATTCCAAAGACTATCCGTGCATAACTGCGTCCAAAGTGTCACAAGGACATGCTCGCTGTGTTACATGTGAATTAGATTTCAAAATCTATCATGTTGGATTAGACGATGTCACCAAGAAATTGGCAGCAGTCATGCTTGGGATTCTTCTGATTCCAGTCTCCAACTGTGCATGCGAAAGAATTTTTTTCTTTAGTTAGAAAGAACAAGACTGACTTTAGAAGGAACATGAGCTCTGACACTTTAAGTGCCTTATTAATGGTTCTGAAGTCCAGCAGTCAGTATCCTTGCCATCAGACCCCTTTGAGTGATGTAACTGTTGAGGACCTGCAAGTCTTCAACAAAGAACTCATCGCAGAGGTTCTCCATTCACCTTTTTTGGTGTGAATTTTTTTCTCTTTTCTGAGATACTGCATTAACCCTATAGCTACCAACTTATTCCCTATAAATTGCCCTGTGTCCCTAACTTTTTTCATTCAAACCAAGTAAAAATGGGCTACATATTTTAAACTGTAAGTATGATGTTAATTCTGCTTCAAAATGTACCAAATTTTGACATGATGTTGGAAAATACATACAGTATATCATCCTTTTGTCATTTTAAGTGTCCATGTGCCACAGTCTTTGTTTTCCTGTCATATATCTCAGTAAAAGGTGCTAAACCATACCTCTGTCACAAATGCAATCCAGAAAACAAAACTGGTTAGAAACATACCAGTGGCAGTCAGGAAGTCACCACAGGTAACCACTCTACTCATTACATCATACTGATCACACACATATATCTCATGACATACCCGCAGGTGACAAACAAGTCAATTAGGTTTCAGGACTGTATGCAATTTTAAAGTTTTTGATGTAATTCCATCTGAAGAAAATATGAGAAAAATATTTTTCAATGTCAAAGAATCTCAATATAGGTCTAAACCATCACGTGGCCAGTATTACAAAGTATTACTGCCGCGTTACACAGGTATGTACAGGTAGATCTACTTCATCATTGATATCGGACTCAAAATTGGTAAGATCTTTAATGTGCACTGAACTGAAGCTGATGTCCGATTCAGAGTCATCTTCTCTGACAGAATTTGAACAAATATCATCCAGTAATGCTGTAAATTCAGGATCGCATTCACTCTCCATGCTCAAGTCACGTAAGCGAAACAGTCTCGAAAAACACCTAACTTCTGATTCAAAACAAACTCGAAAAGCACCCACATGTAGCGGAAACGGAAGTAGACGTATTCCACAATGCATTGACTCTGTTATAAGTTGGAATGGGTGCGAAATGAACCGGAACCTTTGTGACAAGGGCTGGCTTCTGCACCAGCAAAATCCATGTTTTCTGAAAATGTAAGCATTTTTCACATATCTGTCCCCCCCCCCCCCCCCCCCCCCCCCCTTGACCTTTGTGATGAGTCAACTAAATTAGTATGCATAGGAAGGTCATATCATCAGCTATCTTTGTACCAAATTTGGCTGAAAAATTTGCAAAAATGTTGATAATGCCTACAATTTTATCAAAAATCAGCATTTTACACACATTTGCCAGCCTCTTGTGACCCTTGACCTTTCCAAGGGGTCATCTAAATTAGTATGCTTAGATAGGTCTTACCATCAGGTATCTCAGTACCAGATGTGGGTTTGAAGTTGTGAATAGTATTTGAGAAAAAACATCTTTTGTCAAAATATGGGTATTTTTCACCTATTTCCTGAGCTCTTGTGACCCTTGACCTTTCCTAGGGATCAACCAAATTAGTATGCATAGAAAGGTCTTACCATCAGGTATCTTTGTACCAAGTTTTGATTTGAAGTTGTGAATAGTATTTGAGAAAAAATAAATTATGTCAAAATATAGCTATTTCCGACATATTTCATGATCCCCTGTACCTTTGTGAGAAGTCACTCAAACTGGCATGTTTAGAAAGGTCTTGCCACAAGGTATCCTTGGGCCAAGTTTGAAGAAAGCGGCTTGAATAGTCTCCGAGAAAATGCCAACGTTAAAGTTTACCATGGACGACCACTGGCCCAAAACATACTCACTTTTGCTTCGGACGAGAGCTAAAAATGGCTGTGTTCCATTTCAAGATCTTGTGACCTTTGACCTTTCATAGGGGTCATCCAAATTAGTGTGTATAGAAAGGTCTTCCTATCAGGTATCTTTGTACCAAGTTTGGGTTTGAAGTTGTGAATAGTATTTGAGAAAAAAACATCTTTTGTCAAAATGTTTTTTTTTTTTTTTTTTTTTTAAAACCCATTTCACGATCTCTCGTGACCCTTGTCCTTTCCGAGCGGTCAATCAAATTAGTCTTAGCACCAGGTATCTTTGTACCAAGTTTGGATTTGAATTTGTGAATAGTTTTTGAGAAAACAAATTTTGTCAAAATATGGTGTTTAAAAAACTAAAGTTTCCTTGATCCCCTGTGACGTTGACCTTTGAGAGAGGTCACTCAAATTGGTATGTTTAAAAAGGTCTTGCCACAAAGTATCCTTGGGTGAAGTTTGAAGAATGTGGCTTGAATAGTCTCGGAGAAAGTGCCAATATTAAAGTTTATCACGGACGATAGTGGCCAGACGGATGACCACCGGCCCAAACCATTACTCACTTTTGCTTTGCACGTGAGCCAAAAGAGAACAAAATCAAGCAAAGAAGTGTCCAACTTACAATGTCATCTATTTTCAGTATAGAGCGGACTGTCTCTGAGGCAAGGGTGATGGCACTGGTGGTCACCAGCAGTGGCTGCAGCACATTCTCCTCCAGGATGTTGGTGATGGCTCCCTGTGACACAACACAGGACACTCATTATTTCCACAGCCTATTACCGGCCAGGGTGAGACAAGCAGTGACAGATACATACAGTAAGCACTGAGAGTCTACAGTCTCACATGCACAGCCCATACAGGGCGAGGATGGATCGACCATAAGGCATCTGAGGCTGCGTTCTTCTAAATCCCTTCATTGTCAGCACAAACAAATTACATCTTTGAAAATGAGACAAAATCTAAATTGAAAGCCAAATAACCATATCCACCTCAGAAACATGGCCGAGGCCAGCAGGGGCTCAAGCCTATTGCAGACAAAAGGACTTATCTTCCATGATACACGTCTTACTTCTCTAACATGCCAGCAGAAGCTGAAAACAGACTTACAGACAGTATGACTTGATTTTTTTAAAAACACTGATGCAAGCAGAGACTCACAGGAATCCGTCTCTTGCAAACTGGACTACACTTTGAGAAAGGACTTACTTTTCTAACGTTGATGCCTGCCGTGAGTTCCCCCTGGGCGTGGCGCGTGCGGAGATCTGTGACAGTGGCGATGGGGTTGAGGCCTGCGTTCTCCGCTAGCGTGAATGGGATGACCTCCAGGGCATCGGCAAATGCCCGGAAACAGTACTGCTCCATCCCAGCCAAGGTGTTGGCATAGGCTGCTAACCTCAGGGACAGCTCTGTCTCTGGTGCCCCACCACCAGCTATCAACGCCCTGGAAATTGGGAGGGAAATCTGTTTAACTCTGTTGTGCATGCAGCCCACCAATTCTGTAGTACTCTGGCGGCTGCATGTGTAAGGGGGGTAATTCCTAAAACCTAAATATTTCAGCTGTGGTGATGTTTGAATGAGTTATGTCTCTTGGCTCTGAATGCTGAGCAGAAAGAAGCAGAATGGAGTGCTGCTTTTGACACTCAAAGCAACTGAATATAAGTTACGACAATAATTGCGACTACACTAGCAATTTAAAATGTCCTTGTACTTTATTGCAGTCTTCATTTTCCAACTTAACCCCTTGGCCATCTGTAGGAATCACCAAAACAAAAAGTGATATGGACAGTCAAAGTTTTGTGAAAGGTGTTGGTTCAGAGAAGTTAGCAATGCATGTGGACACTGCAAAAACCAACAATTCAAATCTGAAAGTTCTTTCCACATAGCAAATTTGAAATCAGGATAACCTACCTCTTTTTGACAAGGCAGCGAATGACACACAGAGCATCATGCAGAGATCGGTCAGCTTCTTCCAGCACCAGTTTGTTGGAACCACGGATAAGTACGGTCACAGTCTGGCCAGGATTAGCAATACCAGTCACCTGCAAGAACAGTGGAGATATAAAGACTGATGAAGTTTAATGCCATGCAAGCAATGAAAACCGACTCACATCAACAATCTCTTTTTGCATGCAGCCAGCGGTACTGTTTATAGTCCTGGTGGCTGCATGCACAAGGGTATTAATAAAATCCAAGAGCGTGTGCTTTCTAGCTACAGCAAGCTGCGCAAGAGAACAGGCAAATCCAATACAAACATTCCACAAGTCCCACTTGTATTACATATTGTATCATGACTGTTTTCCTCAGATTTATCATTTTTCAAATATGAGTACTATCATACATATCTTATTTTTACCTTGACAATCTTGCTGGATCCAGCCTGTACCTCCTCTACCAAGTCAGCAGAGCCCAAATTCTCAGGTAAGAAGTGGTCAATACTAGCAATTGGTCGGCAGGCCAATGTCTGTAAAAGAAATAATAATACCTCACAACATCAACATCACAAAATTTTTCAAACCTGCTGTATACTGTGTAATGAGTGATCATAGTGTTTCCCTGGGTAATGCTGCGACTCATATTACACATTATAAGGCACGCTTTAAAAGTAATTTCATTTTTTTTTGGAAAGGGGGGTTGGAGGTGTGGGGGAGGTGGAATCAAAGCAGACACTAACTACCTGTATGTTAGCTGTTACTAAACAGAAGGAAAAAACGGCAGCACCTTGCAGACAAATTCTACGTCTTCGCGTTCAATGTCCTTCACAACCATGATCTTCATTTTGGCGAGGAAGTGGAGCGCCAAGTCAGACACAGCATCCCTGTAAGACATAGATGAATTATCAGTATGAATTGATACACTGTAACACAAATAACCAGTAACTCTCTGTTTAGCAGACGAATCCGGAATTTGGAAAGATAAGTAAACAGATGTGACATCAGCATCACTGTGTGAATAGTTTTGCACTTCAAGGCCCACTACCGCTATACTTGTTTAAGGATACACTTCTGCAACAGATCGTTACAAAATGCTAGTTATGGTTCATTTAGGCACAGGAGAACCAGCACAGTTCAGCACATATCATCTTCATATCAAGTAATTTGACAATGACTCTGCTCAATTACAACACTACCTGTATAAGCAGCAGCTGAAAACAGACACGACAACAGCCACGCAGAATATACCAAAATGATTGATTACATGTGCATGTTTGCTGCATGTCCAAGCTGCCTTAGAAGTTCATTAGTGTGTCGACAAGGCATCATAACAAACAAATGGTGCTGAAGTTTGTCTCCAGCCTTACATGTAACGGTACTTCAAACCAAAAGTAACACCCTCCTTTACCCGTTACAACTGTACTGTCCCAAGCGGGCAAATTTTAGCTGCATTTTCAGAGGAAGACGTGATGCCACAAGTGTTAGGCATGCAAGGAACAGCTGGAGCTGATGCTGATCAGGATGAGGCACAAATTCTCATGAGCCCCTGCAGCCACACAAGCTCATGAGAATTTATGCCTCTTGCAGACAGCTGGGATGGGCTGAACGGCTGTAAAAAGCAAACTCTACAGGCGTGAAGTTTTAATGAAAGAGGGATGTTTTGAACTTAATAGATAATTTAAGTCATTCACAGGTATATGTATTTTCAATGGCAGAGCCTTATTTTCAGTATTATCATAAAATGTCCACTGACCTCAGAATGGATTTCTGAATGAGCAGTACATTGCAGCCAGCTTTCTTAATTTTCTTGACGATCTCCAAAATGTAGTTGCGCTCCTCTCTTAATACACGGTCCATTTGTGTGTAGTCCGACACAACTACCTGGTTCTCCATCTGAAATACAAGGCAACATGCTCAATATTTTGGGAATATCGCAGGCTGTATTTCATGAACACAGGTCATACATATATGAAATACAAGATGCACAGGTCATTCAATCTAACTGCAAGCGATTTATATGGATTCTCATGAGGCCCTGGAGCCACAGCAGCTCATAAAATATGTCAGACATTCGCAGAATGGAACCAACCACACAGCAAAGGCAGTGATCCCTGTAAATCTCTCGAAGCTGAAAGGGCCATTTTAAAACACCAGCCAGCGTACAGTATAGCACACTCCATCAGAATATTAATATTAATTAGTATGTCTTCAGTCATTTCAGTACAGGTCTGTGGAAATCATCATGTGGACATGCAACAATCAAATTGTAAGGCATTTTGCGGACTAGCAGAAAACATTTTCTGAGTAACTGCCTACACATTTATCAATATGCTTAAGACATAAATATACCACATGCATACAGCACTTAACCCCTTTACTGCCAGCTGACACAGATTGTGTTCCTGCAATCTTCCCCAAAAAGCCCCAGCTGTCCCAAGAAGATGGATTCAAAGTGGCGTCAGCAAGAGGCATAAATCCTCATGACCTCCCGCAAACTGCGGACCTATACCTCTTGCAGTTTGATGGTGTTCAATTTTTCTCGCATCCAAGGGGGTAAGCATGTTATTTGGAAAATGAGCTCACATCTGTTTTTGGTGGTGAGATGCAGAACTGGATAAAGCCAATCTTGGCCTTTTCCACCTTGCCAGGACCTCCTGCTCCTGATGCACGACTGCTGAACACCATACCATCTATCAACTCTGTGTCCTCTATCGTGCCCCTGTCACACATCACAACACATGAATGAACTGAACGTTACCACTTATCAAACATAAAATGAGACATCTGGATCGTATTATTATGCCCTGTAAAACAGCACACAACCAGGGTTCATTCCAAAAAATTACGCACAAGGGTCATTGGCTCACGGAGTACAAATCCAAAGGGTCATTTCTAAAACAGGATGGGCCAAACGTATGTGAGCACCTTCTCAACTTTTTGTTTGGGACCTTCAACCTGATACAAGAGGGTGGTGTTACCACCCTCACCATTCACCAAAATATCAAATATCGAACCCCCCCCCCCCCCCCCCCCAAGTTATGGGTCATTTTGGAAAATTATGTGCCAATGGTGCAGAGCACGCTCCCAAAATGAACGCTGCACAACATGCATATACCGACATTGACCTCTTTGATTACTAAGTCACTTTCTGTATAATGTACTCTGTCAATAATTAATTCTGTCAAGAGTTCATTTCTGGATCCTGTGCGCATGCAAAGTAATGGCTTGTTAATGACACATTCTGCACTAGAAATAGCCAAGCACACGCACTGAATGCGAACTTTGGCTGGATGGATCTAGCCGCCCATAGTGTGCTATGGGAAGTTAACTTGCGACTGATGGAGCTGCCAGCTGTAGGCAAAGAGTTAATTTCACATCTACAGGAAAATAAGACATTCAGATTGCATTACTATAGCCTTCTAACACAGCACACAATATGAATAATTTTACATACATGTGTATTTTGCACACATTTACTTCACCCCTACACACATTCCCACTCCCTCCGCTCTGCCTCCGACCCTCTCCGCCTCCACATCCCTCGCACCAAACTTAACACTTTCGGTCCCCGCTCCTTCTCCGTCTACGGTCCATCCATCTGGAACACTCTCCCACTCTCTCTCCGTCAGAAACACTCTCTCTCCTCCTTCCAGTCCGCCCTCAAAACTCACCTCTTTCAACAGTTTTAGCACTATATCACCGCACTCCCCACCCCAAGCTGACCGTCGTAATGTATTTCACTGTTTGTGGTACGTGAGTCATTGTCTAAAGCGTGCGCATGCGTGCGCGAGTTGTGAGTGTGCGCTTAGAGTTATAATTATTATAAGATAAGCGCATTATAAATACCATAATTATTATTATTATTATTATTTATCAGCCTCCTGAGACATTTGAACTTTACGATTAGATACAGGGTTAGTGTGCATTAGTGGTTCTCATCATTTACTACCATTGTGCCAAGTTTGATTATCACTTTGCAAAAGTGACCACAAAAAGTAAAAATGGATCACAAAATAGCCATTTTCACACATTAGCCAATCACTTTGACCCTTGACCTTTCAGTTGGGTCACCCAAATTAGTATGAAAGTCTTATCATAAGGAATCTCAGTATTAAATTTGGCTTTCAAGCTGAAAATAGTACTAAAGACTCAAGAAAACAATTTTCGTCAAAAAAAAAAAAAAAAAAAAAAAAAAAAAAATAAGACTATTTATCCTCTATGATCCTGACAGTTGAAAGAGGTCACTAAAATTAGAATGTTTAAAAAGGTCTAGCCACTAAGTATCCTTTGGCCAAGTTTAAGTCTTTGGCTTGAATAGTATCCAAGAAAATGTATTTTTCTCTCAAATGTATTTTTTAAAAAATGAATTTTCTCTAAAATGTATTTTTTCGCAAATATACTTACCGATGACATTACTATAAAGTATATGGAATATCTACATAGCTTACATAATTTCAGCCTAAGAACACAATGAGGAAGGCAACTCAGGGGACCAAAACTAGGGCCATGAGTGCCTGCCCATCCGGTACGCGTCATGTGGTGTCACGCCAGTCGGAAATGCTTAGCTTAAAGCGGGGCAGTTAATGTAATGTCATCGTAAGTATTTTTCGAAAAAATACATTTTAGAGAAAAATTCATTTGTTTTCTCAAAATACATTCCCGATGACATTACTATATGGAAGAATTACGGAGGAGGGTGCCGTCCAAACCAAAACCGATAGTGTAAGGGCCTAGCAGCCCCGACCTCCCAAGAGCAACCTCCCGACAATTTCAGCTAAGTAAACCAACGGTGCCTCCGGCGCTGGGAGGGAGTGTTGCGTCGCGGGGCTGTCACCCACCAGAGCGGGGTTATCTCGCTGGCCAGCTAGATCCCGCAGGTAGACGCAGGCGAAGGTTGAACCACCCGCCCGCGCCTAGCTGCCACGAAGCACCGATGACAAAGCGGCGGTCGAAGGTGGCGCAAGTGGCGAAGGCTCTAACCTTGTGCGTGTGGATCCGTAGCCTCTCGACTCCCTCTGGGGAGGGGCCCTAGTAGGCGGACCGAATGCCCCTGCGTCGCCAGGAGGAACCTTCTGGCCTGTATGGTCAGTTTCGCCTGTAAGGTCAGTTCCACCTGTGGCCAATGGCCGAAAGAGGCAGAACCGTCCCCATCGGAAGGGCTTGGATCGGCGTAGAAAACACGCAGGGGGTGCCCCGGATCTTGCTGCCTGGTCTCCCGGGTAAGGTTCAGTCCTTCAGCGGCCGACTGGTGATCCCTTGGGCGCGGTCAAGGGAGACCTAGGCTTGGCGAGGAAGGAAGGGACAGTGAGGAGCTACACGGGGCCATCTGTCCTTAAGTGCAGGCAGGCTAGGTGCGCTGGGCGCGTGTAACTCGTTTACTCAGAACGCTGTGGCGAGGGCCAGCAGACAGCAGGTCTCCCGGGCAAGTCGGCCGACCGGTCCCAGGGGAGTGGTTCGAACTGTCTGAAGTCCGTCTCGCAAGTAACCCGGGTAGGTCCCAGCGTGGCATCAACAAGCGGGGAACCTGCGCTGGAGGCCAAGGGGTGATAAGGTCAGTGAGGGCTTGTATTCTCCGTAGGTCAGCCTGCCGAAGTGGTGAAGCGTCCGCACTTGTGGGGAGGAAGCCCCTGACATGGCGGGAGCCCAAGCCTGGTCGCCGAAGGCAGAACTCGGCGAGCTGAGGGGTAGCCATTTCGGTGGGTGGGAGGTGCTGGCCACCGTACCAGAACCGAAGGACTCGCCCCTTCCTAGTGGTCCTGTCCAATGATCGAAGGAGCACAGGGCTCCTGTCGTGGAGCGACCTGTACGGTCTGCCAGTCATCCTAGGACAGAGAGACGAAGGTCGCTGCGGGCAGCCTTGAAGAGGTTAGCTCCCTGCTGACTGGCCTCCCAAAGGAGTGCACCGGCTGGTCCCTCCGACATAGCTCAGAGCCCAGTGCAATCGCAGCTGCAGGGCGTGATCGAAGCGAGCGGGCCTCCAAGAGGCCGCTTTGCTGCCAGCTAACCTCCCAATGGGAGTGAGCGGGCAATGTCCTTGCGTCAGGCGTCCATAGCACCATTCTCCGCCGAGCGGAGTACAGTCGAGCGGACCTCAAAGAGGAAGGTTCGCTGTAGGGCGTCCAAAGCAACAGTATCCGCAGAGTGGTGTACAGTTGAGCGGACCTCAACGAGGAAGGCTTGCGGTAGGGTGTCCAAGCATCCACAACCGCCGTGCGGGGTATAGTCGAGCGTATCTCCGTGAGGAAGGCTCGTAGCCGGTCAATCTCCTGGGGGGAGAAAGCAGGCGTATCCTTGCGTAAGACGTCCGTGTCCACAGAGTGGTGTACAGTCGAGCGGACCGCCGTCAGGAAGGTGCGCAGAAGCGTGTCCATAGGAGCAGTATCCGCAGTGTGGTGTACAGACGAACGGACCTCGGAGAGGAAGGCTCGTTGCCGTGCTTCACCCCCTGTGGGAGGGAGCAGGCTGATCCTTGCCCAAGGCATCCTTATCTGCAGTGCGGTGTCCAGATGCTTGGGTGTCACGCCAGTCGAACGCTATAGTGCTCCGGCGGCAAGGTACAGGTAAGGAGCCATTGGTCTCGTCTGTAGACAGGCCGGGTCCACAGAGAGCGCGTGCAGCGCATAGGCTCTTGAATGCTGTAGCTCGAGCCAGCAAGAAGCAGGTCCTCCTGGTTACGGCTGCCTGGCCGGCCAAGGCGGGGCTCGTAAAGGGATGCACGGAGCCATCGGCCCTGTCCTGTAGGACATGCCAGGTCCACTGAGTGCGCGTTGACTCTGGACGCAGTAGCGCAAGCCAGCGAGGAGCAGGTCTTCCTGGTTACGGCCGCCCGGTCGGCCAAGGCGGGGCGCGTAAGGAGACGCATGGAGCCATCGGCCCTGTCCTGAAGGACAGGCCGGGTCCACTGAGCGCGCATGCAGCGTGTTGGCTCGGGCGCTGTAGTGTGAGAAGCAGGTCCTCCTGGTCACGGCCGCGCAGCCGGCCAAGGCGGGGCGGGTCAGGAGACGCACGGAGCCGTCGGCCCTGTCCTGTAGGATAGGCTGGGTCAACAGAATGCGCGTGCAGCGTGTGGCTCAGGACCCTGTAGCGCGAGCCTGCGAAAAGCAGGTCCTCCTGGTGACGGTGGCCTGGCCGGCCAAGGCGGGGCTCGGAAGAGACGCACGGAGAGACAGGCCGGGTCCACTGCGAGCATGTGCCGCTTGCTGACTGGACGCTGAAACAAATGTCAGAAGGAAGCCGGTCCTTCGGTGACGTCCGCCAGGCTGGCCAAGCAGGGCTGAAGGAGGCACGCGGGACCAAGTAGACTGAGGAAGGTCCAAGCTAAGTCCATCCAAGGTTAACTAAGGCTGAGCACGAGTAACACAACCCATCGCGAAGAAGCTAAGCGTTCGACTGGTGTGAGATGCCAATTTGAGATGTGGTATGATATATTTGTTGACAAAGATAAAATGAGGGCCGAAATCAGGGTGCTGAAAACGTAGTCGCGTGGTTGCTGATTTTACTGTATAATCATTCAAGATCAATTGCTCTTAGGACAATAATAAGCACACTGACTTACGCAAAAGACTACATATTTATAATGAGTACAGTCCCAGTACTTAGGTCGTTAATATACTAATGGTCAAAACTTAAGGGCCACCCTACTTTTTTGTCATTATTTATCGTCGCAAGTGCCTAATAAAATACAATGTTCTTTCGATCCAAATGGGTTAACTCTTTCCCTATGTATCGCTCCCGGTTTAGTGCTAACCCAAACAAACCCGTAGCCATCGAAACACTTACGTTATAGCGTTGTGCTCGTTGCCGTCTATAGACGATTCACTAATATTCTAGCGTTGTATTTGTACAAAAATCGCATGACGCACAGCTATCGATCTAAGGGAAGCAACCACTATAATGTTTCACCAACTATTTCTAAGTTATCTGAAAGTGAATGCCCTTGTCAGATGGTGTCAGAACAAGGCCAAAGTAGCCGACGTGCCGTGGATCGTCTACGACAATGAGCTTATTCGATCTACATGAGCGCGGTTTCAATAGTGATTTTTAGCTCGTAATATTGTGATTCAAGAAGAGACAGTTCTATTGTGTGATTTCTTTGCTTGTGGAATACATTTTCCTGCCATGTTGGTGAGTAAATCTGGGTTTTTCGTTGCATGTGCTTACACTGTTGCTACCAAACCAAAACCATGTTTCTCATTTTTTGCTCTGCCATGTTTGTTCTGTTGCATAATAATCAAATTGGTTCGACTTCCCACTAAACCAATGCACAAACACTCGCGGTTTTGAAAAGTACTTTTAATGCTCTTTCTAATGATACCCAATTTATCTATGGTTGTTACCTTGGGAGGCTGTGAAAATTCAATCTACCCCAAAAATATACGTCACCAGGGAACACACGTCCTTTTTCCTGCTACGTCTGCAGGGAACTGACTCGCTGAAATGTTACATAGGGAAACAGTTAAAAGTTGACCTTAGACAGTCCACTATACAGGGAACAATAGACAACAATTCATCAATTTCCATGACCGTGTCAAATGCACGTGAAACATCGTCAGTTTTTGTGAAAAGCTGTGCGATATTGGCAAGCGTACAAAAGGCAGGCAGGTGGAAAATCTCGGTAAAGTCGTGATGCGCGTGCTAAAGGGGTCAGTCGTAAGCACTGAGCTCCTTTGTTTCACTACAAATACCGGTACAGTAGGGGCATAATTGTCACTTTCCTAACCATGCCACCACGACGAAGCCTAACACCAGTAGATCAAAGCCGGGCGCTAGCATGGCTGCAGGATGGAATTTCCGGACGAGAAGTTGGGAGACATCTTGGGGTGTCCCATTCAGTGATCCAGAGGCTGCTGGCACGATTCTGAGAAACTGAAAGGACAGAACGATTCTGAGAAACTGAAAGGACAGAACGACAACCCTGCTCAGGACGCCCGCGCTGCACCAGCAGTAGGGAGGACAGATAGCTCTGTGTGGCGGCTCTGCACGACCGAACGGTCACGTCAACCACTCTGTGACGTCAACTGATGCAAGCTGCAAACGTTAACGTCAGCAGAAGCACAGTCTGCCGACGTCTGCGTGAAATTGGCCTGGCTTCATGCAGAACAGCAGTGAGAATAGCCCTCACTCCAGCTCATCGCAGAGCCCAGGTTGCCTGGTGTCGTCAACATGTGAGGTGGAACAGACTCCAGTGGACTCACATTCTGTTTACTGATGTGTCACGGTTCACTGTGTCCTTCAACGACGGCATGGTGAGGGGTTGGAGATGCCAGGGCGAGCGATTCACGGATGGATGCGCCCAAGGGGTGGATTGTTACGGAGGAGGCTCAGTCATGGTCTGGACAGGCTTCAGCAGGACCCCCCTCCACATCATCCGAGGCACCCTGACTGGACTGCGCTGTCGGGACGAGATTGTGCAGCCTCTCATCCAGACAGCTCTCCAAGCCATAGGCGACAATGCTGTTCTGCAGAACGGCAACACTCGACCTCATCGCGTCCGTGTGGTGGATCAGTACCTTGAGCAACAGGGCATCATGAAGATGGCGTGGCCAGCTTGTTCACCTGATCTGGCTCCCATCGAGCACCTCTGGGACGTGCTGGGGCAATGTATAGTCAGCAACCACCCCCCACCTCAAGGCATCCCCCAGCTGAATCAGTTCCTACATCAAGAGTGGGAAGCGATCCCACAACATGTTCTCCGAACCCTGGTGAACTCTATGCGTCAACACTGCATTGAATGCTTTGCTGCAAACGGTGGGTACACTCGCTACTGACTGGACCATTCTTGTGTGACTTTTCAAATGAGGGGTGGGTAAACATTCTCCCATAGAGCACCTCTGGGACGTTCTGGGGCAATGTATAGTCAGCAACCACCCCCCACCTCAAGGCATCCCCCAGCTGACTCAGTTCCTACATCAAGAGTGGGAAGCGATCCCACAACATGTTCTCCGAACCCTGGTGAACTCCATGCGTCAACACTGCATTGAATGCTTTGCTGCAAACGGTGGGTACACTCGCTACTGACTGGACCAGTCTTGTGTGACTTTTCAAATGAGGGGTGGGTAAACATTCTAACGTACTGCTGTTGTTACAATTGCTTGATTTACTCAAAACTTAAATGAAATTGTTACTGAATAAATTAGCAAAGTACTGACTCCAAGTATTGTTACATTATTTGTGTGGTGTTGTCGGTGCGTCCTCGCGCTGGGACCATACGGCGTTGAGGCGCGTCCCCTGGGTGGTGGATAGGGGGTCCCTCGTGAGAGGGGTGCACCGAATGAAATAAGGTGCCGTGAACCAACATGGTCTAAGGGAAGGTGACCCCGACAGAAAACCCCTGGTCCTCCTAGTAAGGGGGTTGGGCGTGGGGGTAGCTTCCCCACCCTGTAAAAAAGGAAATAGCTACAAAAACGCCGACGAAAAGACTAACAGTAATTCCTTTCCTGGAGGAGGAAGGTTCTTCTACTAGAAGACTTATGACGTCCTGTGGTGAAAGCCGGAAGTCTTCGGAAGCCACAGGACCGAGCCGCCTCTCTCTATCCAGGGATACAACCATGGGCACATGGAACGTCAAGACCATGTACCAGAGCGGCAAGGCCGCCCAGATAGCAGCGGAAATGCAAAAGTACAACCTTTCCCTGCTAGGCATCAGTGAAGCCAGATGGACGCAGTCTGGCCAGAAAAGGCTGTTAAGTGGGGAGATGATTCTGTATTCAGGTCATGAAGAGGAGAATGCCCCCCATACAGAAGGAGTAGCACTCATGCTGTCACCAGTGGCACAGAGAGCGCTGATGGGCTGGGAACCTCTTGGGCCAAGAATTATAACAGCAGCCTTTAGAACCAAGAAAAAGCTCAAGCTGAACGTCATCCAGTGTTATGCGCCCACCAATGACAGTGACGAGGAAGAGAAACAAGAGTTCTACGACCGACTCCAGAGTGCCGTGGACAAATGTGCGGAGCGAGACATCACCATCGTCATGGGCGATTTTAATGCCAAAATAGGGGAGGACAACACCGGATACGAAGAGGTGATGGGGAGACAGGGACTAGGCTCGGAGATGAGTGAGAACGGGGAGAGGTTTGTAGACTTTTGTGCTCTAAACCGACTTGTCATTGGAGGCAGCATCTTCCCACACAGAAAAATACACAAAGCAACTTGGGTCTCACCTGACCATACAACAGAGAACCAAATAGACCATATCTGCATTAGCAAGAAATTTAGAAGATCCCTTCAAGATGTTCGAGTGAGGAGGGGAGCAGATGTCGCCTCAGACCACCATCTGCTTACCTTAAGAATGAAGCTCAAGCTAAAGAAAAGCCGCACAGAGACAACAAGAAGACAGCGCTATAATGTAGGCCTCCTGAGAGAAACTGGAGTTAGAGAAGAGTTCAAACTGGTGCTGTCCAACCGGTTTCAAGCGCTACAGGAGCTAGTAAATGAAGAGGAGGCGGTCACCACAGAGCAGCAGTGGAAGGCAGTTAGAGAGGCGCTGAACTCAACCTGCAAAGACACTGTAGGGTTCAGGAAACACCACCACAAGGACTGGCTGTCGGCACAGACCTTGAAGAAGATAGAAGCGAGGAAGCAGAAGAAAGCAGCGGCAACAACAGTCGCACGAGAGCAGCCAAAGTAAGGGCACAGGGGGAATACTGGGAAGCCAACCGCGAGGTGAAGAGGAGTATCAGGGCAGACAAGAGGGCCTACACAGACAGCCTGGCAGCAGAGGCAGAAAAGGCAGCAGGCAGCGGCAACATGAAACAGCTCTACGACATTACCAGAAGATTGTCGGGTAAGTATGGCCATACAGAAAGACCAGTAAAAGACAAAGAAGGCAAGCCTATTGCAGACAGAGCAGACCAACTCGACAGGTGGGCCGAGTATTTTGAAGAGTTACTAAACAGACCTAGCCCACCCGACCCCCCCGACATCCAGCCGGCAGAGACCGACCTACCCATCAGCTGTGACAGACCCAGCCGGGAAGAGATCAGAAAAGCAGTGGCATTTTTGAAGAATGGCAAAGCAGCAGGGCCAGATGGCATCCCAGCGGAGTCTCTGAAAGCAGACCTAGAGACAACAGTTGAGATGCTGTACCCACTGTTTGGAAAGAGCTGGGAAGAGGAGGTGATGCCAGCTGACTGGAAGGAGGGGTACCTAATCAAGCTTCCCAAGAAAGGCGACCTCAGCAAGTGTTCCAACTACAGAGGAATCACCTTGCTGTCAGTACCAGGAAAGGTCTTCAACAGGATCATCCTAGAGAGAATGAAGAGCTCCGTTGACCCCCAGCTGAGAGACCAGCAAGCAGGATTCAGGAAGAACCGATCATGTACAGACCAGATCGCCACTCTCCGCATCATCGTGGAACAGTCTCTGGAGTGGAGCTCCCCGCTGTACGTCAACTTTGTGGATTATGAGAAAGCATTTGACAGCGTGGACCGAGAGACTCTGTGGAAACTCCTACGACACTACGGTGTACCCACAAAGCTCGTCCGCCTGATCAAGAGCAGCTATGATGGCATGACATGTCGCGTGATCCACGAAGGGCAGTTCACCAGAGAGCTCCAGGTCAGAACTGGTGTCAGGCAGGGGTGTCTGCTGTCTCCGTTCCTCTTCCTACTGGCCATAGACTGGGTCATGAAGATGACCACAGAGCACAGACGAAGTGGAATACAGTGGACACTGTGGACACAGCTTGACGACCTCGATTTTGCAGACGACTTGGCATTACTGTCCCACACTCATCAACAAATGCAGGACAAGACCACGAGGCTTGCTGACATCTCGTCCCAAGTGGGCCTCACCATTCACAAACAGAAAACAAAGACAATGAGGCTGAACGCAACCAGGGAAGAACCAGTCTTGCTTGCTGGCACCCCGTTGGAGGAGGTGGAGTCCTTCACCTATCTTGGGAGCATCATAGACAAAAAAGGCGGCACTGATGCAGATGTCAGAGCACGAATCGGTAAAGCCAGAGCAGCCTTTCTCCAGTTGAAAAAAGTGTGGAGTTCCAGAGAGCTGTCACAACACACCAAAGTCCGGATTTTCAACTCCAATGTAAAAGCAGTTCTCCTATATGGAGCAGAGACATGGAGATTGACAAAAACCACAGTCAACAGAGTACAGACCTTCATGAACAGTTGCCTTAGAAGAATTTTGAAAATCCACTGGCCAGAGAAGATCAGCAACGTCAGACTCTGGGAGAGAACAGAGCAGATAACAGCAGAGAATGAAATTGGGCGAAGAAGATGGGGATGGATCGGTCACAGTCTGAGAAAGCCAGCTTCCAGTATCACTAGGCAGGCATTGTCATGGAACCCCCAGGGAAAGAGGAAAAGAGGTAGGCCGAGAAACTCCTGGCATCGAGACCTCCAAGCAGACATCAAGAGACTGGGAACCACCTGGAGTAGAATCGAAGGAGAAGCACAGGACAGGAGTTGCTGGAGGTCTCTCGTCGACGGCCTATACCCGGGTAGGGGTGACAGGCGTAAGTAAGTAAGTAAGTTGTCGGTGCGTATGCGATAAAAAGTGGCCATCAAGTTTTGACCATTAGTATATATTTAAATAATCGCGCCCAAACGTTCTGTCAGTTGGACGTTACACGTGTTGTTACTTCAACCGTGCTTACTATCTTTCTGTTTACACACTTTGGTGGGCGAAAAAGGACCAGAAATAGGGCCAGTGTGTCTCTCATAACAGTCGGGATTATGCAGCAAAACTTTATTTTTTAAATCAAAGTGTCAATTGGAGCAGTTTCCGATTAAAAAATCCGTATCATTTTGTTGTAAGAAATGACGTCTGACAATTCATCAAAGTTACTACGTATTTGTACGAAAATCCAGGAAACAATTGCACTTTTGAAAATGACCGGGTTGACCATATTTAACTTCAAGTTTCCGTAGTGGAAGAAGGAAAAACTCAGTGTAGTTTCTGTAGTAGTAGAAGGAAAAATGCACAGAGTGATTGATGGAGAAGTTGTGTTGTAATGTGGTCGTCACGTCCAACAGTGAAATAACATTTGGCATATTTAGACCTTCAACTTGTGCCACATCGAGACGTATACAGGCCAAAATATCCTTTGATATTTTTCAGTTATAATTAATGAACGAAGAGATATCTTCACGTTTAAAGCATGTGGTTTTCTACGGAACAATAGTTGCACACTTGCTTCAAAGAAATGTTTACAACATAGTTAATTATTGTAAATAAAATACAACTGCTCATTGTAATAGTGAAATGTTTCAAGCGGACTCTTCCATTTATCTTTGCAAACTGTGAGTTGACTAAAGTCGAGCAGCTTGCTGTGAATCAAGATCATTCTTTTCATAAAATTTCTCAGCCAAAGTTGTAAATATTGCAACTGAATGTCATTAGTGTGATTTTCATTGTTACACTATATTGTTCAACATTGTTCATTTTGTTACTGAATAAACCAGAAAATAGACCAGAAATGGAAAAGCTTATCATACATTCTTCTGTCTTGTCTGTGTTTGTGGGTAGATGTGTGTGTGGAAAGCGTGTGGGATGTTGCAAGTTAGAAGATAGAAAAATAGGACACGTCAACCGTTAGCTATTACAATACATGATACTAATTATGCTAACATTTTTCATGTGATCATTACTTTAATTCAGGGGAGTGTCCAAGTCAGTCTCCACTGCCATGTCAAATGTATTTCAATACACTAGAAATCCAAAAACATAGTAAATTGTGCGTGTGCGTTGTAATACCTAACATACCACATATGAGCCATTCTCAAAAGGTTAACACCAAAGTGTGACAAAAACTAAGATTATTAACATGTTTTGAAACGTGAGTATTTAATGTCTCTGGCATGTTTTGTCATGCTAGTTTTCAAAACAGTGTTTGAAAAGATAATCTGAAATTCTATATTGCTATTAGAGCCCTAAAAATGTCCAAAATCTGAGGAGAATGGAAGTTACTGATGACAGGAAATATTATCTAGCACAACAAAAATAAGCATATGTGCATCTTTTGACACCAGCAAAGAGAACTAATACTATGATTAAATAATACCTGACAATTGTACACAGATGTTTACTAAGATGTATTTTAAAAGAAAAGTCCTGTCACGAGTAACCTCCAAATGTTCAGCCTCCGATTTCTTTATGTCACATTAAGCAAAATCGCCTTAGCAATAAATAAAAAAAAATCGGCGAGAATGAGTGCGGACATTTTGAAAAATGCCTGGATGCGAGGCGTAAAATGATGACCGAAATAGCAAAATCGCTTGCCATGCCATGTCGTCGCCATTTGCAGTAAAAAGTAATGGTTATCCGTATCCGGGTCATTGGCATGTACAAAATTAGAATCGGAACTTCCCGGTCAGTTGCATTTTGTGGTGTTAATTTTGAGCGTGTTCCTGGACGTGAAAAATGACCGGACACTTTCTCTGAAAAAATAAAAGCCAATAAAACTAAACTGGCGCCCTAAAAACATAAAACATTCACCTGCACCGACGTCATTTTGAAATATCAGTACAGACATTGGCTTGACATTGTCCAGTCGCCTACATTCGCAGGTGTTTTAACACCAATAAAAGTTTTTCTGGAACTAAATAAAACTTTCTGACCAAAGTACTACACATAATCTATCCATGGAATAGCTGGTTTGCAGAAATAATCACAGTAAAAGGTTTGCTTTTACTTGTTTTCTCAGTAGAGGTTCTCGCTTCATGTTTTCAAGCTGACGAAAATTCTGTTTTTGTCTAATTAACCCTCAATAAAGTATACTTTCAGAAGAGTAATCAAGACATGCTTGTTATATGCATTTCTTCATTCAATATATAACACACTGGTGTAAAATAGAGTGTGTCAGTGCAATATAATGTTAATGCTTGAGTGACAAATGTGGTCACTGTTCGGAGCTTTCACCTTTGGAGAATGGCTCATGACCAGTTGTCATTTTCAAACTATGTTTTCTCAAAGAATATGAAAGTAACTACCTTCTGCTTTTAGAAATCTTCATTACTATTATTACCTTCATTAAAATGCATTATTGAGATAGTGGGGAAAAAAAAAGAATTTTCCAGCAGCAGTCCACTTTGTGCGCACACCTTTTGGCACTTGGTCAATATGAGAAAAGAAATCCTCACCCCAGTTTCTTGACAATTTTGATATCCTTCAGGTCAACATTAGTGGCAGTTGCAGGATCGATGACTTTGAGCACAGCATCCACAGCTATAGGAGCCAGCATACTGGAGTACTGAGACACCACCTGAAACCAAACTAGTCATGCACCTTCCATCTGCAAGGAGCATTGATTTACATGAGACTTTGCAGTGGCAGGAGCTCATGAGAATTTATGCCTCTTGCTTAACTGTTGAGAATGTATGCCATTTCTAGTAACATTCAATTTTTAGTTTATTCTAGGTTATGTTAAGACCTCCCCTGCAAGAAGAAACCTTTTATAACCAGACTGATTTCAGAAATTTGCGATGTTACAAATTTAAACCAATACCTAATTACAAGTCTCCATCAGGCAGAAAACAATTTCCTCACAAACATTCAGAACAGGTCTGTGGTTTCTCATCATCTGGAGAACATAAACATACTGTATTCACATGAAGATGTCCCAGACGTGTATGTGATTACTTTTCTTCTGACCCTTGTGCACCCACCAGAACTGTTCACTGTACCACTGGCCAATACACAGTATGGCTGATATGACTAACACCATCAGAATCGTTAGCTTTATCAATGCACTGTGCGCAACTTAATCCTTTAGCCGTCAGCGCAGGAATCATTGCGACACAAACCACTACCGACAGCCAATGGGTTAACATACTGTCCTGAAGCCACCTCCCTACTTTCACAAGATGAATCGCTGAAATATAAGATTGCAACCTTCTATCTCACCAACACACCTTAGAATTAAGTGAAGTGGAAGCACTCTTCAACAGGGATTCCCTGTCAGAGAGGTCGAGAGGTCTGACCATGCTCTCCAGAAGCTCCACACACTTGCCGGCCGCTTTCTGGAATGACTCAGAGATGATGGTGGGGTGGATACCTGAATGTGCAAAACACAAAACCTGTCACAAACTGCTGATTAATCTATTCTTGCAGCAAAAATTGTGAACACACTAAGCCATACAGTCCAATTTGAGAGTTGTGGCCTGCAGTTTAAGAGGAACATCATCCGTTAAGGATTCAACCACGATGACTGAAGGGTGGCGTCAAAATAGCTTGGTACCAAGCAATTCTGGCACCATTCTTGAACTATCATGGTCTATCTGTTTCATGATGCTGTTCCAGCTGAATCAACAATTTATCTGCATAAGACTGATCAATGATGGTAGTATGTACCCACTCAGTGATTAGGTTGAGTTTTGCAGTCAATAAGTCATATGATCGGAGGAACATAAAATCAATAGGTCATTTTGAAAATCCACAAGTCAACAAAAATGATCGCGTTTTCGGCATTTTCGATTTTGAAATGTCGGCAGCAAAAAAAAAAACAAACGGATGTCGTCGGCGTAGACAAAAGTAGTGTACAATGAACGAAGTGAATGCACTTGCACAACGAACACCCTTTTTTAACGAACTAATTTCATCCTCCCACGCTCGGTCACCCCTGTAGCCTGTTCAGTAGGCACGGCAGCTTTGCGAGCCACCACAAAAAGTATACATAATCGAGAAAAGGTTAAAATTGATTGGGTGCTTGCAAAGCGAAACACAGCCGCTGCGTCTACTAGGGCTACTGTCAAGTTAATCAACTGCGATGTACAGTTCTACTTCAATCACACATGCCGTTTGTGGGCGTGGTCTAGTAGTCTGCTCAGTTGTCAAACTTGTCAACACATCTTGGTAACTTGGCCCGCAGACTCTCACTGTTTACCGCACTCTCACCGTTTACATTTTCACGGTGCTTGCCTGCCATTTGGTTACAGTCAAGGCTGTTTTCAGTTAGACTCAGTTTGAGAAACATTAATTTTTCTCTAAAATATATTTTTTCTAAAAATACTTACCGATGGCATTACTGATAGGAAGACACGCTACGCTAGCTAGCCTGATTTCAGCCTAAATCCGTTGTGTGAAAAAACCCACAAACGGGGAGGCGACACCGGGGAGCCCGTTAATCAAACGCAATCCCAGGTGGCCTCCCCTCCCTTCCCATCAGGCCCTATGGGCCGATCGACCAGTTTCATGCTAAGCGAACTGGCGGCAAGCGGGGTAGGCCCCTTTGAGTAATGCCATCGGTAAGTATTTTTCGAAAAAATATATTTTAGAGAAAAATTAATTTGTTTCTTCAAAACCCTTACTGATGGCATTACTGATAGGAAGAATAACAAAAAGGCAGAGGGTGCCGCCCACAAACCCTGTGATCGTAACAAGCTTAGTAAGGTGTCAAGAGCGCACTCCCGACGATTTCAACTAAGCGTTACCTTATGGCGCTTCCGGCGCCGGGAGGGAGTGCTGCGCCGCCGAGACATCGCCCAGGAGTGCCAGGTTCTTGCGCTGTCCTGAGAGATCACGCAGGTAGAAGCGTGCAAAGGTGGAACTCGATCGCCACCCCACCGCCGACACAATGTCTCGCACCCCACAGTTGCGGTCCAATGCGACGCTAGTGGAAACCGCTCTGATTTCATGGGCTCGTATTTGCAGCCTCTTAGCCCCCTCAGGGGAGAGGTCCTCATACGCAGACCGTATGACCCATCGGAGCCAAGAAGAAATGGTTTGGGCCGAAATGTCGTTCCTGCCTCGTCGCAGAGGCAGGAAGAGGCGTGTCCGGCCCCGCTGGTGGGGGCGTGTTCGGCGCAGGTAGATCCGTAATACGCGCACTGGGTCCTGCTGGACTCCTGTGACCTATCAGACCCCTGAAGGGTTTGGAGCGTAATTACTTGTGCCCCGACCGCTGGCAGCCTGTTCTTTGCCAGGAAGGCAGGGTTCGTCAGAAGCTGCACTGACCCATTCGCTCTCCACTGTAGACAGGATGGGGCCACAGACAATGCATGGAGTTCGCTGACCCTGGAAGCTGAAGCGTGAGCAAGGAGGAAGCACGTCTTCCTGGTTACATCCGCCAAAGTGGCCAGGTGCGAACCGGCCTGAATTAAGCCACGTGAGCACCCAAGCAAGGTCCCACCGCGGAAGCAGGGAACGTTGGACTGGTCGCTGCAAATCGAAGTGGGCCATGAGGACCGCCAGATCTTTACACGCTCCTGGATCCGGTCGTCCTAAGTGCCGGTATGTGTCGGCGATCATGGAGAGATAGCCCCGGATGGTAATGCCAGACCTTGAACGGTAAATAGCCAGAGGAAAAACTCGGCCAGCTGGGGTGCCAAAAGAGTCGTGGGAGACAGGTCTCTGGCGTGGCACCAATCCTGCAAGACCTTCCACTTCCCCTCGTAAACCCTCAGAGTGGAAGATCTGCGAGCTGCTGCGATAGCCGCCACTGCCGTATCCGAGAAGCCTCTTGTGGCGAGGGCCGCCCGCACAACCTCCAAACGTGTAGTAGGAGCCTCTCAGGGACGGGTGGAACAGGTTCTGTCTCGGCTGTTTCAGCATCGTGTGCGGTGACGGTAGCCGCAGCGGGGGGTCCATGGCCAAACTGAGAAGGGCCGTTGTCCAGCTTCGAGTCCAAGAGAAGAGGGCGACCAGGAAGACGATCGCATTGGCGCCCCGGAGCTTCTGCAGAACCTTGGGTACCAAAACCGCTGGGGGATACGCGTAGGCCACCCCCAGGGATAGTCAGGGCGTCTACTGCCCACGCGAGAGGGTCCGGCACGGGCGACACAAAGAGGGGAAGCTGGGCGTTCCATCGTGTCGCAAACAGGTCGACCATGGGCATCTCACAACGAGCGCCTATCATCCGGAAGAGCTCCGGCTTGAGTCTCCACTCGGTGTGTAGGAGCTGTCCTCAACGGCAGAGGGAATCTGCGAGAACGTTCAGGCGGCCCAGGGTGTGTCCCGCTCGGAGCTCGATGTCTCGATCCCAGCACCAAAGCATCAGCTGGTACAAGAGCATGCAAAGGGAAGGAGAATGGGTGCCCCCTTGCTTCTGAATGTAGGACACCTCCGTGGAGTTGTTCGAGAGGATCAGTACCGCCTGATGCGTGAGGCGAGGCTCCCAGTGTTCCAAAGCCCGGTGCACTGCCTCCAGTTCCAACCAGTTGCTGTGTTTGTTCCAAAAGTCCTCCAGACTGGCCCGCAATCTCGAATTCAGGCAGGAGATGTACCCCCCATCCCGACCGGCTCGCGTCCGTACACAGGTGAGGGGCACTCCCGACCCGAGCCAGGTGGCGTCCGCCCACCGAAAGAGGGGTGGAAGATCAGGGGATCCACAGGAACCGGAGCGAACATGTCGCCCGAAGACGGGCGCCAGTGGTACAGGAGATGTTGCTGGATCAGCCGCGAATAGAGCCGGCCGAGGGGAAGCAATTCCGTGGCGGCACTGACGAGTCCCAGCCGCTGCAGCCAGGTCCTGGCTGGGCACGTGTCCGCGATGCACATCTGCTGCGCTAACAGCGAGAGCTTCAGTATGCGTGCTTCCGTCAGTCGCACTCTGTTCTGCTGGGTCAAGAACTCCATTCCCAGATGGACAAAGGTGCGGGAGGGAGCAAGGTCCGATTTCCTTGGTTGACCAGGAAGCCCGGTCGCTGCAAGAGTGACATAAAACTTCCCGGTCCATCTCCAGAGCAGATGCCACCTGATTCCGTAAGAGCAGGTCGTCCAAGTAATTTGACTTGGGGCTGGAGGAATCCCTCCAGGAGAGGGCCACCACTGCATCCATGATCCTGGTGAAGGCCCAAGGGCTGAGGTTGAGGCCACAAGGGAGCGCTTGGAATTGGTAGACTATCCCGCGAAAGGCGTAGCGCAAGTATCGGCGGGAAGCAGGATGTATCGGGACATGCAGATAGGTGTTGGCAAGATCCGGGCTGATCGCTAAGTCCACGGGACGTACGGCCACTCTCACCGCCCGTGCTGTCTCCATCCGAAATGGAGGGGCCATGATGAACTTGTTCAAAGCTGACAAGTCTATGACTGGACGCCACCTGCCGTCTGGTTTGAGAACTAGGAAGAGGTGGCTGTAGAAGGCTGGTGAGTCGGGGCGTGCGACGACCTCCGTGGCGATTTCCGAAGCAGGGAGGCAGGGGACTGGGTCCAGAGTGGCGAGTGGCGTAGAGGGGCAGAAGTTTGAAAGAGATCTGGAGCCCCTCCGAGACGGTGGCGAGTACCCAAGGGTCGTCGGGAAAAAGAGACCGCCACTCGTCCCGGAAGAGGGCCAACCTCCCGCCGACTGGAGGCTCCGTAACGGTCAGGGGGGGGGGGGGGGTGGGGGTGGGGGGGGGGGGGAGGGAGGTCGAGGAGGTAGCAAGACACTGGGTCCGCCCGCGGCCCCGAGCGCCACAGGGAGCAGGGGCGAAGCGGCTCTGCGAGCCGCGTCCGCGGAGGAAGAAGCAAGGGGGTTCCACGCCGCATAGATCCCGAGGGGCCGGGCGTGAGGAGGGTCTGTAATTCCGCAAGTCCAGTGCACCGCCGCAGTATCGCGTCCCGTCTCATCAAGTCGCAGTTGGCCACAGCTGCTACTGTGTTCGTGGAGGCATGGTAAACCGCCCAATTGGCAGTCACAGCTAAAGAATGCAGATCGCGCAGGGGATCCGGTGTCTCCGGGGAAGCCCAGAAATCTTTAATGCGGCGGACCACCGTCTGTGTAGCCAGCTCCAAGAAGCCAAGGCAAGCTGAGGTATTTCGAACAAGGGTAGCTGTCAAGCCCCAGTGTAGAGTCTCTCCCCGCACTCCCCCTACTGCCGCTCTGTGCCAGCGTCGCAGAGTCCACCGGCGGGAGGAGGCACAGAAAAGCCTGTGAGTGTCCCGCATACCAAGACTGCTGAAAACGGATGTCGATATCCGCGGGCCATCGGCGTTCAGCGAAGAAGTTCCTTTCCCCCAACTTGCCCTGCTGCAGGTGGGAGTTGAACGCTTCTGCGAGGTCACGAAACATGGGAGGCTGCGGGAGGGACTTGACGCGATTGGCCTGCCGCGAGGCGTTGACCGAGGCAGAGGTTTTCCGCTTGAAAGGAGGAGACGGAGGGCACCAGGCTGGAGGGAGGGAGTTGGCAATCACGCGCGGCCGCGTCCAGCGCCTTAATGGTCTCGGATCCTGCGGGTCTGTGAGGCGCAGAGGGTGAGGAGCTGTGAAGCGAAGAGGGAGGACTGCTGACCGCAGAGAGAGAGGGTGCCGTGGGATGATGAGACAGAAGTGCCAAAGCGGAGTCCTCTGGATGTAGACTAAGGACATCCTCTTCCCACTCTCCACCAGAAAGGTTCACAAGGGGTGGAAGGGGGGGGGGGAGGGTGAGCCTGCGTGTAGGCAGACCGAAGAGGGCAGCACAGGGGGAGGGGGGGGGGGGAAGGGGGGCCCGCGTAGGGAGAAGGGGTCTGTGAACCTGAAGGCCGAGCTGGGAGCTCAGAGAAGGTGGAGGGACGAGAGGAACGCCGGGAGCCAGGAGCCAAAACGGCACTCGCTGCGCTTGAGATCGAGGGCGCTGTGGCGGGGCGGGGATGCAGTCCCCACGCGCCAAAGGGGAGGGAGTCCGAGCGGCGAGCATCCCTCAGCGAACGAGAGCGAAGATCCCCATGGGGAGGATAAGAGCTCCCTGAAAGCTGATGGAAGGTCCTCCGCCCAGGAAGAACGAGGAGTGACGGAGAGCGTCCACGCCGCGATTGTCCGTCCATCCACTGGTGTCGTGGTGGTCTGCGATCTGAGCTCCGTGCCTCAGGGTGGATAGGCGCCTTATGGGCGGAGCTCAAGGATGAGCGGAGCTCAAGGATGAGCGGGCCTCAGAAGTGCTCAGCTCACAGGGCAACGCATAGACAGCCCAGCAATGCCCGAGAAAGCGCACTTGTGAGGTCTTGGGGGTCCGGTAGGCACAGCAGCGGAAGCCAAGGGGAGAGGGGCCAGAGGCAACATACTGCAATCCTGGGCAGCCGAGGGTCGGTCCCGTCGATAGAAATCCCAGAGGTGGGACCAGTGTTGCTCATTCCAAGATTCACAAATCCAACAAGGTTGGTAAGAGGAGCAGCCTGTACAGGGTAGACATAGGTCATGATTATCACTGGGCCACTGGAATCCCCGCCAGGACGGGCACGAACGCAGTTGATCACGGCAACAGACCAACAGAGCACGTGAACAGAAGAGCCTGAGAGCGAAAGTTCGTACCGCTGTGCCATCATGGTACCCCGCTCACAATAGGAAAGTTGCTAGGGATGATAACACAACCACGGTGAACCAACCAGAAGTTGTGGGTGTTGTTTAATTTATTGATTTAATTATGTTTCCCCCAACTTGCCCCGCCCTGAGCATGCTGCTAGTATGGAGTGGATGCGCATTCCAAGTGGATTTCATCATTATCATCATCACAGTGCGGCGCGCTAGCCACGGCGCGCTGTGGCGCGAAAAATGCTAGGACAAATTCCTACATTTTCCGAGCTGTTGTAATGATGTGCTCTATGTAAAAAATAATCCGAACTAAGATGGGAGGAAAGGCAAAACAATGGCATCAAAATTATGTGCAATATCGTGCGTGGCAAGTGTCCCTCGCCGAGGCGTGATGAAGAACACCACGTGGCCGAAGACCGTCTGCCCTGGCCGACGACTTGGGCGCCAAAACTACCTTAACTCAATGAAATCTCTGCAGGAAGAGAGAGAGAGTTCAGAAGAAAAAGAAGAAGGGAATCCTTCAGGCAAGCACCACCAACAACCAGTCTGTCGAAGAATACCAAAAAGGTGATGAGAACCAGCGTAAACAATCACAACGGAAAACGGTGCAACCGACCGGAAGGGAGCTAAGCGTGAAAACTGGTCGATTGGCCCATAGGGCCTGATGGGTAGGGAGGGGAGGACACCCGGGATTGCCTTTGATTAACGGGTTCCCCGGAGTCGCCTCCCCATTTTTTTCCTTCTTCACACAACGGATTTAGGCTGAAATCAGGCTAGCTAGCCTGTCTTCCTATCAGTAATGCCATCGGTAAGGGTTTTGAAGAAACAAATGAGCATGAATGGCACCAGTCAGAGGTGTAGATTTTCATGAACCCGCGGGCAGAGGCGACTCATGAGGATCTGTGCCTCTTGCAGATGTAGATTATAATCGTTGCATAGTCCCCATCTACTTCCTCATTGTGAGTACACTATAGTATCAGATAAAATCTCAAGCAATATGCATAGATTCTCATAACGATCCTTAGATGGTGAGGACTTTTGAACGTCTATGCCTCTTGCAGCCCTTGAGAAACTCACTCTTGCACTGATTACTTTCATCACTTCACAGCAAACTATACGTGTTATACTTGATGTATAAAATACCAAAGGCAAGTATATTTGTCAATTTCGGATTTTTATTTCTTTTTGCTATTTTGCAATCTAAGGTAATCAGGTTTGCGTTCAATGACTTCCATTACATATGCTTTTTTCAGTAAACATGTACGTGCAAGCACTGAATTACTGTGCTACAGTGAAGAGCACAATGGTTTTCAGCAACAAGAACCAATTTTCTGGCAGAACTGATTCAAGCTTTCGTGTCCAGGACACCAACCACAACACATTTTTGTCAAATTGTCATAGATACAAGTAATTACATGATGTGGACTTCAACTACAACACGTGAAAAAGCAAGATCGAGTTACTGATTGTGTAACCATGAAATAAGAACGAAGGTTATATGTGCGAGCACGAGAGACCATTGGTACATCAATTACAACATCTTACATTGCAACATTTTGGACATCATTTAAAAATATGCATTATATCTCTGCAAAAATTACAAACCGGCAGCACTGACAACAGCACAGCCATTGCTTCTATACACATCTATTATGAATATGTGAACTGCTGAACTTTGTGAAAAAAACTGGCTAGGCATCTAGACCTAGTCCGCTGCGACACCCTCATACCGACTCCGCAGATCAAAATCAGCGTCAATGAGACCAACAAGAGACTTGAGTTACTGCAGCCTGGGGACTGATGAGGATGTATGCCTCTTACAGGTGGAAAGCGTTTTGCATCATGTTGGATCCTGTACCTAGTCAGGGCCCATGCTTGCATTATTGTTTACATTTGCTCGAGAGAGGGGGCAAGTGTCACCCATCACTGTTGGCAGCTGGCCTCCCCGCTTCCCCAATTTTTGTTCATTGAGGCCTGACTGTGTAGGCCTACAGTGCACTAGAGCATCATGCTAGCTACCCATAGCTCTCTCTCTCTCTCACAGGCCAACTAACTCGGCGCAGGTATCAGTGACTGGATAAAAAATGAGTAAGTCATATGACCGGCTCAATGCGTCATTTCAAATTTGTATGCGTCAATGACCGATGAGCATCCTATACGCTGCCCACTCCATAAAGTTTATCCTTCTTTGACACATGTAGTGATGTACTGATATATTGTATAACAAGCAAATTAATTTTCATGAACTGGCTTGATATACTTTCCTTCCCAATATCCCTTGCGCACCAAGAAGACTCGATCTTGATGATACTTGCATTTTCAAAATTGACCTGCTGGCATTTTCTGCAATTATGCGTGATCTAGTTACAGGTAGAATTTACTCAGTAACATGCACGATTAAATGCAACAATGTCTTTATAGTCAGGTGAAATCTACGCGGACAGTCAACAGCGATATCTGGTCATCTGCCATTCATGTGTTTTGTCTGAACACCGCAATCAGACACAAAATGAACGATGCCAGGCACAGTTTTGTTTTGGACTGGGTACATAAATTATATTGAGCAACATTTTGCTTGATAAAGTGCCGATAACCGACAGATGTGATTACTTGACCCGAATCAAATGTCACCGTCTTGCGACATTTTGATTCGGGTCTTGTAATCACATCTGCCTGTTATTAGGTACAGGCAGCCCCTAAAACTACACAAATCCCTTGCAAATATATAAAAAAAAATAAGGTATTATTAAAGTTCAAGCAAAAATTAAAAAAAAAAAAAAAAAAAAAAAAAGGTGTCTAGCTCAAATAGTTTCAGAGATACATACGGAAAAGAATTTTGCAAAAAAACTGCCACGTCCTAGGCTGTTTTGAGAAATTGCATGGCAAGCAAACTTTGACAATGCACTATTTCTTCAGATCTATTCTAAATTGGCTAAAAATCTGAGATTCTGTTTAAAGTATTGGTCAGTGTAAGCTCAATTTTTTTTGGGTGTGATGGTAATAGTGGTTTCTGAATGCCAGTTAGCCGAAAATGCCTCTCCAGCTAAAATCGGCTTGCGGTAAAATCAAGAATAATTTCAAAATAACACAACTTCCACATTTCTTGTCAGATTTTAACATTTTTAAGTATTCTGTGAATATCTTTCAAAATGCTTTAGTTTGACATCTACAACACGCCGATATGCCAGCTTTTAGTGCTTTTTAGTTTTTACCCCCCCACCCCCCCCCCCCCAAAGCCATTTCTTAACTGTCACATAGGTTAGGTTTCCCCGTTTGTTGTGCTATTCTGCACAGGATCTGACAACACTCATCCCCTGAAAACAAATGCCATTACGTATTTTTTGCCAAGTCACAGTTAAGTTGCCAGACCACGACTAAATGGTATTAATGCTTTAATCCTTCAGAAATGTGCCCGCAGCTCACCACTTGCCTCTGCTTTGCGTAGCAGCCGACGCATAGCCAGGAACCATAACTTTACCGGAAGTTGAAAACCTATCGGCGGTGAACAATTTTAATTTTAAAATAATAAAATATCGGCTGGTTACTTTTTACTTTTAGCTACAATAATGCAAACTAGAATGCTCAAATTATACGTTTCAGCATAATAACGATAAATATTCAGTCGGAAACTGAACAGAAAAAAATGTACAAACAGCGTTCACTCGCGAGGCCTACTCATCTGAGGAAGCATCATTTAGCTGCTTGCACAGCGATCAAATTGCACGCGATTACATAAAATCAAACTTCACAACGCTCATGAAAATACATTGGCATTGTATCAATATGGATTTAGAAGACATTTACATTGATAATGATGTGAACTTATTTAGTTCATCGCTGATTTTTGATGAAATTATCAGTGCACTATGGGGCGCCATTTTCATACACAACTTTGGCACTTTTGACTATGGCTGCCAACCTTGAGGCAACAAAAATCCTGAGCTGCGGCCTCCACGACGCTAGCCCATGCTTCCAGGTGCCGAAAAATCAAACAACGGTAGGGGGGAGGGGGGGTATGCACCTTGCTCCAGCCGAATAATCAAACACAGTGCGCGTCAGCCCGCCTAGGTTTACTGTGCAGCGATGTTTATGTCTGCCCGGCACATTTTACAAAAGGCAAAGTGTTAGCCCTCTCTCGATTCGTCGATGCAAGGAACGCTTGTAGTCTGGATGGAACTTCACCAACCACTTCTGCTTCTTTGGAGGCATCATTTTGTTGAAAATCGAAAATAACACTTGCGAAAATCCCTAAGCATGTGCTCCAGACCAGGGCAATTTCGAAGGAACCGGAACAAACACAGAATGGATGCAAATTTGCTGCGCATGCGTAATCAAGACTGGCTGTGGGTCCCCGAAAGCTTAGCGGTACAGTATAGCGGCAGGCTCCCAACTACAGGTGCTTGACCGGGAGCGGTACGCCAAAATGCCTCGAATTTTAAAACAAAGCTTGAAAATCTGAAAATCGGGAAAAATGTACAAAAAACCCGAAAATCGGGACTTTAAAAAAAATCGGGAAATTCCCAAAAAAATCAGGAGGGTTGGCAGCTATGCTATGGGTGACCTCGGAATTTCAACCAATGGACGCGTACGATACATGTAATCTCGTCAGAAACGAGAGTATAGAAAAGAGTTAGTTAGTTATTTGGGTTTAACGCCGAGCAGGCGACTAAGGCCATCTCACGGCGGGATGGGTAAAAATCTGGTCAGCCAGACTAAAAGCAAGGTCTTAAGACAAGATGTAAATATAGATTAAAAATCTCAGGCTAAAATGTCACACATGTCTTGAAAAGAAACGTCTACAGACTCTCAGAAAGGGGAAAAAAAAAAAAAAATTCACATAGTCTATGAATGCTCAGATCTTGTTAAAAATATTGCATTCTCTCAAAAAATTGAAGATTTTGTCCGGGGGAACATCCCGGAACAAAACCTTCAAGGAGTCCGCTGTGAAGTGTTTATATCTGGTGTCAATTAGGTCAGCACAATACAGCAAAAAGTGTCGAACAGAAAACTGCTCATATCAGGCAATACACCATGGACGCTCATAGAAAAGAAAAATGAATGAACTTTTGAATGATACTATGCAAGCTATGCATATTTCAGCAGGAGGACGAATTTTGAGTTCAAAAGTTTCAATTTGCAATAAAAGTTGTCGTTTTAAAAAAAAGTCTTTCATATTTGGCACTATTGCAAAGCTCGCGACGAGTACTTTCCAGTGCCGTATACTATTGCGTTGTTCTATTTATAGTACACGTCCGGCGAGCATTTGAAACGACGGGACTGCAGTGAGCTTGCTTCGGGAAGCAAGCAACCGGTGCGGTTTCAGAGAAAATGTATTTTTCTTTAAAATAACTTTTTTCGAAAAATACTTACCGATGGCATTACTGATAGGAAGACATACTTAGCCTGTCAATTTCAGCCTCCAAAATTGTTGTGTGTTGCTACACAACCAGGGAAGTAACTCTAGCAAGCAGCTACCCAATCCCCTGCCTATCCTCCGGATAGCCTCCCTTCTCAATCTCGCGAGAGTACGTTATTACCAGTTCTATCTTAGCAGACAGATGGCAAGCGGGGAAGGTGGGAGGGAAATGTGAGTAATACCATTGGTAAGTATTTTTCTAAAAAAATTATTTTAAAGAAAAATACAATTGTTTCTTCAAATACGTTACGGATGGTATTACTGATAGGAAGAATGGCGAAAAGGAGGAGGGTGCCGACCCAAAACTCACCTGGGGGTAACTGCTTAGCTAGGTCCCTTGCAAAGGCACACTCCCGACAATTTCAGTTAAGTATCACCCATGGCGCATCCAGCACCGGGAGGGAGTGTTGAGCCGCCGCAATGTCCCGCACTAGTGCCAGGTTTCGTCTTTGGCTGGACAGGTCACGGAAGTAGAAACGGGCGAAAGTAGATTCGGCCCTCCAGCCCACAGCCGCCACAATGTCCCTCACGGCACAGTTGTGGTCGAACGCGATGCTCGTGGAGACAGCCCGGACTTCGGGAGCTCGAATCTGCAACCTCTGCGCTCCCTCCGTCGAGAGGTCTCCGTAAGCAGATCGAGTCCACGCAGCCAAGCGGATATCGTCTGAGCAGAAATATCGTTCATGCCTGGAGAGAAGGGCATCATTCATTCATTCAGTCCTCTCTGCGCCGTCTGGTGCTTGAGGCGACGGCAAGGGAGCGCCACTTTTGTCTGTCAGCTGCTATTTTGGGTGCTGTTTGCAGAGTAAGGCCTCTGTTCTTGAGCTCTCGCTCCACGGTTCGGCGCCACGTCTCCTTTGGTCGCCCACGGTTTCTCTTCCCCTGTGGTGTCCATCTCAGTGCCACCCTTGGTAATGAGTCAGGTGACATTCTGCAAACGTGGCCTAGCCATCTCCATCTCCATGTGGCGATGGTTTCAGCGATGCTGTCTGCGCCTGCTCTCTTCCGTAGTTCCTCGTTTGTAATCATGTTTGGCCAGAAGACCTTCATGATCCGTCGCAGGCACTTGTTCTGGAAGACATCCAGCTTGCGTTCCGTAGCGGTAGTGGATTTCCAGCATTCTGACCCATATAGAAGGACACTCAGCACGTTGCTCTTAAAAATACGGAGCTTGGTGTGGATGCTCAGGCTTGTGGTCCTCCAGATGGGTTTCAGCATTGCGAAGGCTTGGTTGGCTTTGCTGATTCTTGTGGTGATCTCCCTTGTGCAGTCTCCATCTGTGGTAACCTTGCTGCCCAGGTACGTGAACTCGTCCACCTCTTGCAGAGGTTGGTCATTGATGGTGATTGGGTCGCCCACTATGGTGTTCTTCCTCATGACTTGAGTCTTCCTAATGTTGACCCCGAGACCTATGGAGCTTGCTGACTGTGTCAACTGTTGTGTCTTCTGTTGCATGTCCTGAGAGAAGGGCAGGAAGAGGCATAAACGTCCTCACTGTAGGGTTTCGACCGGCGGAGGTAAATCTTTAACAACCTGACCAGGTCGTGTTGACGGACGTCCTAGAGCGTATGTGGGGCCCGCAATGGACGAATAGGGATTGGTTGCGGGGCGGCTGAAGGGAGCCTGTTCTGGGCCAAAAAGGAAGGACTAGTGAGGAGTTGGACAGAGCCGTCGGCCCAGAGTGGCAGACAAGACGGGTGTACTGAGAGAGCGCGGAGTTCACTCACGCGAGAGGCAGTGGCTAGAGCCAGCAAGAAGCATGTTTTGAGAGTCAATTCAGAGAACCGCGCCAAGTGCAGGGGTTCAAAACGAGCAGTGTTCAGCAATGTTAATACCCACGCGAGATCCCATCGAGGCAGTAGGAAGCGCGTCACAGGTCGCTGAAGGTCAAAATAAGCCATAGGTCGGCAAGATCTTTGCAAAAGACCGGAATCTGGAAGTCCCAAATGGCGGTACGTATCAGCCACCAAAGAAAGATATCCCCGAAGGGTGATGGGCGCCAGGGACTGATCCTGGAAGAGCCACAGAAAGAATTCAGCTAGCTGAGGCATAGTCAAAGCGGTGGGGGAAAGGTGTCGAGTACCGCACCAAGACTGCAAAACCCTCCATTTTCCCTCATAAACTTTCCTGGTGGAAGGGCGTCGAGCTGAAGCGATAGCCGCCACCGCGGCATCTGAGAAACCTCGCGCTGTGAGGGCACGCCGCAAAACCTCCAGGCGTGCAAGAGAAGGGTCTCTGGGCAAGGGTGAAAAAGATCTCGTCGAGGCTGCGTGAGCATCGTGCGTGGCGTTGGAAGCCGGAGCAGTAGATCCGTGGCGAGACTCAGCAGATCTGTGGTCCAGCGCTTGTTCCAAGAGAATGGGGCAACCAATAACAGCACCATGTTGCAGCCTCGGAGCCTGAGGAGAATCTTGGGTATCAGTACCGAGGAGGGTACGCATAGAGCTTGAGGAGAATCTTGGGTATCAGTACCGAGGAGGGTACGCATAGGCCAAGAGATCCTCCTAAGGAATGGAGGGAGCGTCTACCGCCCACGCAAGCGGGTCTGGTAATGGAGAGACAAAGAGGGGAAGTTGTGCATTCCACGCGTCGCGAACAGGTCGATCATGGGTGTCTGCCTACATGATCATGTGGTTGTCAGGAAGATTTGGGAAAACTCAGTAAGATTTGAGAGAGTGTCAGTAAGATTATAGTTCGACTGCACAGTCAACTGGAAGTCATGTGAAACACACGCGAGAGACGCCAACCAATTTTACATTTTTGTGGGTGTTTTTATTAAGTGATGCATAAAGACACAAATCATTGCTGCCATCAGTTGATATGCTGAACGGATTTTCCCTCATGCGCTTTGCCAGGTCATTTATTGTATTAGCACTCATTTCTTTAATGAGGGCAGTGGCTTTGCTTCTCCCGCATTTCATGCCTATAAAAACGAAACTTAATTTGCTTTTCATTAAGAATAAGATATATCTCACTATAAATTCAGGCAACAATAAAGACAATTAAAAAAAAATGTGAAAAAAATTATTATTGTTTGACCAGTTAAAAGTTCTTAAATTAGACATTATACGTTGCATGGCTTATGTATCAGTCTTTGATACTACTACTTCTATGAGCACTAACAAACAGTAAATCTCATTAAAATTCAGACTAGATGAATACTTACTAAGTGACATTGTAGGACTTTTAGGGAACATTCAATTGATTACTGTAATGCATGGATCATACATGTATCACTCACCTTTCGCTATAGCAGAATCAATGCAGATCTTTGCGATCAGTTTCGGCAGGGTATCCATTGTAGAAATAGATTGTTCTCTGCCACAAACTGGCACAGCGATGCCTCAGGCAAAAGGATCTTGGCTTCAAGAGATTGAGAAGGTGCTGTTTTGGAACTTTCGTAAAAACAGTCTAGAGTTGGTGTCATCTTCAAAGTCTTGGCTGCCGATTCAGTCTCTTTGTGCAATTTGCTATTACAGTGTGTTTGAACGTCGTTTTTACCACCATGGCTGCAGGAAAAATCAATCTTGCACAGCATGCAAAACACGTGGCTCGGCCCCTTCACAGGAAAATCTTTTGAATATTCCGGTTTGAATCGTTGTTGATACTGGTATTTTTGTTTTTTCTCTCGATGTCCATCCCCTTCTGCCTCATTGTCTGTTTCTTTTCCTCGCTTTGGAGGCATGATTTGACACCAACCGCAGACTTACAAAGTGAAGCGATCCCATCGATAGAATGAGCCCGAACAGACACCTTTTCCAATTGGCTAGACCAAATTATAGGTCAGCGCACTAGCCAATCCGGACCAGGCTTCCTACTACCGGCAGAAACGGCATAATCAAACTGTCTATTTGCCCCAAAAACACCGAAAAAATGTAAAAAGCTACCGTAGAAAATTGATTCATGACCGGAAGACTTTAAAAAAAACACCTAAACTCGTAAGAAATACGGCGAAATCGTAAGAGTAGGCAGGTCTGTGTCTCCCAGTGGACACAAATCATGCGAAAAAAGGTCGGGACGGAGAGTCCACTCGGTATGGAGAAGTTGGTCCGGACGGGACATAGAATCCGCCAGCACATTCAGCCGTCCCAGAATGTGACACGCCTGCAGCAAGATGTCCCGATCCCGGCACCACACGAGGAGCTGGAACAGAAGGATGCACAGAGAGGGAGAACGCGTCCTGCCCTGCTTCTGAATATATGCCACAACAGTCGAGTTGTCGGAGAGGACGAAGACCGCCTGGTGTGACACGTGTGTCCCCAGGCGATGAGAGCGAGCCAAACCGCCTTCAACTCCAACCAGTTGATGTGCTTGCCCACCACATCCGGTGGCCAAAGGCCCGCTGTCTTGTGGAAGTCCGGGAGGAGGAGTGCCCCCCAACCAGAGAGACTGGCATCCGTGCAGATCGACAGGTAGGGTAGCGGGGATGCAAGGGGAACTCCTGACGCCAACCAAGTGGGGTCTGTCCACTGGAGGAGATATGGATGGACCAGGAAGACACGGGTATGCGGGCATCCAAATCCCCCGAAAACGGTCGCCAGAGGATTAGTAGATGAAGTTGAAGCGGTCGTGAGTAGAGCCGACCGAGAGGAAGGAAGTCCGCGGCAGCGCTCATGAAGCCTAACAACTGCAACCACATCTGCGCTGGAGCAGCCATGGCACGATACATCTGCAGAGCCAAAGTCGCCAACTTCTCGATCCGCGCCTGAGGAAGTCGTACCAGGTGCAAGTCAGTCTGAAAATCCATACCCAGAGGAATAAAGCTGCGG
Organism: Semisulcospira habei; assembly: GCA_036245525.1. Classification (NCBI taxonomy): domain Eukaryota; kingdom Metazoa; phylum Mollusca; class Gastropoda; family Semisulcospiridae; genus Semisulcospira; species Semisulcospira habei. The sequence goes on along the minus strand of BTPG01000004.1, from coordinate 116,253,830 downwards.
GACGGTAAGAAGTCTGACTTGCCAAAGTTGACCAGGAAGCCAAGATGATGAAGAAGAAAGAGGAGCTCGTCTCTGTCGGTGTACAAGCGGGACTCAACCTGATTTCCGAGCAGCAGATCGTCGAGGTAGTGCGAGGTCGGACTGAGAGAGGGCCGCCGAGCGTGAGCGACCACTGCGTCCATGATCCTGTGAAGACCCAGGGACTGATGTTTAGACCGAATGGCATGGCCCGGAACTGATAAACCACCCTGCGGAAGGCGAAGCGCAGGTAACGGCGAGCCGAAGGATGGATGAGCACAGGTATGCATCAGCCAGATCGAGACCGACAGTGAAATCCATGGGCCTGACCGCGGCACAGAGAGCTCTTGTAATATCTTGAAATCCAAATCCAGACGAGAACCAGTGTATTCAACGTGGTACGGCCGTTGGCTGACCGTCATATGGCAAAAGGTAGCTGTCGTCACCTAGGGGTGGTCGGTCCCCCATGACTGCCGCCGGGTACTCTGATTCATAGAGGCGTGCATGAGACCCAACAAAGGCCTTGAGGGGGGACGTTCGTTTATTAGGTAATTTGTAAAGACCCTATGGCATCAGAGATGATCAGGGACGAGCTGGTGAACTGTGGGTTGTATTATAGCAGTAATGCGACAAGGTCTCACTAACCGGAAAGAGGAAATATATGTATGAATTATATTTTTATTTATTTTATTTTATTTATTTATTTTTTGGTTGTTGCTATATTTCAGATTGAGGCCCAGGGCCTATAGTATGTACCAAGCCGATAAGGTGGGAAAGGTGTAGCAATCTAATATTGCACTTGGCCCAGGGCCTACCAGACGCAGCGAGGTGAAAAATAGAGTAAAATGAGAGTAAGAACCAACAATGGTCCTATGCTGTGGGGAGACACTTATTCATACAATAAATAAAAATGGGTTAAAATGTCAGGACCACGGTTAAAATGTCATTCGCATATGAGGGGGGGGGGGGGGGAACCGAGCTCGCAAGCCTGTTATGTATAGGTGGCGAGGCACGTATAGGCCCATTCCTGGCCGAGGAACCCGAGAAAGGGCAGCGCGGCGACCACTCGTCTGAAAGCCAACAACTCCGAAAGTGGAGACGGAATCATCAGGGTGAAGACTGAGAACGTCGTCAGCCATAGCTGCCTGTACTTGTCGAGGAGTATGCGGAATATTGGAGAGTGAGTGACATACAAGAGCCGCACGACTGTCCACATGAGGGGGAACGGACAGAGGACTCCGCCGAAGGGTTAGTGAGGAGGGACCACGCAAACGTCCCCGAGTGAGTGGACTGTCCCCGGAGGAAGCAGAAGGTGAAAAGGGAGAAGACCGACGCCTCCCAGGGGAGGGACTGAGGTGTCTGTTCACCGGAAGCAGTCGACGTTGCGTAACGGGGCGGGAAGAAACCCGCGAACGGGACCGCTCCTGTCCCGGGACAAGAAGATCTCAGCCGTGGTGCAGAGGGGGAAGGCAGAACAGGGCGACGCAAATCAACCCGTCCGAGAGGGGAGCGTCGCGGCCGACAAGCGACCGATAAATGGCAAGGAACAGGGTGGTCAAATACTGTCCGTTTCCGAGGGCGACCACGAGAATGAACGTCTCGAGAGGAAGGTGAATCCAGCAGACGAGAGCGGCGAGATCAGCGCCAAGAGGTATGCTCGTCTGATCGAGAGATGTGCGGTGACCGGCTCCGAGCCGGTGCGCAAGGGGACACCGGGATCCCTGCAGCGCCGTGCAAAGAGGCGTGGTGTGACGACCTATGGCGACGCTGAGGCGCAAAAGTGCAGGTGGGCAAGGCCACACTTGGCTGATCGGTAACCGCGCCAGGGTCTTTCAGGTGTCGGTGTCCCATCCCCCGAGGGAGAGGGGGAAGTCGCCGCGAGTGACCCATCTCCGTAGAACGGGTGCGCGGGACCGATAGTCGCCGCGAATGACCCATCTCCGTACAGCGGGTGCGCGGGACCGATAGTCGCAGCGAGTGACCCGTCTCCGTAGAGCGGGTGCGCGGGACTGATAGTCGCCGCTAGTGACCCGTCTCCGAAGAGCGGGTGCGCGGGACTGGTATTCGCCACGAGTGACCCGTCTCCAAAGAGCGGGTGCACGGGACTGGTATTCGCCGCGAGTGACCCGTCTCCGAAGAGTGGGTGCGCGGGACTGGTATTCGCCGCGAGAGACCCGTCTCCGTAGAGCGGGTGCGCGGGACTGGTATTCGCCGCGAGTGACCCGTCTCCGTAGAGCGGGTGCGCGGGATGGATAGTAAATGGCGCTCCATAGAGCGAGAATGCAATGGATCGGAAAAGCACTTACCTCCCACAGCAGAAGGGACAGCGTCCGTCGCCTTGGCCGGGGGGATAGGAGAAGATAACCGCAAGGGACCCGTCACCTGTAGAGCAGGTGAGCGGGACAGACATGAAACTGCGTACCATAGAGCAGGAGCGCATTGAAACGTGAAGGAACACACCTCCCACAGCAGAAGGGACAGCGTCAGTCGCCTTGGCCGGGGGGGAAAATGGCCGCGAGGGACCCGTCTCCGTAGAGTGGGTGCGCGGGACAGACATGAAACTGCGCTCCATAAAGCAGGAGCGCCTTGAATCGTAAAGGAACTTACCGGTGATCGGGAGCGCAGTGTGAGGGAACGACCAGAGTCTGGGGACCGAGAGCACCGAGACAAACCGTTGACCGCGTCGAGTTGGTAGGGGCAGGTGGAACTGGCGCCGTGGTGGAAAAGACAGGGAGCTTGCGGCGATAGAAACGCCAAGGTTGAGACCAATGGCCCTCTTCCCAAAAAGGCGCAAGGAGCACAGGGATGATCCGACGTGCAGCCTGAGCAAGGAAGACAGCGTAGACGTAAATCGCTGGACCACTGGGAGTCGCCGCAGGCGGGGCAAGTGGGAAGCTAGGGACTGCAACAAGGAATGGAAACATAAGAGAACCGCGCGTGACCCGGGGCCACGGTTCCAAGGACACGACCGTTGTAACTGACTGCCGGAGACGAAGTCGAAAAGAATGGTCAAAACGCCGTAATTTTACGGATAATTGCCCCAGTAGGCTTGCAATCGCCGGGCAATAAATGTCCGAGGCCTTACCCAGCCATCGTAAAAAGATCGAAACCGAAAAAAACAAACGAAGGAGAAGAAGAAACGCGGAGACTGAAAACAACGGAACCAAACAAGATGGAGCTAAGTACAGAACTGGTAATAACGGACTCTCGTGAGATTGAGAAGGGAGGCTATCCGGAGGATAGGGAGGCCACTCAGGGGATTGGGTAGTTGCTTGCTAGAGTTACGTCTCTGGTTGTGTAGCAACACACAACAATTTTGGAGGCTGAAATTGACAGGCTAAATACGTCTTCCTATCAGTAATACCATCGCTAACGTTTTTGAAGAAACAAATGGTAATTTTTTACAACTGCTTTTTTTCACTAACGGTACAACATCCACACTTAGACTCAAACGAAAGAACGCAACGTTTTCTGCAAATGCATACAAAGTTCATTGCATGGAAGCCTAAAATTAAAAGAGCTAGACCTGTTTGAAGCAAAGAGGTTGGAGGGCAAAAGTCAGGTGCATGACAGTGCGCTATATATAGGGCTGCCGGTACCTACTGTTATCGGCACTATATCAAGCAAAATGCTGATCAATATAAAATAATCTAAAGAAATTATCAAAAGTTTAGTGCCTGCGGTCACTTCCTTGAACTATTATGGTGAATACAAGTCTCTCTTAGCTTCCCAAAAGGGAATGGTAAGCATCACATTACAAGCCTCCAGCCTGACGGTCTACGCAGTACATAGGACAGTCACTGTACACACAGGTCTACAAAAGCTGGTTGGCCAGCTACTCTTCACGTTTATGCCTCACCTTTTGAAAGCAGCTTAGAGCTGGCATCTAGGAGACTACCAGCCAGGATTACCACAGAGGTTGTACCGTCACCTGCCTCAATGTCTTGTGCTTTTGACAGCTCCACCAACTGTAACAAAGGGTACCAGATACATGTATAAAGAATTAACGATCAGCTTCTTTTTGGTTTTGTTGTACAAAGCAAAACTGGACATTAACCACTGATGCTTTATCAGATGAAAATAGTGTTGCATGTTGACCCAACTTAAATCACATTTGCACTATTTTATAAACAAAACTATGGATGCTAACCACCGATGCTTTAGAAAAATAGTTTTGCATATAGACCCAACTTAAATCAAATTTGCACTACTATACATTGTCCCATATTGACATTAATGCCAAACAAGTAAGTGCATGTGTCCATGTACGTGTCATGCAAATGAATTAAGTGCTGATAAATTTTACAAGGTACCAGATGCATAAACGAATCAAAAGGTGCAGCGATAGTAAGTGGTTTGTAAACAATCACGCCCATCTTGGTAAACTGGCAATCATGCGAAAACTGACAAAAGTCTAAGTTTACTGGTAGATTACCGGTAATAAGAATTGTATAGATTTTATTTTCAAAATGACCCTTCTGCTTAATCTAATTATATAATTATGGTCTCACTGGAAAGGTGTTTAGTCATAAATTGTAAGACAAGTTGTCTTCATTGGAGCAGTCAACCCAGCAAAGTTTGCCAACCAAAGCCAGACTCATTATTTGTAAACTCATACAATCTGGCGTTAAAAAAACAAAACAAAAAAAAACACCTACAAAAACAGACTTACTAAATGTATTTCGATTGTTTTCTATGTGTCAAGTTTCTTCACAATGTTCAGACTAAAAGATTAACTATCAAGCAATGAAACATACATTTAAACGCACTTCAGAGGACAAAATGGTCTGTTTAGTCCTAATTATTTTCCTTTGGTTATTTCCTACGTCCTAGCCAAGGGGCCGCTCTCACTTTTCTAAAACGGCGTACGCAAAACGCAAAGTTGCCCCAAAATTGTGCATGATGTAGCCTCACCAAAACAAAAAAATGTGGTGAATAATCTTACAAGACAATGCTGAGCCAGTGACAGTTTGAGATCGTCTGAGACATTATTGTCACTGAGAGCTTTCTTTGTTAGGCTCCTACATCTGCTCTCAAAGCATCACTATCAATCCTCCCTCTCTCTCTCACACACGCTCGCAGACCCATATTGCATTGGGTCAGTGCGATTTTGCCTCCAAGGGCTTCCAGACAAAATCCAGTATACGTTCTGTTGTAGCTGTATATGAGCCATTCTCAAAAGGTGAAAGCACCGAACAGGGATGATGTTTGATGCTCAAGCATTAGCATTCCATTTTACACCAATGTGTTGCATATTGAACGAAGAAATACATATAACAAGCATGTCTTGATTACTATTCTGAAAGTGAACTTTGTTAATTAGACAAAAACATAATTTTTGGCAGCTTGAAAACGCAACGCGAGAACACATACTGAGTATGTGTTAGTAAAAACAAACCTTTCACTGTGATTTCTGCAAACCTGCCATTTCCATGGATAGATTAGGTGTAGTACTTTATTTGGAAAGTTTTCATTAGTTCCAGAAAAATGTTATATTGGTGTTAAAACACCTGCAAATTTATGCGACTGGGCGTTACATGTCCAGTCATCGAGTACAAGATCAGGGAAAAAATTCCCATTGGTAAACAAGTGAACCTAGCGGAGTTCCAAGCCTACGTCTGTATTGACATTTAACCTTTTAACTATCATACCGCCCGGTTCCGCCTGTGACATATCACTCCATGTACGACCGTACCGCCCATACATAATTACTTTCACTTTCCACTCGGTTCCGGTTCATTTCGCACCCATTCCAACTTTTAACAGGGTCAATGCATTGTGGGATATGCCTACTTCCGTTTCCGCGACATGTGGGGTGCTTTTCGAGTTTGTTTTGAATAAAAAGTTAGGTGTTTTTCAAGACTGTTTCGCTTACAACGTGACTTGAGCATGGAGAGTGAATGCGACCCTGAATTTACAGCATTACCGGATGATATTTGTTCAAATTCTGTCAGAGAAGATGACTCTGAATCGGACTTCAGCTTTAGTTCAGTGCACATTGAAGATCTTACCAATTTTGAGTCCGATATATATATCAACGATGACGAAGAGCTACCTGTACATACCTGTGTAATGCGGAAGATGACTCTGACCTGTGTAGTACTGGCCACGTGATGGTTTAGACCTATGTTGAGTTTCTTTGACATTCAAAAATATTTTCCTCATATTTTCTTCAGATGGAATTACGTCAAAAACATTAAAATTGAATACAGTTCCGAAGTCTACCTGACTTGTCACCTGCGGGTATGTCATGAGATATAATTATGTGCGTGATCAGTATGAAGGAATGAGTAGAGTGGTTACCTGTGGGGACTTCCTGACTGTCACTGGTATGTTTCTAACCAGTTTTGTTGTTTTCTGAATTGAATTTCTGACAGAGGTATGGTCTAGCACCTTTTACTGTATATATATATATGACAGGTAAACAAAGACTGTGGCACACAGACACTTAAAATGACAAAAGTATGATATATACTGTCAGGGCTTCCATTTTCACAACAGTTTAAACGGTCTGTAGACCCCCCAGGTATAAATTTTAGAGGGTACACAGACCCTCATCTGAGCATTATAGAGGGTCTGCAGATTTATTTAAGAAAAACTGCATCATCTGTATGTTTCTTAAAATAAATTAACTCATTTCACTCTCTCCTCTAAATGTGTTGTGACAGTGTGTGTGTCCTTTTCATGATACTGATTCTTAACTGGTGAGCTATCGCGCAAAATCCTCGGTCTCCCTTGCTCTCTCTCACACACACAGAAAAACATATCTATTTATTTATTTGTATATGGTAATGTATTGTAACGGAGAATATAGCGTTTTCTGCTGAATGCGGCAGATTGACAACCAAAGTGTGACTTGTCTAAACTCTCTCTCTGTGTCACTGTGTGTGTGTGTGTGTGTGTGTGTGTGTGTGTGTGTGTGTGTGTGTGTGTGAACTGATGTACATAAAAGTTTATTTCAACCCATTTAACCACTCAGAAAGAGGCCTTTCTCTAATTTTTGCCTAATATTAATAACTACCGTGTACCAGAAGATGGATCGACCACGATTTAAAAAAAACCTGACAAACTTATTTGTTAAAATTTCTGGACTTGCTTTTTGAGTTTGCCTCAGTGCACATTGCGCATGCCATTCGTGTGCCATCGTGCTTTAGCCATGGAAATACACGCAGCGCAGCCACGAACTCTGAAAACTGCGTCGCAGCGGCAGTGCCACACACGGCCCAGGTGTATCATATCTGGTACTGTCGCTTGTCGATGGAGATGGCGGTGTCGAAGTGCAACTTTCTTCTTAGCGATTATCAAGACCAGACAGTGCTGGATTGGAGAATCCGAAGCATTCCAGCTTCCTTTGCTTCTCCTCCACCATTTACAACTTCGTTCAAGATCGAAAGTGAAACACACCATGCTGTATCCCATAATAGTATGTATGGTGACGTCACAGCAACTAACGCGTTCAACATGTAGCGCGCACTTTGTAATAACATGCCGACACCACACATAAACTAACCGTTTGCCCGCTCAGTTACACTCGCACGGACCCCGGAGTCGGGTCGATTCTGAACGCAGCCGCGACTTAGCGAGCGGCTAAACGAACCAACTCATCACTAAAAATAGAATGACTGTCACCGACCTGTTATGGTACGCACGGTGGCGCAAGGATGATGCGTCTCGGACGCAGATGCACTGAATTTTAGTGCGTCTGACTACCCCTTAGTTACTTTTTCAGTACGTGATTGAGTTTTAATGCATCATAGATGCACAGACGCACTAAAACGGAAGCCCTGACTGTATGTATTTTCCAATAACATGTCAACATTTGGTACATTTTGAAGCAGAATTAGCATCATACTTACAGTTTCAATTATGTACCCCATTTATAGTTGGTTTGAATGAAAAAACGTTAGGGACACAGGGCTATTTGTAGGAAAATAAGTTGGTAGTTAAAAAAAGGTTAAAAATGACATCAGTGCAGGCGAACATTTTATGTCTTCAGGTGATTGTTTTACGTCTTGAGGGTGCCAATTTGTTTTATACGCTTTTATTTTTCAGAGAAAATGTCCAGTCTTTTCACGTGCAGGGACACGCTCAAATTAGCACCACAAAATGCAACTGCCCGGGAAGTTCCAATTCTGATTTTGTATGTACCGATGACCGGAATGCAGATAACCTTTACATTTCACTGCAAATGGTGACAACAAGGCATGACAGGCGATTTTGCTATTTCGGTCATCATTTTTCATAACGTCTGCACGCATTCTCACCTATATTTAAAAAAGATTCCTGCTGACCTTCATGAAGAGACTGACAATATAGAATCATTCTAAGGTATTGTACAATGCGACGGTCATGTTTGTTTAGCAAGGAACCAGTTCTGAGCGTGGTGTTATGTGGAATCGAAAGAGAAAATTGCGAATGACAGACAATGCTCCTAATGACAGAAAAACGTCCAAACTCTTTCTGTGCATTTATTGGAAATTTGACAGTAGTGGGACACACAGTTATGCTGATGAGCTTGTCAACTTCTCCATCGATCTAGAGATTGTTGTCCATGTATCTCTTGATAGCTTTCATTTCGGACTGTGGGTTTTACACTCAGATTTCCGCAAAGGTGTTGCAGATGTCATAAACACATGAAAATGTTTTTAAGGTGAAAAGTATAAAATTTCTTGATTTATTTTCTTTTCGTTTATGCATCTGCAATAAATGACAATTTTACTAAGCACACATTCTGGGTTTTTTATTTATTGCGGAGGCGATTTTGTTTAATGCACTGTCAAGAAATCGCAGGCTGAACGTTTGGAGGTTACTCATGACATGACATTTCTTTCAAAATACATCTTAATAAACATCTGTGAACAATTTTCTGGTATTACTTTAATCATAGTATTAGTTTTGTCTGTGCTGAAGTCAAAAGATGCACACATGCTTATTTTTGTTGTGCTAGATATTTCCTGTCATCAGTAACCTCCATTCTCCTCAGATTGTGGAAATTGAAGGGCTCTAATAGCAATATAGAATCTCAGATTATCTTTTCAAACACTGTTTTGAAAACTAAAATGACAAAACATGCCAGAGACATTAAATAGTCAAGTTCCAAAACATGTTAATAATTTTAGTTTTTGTCACCTTTTGGTAATGGCTCATATGTGGAAAGGTATTATTTCAAAATTGCGAGAAGACTGTTGTTGTCGTTTTCCTGAAATTACTATACTGGCTTAAAATATATATATAAACAGCATTCCTGGTGAAATTTCTCCCTCAATCAGCTTCGATCTCTAGTTCACCTTTAGATGAACATCATTAGGTTGACTATATATGTAAGAACAAGTAGGCACATCGAGTTACCGGGTACCAAAGAGAATGACCACTGAATGAACCGATGCCTGTTCCAGCAACATCAGTTGTCACTAAAGGTTACTGACCCGAACCTAGACTGAAGATGTGGAACTGTGTTGTTTAGCACTCAGCAATTGTACGTGAACTTTGTCAGTGTCCTAGTTCAGGGAAAAAACCCTCCTCAGTGGTTATCAAAACGTTTGCAGTAGCAACTTGATCAAATCAACAGATCATCTGTACATATTCAGTGCTGGAAGAAACGGATGAAAAGTTGATAATGTAACACATACTATGACGGTCTCTTTTTTGCTAAATGGCAGTAGGTTACGATAGCCAAACCCCTCTGTCTGTAACTGCTTTTGACTGTGTTCCTACATATTTTTTAACGACTTTTATGGAAATTAGTCGTCACTTCAGCCAGATATTTTAGCAATTAATGCCAAACGCATTTCTAACCAAAGACACAATTTTTGCATATATAGCAAACACATACCTCCCAGAAAACTGCGTGCTGGTTGATTTTTTTTTTGCGTATACGACCGTTTCTCGGCAAGTTTCAAAATGTACGCTTATACATTCCAATTGTATAAGCCTGTACTGGAGAGATATAAATGATGAACAGTCTGATAAGTTTACCAGTGCTATATTAGCATAAGACACCTTAACAAATGCAGCATTGTAAATTTGTAGGCATCTTTCCTCCACCCAAAAACAAAGTTAGGTACAATGTAATCCTGCAAATTCCCTGGCAGCTCGCATACCATTTTTGCAGCTGGGTGAAGCACTTGCATCTGTTTCAGAATGGTAGCTCCATCATTTGTGATGGTAACATCTCCGTTGGCAGACTGGATCTAAAATACATGTATTATAAAAGCATATCTCAGAAAACTGCGTAACACTTCCATAGCAAACAAACCTTTTAACCAAACACTATAACAAAACCATAAAAATCCTGGTGCATACAGCAATTGGTACCATCTACACTACAAGTCGCTGCATAAATAAAGGGATTTTAAAAAGTGAACTGAACAACTTGGACTAGTGGCTACAACTAGACATCTCCATCACGATAATGAATTCCCTCATAAACACTTGGAACAGGTCTGTGGAATCTCATCATGTGGAGAAAACATTCAAGAATAATACCTTTAAATTTACTGAGAAACAATTAACATCAAAACTTTAACAAGAAAGGCAAAGACAGTAGGGCTCACGTGTGGAGTATGACCTATTTACATTATATAATGTGTGACATATGAAGGTCTTATCATCAGCGACCTTTGTGCCATATCTGATTGAAAAATTTGCAAAAAATGTTGACAATACCTAAAATTTTATCAAACATTTACCGACCTCTTGTGACCCTTGACCTTTCCGAGGGGTCATCCAAATTAGTATGCATAGATAGGTCTTACAATCAGATATCTCTGTACCAAATTTAGGTCTAAAGTTTGGGTTTGAAGTTGTGAATAGTATTTGAGAAAAAATAAATTATGTCAAAATATAGCTATTTCTGACCTATTTCCACTGTATAAATAAAGGGAGCTGAACAACTTGGACTAGTGGCTACAACTAGACATCTCCATCAGAATAATGAATTTCCTCATAAACACTTGGAACAGGTCTGTCGAATCTCATCATGTGGAGAAAACATTCAAGAATAATCCCTTTCAATTTACAGTGATATCACGATTAACATCAAAACTTAAAAAAGTTGTTTACAAACTGAAACCAAACCCGTATTTTGATGCTTTGCGTTAGATAACATCAGGACTCAGAAGCAAATGTTGACAGTACTCAAACCACAGCAGTAACACTTAGTGCTTGTTCTAATGCACCACAAATCAACAGCTATGTAATGCCAAAATTTTAAATTAAAATTAAGAAATGTAACTCTCAAACATAAACGTACCAGTCACAATGACAATGCAACATACCATTTTATCCATGCCTCTCGGCCCGAGGCTCGTGCGAATGGCATCGGCCACAGCTGCAAGAAAACAACAGTTGTTGTTTTTTATGAGTATGACTGCAACACTGCTGTATAGCAATAAATACATGCATACATATAATCAACAACTTCAAAAATATTTATCAATAAGATGTTGGCAGTGTTGGCCTAAATTACCATAGAGTTGGTTATTTTCTAGAGTGAGTTGCTTTTGCATAATTCACCGTAATATAAGAGCCTGCTTGAACATAACACATGTTGTAAATTTTGTCAGCAGAAATCATACTACTTATAACACATTTTGACAAATGGTCAATTATTAAAACTTACGTGTTATTTTGTAGAGTTGAGTATGTACTTTGTTTTTATAATGAAAGAATTGTGGTTCTTACATGGAAAATCAAATGATCCAGTTTTTGAAGATTTATACCCAGAATGGTGTAATGTTCAGTTATGTTCAAACAGTCTAGGCACTCATTTATCTCTACTAATCTGTTGTTTTTGCCGACGACAACTGGTGTAGTGATTTATATCCAGGTTTTGAAGAGGATGCATGGGTGATAGATGAAAGAAACTCTTTATGAAGTTTACAGTATGCGTCCAAATTTTGGGTGTAAATTGTTATGTTCAAGCAGTCCAGCAAACTTTATAGATATATTTCACTTATTCTGCAATAAATCTATAGTAGCACTATACTTATTTAGACAAGACCTTGGTAGGCCCCAAAATACCTAATTTTGTTCAGCTGAAAAGATTGTTTACTTTTTTATAATAATAAAGCATGGGATACCTTCTAGGATAAACATTTCTTTGTTTTTTGTTTGTACATAACTTTACACCATCACTACACCACATGCATTGTGTAAAGTTATGAACAAACACCAATTTCATTTCTTTGGCCGTCCTGCAATAAAGTAGGTAAGATAACCAGATAAATCTAGAAAATATGAATTTCAAGACCTGTAAAATTTTAGTTACTGCAAAACAAGCTATTTCTCATGAACATAACTCTATGTCGTGTCATGTTACGTTCATGCAATGATGATTACATTTCCTGTTGTGAATTGAAATTTGTGCATTAACCTTTATGCATGCACTGTTTTAATATTTATCATCACAAACAGCTTTCAAATCTGCATTTCATAACTCTGCATCTTTACTTTTGTGCATTAGAAAATGGTCCTGTGTCATCATGTTATGTTCAAACACGCCATGTCATTATTTTTTACCTTTCTATTTCATGTTTTTTTTCATGAAATAATGTTAGTGCGAACGGCATTCTTCTTTTGTACACTACAGGCAATCAACAAATTTCTAAATAATTCTACTTGTCAAGTTACAAGGCAAATGTATGAATGTGACTGTGTAAAGTTATGTTCATGCATCCTGTTTTCTGTCTTTTTGCTATTGTTTATGTAATTATGATGGACTAACAAATTAAATTTTAACAGAACAGTACGCACACTGCTTATAGGTAAAAGCAGGCTTGATGATAGTGTCTTAGTTCTTTAGAGACTTTTCTTGAATAATCTTAAGATTTTTCCTGTGTGCAAGTCAGAAGCTGTAAAGTTATGTACGAACACTTGAAAAGTTGCAACAGCCCTTTTTTGAAAATAACGTAAACATCACTAGTTTGATATAATGGCTATGCTTGTTATTGGGTTGGTATGCATACTTATTTTTTCCCAATTGTGATTTGCGCTCGTGAGACCAAAAATATATTTGGTGAAGGTGTAAAGTTATGTTCAATCATGTGAATGTAATTGAATTTGTGCCAAAAGTCAGCTCATCATCATCATCATCATCAGTCCCTTGCCCGAACTGGGCGTTGGGGGGACTGAAAGGCAGCAGCAACAGACAGTGCTCTCCACTGAGTTCTATTTTGGGCGGTGGCAAGCAAGTCTGGCATCTCGAGTTCGGTCCATTCTTTTATGTTTGCGACCCAACTCTTTCTCTGACGACCTCGCCGACGACTTCCTTCGAGAGTGCCTTGGAGGATAGTCTTGGACAAGGTGTTGTGTCGGGTCACGTGGCCAAACCAAGCAAGCTTGCGCCGTTTCACGGTTGCCAGAAGGGGTTCATGTGGGCCCACCAGGGAAGTGACGATGCTACGTACATATTCGTTGGTCTTGTGCTCGCGGTACGAGATGTGGAGCAACTTCCTCAGGCACTTGTTCTCAAAGGCCTGGATTTTCTTTTCTGAGTCTGCAAGCAGCGTCCAAGTCTCACAGCCGTAGAGTAGAATAGACACTACGAGGGACTTGTAAAGCCTGTACTTGATGGTGAAGCTGATGGAGTTACTTCGCCATATCCTGTCCAGCCTGGCCATTGCGGATGTTGCTGTACCTATCCTGATACGGATCTCTGCTATGCAACTACCGTCTTTGGACAGGGTGGCTCCCAAGTACTTGAAGCTATTGACCTCTTCTAGCTTCTGGCCGTTCATGTGAATGTTGCTGCTGCTGTCGCTTGTGGTGTTGATCATCACTTTGCTTTTATCAGCTCAGTTTGTAAAAATTGGCTTATTTTCTATTGGAATAGTTAACAGCAGATAAAGTTCATCTAGTGTAGTCATTTTCAGCTTACAGAAGCTCTATTTGATTGCATGAGATAAAAAATGAGGATAACATTGTAGTGAAGGTGTATTGAACAACTTTGTCATTTTTTAGAACTATGTAAACATTATTTTTTCAATTAGCTTTTGCACTTAGAGACTTGTTTCTGTGCATTTAGCATAACATTTTAAAATTAGTTCTCCAAGTAGAATTAAAAATTAGTGGCTTTTGGAAATTATGGTGTAAAGTTATGTTCAAACAGTTTTTATGGCATAAAAGGTTGCATTTTCCACTAACACACTTTATGTATAGACATACCATTTATTCTGGATGGGGAACATACTTTGAAACATACAAATGCAAAAAATTGCTTACAGCTTGTGCTTGTGAATTGTTAAATGTGTGTCATTGTAAATGTTATGTTCAAACTTTAAACTTCAACAACAACCAAACTGCAAATAACATAAAAATTTTACTTAGCGTCAATGTTTATGTATGCAAAAGGTACATCAGATTTATATGAAATATTAAAATTAATTTGCTTTTGAAAATGCAGGGTGCTTGTCACACCATTTGGACACCCAGTCGCGTTATATATATACCCCCATCCCCAATGCATCTTAATTTGCTGCTGAATATTCCCTACGCACCCCCCCCCCCCCCCTTTTTTTAAAAATAAATTTAAAACCAGAAAACCAAGTTATTAAACCATGCCCCAGGCTATCAATGGACTATTAGTATTACGTGTAGAAACCCCCTCCAAAAAGTGCCAGAATCTTCAGTGTGATGGTTGGTTAGTTAGTTGGTTATTTGGGTTTAACGCCGAGCAGGCGACTAAGGCCATCTCACGGCGGGATGGGTAAAAATCTGGTCAGCCAGACTAAAAGCAAGGTCTTAAGACAAGATGTAAATATAGATTAAAAATCTCAGGCTAAAATGTCGCACGTCTTTAAAAGAAACGTCTACAGACTCTCAAAAAGGGCAAATAAAAAATTCACATAGTCAATGAATGCTCAGATCTTGTTAAAAATATTGCATTCTCTCAAAAAATTGAAGATTTTGTCCGGAGGAACATCCCGGAACAAAACCTTCAAGGAGTCTGCTGTGAAGTGTTTATATCTGGTGTCAATGAGGTCAGCACAATACAGCAAAAAGAGTCGAACAGAAAACTGCTCATCACAGGCAAAACACCATGGACGCTCATCCTGTTTAAGTAAGTAAGAGTGCGTAACATACGTGTGCCCGATGTGGAGCCGAGCAAGGACAGTCTCCTCACGGCGGCTGCCGCAGCGGAAAGGTAGACTGTCAGACAACTTAGGAAGAGCTTCATGAAGCTTGTTCCCTTCCTCTTTGTCCCACTCGGACTGCCACTCGCGGGCTATGTGTCACGTAACGGATGTGACATGTTGTTTTATTTTTTTCGCCAAGTCGTTTTTTTTGTTAATAAATGTAGATCGCCGAATTCTGTAAATAGCCTTAGTTTAGGGAAGTTAATAAATTGATTGTACATTGCTTAACGTCCCGACAGCAACAAGGCTTTCTCAGGACGTGCCTGCACTGCTTGTGAAAAAAAAACTAAACAGAAAATTGAATGTATGTCGCCAGCCGGTCAAATACGTTAAATAAACCTACAACATGGGGCCTAAATAAAGCTAAGACCATTTAGCAACACACATCCAATATCAAGAGCTACAGGCAGTGCAGACAGTAGGGAGAGTTTTAAAAAGGCAAATACAGGTGAATGGACAAAGGGTAGACAGAAACACATGCCCCAGAATAGAGAGAAAAACCCACCCTGTGGGGCTGACCAGGGTGACCCTGGGAACTAAAAAATACCTAACCCCACCCAAGTCCCCCAAGGCAGACCCGGGTGGGGGGAAAGTTAATAAATGTAGTGTGAGCGTAATCGTAAAGCCCGTGCAGCAAGCTTAACAGTGAGCGAGTACAGCGGTTGCACGCTTTAGCCAAGTAGCTTTAACCGAACAGTGTTCAGAAGTAAAGTTAAACTGCAAGGTAGCAGAAGGATATTACAGTCAGTCAGCGGAGTTAGCCAGCAAAGTGAGAGTCTGGGTCAGGGTGCGGCCTCGTTTGGAGCCCTTGACAAGCTGTGTGAGGGTTGTTTTACCCTCCCTGCAAGACCACGGCCAGTGTTCCTGGGTGTGGGTGTCCCGAGAGACTTGTGACCACGGCTGCTACTTACCAGAAGACCCCTCCGGTTCGTCTTCGTCTTGTTTTGTCTCGTCCTGCCGGAGGACTCACCAGTGACAGGTATTTACTCATGCCATTTTCCTCAGTTAGCTGCTGTGCTCTCGGGTGTGTGAATGTGTACATAGGTTCGGAAGGGTAAGTTCGTCTAGGTTTTTAGTGATGTTTTAATCGAGGCTTTAACCATGTTTTTTAGGTTGGGTTGTAATGCGGTGGGTGTCAGATTTAGTTGTTTATATTCGGCTGTCGCCGAGTGAGTATATTTAAAGGGCCATGTTGTAAAACGAATTAAAGTGGGTATCCTTTCAAATATATCTGTATTAAGTCCTAGATGTAATGTAATAAGATTGTCACGTTGGGTGGTTGCTGGTGATTATTTCATATCTTTGTATGTACATCGGGATATTTTGATAATGTTGGTTTTAGCAGTGGCAATGTTATTATACAAAAGTGGTTGTGCTAGCTTAATGTTAGTGTGATGGAATAGTGCAGACCTGGTGAATGTTGAATGTACATAGGAATCTTTCATATCCGTGATTGTATATTTAATATGGCCAAGGCGGGTATTAGGGTGAGACGAGACACAACTCACGTGGTTTGTGAGTAGGTGCGTGTCAAATAGGCCAGAATTAACTGTGTTGGCACTTTGACTGACAATGCGCCCTTTTCCAGTGCACTGGCTTCGAAGATTTTGTCGTTCTTCGATCTCATCCACGACCAACGGTGACGCATCATCGGGAGTCGGAACGCCTTCGCTAGCCGGTCCTGTTGGACAAGTACGTTGGGCTACAGCAGGCTGATTCTACGTTCTGAGCGTCGGTCACAGGCGTGCGTGGGCAAGCGCGGCTACGGTGCTCTGTGGTGTAGGGCTCTTACTTTACGAGCCACCCTGTCTAGTGTGGGACAGAGGACACTGTACAGAGACAAAGTTACCCGCCTTGTATAGCCGTTGGCCATATTAGTCATTATCACCTGTTAGTCATATTCACCTGTTAGTCATTTTCACTTGTTAGTCATTTTTTATATGTTAATCTTTTTTAAGTGTTAATACGTTATGAGTGCATGCGTGGGTATGTGTGAGTGTGTGGGGCGTTAGCGGGTTGGGGTGGGGGTTAGAGTAAGAGTAGGTAATAAAGGATTTGTTTGTTGTTTATCACTGGCGTTGTGTTATTTATTTAGAGTGGGTGGGTTTTCTCGAGTGTCTGCACTCATATTGTCCACGGCGCCCTGACTCCGTCAGGCGTGTCGTGACATATTTGGTGGCAGCGGTGGGATAAGGATTAGGGGGAGGTAACGGATTAGGTAGATTAGGGTATTTTTGCGCGCCAGTGATCGTTTGTTCGTGTTGTGGTACGAGTAAGATTTAGCGGGCGGTTGGCGGGAGTGGGGGCGTATTGCGCCAGGGGCCACGGCCAGAGAGTGCAGTGCGCATAAACGAGGGGTGGCATGAGTGGTTGCCTCTCATTACTCAGGTACCGAGTGGTGAGGACCCTTCGGCTCTTGTCACTGTCTAGTCCTTATTCGTTGTTTGTATTCTGTGTATTTATTTGTTTTGTTTTTTCTTTGTCAGGGGTCCTGCTGGGGAGCAGTTGTCGTCGCTGCCTCCGTGACACCCACACCAGGATGCCCCCTAAACGGGATACCAGGGCCACCTGTGCCACGTCGGGGCACGACCCTGAGTCCGAGGGTGGTGGTGCAGGGGATGAGGGTCCATTGATTGATTGATTGTACATTGCTTAACGTCCCGACAGCAACAAGGCTTTCTCAGGACGTGCCTGCACTGCTTGTGAAAAAAA
Source organism: Semisulcospira habei (assembly GCA_036245525.1). Taxonomy (NCBI): domain Eukaryota; kingdom Metazoa; phylum Mollusca; class Gastropoda; family Semisulcospiridae; genus Semisulcospira; species Semisulcospira habei. Next base: position 116,235,966 of record BTPG01000004.1, on the reverse strand, counting down.
AAAATAAACAGAACATTGAATGTATGTCGCCAGCCGGTCAAATACATTAAATAAACCTAACACACGGGGCCTAAATAAAGCTAAGACCATTTAGCAACACACATCCAATATCAATTGATTGATTGATTGATTGTACATTGCTTAACGTCCCGACAGCAACAAGGCTTTCTCAGGACGTGCCTGCACTGCTTGTGAAAAAAAAATAAACAGAACATTGAATGTATGTCGCCAGCCGGTCAAATACGTTAAATAAACCTAACACAATTGATTGATTGTACATTGCTTAACGTCCCGACAGCAACAAGGCTTTCTCAGGACGTGCCTGCATTGCTTGTGAAAAAAAACTAAACAGAAAATTGAATGTATGTCGCCAGCCGGTCAAATACATTAAATAAACCTACAACATGGGGCATAAATAAAGCTAAGACCATTTAGCAACACACATCCAATATCAATGATTGATTGATTGTACATTGCTTAACGTCCCGACAGCAACAAGGCTTTCTCAGGACGTGCCTGCACTGCTTGTGAAAAAAAAAAAAACCACAAAAAAAACCCAGAACATTGAATGTATGTCGCCAGCCGGTCAAATACGTTAAATAAACCTAACACATGGGGCCTAAATAAAGCTAAGACCATTTAGCAACACACATCCAATATCAAGAGCTACAGGCAGTGCAGACAGTAGGGAGAGTTTTAAAAAGGCAAATACAGGTGAATGGACAAAGGGTAGACAGAAACACATGCCCCAGAATAGAGAGAAAAACCCACCCTGTGGGGCTGACCAGGGTGACCCTGGGAACTAAAAAATACCTAACCCCACCCAAGTCCCCCAGGGCAGACCCGGGTGCTTAGTTTAGGGAAGTTAATAAATGTAGTGTGAGCGTAATCGTAAAGCCCGTGCAGCAAGCTTAACAGTGAGCGAGTACAGCGGTTGCACGCTTTAGCCAAGTAGCTTTAACCGAACAGTGTTCAGAAGTAAAGTTAAACTGCAAGGTAGCAGAAGGATATTACAGTCAGTCAGCGGAGTTAGCCAGCAAAGTGAGAGTCTGGGTCAGGGTGCGGCCTCGTTTGGAGCCCTTGACAAGCTGTGTGAGGGTTGTTTTACCCTCCCTGCAAGACCACGGCCAGTGTTCCTGGGTGTGGGTGTCCCGAGAGACTTGTGACCACGGCTGCTACTTACCAGAAGACCCCTCCGGTTCGTCTTCGTCTTGTTTTGTCTCGTCCTGCCGGAGGACTCACCAGTGACAGGTATTTACTCATGCCATTTTCCTCAGTTAGCTGCTGTGCTCTCGGGTGTGTGAATGTGTACATAGGTTCGGAAGGGTATGTTCGTCTAGGTTTTTAGTGATGTTTTAATCGAGGCTTTAACCATGTTTTTTAGGTTGGGTTGTAATGCGGTGGGTGTCGGATTTAGTTGTTTATATTCGGCTGTCGCCGAGTGAGTATATTTAAAGGGCCATGTTGTAAAACGAATTAAAGTGGGTATCCTTTCAAATATATCTGTATTAAGTCCTAGATGTAATGTAATAAGATTGTCACGTTGGGTGGTTGCTGGTGATTATTTCATATCTTTGTATGTACATCGGGATATTTTGATAACGTTGGTTTTAGCAGTGGCAATGTTATTATACAAAAGTGGTTGTGCTAGCTTAATGTTAGTGTGATGGAATAGTGCAGACCTGGTGAATGTTGAATGTACATAGGAATCTTTCATATCCGTGATTGTATATTTAATATGGCCAAGGCGGGTATTAGGGTGAGACGAGACACAACTCACGTGGTTTGTGAGTAGGTGCGTGTCAAATAGGCCAGAATTAACTGTGTTGGCACTTTGACTGACAATGCGCCCTTTTCCAGTGCACTGGCTTCGAAGATTGGCTTCGAAGATTTCGTCGTTCTTCGATCTAATCCACGACCAACGGTGACGCATCATCGGGAGTCGGAACGCCTTCGCTAGCCGGTCCTGTTGGACAAGTACGTTGGGCTACAGCAGGCTGATTCTACGTTCTGAGCGTCGGTCACAGGCGTGCGTGGGCAAGCGCGGCTACGGTGCTCTGTGGTGTAGGGGTAGTACTCTTACTTTACGAGCCACCCTGTCTAGTGTGGGACAGAGGACACTGTACAGAGACAAAGTTACCCGCCTTGTATAGCCGTTGGCCATATTAGTCATTATCACCTGTTAGTCATATTCACCTGTTAGTCATTTTCGTCTGTTAGTCATATTCACCTGTTAGTCATTTTCACTTGTTAGTCATTTTTTATATGTTAATCTTTTTTTATGAGTGCATGCGTGGGTATGTGTGAGTGTGTGGGGCGTTAGCGGGTTGGGGTGGGGGTTAGAGTAAGAGTAGGTAATAAAGGATTTGTTTGTTGTTTATCGCTGGCATTGTGTTATTTATTTAGAGGGGGTGGGTTTTCTCGAGTGTCTGCACTCATATTGTCCACGGCGCCCTGACTCCGTCAGGCGTGTCGTGACACTATGTACAATACCAGGTTTAAAATCACTATAGACAGTCTGTGTGTCAGGGACAGGGTCACTGCGGGCACTGTTGGCAGCAGAATCTGCGATTCTGTTGCCTTCGATGCCCACATGGCCGGGGACCCAAATAAAAATGATGTCATAATATTCCTTCATCAAGTCCGCGTAGAGCTCTCTAATCTGCACCAGCAGTGGATGGTCTGTTCCCGCGCCCTGAAGGGCCTGCAGGGCAGAAAGAGAGACAGAATCAGGAAGTTCCTTTCCCGAGACTGATAGGCATGCTTGAGTCAGGCATCAGAACTGTTCACCCAAAAAAAAATCGGAAAACGGCGATTTTGAAGAATTGTAGAGTTATTTAACGCCATTTCCAAGTCAAAAGTGTTATTAAACAGGGGCCAGGAAAATCGGAAAATCGCCGAAAATCGGACAGTTCTGATGCCTGTTGAGTGCTAGCAGAATTGCCTGCAGTTCTGCACTAAATACAGAGGAATGGTCAGGAAGACGGAGCTTAAATGGGCGTCTAGGATGGCGAGAGGACACTGCAGCCGCAGCCACTCTTCCATCCTCAGATTTGGACCCATCCGTATAAAGACGACAATAGCCAGGAAAAATTGAAAGGAGTTCATTGAGGCTCTGTTGGTATATGGCTGGTGGAGTACAATCCTTCTTATGGGCAGTCAAGTCCAGCAAGATGTCAGGAACTGGTAGTAGCCAGGGTGGAGTGACGTGTTGCAGAGATTCCAAAACTTTGTCCAGGTCCACTCCGGCCGCCTGCAGATGAGGTCGGACACGGAAGGAAAGTGGACGGACAGCTCCCGGATGGGCATCGTAAATCTCTGCAAACGACGGGGTAAAAACACAATCATAGGCAGGATTTTCTGGATGGGCCTTCAGCTTCAGAACGTAGCTGAGCATGAGGCGGATGCGGCGGAGCCTGAGAGAAGGCTCCCCTGCCTCTGCATACAGACTAGGAACTGGAGATGTCCTGAAGGCTCCCAGACATATGCGCAGACCTTGATGGTGAATTGTGTTCAGACACTGTAGAACAGACTTGGAAGCCGAGCCATATACCACAGAGCCGTAATCCAGTTTGGACCGAACAAGGGCCCGGTACAGTCGAAGTAAGATGATACGGTCTGCACCCCAGTCAGTACGACCAACGACACGAAGAATGTCGAGGGCCTTCCGACAAGAGGTTCTAAGGTAGTTAACATGGTTGCGGAAGGTCAATCTTTTGTCAAAGATGACCCCCAGAAACTTTGCCTCTTCGGCCATCTGAATTGGCACTCCAGCAATGCTCAGGGTAGGTTTTGGAAAAAATTTCATCTGGTTAGTAAAATGCACACAGACTGTCTTGGAGGGCGAGAACCTGAATCCGTTGAGAGACACCCACCCCTGGATGCGATCAACGCACAGCTGCAAGCGCCTCTCAAGGGACGCAAGTCCTCGACCTCGTGCACACAAAGCAAAGTCGTCCACAAACAAAGAGCATTCAGAATCATCCTTGACGGCCTTTACAATGTTATTTATTTTAATGCTAAATAAAACAGGAGATAGAATGCTGCCCTGCGGGACACCCATCTCCTGTTCAAAGGAGTCGGAGAGGGTGGAGCCCACACGGACATGGAACGACCTGTTAGACAAAAAATTGTGAATAAAAACAGGCAGGTGCCCTTTAAAACCCATGTCCGACAAATCAGACATTATACCATACTTCCAGGTAGTGTCATATGCCTTTTCAAGATCAAAGAAAATTGCATAGACATGCTGCTTGTTGACAAAAGCATCTCGGATAAAAGACTCAAAGCGGACTAGATGGTCAGTTGTACTACGGAAGCGCCGGAAACCGCACTGGAGGTCTGTGATGAGACCACGTGACTCAAGATGCCACACCAGTCGGGCGTTGACCAAGCGTTCCATAGTCTTACATAAACATGATGTCAAAGCTATTGGCCGGTAGTTGCCCGGGTCGGAAGGATCCTTACCCGGCTTGGGGATTGGCACAACCACAGCCTGGCGCCAAGATGGCGGAAAACGACCGGTTATCCAGATATGGTTAAAGGCCTTGAGAAGTACAAGGAGTGAATCCTCAGGCAGATGAGTTAGGAGCTGATAATGGATGGTATCTAATCCAGCAGCAGAGTCAGTACATTTCAGCATGGCTTGCTGCAATTCTGAAAACGTAAAGGGGGCATTATAGTCTTCCGAGTTATCTGATATAAAATCACAAGCACAAGATTCTCGCTTCTCCTCTCTCTGGAAGAAAGGTGAATAATGCTCTGTTGAAGAATTATGGGCAATGGTGGAGGCAAGCAAATTGGCCACAGCCTTTTTATCTGTGACCAAACTGGCACCATCTGTAAGATGGCCGACAGAAGCCGAGCCACCCCTGCCCCTAATTCTTCGAACAGCCTTCCAGACTTTTTGGGACGGAGTCCTAGAAGATAAAGATGAGACAAAGCGTCTCCAGGAAGCACGGCGTTCGCGTTTAAAAATGTAACGGGCTTTCGCCCGCTGTCTTTTAAATGTTAAAATATTTGCTTGCGACGGTTTACGAAAAGCACGTCGCTGAGCAGATTTGCGTATTTTTTGGGCCTTGCGGCACTCTTCATTGAACCATGGTACTCTCGGCCTCCGAGGGACTGATGTGGAAGTTCTAGGGATGGTTTCACCTGCTACGTCCAACAAAATCAAAGTAAAACAAGAAACAGGTTCTTCAGCTGACATGACCACCTCCTCTGTAAGACGAGACTGACAGAGGGAGGCAAACAGAGGCCAGTTAGCTTTCTTGAGATTCCAGCGCCCCACCGGCGAATCCTCCACACAGCTGACCGATGACAGGACTACTGGGAAGTGGTCACTACCACACAGGTCATCGTAAGTAAGTAAGTATAGATTGCTTAACGTCCCGCAAGCGACAAAGGCCTTCTCAGGACGTGCCTGCGCTAAATGAAGAAAATGATTGATTGATTGTACATTGCTTAACGTCCCGACAGCAACAAGGCTTTCTCAGGACGTGCCTGCACTGCTTGTGAAAAAAAAAAATAAACAGAACATTGAATGTATGTCGCCAGCCGGTCAAATACATTAAATAAACCTAACACATGGGGCCTAAATAAAGCTAAGACCATTTAGCAACACACATCCAATATCAAGAGCTACAGGCAGTGCAGACAGTAGGGAGAGTTTGAAAAAGGCAAATACAGGTGAATGGACAAAGGGTAGACAGAAATACATGCCCCAGAATAGAGAGAAAAACCCACCCTGTGGGGCTGACCAGGGTGACCCTGGGAACTAAAAAATACCTAACCCCACCCAAGTCCCCCAGGGCAGACCCAGGTGGGGGCAAAAATGAAGAAAAAACTGCAAGAAGCGCAGACAGGAGGGAGAATTTCAAAAGAAAAATACAGATGAATGTTAGTTAGTTAGTTATTTGGGTTTAACGCCGAGCAGGCGACTAAGGCCATCTCACGGCGGGATGGGTAAAAATCTGGTCAGCCAGACTAAAAGCAAGGTCTTAAGACAAGATGTAAATATAGATTAAAAATCTCAGGCTAAAATGTCGCACATGTCTGGAAAAGAAACGTCTACAGACTCTCAAAAAGGGCAAATAAAAAAATTCACATAGTCTATGAATGCTCAGATCTTGTTAAAAATATTGCATTCTCTCAAAAAATTGAAGATTTTGTCCGGGGGAACATCCCGGAACAAAACCTTCAAGGAGTCTGCTGTGAAGTGTTTATATCTGGTGTCAATTAGGTCAGCACAATACAGCAAAAAGTGTCGAACAGAAAACTGCTCATCACAGGCAAAACACCATGGACGCTCATCCTGTTTAAGTAAGTAAGAGTGCGTAACATATGTGTGCCCGATGTGGAGCCGAGCAAGGACAGTCTCCTCACGGCGGCTGCCGCAGCGGAAAGGTAGACTGTCAGACAACTTAGGAAGAGCTTCATGAAGCTTGTTCCCTTCCTCTTTGTCCCACTCGGACTGCCACTCGCGGGCTATGTACGCACTAATAACAGGTTTAAAATCACTATAGACAGTCTGTGTGTCAGGGACAGGGTCACTGCGGGCACTGTTGGCAGCAGAATCTGCGATTCTGTTGCCTTCGATGCCCACATGGCCTGGGACCCAAATAAAAATGATGTCATAATATTCCTTCATCAAGTCCGCGTAGAGCTCTCTAATCTGCACCAGCAGTGGATGGTCTGTTCCCGCGCCCTGAAGGGCCTGCAGGGCAGAAAGAGAGTCAGACAGAATCAGGAAGTTCCTTTCCCGAGACTGATAGGCATGCTTGAGTGCTAGCAGAATGGCCTGCAGTTCTGCACTAAATACAGAGGAATGGTCAGGGAGACGGAGCTTAAATGGGCGTCTAGGATGGCGAGAGGACACTGCAGCCGCAGCCACTCTTCCATCCTCAGACTTGGACCCATCCGTATAAAGACGACAATAGCCAGGAAAAATTGAAAGGAGTTCATTGAGGCTCTGTTGGTATATGGCTGGTGGAGTACAATCCTTCTTGTGGGCAGTCAAGTCCAGCAAGATGTCAGGAACTGGTAGTAGCCAGGGTGGAGTGACGTGTTGCAGAGATTCCGAAACTTTGTCCAGGTCCACTCCGGCCGCCTGCAGATGAGGTCTGACACGGAAGGAACTAGAGACAACAGTGGAGATGCTGTACCCACTGTTTGGAAAGAGCTGGGAAGAGGAGGTGATGCCAGCTGACTGGAAGGAGGGGTACCTAATCAAGCTTCCCAAGAAAGGCGACCTCAGCAAGTGTTCCAACTACAGAGGAATCACCTTGCTGTCAGTACCAGGAAAGGTCTTCAACAGGATCATCCTAGAGAGAATGAAGAGCTCCGTTGACCCCCAGCTGAGAGACCAGCAAGCAGGATTCAGGAAGAACCGATCATGTACAGACCAGATCGCCACTCTCCGCATCATCGTGGAACAGTCTCTGGAGTGGAGCTCCCCGCTGTACGTCAACTTTGTGGATTATGAGAAAGCATTTGACAGCGTGGACCGAGAGACTCTGTGGAAACTCCTACGACACTACGGTGTACCCACAAGGCTCGTCCGCCTGATCAAGAGCAGCTATGATGGCATGACATGTCGCGTGATCCACGAAGGGCAGTTCACCAGAGTGCTCCAGGTCAGAACTGGTGTCAGGCAGGGGTGTCTGCTGTCTCCGTTCCTCTTCCTACTGGCCATAGACTGGGTCATGAAGATGACCACAGAGCACAGACGAAGTGGAATACAGTGGACACTGTGGACACAGCTTGACGACCTCGATTTTGCAGACGACTTGGCATTACTGTCCCACACTCATCAACAAATGCAGGACAAGACCACGAGGCTTGCTGACATCTCGTCCCAAGTGGGCCTCACCATTCACAAACAGAAAACAAAGACAATGAGGCTGAACGCAACCAGGGAAGAACCAGTCTTGCTTGCTGGCACCCCGTTGGAGGAGGTGGAGTCCTTCACCTATCTCGGGAGCATCATAGACAAAAAAGGCGGCACTGATGCAGATGTCAGAGCACGAATCGGTAAAGCCAGAGTAGCCTTTCTCCAGTTGAAAAAAGTGTGGAGTTCCAGAGAGCTGTCACAACACACCAAAGTCCGGATTTTCAACTCCAGTGTAAAAGCAGTTCTCCTATATGGAGCAGAGACATGGAGATTGACAAAAAACCACAGTCAACAGAGTACAGACCTTCATGAACAGTTGCCTTAGAAGAATTTTGAAAATCCACTGGCCAGAGAAGATCAGCAACGTCAGACTCTGGGAGAGAACAGAGCAGATAACAGCAGAGAATGAAATTGGGCGAAGAAGATGGGGATGGATCGGTCACAGTCTGAGAAAGCCAGCTTCCAGTATCACTAGGCAGGCATTGTCATGGAACCCCCAGGGAAAGAGGAAAAGAGGTAGGCCGAGAAACTCCTGGCGTCGAGACCTCCAAGCAGACATCAAGAGACTGGGAACCACCTGGAGTAGAATCGAAGGAGAAGCACAGGACAGGAGTTGCTGGAGGTCTCTCGTCGACGGCCTATACCCGGGTAGGGGTGACAGGCGTAAGTAAGTAAGTAAGTACTAATGGTCAAAACTTAAGGGACACCTCACTTTATTGTGTCATTGTTTATCATCGCAAGTACGCTAATAAATACAATGTTCTTTCGATCCAAATGGGTTAAAAGTTGACCTTAGACAGTCCTCTGTACAGGCAACAATTCATCAATCTCCACGAACGTGTCAAATGCACGTGAAACATCGTCAGTTTTTGTGAAAAGCTGTGCGATATTGGCAAGCGTACAAAAGGCAGGCAGGTGGAAAAACTTTGTAAAGTCGCGATGCACGTGCTAAAGGGGTCAGTCGTGAACACTGAGCACCTCTGTTTCGCTACAAATACCGGTACAGTAAGGGCATAATTGTCACTTTCCTAACCATGCCACGACGACGTAGCCTAACGCCAGTAGATCAAGGCCAGGTGCTAGCATGGCTGAAGGATAGAATTTCTGTACGAGAAGTTGGGAGATGTCTTGGGGTGTCCCATTCAGTGATCCAGAGGCTGTTGGCATGATTCCAAAAAACTGAAAGGGCAGAACGACGACCCTACTCAGGACGCCCGCGCTGCACCAGCAGAAGGGAGGACAGATAGCTCTGTGTGGCGGCTGCACGACCGAAATGTCACGTCAACCACTCTGCGACGTCAACTGATTAACGTGAAACATTAACGTCAGCAGAAGCACAGTCTGCTGACGTCTGCGCAAAATTGGCCTGGCTTCATGCAGAGCAGCAGTGAGACTACCCCTCACTCCAGCTCATCGTATAGCCTGGGTTGCCTGGTGTCGTCAACATGTGAGGTGGAACAGACTCCAGTGGACTCACATTCTGTTTACTGATGAGTCACGGTTCACCATGTCCTTCAACGACGGTTACCGTCTGGAGACGCCAGGGCGACCGATTTACAGATGGATGCGTCCAATAGGTGGATCGCTACGGAGGAGGCTCAGTCATGGTCTGGGCAGACTTCAGCAGGGAAGGCAGGACCCCCCCCCTCCACATCATCTGAGGCACCCTGACTGGACTGTGCTATCGGGACGAGATTGTGCAGCCCCTCATCCAGCCAGCTCTCCAAGCCATAGGCAACAATGCTGTTCTGCAGGACAACGCTCGACCTCATCACACCCGTGTGGTGGACGAGTACCTTGAGCAACAGGGCATCATGAAAATCGAGTGGCCAGCTCTTTCACCTGATCTGGCTCCCATCGAGGACCTCTGGGACGTGCTGGGGCAACATGTAGTCAGCAACCACCCCCCACCTCAAGGCGTTCCCCAGCTAACTCAGTTCCTGCATCAAGAGTGGGAAGCGATCTCACAACATGTTCTCCGAACCCTGGTGAACTCCATGCGTCAACGCTGCATTGAATGCTTGGCTGCAAACGGTGGGTACACTCGCTACTGACTGGACCAGTCTTGTGCGACTTTTCAAATGAGGGGTGGGTGAACATTCCAACGTACTACTGTTGTTACAATTGCTTGATTTACTCAAAACTTAAATAAAATTGCTACTGAATAAATTAGCGAAGTACTGACTCCAAGTCCAAGTATTGTTACATTATTCGTGTGGTGTTGACGGTGCGCCCGTGATAAAAAGTGGCCCTTAAGTTTTGACCATTAGTATACTTGAGCAATAATGGTCAAGTTTTGGTGTAACATACTGAAAATTAAAAAAACAACTGACTTTTTTTTAAAGAACTAAAGTGCACTGGTCAGAATTCACTTTTCTAGTGAAAACAATTTGCTTATGAATTCTTCTTTTTACAACCCCTGACATACAACAAATCCATTCATTCTACTTCTAGTGCATTTTATGGGCAGTTTACATACAAAAATGGCGTAAAATAACAGAAGTAGATCTGTAAAATAGATGTGCAGCGATGTCAATTCAAATACTTTATTGTGTCAGTCTAGCCGACAAATTTTCTTTCGTTGGGATCACATGCGCGCGTACGGTTTTACTTTTGTTTTAGCCAAATTATGACAATCGTGAATAAAAAAAAAAAATCTAAAAAAAAACAAACCACAACATGACCACAGTGTTAGTAGTATAGGAGCGAGTCTGCCACTTGCAAAATGCCACTGCGACATCTGAGGTGCAAGTTCCTTGACGGCGTCAACAGGGAGAGAGAGAGAGATACGCTAGTTAACACACTCTTCATTTAGGAGACGGATGGCCGAGGCTACAAAGCTGCCCTTGTAGCTTTTGGTTTAAACAAGAGGAGCCTTGAACCTACGACCAGACGAAAGGTTTTGAAGGTGCTTAGAAAGGCAGTGGGAAGTGTCAGCTGCCAGCCTCAGGTCCCCTGCATATCGTTCTCGTCCTCTAGAGGCCGTCGAGGCTCTCCGACCTGCCCCCAACGATTTTCTCACTAAGCCTGATTCACTTATTCAGCTTCCTAAAGTTCTTCTCGCCCAGGGAGCCGAACCATGAGACAAAGGAGAACGTAAGAAGGCTTTCTATAAAGCAGAGGTAGAACTGCCTGAGGATTTTGGGGCTCGCATCAAAGGAGTGGAGTTTGCGCAGATACAGTCTCCCTTGGGCTTTCTTAAAGACGAGGTCTGTGTTGTCGGTGAAGGATAGCCATGAATCAATCAAGGTCCCTAGGTATTTGTACACATCTATGCGAGTGACAAAAGTGCCGTCAATCACCAGGGGCTGAGGAGGTGGGAGTGGGCTCCCAGAAGTTGGCCCACTGCCAGGCTTCCGAAAGTCGACTACCATCTCCTCAGTCTTGCCTACGTTCAACTGTAGATGATTGTTATGACACCATGAGACAAACTGACCCACTTCTGCAAAGTCAATCAACCATGTGTTACATTATCATAAACTTACATTATAGTTTTAGTGTGAGCAAGACATATTTATCAATCATACAATTTTAACGACCAAATATCCAAAAACAGAAAACAGTGTTAGTATAGTAAATTAGACTTCACATTTTTCCTATTTTTAAAATTCCAACACATTTTATTTAAAAAAAAATCTACATTATCTTTATGACCATTTACACATCAAATAGGGCAGATTTTTTTTGGTATGGAATAGTTGTGCGTTTGTCACATTTCCACTTTGGTGAAAAGTGATATGGCAGGTTTTCCGGTATTCAGTGTCGGAGTAAATCGATACTTTTTGATTCTGTATAGATGCATGTTAGACGATTGTGTATACATACAAGGTAATTTATATGAATATTATGCTTTGATGAAACAAATAAAACAATGTAAACGGTTTGTGTTTATTTTTATGACAATGCTGCGTACGTTTTGCAATCACGATCGTGAGAAAGTAGACAGACGGACTTTCCCTTCCACAAAAGAGGTCAAACGAGTGTGACAGCAAACACACCAACACAAACACACAATACTTCAAAAATAACCATGTTGAAAGTGCTTCGTATATGGTCAAGAGTACGACTGGGTGTCCAAGTGGTGTGACAAGCACCCTGCATTTTCAAAAGCAAAATAATTTTAATATTTCATATAAATCTGATGTACCTTTGCATACATAAACATTGACACTAAGTAAATTTTTTATGTTATTTGCAGTTTGGTTGTTATTTAACTTTGAAGTTTAAAGTTTGAACATAACATTTACAATGTCACACATTTCACAATTCACAACAAGCACAAGCTGTAAGCAATTTTTTGCATTTGTATGTTTCAAAGTATGTTCCCCAACCAAAATAAATGGTATGTCTATAAATAAAGTGTGTTAGTGGAAAATGCAACCTTTTACGCCATAAAAACTGTTTGAACATAACTGTCTTTACACCATAATTTCCAAAAGCCACTAATTTTTAATTCTACTTGGAGAACTAATTTTAAAATATTATGCTAAATGCACAGAAACAAGTCTATAAATTAAGTGCAAAAGCCAATTGAAAAAATAATGTTTACATAGTTCTGAATACTGACAAAGTTGTTCAATACACCTACACTGCAATGTTATTCTCATTTTTTATCTCATGCAATCAAATACAGCTTCTGTAAGCTAAAAATGACTACACTAGATGACTTTTATCTGCTGTTAACTATTCCAATAGAAAATAAGTAAATTTTTACAAACTGAGCCGAGATTTCTCACAAATTCAATTACATTCACAAGATTGAACATAACTTTACACCTTCACCAAATATATTTTTGGTCTCACAAGGGCAAATCACAAACTCTTGGGAAAAAATAAGTATGCATACCAATCCCACTAACAAGCACAGCCATTATATAAAACTAGTGATGTTTATGTGATTTTCAAAGAGGGCTGTTGCAACTTTTCAAGTGTTTGATAACTTTACACCTTCTGACTTGCACACAGGAACAATCTTAAGATTATTCAATAGAAGTCTCTAAAGAAGACACTATCATTGAGCCTGCTTTCACCTATACGCAGTGTGCATACTGTTGTGGTAAAATTTCATTTGTTAGTCCATCATAATTACATAAACAGTAGCAAAAAGACAGAAAACAGGATGCATGAACATAACTTTACACGGTACATTCACACATTTGCCTTGTAACTTGACAAGTAGAATTATTTAGAAATTTGTTGATTGCCTGTAGTGTACAAAAGAAGAATGACGTTTGCACTAACATGATTTCATGACAAAAACATGAAATAGAAAGTTAAAAAATAATGACATGGCGTGTTTGAACATAACATGACGACAAAGGACCATTTTCTAAAGCACAAAAGGTGCAGAATTATGAAATGCAGATTTGAAAGCTGTTTGTGATGATAAATATTAAGATAGTGCATGCATAAAGGTTAATGCACAAATTTCAATGCACAACGGGAAATGTAATCACATTGCATGAACGTAACATGACACGACGTACGTAGAGTTATGTTCATGATCAATAGCTGTGACATTATCTTGTTTTGCAGTCACTAAAATTTTATAGATCTTGAAATTCATATTTTATAGATTTATCTGGTTATCTTACCTACTTTACTGCAGGACGGCCAAAGAAATGAAATTGGTGTTTGTAACTTTACACAGTGCATGTGATGTACTGATGGTGTAAAGTTATCTACAAACAAAAAAACAAAGAAATGTTTATCCTAGAAGGTATCACATGCTTTATTATTATAAAAAAGTAAACAATCTTTTCAGCTATTGGTAGTTTTTTATATAAAGTTATTTTTGTGATTTTATGCGATAAATGTTTGAACATAACTTTACATCCCACAAAGTTGTGTCAAGTTATGTTCATGAGGAAAATTTGAAAAGAGTTTGAAATGTGTTGTGTACCAGCATGTGCATAACTATTTTTATGTGTTGGCATCATCTACTATATGATTTGCAACAAAATTTACCCTTCAACAAAATAAAAATGTGCATACTGGTTTGAACATAACATTTCCACGCCAGCACGCAGAAAAAATACAATAAAATAATTGTAACTGAACAAAATTAGGTATTTTTGGGCCTACCATTACCAAGGTCTTGTCTAAATACGTATAGTCCTACTCCTACTATAGAATTATTGCAGAATAAGTGAAAAGAGAAGTTTGCTGGACTGCTTGAACATAACAATTTACACCCAAAATTTGGACGCATACTGTAAACCTCGTAAAGGGTTTCTTTCATCTATCACCCATGCATCCTCTTCAAAACCTTGATATAAATCACTACACCAGTTGTCTTCAGCAAATACAACAGATTAGTAGAGATAAATAAGTGCCTAAACTGTTTGAACATAACTCAACATTTACACCATTCTGAGTACAAATCTTCAAAACTGGATCATTTGATTTTCCATGTCTGTAAGAACCACAAACCTTTCATCATAAATACAAAGTACATGTACTCTACAAAATAACACATAAGTTTTAATAATTAACCATTTGTCAAAATGTGTTATAGTGGTATGATTTCTGCTGACAAAATTTACAACACGTGTTATGTTCAAGCAGGCTCTTATATTATGGTGAATTATGCAAAAGCAACTTGCTCTAGAAAATCACCAACTCAATTGTAATTTAGGCCAACATTGCAAACATCTTGTGACAGTAACAGTGATTTTTCATAGTGCAGCATGCCTTTGAAAATCAGAGTTCCATGGAGCATGTGTAAAATGTGTCACGTTTTGTTCTCAAGCTATAATTCGGATTTGGTCAAAAAAACTGTGATAATGTCCCAAATTCTTCTGTGGTCACCCAAAGATTAGTATCACTGGAAACCTTATCCATTTCCCTACAAAATGATGTATGCCTTAGTTTGATCTGACCACTTCTGATAATTTTGTAGCAGGTTTTGTGAGGGAGGGTGTAGATTTTACCATTAGACACCCAGTCGTACTCTTGACCATATACTATTGTTCTGTAACATGGATGTTCGAAAATATATAGGTTTTGTTCTTTTATTGGCGTTTCCAATTGACCTCACAATCGAGAGACCCGTCAGTCTCTATCGATCGAAATCCGGTCCAAAAACGAAACTGAACTTTCTACGGTTATTCAAGGAATGGTAACTCCCCCAGATGCATTAAATAGTAAATAATTGTTTAGATTTAGGAGTTTTAATGAGATTTTCACAACCTATCCATTACTGATTCAAGTTTTTTTAAAACTTTTTTGTTTCCCTGCATGTGTCAGACTACAAATTCTACAATCGACAATAAAGTTTGCAAGCAAAATTCATTTAGTAGATAACTGCCCATGACGTCGTATCCTGTTGCAAACGGTTGTTTATCGCAGTTGGAATCTGTTGAGCCGAATGTTGGGTTAAGTTTAAAATATTTTCTATATTGTGATGTACTTTACTGTTGTCAATCTCTCTCGATCGAATCACCCTACTCGCCAATGTTATGCAGAGTAACTCAGTGTAGGAATTTTTTCTGAGATTTTAAAAGAACATGTATACTTTTCAATCGATGAAGTAGCAGTTGTGTGTTGCATGACGATTTCGAACACCAAAACAAGTGGCTTGAAAACATGAAAAGCCAAAAGGGTGGCAACAGTTTGGGAAAGAGTGGTCAGTGGATGCACTTTGTGTCGCTCGGTAGAAAATAGACGGACGGAAATTGTAGATCGTGTGCACATCTTTGAAAGAAAAGAAGTACCCAACGGAGAAAGAAACACGCTTAGAAAAGACGGGTACAACACAATTTATTAATATTTCGGGTAAATACCCTTTGTCAAAATAGACAGACAGACAGAAAGTAGACTGACAGCTTTGTGTCGCTCCGCTGAAAGTAGTCTGACAGTGAACAGCGAACATTGAAAGTAGACTGCCGTACACAAGCCGTTTGAATTTAAATTAGAGAGTATAAACGGCGAGCAGCATAGTTAATTGGCTGAACATTATCACGAAAAGGTTGATTGATTGTACATTGCTTAACGTCCCGACAGCAACAAGGCTTTCTCAGGACTGCTTGTGGAAAAAAACTAAACAGAACATTGAGTGTATGTCGCCAGCCGGTCCAACACGTTAAATAAACCTACATCATGGGCCTAAATAAAGCTAAGACCATTTAGCAACACACATCCAATATCAAGAGCTACAGGCAGCGCAGACAGTATGGAGAGTTTAAAAAAGGAAAATACAGGTGAATGGACCAAGGGTAGACAGAAACACATGCCCCGGAATAAAGAAGAAAACCCACCCTGTGGGGCTGACCAGGGTGACCCTGGGAACTAAAAAGTAGCCAACCCCACCCAAGGCCCACAGGGCATACCCAGGTGGGGATATTACGAAAAGGATCAAGTCAAATCATGGGTATTGGTGATGAAATTATGAATAGTGATATTTTTTATTTGTTAAGGTGAAATAGTTATTGTCAATTACGATATAGAAGCATTAAAAAAAAAAATATTTACAGGTGATAATGGCGTCGATGTAAAGTGGACAAATTTTAAATTTTCCCGTTTCTCTGTATGCCTCTACTTCACAATAATTACTAATGTAGCTTTGAGCAGTGTGAAGTTTTGGGAACTTCAACTGTGAAAGAAACTTGTTTGGGATTCATATGCACACGTCAAGTTTAGGGGGTGGGGATGTATTGTTAAGTAATACATCATGCTGGTTATGTTTAATGACTAATAAATCACTTGTTTTTCATGCAACAAGTATTACATGACAGAAAAACATCGTAAGTGTTGTTCTTTGAGTGTTTATGCTGATGACTGATATGTTTTATGATCACAATCACATGACAACGATTTGTCGACAGACAATAAATACAGGCATGCATTCACAGACAATAGCTTACAAAGTTACATTAATAATTTATATGCACCATATAATTTGCAAATACCAAACAGTGATGTAAAATGATTTTATCAATTTTGCAAAGCCATTTTGTACCAACTGCACATCATTCAGCACACGCATACTGTTTTTATGAAAATTAAGGGTCACATGCTTCGGAAGCCTGAAATATAAAATTAAGGCATGAGCTGACTCAGATTGTTACTGTTTTGCTATGCTAAGGGTTAGTACTTACTGGCAGTCAGTGATTTTTGTCTTAAAATTACATTTGATTTTTTTGCCTTTTATACTCTAAAGTGGGATATGTGACATGTTAATACCAGAAAACCTGTCATATTTAAAAACTTTTTTTGCGTGTGCAACAGATCTTCAACCTCGCGCTGGGACCATACGGCGTTGAGGCACGTCCCCTGGGTGGTGGATAGGGGGTCCCTCGTGAGAGGGGTGCACCGAATGAAATAAGGTGCTGTGAACCAACATGGTCTAAGGGAAGGTGACCCCGACAGAAAACCCCTGGTCCTCCTAGTAAGGGGGTTGGGCGTGGGGGTAGCTTCCCCACCCTGCAAAAAAGGAAATAGCTACAAAAACGCCGACGAAAAGACTAACAGTAATTCCTTTCCTGGAGGAGGAAGGTTCTTCTACTAGAAGACTTATGACGTCCTGTGGTGAAAGCCGGAAGTCTTCGGAAGCCACAGGACCGAGCCGCCTCTCTCTATCCAGGGATACAACCATGGGCACATGGAACGTCAAGACCATGTACCAGAGCGGCAAGGCCGCCCAGATAGCAGCGGAAATGCAAAAGTACAACCTTTCCCTGCTAGGCATCAGTGAAGCCAGATGGACGCAGTCTGGCCAGAAAAGGCTGTTAAGTGGGGAGATGGTTCTGTATTCAGGTCATGAAGAGGAGAATGCCCCCCATACAGAAGGAGTAGCACTCATGCTGTCACCAGTGGCACAGGGAGCGCTGATGGGCTGGGAACCTCTTGGGCCAAGAATTATAACAGCAGCCTTTCTCTCTCTCTCTCTTGGCTTGACTTCGCGAACGAAGATTTTATAGGAGTTGCCCACGACGTCTGCAGGCTTGTTCGTGGCTGCGGAGGCCAATCCGAGACAGGCAGGTTCGACCGCAGTGGCTGCAGGGGAAGGTATGGCCAGGGTTCTGAGTTGCGGCATCTCTGTTTTTTCTCCTGAGCCGCTTGTCCTTAAGGCTAGCTCTGTGAGAGTCCTCAAAGGAGACAGCTGCCTTGTAAATGGTGGAGCGCCAGGTGTCACGGTCCGCAGCAAGCGAAGACCACTGGTGGTGGTCGATTTGGCAGGCACTAAGTGACTTCTTGAGACAGTCTTTGTATCTCTTCTTTGGTGCCCCTCTGTCACGGTGTCCAGTAGCAAGCTTGCCGAACAGGGTGATCTTTGGTAGGCGATGATCCTCCATCCTGGAGACATGCCCCGCCCAGCGGAGCTGTGTCCGCAGCAGCAAAGCCTCGATGCTCAGTTTCGGCCTGTTCAAGGACCTCGACGTTGGTGACATAGTCACTCCAGTGAATGCTGAGGATGGTACGCAGGCAGCGCTGGTGGAAGCGTTCGAGGAGTCATAGTTGGCTGCGGTAGAGGGCCCAGGACTCGGAACCATACAGCAGGGTGGTGAGGACCACAGCTCTGTACACGCTGATCTTGGTGCCTGTTTTCAGCTGTTGATTGTGCCACACCCGCTTGAAAAGTCGCCCGAAAGCGTTGTTCGCTTTTGCCAGCCTGCTGTCAAGCTCCTTGTCCAGCTTGGCGTCCGACGTGATAATGCAGCCAAGGTAAGTAAACTGGTGCACTGACTTTAGTTCAGACTCGCCAATGGTGATGTGAGGAGGGCGATACACCGTCTTGGGTGCCGGCTGATGGAGGACCTCTGTCTTTTTCAGACTGACCTCGAGTCCAAAGAGCTGGGCAGCATCTGCGAAGCAAGACGTGATGCGCTGCAGGGCTCTCTCTGTGTGTGCAACGAGGGCAGCATCATCAGCAAAAAGCAGCTCACGAATCAGTTGGTCTAGGGTTTTCGTGTGGGCCTGCAGTCTTGAGGTTGAACAGGCTGCCATCGAGACGATACCTGATGTACACTGCATCGTCATCATCGAGGTCCACTGTGGCCTGCTTCAACATCATGCTAAAAAAGATGGTGAAGAGGGTCGGTGCCAGCACGCAGCCCTGCTTTACGCCGTTGAGAATAGGGAATGGTTCTGAGAGGTCATTGTTGAGTCTGACCTGGCCTTGCTGGTCCTCGTGTAGCTGGACAATCATGTTGAGGAACTTTGGGGGACAGCCAAGTCGCTCCAGGATCTGCCACATGCCTTGCCTTTAGAACCAAGAAAAAGCTCAAGCTGAACGTCATCCAGTGTTATGCGCCCACCAATGACAGTGAAGAGGAAGAGAAACAAGAGTTCTACGACCGACTCCAGAGTGCCGTGGACAAATGTGAGGAGCGAGACATCACCATCGTCATGGGCGATTTTAATGCCAAAATAGGGGAGGACAACACCAAATACGAAGAGGTGATGGGAAGACAGGGACTAGGCTCGGAGATGAGTGAGAACGGGGAGAGGTTTGTAGACTTTTGTGCTCTAAACCGACTTGTCATTGGAGGCAGCATCTTCCCACACAGAAGAATACACGAAGCAACTTGGGTCTCACCTGACCATACAACAGAGAACCAAATAGACCATATCTGCATTAGCAAGAAATTTAGAAGATCCCTTCAAGATGTTCGAGTGAGGAGGGGAGCAGATGTCGCCTCAGACCACCATCTGCTTACCTTAAGAATGAAGCTCAAGCTAAAGAAAAGCCGCACAGAGACGACAAGAAGACAGCGCTATAATGTAGGCCTCCTGAGAGAAACTGGAGTTAAAGAAGAGTTCAAACTGGTGCTGTCCAACCGGTTTCAAGCGCTACAGGAGCTAGTAAATGAAGAGGAGGCGGTCACCACAGAGCAGCAGTGGAAGGCAGTTAGAGAGGCGCTGAACTCAACCTGCAAAGACACTGTAGGGTTCAGGAAACACCACCACAAGGACTGGCTGTCGGCACAGATCTTGAAGAAGATAGAAGCGAGGAAGCAGAAGAAAACAGCGGTCAACAACAGTCGCACGAGAGCAGCCAAAGTAAGGGCACAGGGGGAATACTCGGAAGCCAACCGTGAGGTGAAGAGGAGTATCAGGGCAGACAAGAGGGCCTACACAGACAGCCTGGCAGCAGAGGCAGAAAAGGCAGCAGGCAGCGGCAACATGAAACAGCTCTACGACATTACCAGAAGATTGTCGGGTAAGTATGGCCATACAGAAAGACCAGTAAAAGACAAAGAAGGCAAGCCTATTGCAGACAGAGCAGACCAACTCGACAGATGGGCCGAGTATTTTGAAGAGTTACTGAACAGACCTAGCCCACCCGACCCCCCCGACATCCAGCCGGCAGAGACCGACCTACCCATCAGCTGTGACAGACCCAGCCGGGAAGAGATCAGAAAAGCAGTGGCATTTTTGAAGAATGGCAAAGCAGCAGGGCCAGATGGCATCCCAGCGGAGTCTCTGAAAGCAGACCTAGAGACAACAGTTGAGATGCTGTACCCACTGTTTGGAAAGATCTGGGAAGAGGAGGTGATGCCAGCTGACTGGAAGGAGGGGTACCTAATCAAGCTTCCCAAGAAAGGCGACCTCAGCAAGTGTTCCAACTACAGAGGAATCACCTTGCTGTCAGTACCAGGAAAGGTCTTCAACAGGATCATCCTAGAGAGAATGAAGAGCTCCGTTGACCCCCAGCTGAGAGACCAGCAAGCAGGATTCAGGAAGAACCGATCATGTACAGACCAGATCGCCACTCTCCGCATCATCGTGGAACAGTCTCTGGAGTGGAGCTCCCCGCTGTACGTCAACTTTGTGGATTATGAGAAAGCATTTGACAGCGTGGACCGAGAGACTCTGTGGAAACTCCTACGACACTACGGTGTACCCACAAAGCTCGTCCGCCTGATCAAGAGCAGCTATGATGGCATGACATGTCGCGTGATCCACGAAGGGCAGTTCACCAGAGAGCTCCAGGTCAGAACTGGTGTCAGGCAGGGGTGTCTGCTGTCTCCGTTCCTCTTCCTACTGGCCATAGACTGGGTCATGAAGATGACCACAGAGCACAGACGAAGTGGAATACAGTGGACACTGTGGACACAACTTGACGACCTCGATTTTGCAGACGACTTGGCATTACTGTCCCACACTCATCAACAAATGCAGGACAAGACCACGAGGCTTGCTGACATCTCGTCCCAAGTGGGCCTCACCATTCACAAACAGAAAACAAAGACAATGAGGCTGAACGCAACCAGGGAAGAACCAGTCTTGCTTGCTGGCACCCCGTTGGAGGAGGTGGAGTCCTTCACCTATCTCGGGAGCATCATAGACAAAAAAGGCGGCACTGATGCAGATGTCAGAGCACGAATCGGTAAAGCCAGAGCAGCCTTTCTCCAGTTGAAAAAAGTGTGGAGTTCCAGAGAGCTGTCACAACACACCAAAGTCCGGATTTTCAACTCCAATGTAAAAGCAGTTCTCCTATATGGAGCAGAGACATGGAGATTGACAAAAACCACAGTCAACAGAGTACAGACCTTCATGAACAGTTGCCTTAGAAGAATTTTGAAAATCCACTGGCCAGAGAAGATCAGCAACGTCAGACTCTGGGAGAGAACAGAGCAAATAACAGCAGAGAATGAAATTGGGCGAAGAAGATGGGGATGGATCGGTCACAGTCTGAGAAAGCCAGCTTCCAGTATCACTACATTGTCATGGAACCCCCAGGGAAAGAGGAAAAGAGGTAGGCCGAGAAACTCCTGGCGTCGAGACCTCCAAGCAGACATCAAGAGACTGGGAACCACCTGGAGTAGAATCGAAGGAGAAGCACAGGACAGGAGTTGCTGCAGGTCTCTCGTCGACGGCCTATACCCGGGTAGGGGTGACAGGCGTAAGTAAGTAACAGATCTTCAAGTTGCGTTTAAGTACTCCATCATAAGGTACCCTTTCCATTGGAGAATTTTGTTTGGGCCAAAATGTATTGAGCAAGTTGCGAAAAACAATGCAAAGTGTTATTTAATATTTTGGTGTAAAAATGATGTACGGCCTGCGAACTCAGTGTCGAGAAAAAAATCAAATAACTCCTAAACCGTTGACAGCACTTTATAGCAACTTACAGTCGAATGTGTGCCTTCAAGAATACTAATAAATGGCGCACACAAGTCTGATTTTGAAATTTGGGGGTAAATCACTAAATGTCGTGGCCAAGACAAATCTGAAACTGAAACCATCACAATATTTTTTCCTGACGTTTTTCGAACATCACGTACAAGAACAGAAATATTGGTGGTTTAATTCATTTGAAGTTTTCGAGGCCTGTTTCATTTATACTGTCCAGCACAGTATTTCAAAGGGCAAGTGAAGACTTGTCAAAATCCAGTAACAAGCCATTGGGTTGCTATTTGTTTACCATGGAAACAGGACGTCCACTATGATGGCAGTGTCTTTTGCGGTGATGCCAAGAAAATCAAAGGCAAAAAAAGTTTCAAACATCATTAAAAACACTCTACGCACCACAAAACTCGAAAATACAAGCTATTTGCAATACAATAACACTAGTTACTTCACACCTTTGGCAGCAGTGATATTGCTGAACCGAATCTGAGTCGGTTTATCTTTATCCTTGTACTCGGATTTGCTCCCACCGCCATTTGTCCCAGTCATGATGCTTTCACTGCAGAGCCTGAACTGTTAAGGGTGTAAAAATATTTGGTAGGAAACACGATGACGACGGATTTCACAAACACCTTACGATCCACATGGATTAGTAGCCGACGATTCTAGAATCAAACATGGCCGATGCAGATGGCCTCGTATCGAATGAACGAGATCCTAAGGAATTTTGTTACAAAGGCTAATAATAATTACATCTCTAAAAAAATTTTTAATGAAATTAATGATTAGTAAATTGTACCACAAAAAGATTTATAATGTTTTACCATTTTTTTAGGAAGTAGAAATACGTCACAGGGCGCGGAACTCAACGAGGGACTGCTTGTGGGAAAATCTCTCGAAATTTACATTGTTATCTTGCCACACAAATCATCACTGGAGATGTTTCGTCAAGTCATCGATCGAATGTACGGTCGATTAGGACAGACCAGCAGTGAGTATGCGTTTGTCATTTTAATGAAAACAAGATTCTGATTGCGCGACTTTATAATAACCTTTGTTCTGCGCCAAATACAGTATAGGTATAGTCCGTTTGAGCTAAGCTTGCCTCGTGCTTTTTTTGCAAATAACTTTTGAATGCAAATAATTTCAAGACAACTTTAAGAAGAAAAGATTACCACCAACCATGGTCCTGATTTATTTAAATTTTGCTTTCGTCATGACAACATGTGAACATGGTTTAGTCGCTGCCCAGGAGAAATTGTTAACATGACCCATTTACTGATTTAGTGTTAAAATCTATACCCTAAGGTAAATGGTAAATTTATGTCCAACATCTTGGTCTTGCAAGGCATATGATCCGTGCAAAGCATGTCACAGTTTCAGCATCAGTGATACAGGTCAGTGGTGACTGAGGCCTGAACAGGGTATTTCAACTTTTAAGGTCATCAGCTAAACCCATGGCTTGAGCTTGAAGCCAACTAATCATTATGTTTAAATAAAGTAGGACCAAGTTTGGTGATCACTTTTTGTTCCTAGTGTTGTCATGAAATATGTCTTGTTCAAAAGTTAATTGGAAAAAAACCCCACATACAATCAACAAATACATGAATTATGATGCAGATCAACATAGGGGTGGAGAGGGGATACAAACAAGCGAAAAGAAGAATTGTGTGTGAGGGGCTGTTACATATTTGTGGCAGTGTTATTCTTTTGAGAGCATCTGTGTATTGATCATAGGATGATCCGATATTCATTTGAGTTATTTTGGATAAGAATTAAGTACCTTTTCAGTAGGATTCATTTTTTTTTTTTTGCTTGGAGAATTACCTGGATTTCTGTTGTGTAGCTAAAATGAAGCATCTTTTCATTACATTGTTGTAAAGTATTGTTGTAAAGTTTAACCTACATTAGACTGGAAGGTTCGAGCAGGGTCACAACCTTTTTAGTGACCTCAGATATGATGTCAAAGCTTTGAGTAAACAAGTGTTTGGCTACAGTTAGTGACATAAAATTTACAGACTGCACGATTTTCCAAGATATTAGTAAAACGTTGTACTTGTACTGTAGTCGGATCTAGAGTGTTCTTTTTCATGAATATTAATGAGTTTTGGTTACGTTTTCTTTTCTGATTAGTTGAGTTGTGTAGTTTGCGAGATTGTTCTGGAAATCTGTAATAGTATAAAAAGCGGTTGTTAGCGAATTATGAGTGTACATTGTATGAGAGATGCATTGTGTCAAAAGTGTTGATACATTGTAGAGGAGACAGTGTATCAGTGTTGGTGCATTGCTTGGAAGACACAGTGTGCTGAGAGTGCATCAAGAGAATTAAATACTGTTGGAACTGTTACTCCAGTGTGGTTTACAACCTTGTGTCACGTGACGATTTGCAGCTGAGTGAAGTTTCTTTACAAGAACCCTATGTGTGTGCGTCTGGTGTGATTGTATCATACTATGACAACCACTACAACGAAACAGGGGCACACATTATGTAGATTCATGCCTGGTAAATTGAAGCCTTTGAACACAAAGTTAATCACTTAATCTGTTGTGAAGTGCAGCTTCAAACAGCTAGTACTATTTTTGCAGGAGGGGAGGGGATTGTCGTAACAGATTAAATTATAATGTGCCATAGTACAGTAGTCCAATTTGTGCTTGGCCCCTATTCGTGCAATGAGGATGAGTGTGTGGTAAAGACTTTGCACTTGCAAGTTGAAGGCCTAAATGTTAGTGTATTATCACCATATGAATAAAAACTATTACTATTAAAAATCTAATTAAACAGTTCACTTGAACTTGTAAATCTTGTAAAGTTGTATGCTGGGTCAGTGGTAAAAAAGCAAGACCGGTCCCACCCAGGTATGCATCCTGTCACTCTGGTCCCCGTGGTAAAAGAGCAAGACCGGTCCCACCCAGCTATGCATCCGGTCACTCTGGTCCCGATGCCTCAAAATGTCCGAGCAGAAGAATGTGAAGCACTCGGGGGCGTTTCGATCGGTATTCGTAGTTAGTAACTACAGGCTCCGATTTACTCATCAGGGAACCGGCCTACAATTCTCAGTCCATTTCTTGGTGTCTTCCTCCCAGTGTGTCGCATTTAAATCCTTACATAAGGACATGTTATCCGTGTAGTCCATGCATGTAACTGTAGTCCTGACGCGGCATTATTGATGTCCAGTATGGTCGCTTTCAAACCCTTGCAAGTATTCCTGACGCGGTGTTATAGATGTCTAGTATGAACGCTTTCAAATCCTTGCAGTATTCCTGATGCGGTGTTATTGATGTCAAGTATGATTGCTTCAAATCCTTGCAGGGTCCAGTCTTGTGTCGGGATCTGATGGTAAAAGAGCAAGACCGGTCCCACCCAGCTATGCATCCGGTCACTCTGGTCCCGACGCCTCAAAATGTCCGAGCAGAAGAATGTGAAGCACTCGGGGGCGTTTCGATCGGTATTCGTAGTTAGTAACTACAGGCTCCGATTTACTCATCAGGGAACCGGCCTACAATTCTCAGTCCATTTCTTGGTGTCTTCCTCCCAGTGTGTCGCATTTAAATCCTTACATAAGGACATGTTATCCGTGTAGTCCATGCATGTAACTGTAGTCCTGACGCGGCATTATTGATGTCCAGTATGGTCGCTTTCAAACCCTTGCAAGTATTCCTGACGCGGTGTTATAGATGTCTAGTATGAACGCTTTCAAATCCTTGCAGTATTCCTGATGCGGTTTTATTGATGTCAAGTATGATTGCTTCAAATCCTTGCAGGGTCCAGTCTTGTGTCGGGATCCGATGGTAAAAGAGCAAGACCGGTCCCACCCAGGTATGCATCCGGTCACTCTGGTCCCGACGCCTCAAAATGTCCGAGCAGAAGAATGTGAAGCACTCGGGGGCGTTTCGATCGGTATTCGTAGTTAGTAACTACAGGCTCCGATTTACTCATCAGGGAACCGGCCTACAATTCTCAGTCCATTTCTTGGTGTCTTCCTCCCAGTGTGTCGCATTTAAATCCTTACATAAGGACATGTTATCCGTGTAGTCCATGCATGTAACTGTAGTCCTGACGCGGCATTATTGATGTCCAGTATGGTCGCTTTCAAACCCTTGCAGTATTCCTGACGCGGTGTTATAGATGTCTAGTATGAACGCTTTCAAATCCTTGCAGTATTCCTGATGCGGTGTTATTGATGTCAAGTATGATTGCTTCAACTCCTTGCAGGGTCCAGTCTTGTGTCGGGATCCGATTGTATCGCTGCGTCTTCTGTTCCCTCGGCGCTTGTGCCTGTCTGTTCCAAGATCATTTCCTGCTCAGCGGGGCTTAGCCGCGATAAGATACAAGGAACCGTTGGGCGGAGTTTGCGTGTATCGACGTGGGAGTCATATTCTTTGTTTATTAATCCGTCCGTTTTGACGGATCAATCCCAGACTGAGTGTCGTTGTTGTTGTTGTTGATTCTTCATGTATTCGTGTTTGTAGACGATGCCGGTTGTTTGTGCGGCTGTGTTGCTTTCCATACGACAGACTAGTGTTTCTAGTATTGTCCTCTGTGTAGGTGGTACGCAGTGTTGCCGTGGTGCATATCTCACAGTTGATGCTTTAAAATCAGCTTATTGTTGTAGCTGTTGCTGCTGTTTTGGTGTGGCTGTCGTTGCGTTGATTGCTGTTGTTGCCGTTGGCTTGTTGGGCCGCCTGAATTGTATACCGTTTTGGTGGTAGGTGCCGGGTTTTGTCGTTGTTGAAGGGCCTTCAATACTTCGAGTGCTTCACAGAATAGTTGGCCTCGCTTGTTGCGAGCGTTCCAGTCCTCCTTTCACTTTTGTGCGCTTTAGAACGAGTTCTTTGTGACCAGTAGTTGTAGATTAAAGTTGGTGCTGCGTAGTTTTGTGGTCGGTGTGAAGTAGACAATGTCCGTTTCCTCTATTCTTAGTCCGTGTTGTAGACAAAGTGGCTTGCCTTTCTCGTTGGCGGGAGGTAAGTCTTTTAGCAAACAGTAGTGACGTCATAGCGTGTAGCGATTCATGACAGATGTCACTTCAGTAGAGGGTTTTGCCGTGGGGGCTGCAGGGCCGATTGTTGGCCTCAGTTGAGTAGCTGGCTCACACGTGTCTTGTTAAAGTAGCAGAAAAAAAGGATCGCAGTGTAGTTCGTCGCTTGTTCTAGATTGTCGATCGTGTGGTGTTAATTGGTGATTTTCGTTCCATCCACATTTTCTCAGGTGTGGGGAGTGCGTTCCAACCACCCTATTATAGGTGTGGGAGTGGGTCTCAACCACCCTATTATAGGTGTGGGAGTGTGTCTCAACCACCCTATTATAGGTGTGGGAGTCGGTCTCAACCACCCTATTATAGGTGTGGGAGTGGGTCTCAACCACCCTATTATAGGTGTGGGAGAATGGTCGAAGAGCTCCTTCTTGCTTGTGGTTTCTTGGTTGTATTCAGTCGTTCCATCCACCCTTTATCAGGCGTGGGGAATGGGTCTCAACCACCCTGTTTCAGGTGTGGGAAACCATCGATGACTTTCTTCTTCTTTGTAGTTCTCCGTTGACATAGATGTCTTGGGTCTTGATCCCCGTTTCTGGCGGAGTTAGGGCTGGCAGCTGTTGTTTCCTTCGTCGTCTCGCTTCGAATCTGTGGTAAAAAAGCAAGACCGGTCCCACCCAGGTATGCATCCGGTCACTCTGGTCCCGACGCCTCAAAATATCAGAGCAGAAGAATGTGAAGCACTCGGGGGCGTTTCGATCGGTATTCGTAGTTAGTAACTACAGGCTGCGATTTACTCATCAGGGAACCGGCCTACAATTCGCAGACCATTTCTTGGTGTCTTCCTCTAAGTGTGTCGCATTTAATTCCTTACATAAGGACATGTTATCCGTGTAGTCCTTGCATGTAACTGTAGTCCTGACGCGGCATTATTGATGTCCAGTATGGTCGCTTTCAAACCCTTGCAGTATTCCTGACGCGGTGTTATTGATGTCTAGTATGAACGCTCGGACCACAACTCGTTGAATGACATTGACAAACTTGTCAGATGAAATGTTGGTGTCACGAATACTCGTCCTGTGAGTGTGACAACTGAGCGACTTGTCAACTTGTAAAAAACAATTCTGAAGCAACAACTGGTCATACACGACACACCTGATCTGTTCAAAATAAGTGCTTTTTAATATGATTCTGCAGGCTTTCCACCATGATTTAAGATTGTCCATCATGGGGCTCCCCATCCCCCAACGCATCCAATACAAGACTCTGTCTCTCTGCTACAAATCCCTGAACAACTACGCTTCTACCTATCTCTCCAACTTACTTGACCCCTACGTCTCCTTTCCGCTTCGTCCGCTCCGCCTCTACATCCCCCGCACCAAACTCAGCACTTTTGGCCCCCGCTACTTCTTCATCTACGGTCCATCCACCTGGAACACTCTCCCACTCTCTCTCTGTCAGAAACACTCTCTCTCCTCCTTCCAGTCCGCCCTCAAAACTCACCTCTTTCAACAGTTTTAGCACTATATCACCACACTCCCCAACCCAAGCTGACTGTCGTAATGTATTTGTGGTACGTGAGTCATTGTCTAAAGCGTGCGCGAGTTGTGAGTGCGCGCTTAGAGTTATAATTATTATAAGATAAGCGCATTATAAATACCGTAATTATTATTATTATTATTATGGGGACGGACAGCATGACAAAAAATCCATCCCAGATGCTCTATAGTTTGTCATGTACATGAAACACAGCAGGAATAAATTCAATATTTCTCAAGATTTATTGGTCCCCGGGACAGATGGCCTGCCATGTTTTTCCGTTCCTGTCAAATTTGTCCTCAAATATGGAGAATTTTCTGTTAACCCTTATCATTCAGAATACACCAGTGTGTGAAATAAGTTTGACTAAAATGGTTCAACTTCAAGGGTAGTGCCAGAATAGCTTGGTGCCTCTAGGCACCAATGATTGATTGATTGTACATTGCTTAACGTCCCGACAGCAACAAGGCTTTCTCAGGACGTGCCTGCACTGATTGTGAAAAAAAAACTAAACAGAAAATTGAATGTATGTCGCCAGCCGGTCAAATACATTAAATAAACCTACAACATGGGGCATAAATAAAGCTAAGACCATTTAGCAACACACATCCAATATCAAGAGCTACAGGCAGTGCAGACAGTAGGGAGAGTTTTAAAAAGGCAAATACAGGTGAATGGACAAAGGGTAGACAGAAACACATGCCCCAGAATAGAGAGAAAAACCCACCCTGTGGGGCTGACCAGGGTGACCCTGGGAACTAAAAAATACCTAACCCCACCCAAGTCCCCCAGGGCAGACCCGGGTGGGGGCTCTAGGCACCAAGCTATTCTGGCACTACCCTTGAACTTAAGCCATTGGTCTATATCCTTATCTGTAAGTACTATAATGTAGCTTGCATATATGGCAGTGTACAAATTTGAAGCTTTTAGCCTCAGTATGATATGGGTTAATGGAAAGCCCTGATTCTGAGAGAATAGAAATATGAGAGGAAAAGGGCAATTTATATACACCTCATTATTCCATTGTTTTTGACCACAAATCGCTCATCTAATAACACACCCCGTTTTTTCCATATTTTCTTTATTTTTATTTGAAAAATAGAGAATAAGAATTTGGACAAATTCTATAGATCCCTAGTTTCCACTGTTTTTGACCCACAAACTACCACATGATAACGCCGCCCATATTTTAAAAAATGTTCATATTGAAACAGCGCCCCAGGTCCGCCCGCTGCCCCGCTGCTATTCAACAGCCGCAGACCGCTGACACGCTACTGCGCACACGCGCCCCCGGCTGTTGCCAACACCCGTGACAACAGACATGTGACTTCTGTCAAACATTCAACCGGCCTTTATCAGTTACGCTGTGTGTGTGTGTTAGACGGGTGTGTTTTTACTGACGGACTATCCCAGACTTGTTATTCAGTGTGTTGTTGCTAAATCTTGCGGAATATTTACTATGGTAAGATTGATAGTTTTTCGGTTAAATTTATGATATTTAGAAACAAGAAAAGGTCTTGCGGTTGCCACAGTGTGCCGAGATTGAAAGAAAAACTTCAGTACTGACAAATCGTAGCTAGCCGAGTGAGTACGACCGGCTTTAGTATTGCGTTTTACTTTAAACACGGCTGTGAGTAAAAAAGACCGATGTTTTACAGTTTATTGGTGGTACCGTACGAAAAGGCATGGCGGTCTCTATTCAATATGACAGCCTCCGGTTATTTTTGCCGTTGTTTAATTTAGCTAAGCAATGTAGCGTTAGACCTTTTAAAAACAACTGCGTAGAAACCCGGTCCTGACAAGCCTTCAATTTTGTAGAGTCACTCAGTGTCAGCGTGTTATTACGAAGTTAGCGACTTACTTACGCCTGTCACCCCTACCCGGGTATAGGCCGTCGACGAGAGACCTCCAGCAACTCCTGTCCTGTGCTTCTCCTTCGATTCTACCCCACCTGGGTCTGCCTTGGGGGACTTGGGTGGGGTTAGGTATTTTTTAGTTCCCAGGGTTACCCTGGTCAGCCCCACAGGGTGGGTTTTTCTCTCTATTCTGGGGCATGTGTTTCTGTCTACCCTTTGTCCATTCACCTGTATTTGCCTTTTTAAAACTCTCCCTACTGTCTGCACTGCCTGTAGCTCTTGATATTGGATGTGTGTTGCTAAATGGTCTTAGCTTTATTTAGGCCCCATGTTGTAGGTTTATTTAACGTATTTGACCGGCTGGCGACATACATTAAATTTTCTGTTTAGTTTTTTTTTTTCACAAGCAGTGCAGGCACGTCCTGAGAAAGCCTTGTTGCTGTCGGGACGTTAAGCAATGTACAATCAATCAATCAAACTCCTTCGATTCTACTCCAGGTGGTTCCCAGTCTCTTGATGTCTGCTTGGAGAAGTTAGCGAAGCCTAATGTAAATTGTTTACACCACCATTGAGCTATCTTAAACCAGTGGTCAACCACACGCTATTACAGGTGACTATGCTGTGTCGCGGAAAATAGGCATATTGATCTCGCTTCGCCGTTACGTGAAGGCTGTAGACTAAGCTATGTAATCAACAACGCTGGACCACGCGGTGTTAACAGAATATTGAGCTTTCTCAATCAGAGTCATTTGCTATCATTCTGTGCCGTGGACAACTAAGAAATGATAGGTAAAACACAGAGTTAAATGATTCTGTTTAGGGTCTTAGCATGTCTGTGAACTATTTCATGCGATCTTGGTATCTAACGTAAGCATATGACGTATGTCCTTAGCGAATCGTCCCCCACTGGGGTACCGGTAACCAACGTAAACAAGTGACGTAGTACGATAGAAACGAGTTCGACACTGTTGAACCGGTATCTATCGTACTACATCACAGGGTCTTAGTAACGGGACGAAGTGCGCAGTGCCGATTTGTGTATACAGTCGCGGTGCATACAACTGAAATGCGGTGAAGTTTTCTGCGGGCCGGAGTCTACAATATTCGTGCATTCTGAATAAAGATTTTGTGTCTCTCTGTCTGTCTGTGAGTGAGTGCGTGTGTAAGTGTGCGTGTATGTACGTGTGTATGTGCGTGTGTCTGTATGCGTGTGCGTTTGTGAGTGCATGTATGTATGTATGCATGTGAGTGTTTGTGTGTGTGTGTATGCGTGTGAGTGTGTGTGTGTGAGAGTGCATGTGTGTGTGTGTGAGAGTGCATGTGTTTGTGTGTTTGTCTGTGTGAGTGCGTACGTGTATGTATGTTTGTGTGAGTGCATGTGTGTTTTTATGTGTGTGTGTGTGTGTGTGTGTGTGTATGTGCGTCTGTGTGAGTGCATGTTTTTTGCGTATGTGTACATGTCTGTCTGTTTGTGTTTGTTTGCCTATACGTGTGCATATTAATTAGTTATTAGAGATAGAAGAATAAACATTCCAATACCGTGTATAACATTTTTTTTTTTTTTTTTTTTAGTCAATGCTCACATACACACACACACAAACAAACAAACAAACAAAAAACATTGCTATATGCACTTGATAACAAATTATTAAAGTTACCTACAGATACTTGATAACAAATTTCCAAAGTCACTTATAACTGACAAATAACTTTACAGGTAACCTTTTAAGATCCTATAATTAGTTATAAGTGACTTAAGTCAAAAACTTATAAGAACTTAAAACATAACAAATTGTAAGTTCCTGACTTAAGTCACAACTTACTCAGACAGATTTGTTAAGATACAAGGACAATGAAAAAACTTTTTTTTTTTTTAGTAATAGTCTGGTGGTGGTGGTGGAGCTGATGGGGTTAAATAGTTAGGCGACATGACATCTTTCTGTGAAGTGTAATGAAAAAATAATAAAAGATTACCAAATCTGATTTTTATTTGTTTAAAAGATTGTGTAGTTTTTCTGTGGTTTCCTGAACACCGATCTTTTTTCCTTCCGCTAAAAAACTAGCCTTCAGTTCTTCAACATTCACAGGAGATTGACTACGCATTTTATTTTGTATTTCAGACTTGTGTTTTTTGTAATTATTTAAATCATTCTGGACTCTCTTAAATTCCTCGTCATCAATACAATTATCATTTAATGCCTTACTGATAATAAGTTTCATACTGCTGAGCTTTGCACCAGCCAGCGTACTCAATGCTTCATGTTTTTGTAATTTCATGTGAAACCTCTTGTTTAGGGCTTCCAAACCAAAACAAGCCAGGCATGTAGCAACGCTAACACCCTCAACTGCAATTCCTATTAAACTTCCAATTCCTGTGGCAAACAGAACAATACCCCCCACAGAACAACCAGCTGAAACTGCACCAACAGCCATTGAAGTATTTTTGAACAGAATTGAAAACGGTCTTATACCGTCTCTTACATCTGGAGTACCTCGCCTCTTCACTTTCCCCCCCACCCGGGTCTGCCCTGGGGGACTTGGGTGGGGTTAGGTATATTTTAGTTCCCTGGTCAGCCCCACAGGGTGGGTTTTTCTCTCTATTCTGGGGCATGTGTTTCTGTCTACCCTTTGTCCATTCACCTGTATTTGCCTTTTTAAAACTCTCCCTACTGTCTGCACTGCCTGTAGCTCTTGATATTGGATGTGTGTTGCTAAATGGTCTTAGCTTTATTTAGGCCCCATGTGTTAGGTTTATTTAACGTATTTGACCGGCTGGCGACATACATTCAATGTTCTGTTTATTTATTATTTTTTTTTTTCACAAGCAGTGCAGGCACGTCCTGAGAAAGCCTTGTTGCTGTCGGGACGTTAAGCAGTGTACAATCAATCAATCTTCACTTTCCAAATATTTAATTGCTTCTGTAATATTCATTAAACGAAATGCGTCTGCCTGTAATGTTTTATCTGATGCATTTGGTACAGCTGTCGCATGTGGATCAGGCGCAAGCGTTATTTTAGTCGTCACAATTGATTCAGTCGACTCAAGCGTCGGTAGTATGGGATAGAATTTTGGCATTTTTTTTTTAATGACATATATATATATATTTTTTTTTTAAATTTATTTAATCAGTGATAACATTTTGCAACTCATCAAAAGTATACAATTTGCTGGCATGATAAAACGAAACAAGATCAATATGTTCAAGGTTTATGTAACTTAGACGAACAAAAGTTGTTTTGTCCACAACCACCTTGACAGCGAGAATACTGCTCGAAACATTAATAACATCTACATTTTTTGTAATAGCAATAAAGACCTTTGTTGATTCTGATACTGTTTCATCCCATATAAGTTTTATTCCCTGTGCAATATTTGCCTCTTTCACAGAAGCTATAGATCTCAAGATAATTTCAAATACTATTGTCGCTTCTCTAGCCACGACTAAGCTTGCTGGCATAAACACAACAGAAGTATCTGATCTTCCCTTTCTAGTTGTAAGAAGATACCGTCGTTTCTCATAATTTTCAACTTTCAGTTTATCTCTGCTATTGTTGTCTGGGGCAAAACTTGGAACAAGACTTGCAATCAGCGGCCCAGAATTAACAACCTTCCTAAACACTAAGGCGCCTTCATCATCAGTGTATACATAAGGACTAATAAATTCAATTTTTATGTCCCAGTCAATTACGGGTGCTGGTGCCGGCACAGGTGAAACAACCCACTTATTACCCACATGTATTAAGTTGTAGGGCACATTATTTACAAGAGTAGGTGCAACTGGTACAGTAACATCATGCAGCTGACCAAGTTTAGGAATCTGTCTTTCACCGTCTTTCATGTTTACAATTACTTTTTGCTTGTACATACCAGTCGAATCAAGTTCAAAACCATATA
Source organism: Semisulcospira habei (assembly GCA_036245525.1). Taxonomy (NCBI): domain Eukaryota; kingdom Metazoa; phylum Mollusca; class Gastropoda; family Semisulcospiridae; genus Semisulcospira; species Semisulcospira habei. The sequence goes on along the minus strand of BTPG01000004.1, from coordinate 116,201,739 downwards.
TTTCTCCAATTTCCCCTTCCTTCTCAAAATCCTGTACGTCTGCCAAATCTTTCAATTCTGTTACTGGACATGCAACTGGTATGATTCTCAGCTTTGGACCAGCACTCATTTTTATAAACAAAAATAAAATTATTTAACTTCTAGTACAACACTAAAATCATGCATAACAACTGGTTTGTCATCCTGATTAGTTACAGATATACACAGTGACTCAAAGAAACTAGAACCTAATTTCTTAAACTGCAAATTAGGAAATCTAGCGACCACACTTTCACAATAGGGTGCAGTTCCAGTTGGTAAGCATCTCAACAAAGTTGAAGGCTTTCCATTGTGAACATTCTCAGTTGTGTTCAGTTCTTTCAAATAAACATTTAGTACTGTATGTACTGACAAATGAACAGGGTGTTTTCCAGTTATTTTATCTTTTTTTGGTGTTAGTAGACGTGCGAATGGTAATGATAATGATGCCCAATCTTCATCTGGAAATGTAACAAAAAAACCAAGTAACCTTCCAAGACTAATTGATAATGAATACTCACTACCTTTTGGAAATTCCAATGTAACAAGTAAGTTAGCCGGATTTAAAGTTGCTTTAATTTTATATCCATTTTGTAGCCATTCAGCTAAAGTACTAAAGTCATAATACCCAGATCGTAAAGTATCATCAATAATGATGCCATCAGCTACAAAATAATTTATATCATCTTCTACATTAAACCACTTTACACTGTAAAACATTTCATATATAGCTACAGCCTTGCTACCATCACGATTATCAATCCCATTAGTTAACCACACTGGTTTGCTTGTGTCAAGATTTGTTAAGGTAATAAACATTTTTATTATCTCATAAAAAAGAAGGATGGAATTTAAATCACCAACCATTACCACTACAAACGCATTTCAATTTAACATGGATGCCAAGTACAATGTCGCACCTACTTATGAACAGAAAATAATTCAACTAAATCAGCTTGATATAGCTCTAAACGAACAAGATTATTTCAAGTTAAAGTACCAAATCCGTTTGACCATTACCTAAACCCTCCAATAACAGATGATGCTACTGCAAGAAAGTGGTCCTCAAGTCCACTACAGATGTTTCAAAACCAACTCAACTTTGCTATACTATTTTCAACTACAGGCTGTGGTGTTTCATTTACAGACCACTTGAATCACTCAAACAAACTGATTAGGTCTGTCTACCGTTTCCATGTTTATTACCAGCTTAGACGTATACTGTCAGAACTGCATACACCACTGCCCACTGAATCCAGTTTCAACAGGTTTAACAACCCCATGGATATGAAAGCATTTGAACGCATATGTAATGAATTTAACATCAGCCCCCGGTATGACTTCACACAAAAACTTGATGATCACAACGGCATGGGTACATTGTATTATGCTATGAGTCACAGACAATACCCTCAAGATTACTGGCCTGGTTACACTTCATTCTCATCAAAATCACAAGTCTGGTTAGGATCAATTGAACAGAAACAGTCTAATGCCTGGACAACATTTATTTTAGACAAGAGTGACGGGTTTACTCAAGCGGGAGTCGAGCGTGTAAATGAGTCTATCAGAACATATGTCTGGTGTTTACTAGGTGCACAATCATTAACAAAATCGAATATTTTGAATAAAAATTAAAAATTTTGAATCTCAAAAACAGTTTCTCGCAAATTTTAAAGATTCAATTAATTCAACAGTAGATCTCCCATCAAGCATACAGCGCTATCAAGACGTTCTCAGATATGCGAGATCAAAAGTTGACTTTGTAGTTGGCATTGGGTTATACATGTTGCTATCTGACCTTCAACTCCAAATGGGCACAATAACAAATTATAATAATGAAATCATTGTTGCGGGTGTTGGTCAAAAACTCGGTCTTAATCAATCTGTAAACTTAGGAGGAACCACTGCGCCTGTACTGTTGTTAAAACCATTACAGGTGGTTACTTCCCCTGCCCCAACACCCATACAGCCAGTAACGCCAGTAACACCCAACACGTCGCTACCAACCCCTGACACACATGAGTCAGAACGAACAGCATTGACAATAGGCCTCACTGGATTAGGTATATTACTTCTTTACCTGTTTCATTAAATACCCTGTGATTAACCCTCCTACTGTCACCAAAAAGACCCACACATGCTCTGCCATAAACCCAACTACCTTTGCTGCTGTAGTAATAAGCCAACTGACAACTGTGCCTATAATACCAGGCAAAGCATCCATTGCTTTCAGAGCCAATTTCTTAAGCAAGTCTGATATGTGAGACAGTTGTTTCTTTACCCATGACTGTAAATCTTTTGGGTCTGTTGGAGGTGCTGGCGGTGCTGGACCCCCACCAACCCCGGAGACAGCTAACACAACAGTACTGATAATAAATCCAAGAGCTGTAATTAAACTAGCAATTGTGATACCTTGTTCTCTGAAAAGTGTTTTCAATCTCTCAGCCAGAGTTGTGTCTTCGTGAAGTATTTTCTGAATAGTTTCTCTAATCCTGTTAACTTGTGATTTCAGTTTTTCCCTCCCAATACTAATCACTTCTAACCGTCCTGAGCTTTCTATCTGCAAATCATTTAATCTGTGTTGGATTCTTTCTTTCATTTCTGTGTCAAGATTCCCATTGTCTGCGGTAGCCAGTTTTTCTTTTTCACGTTCTATGTGTTTATCAAGCTCACCCAGTTTGGCAACATTATTTACCATCTCACCTCTTATTGTCTGTAATGATTTATCCAAGCCCATAATCTCTCTCATTGACAAAGGTGGGTTATCTATTGTTTTCATAGCATCATTTATTTGTCCTTCAGTAAATGAAGTTTCTTGTATCACTGTGTTTGCTATTTCTAGTAGGCTTGTTACTGGTGCCATTTCAATTTCTTGCCCTGTTGGCAACTTTGTTTGTGTGTCCTGGAGGGCACTAACAAGACGTGGTGTGACAGGAGACCCACCAATACCAAGATACCTTGCCAACCCAGAGTTACCACCGACTTCACCTTTAATTGTACTTAAAGCTCTAAACTTAGAAGGATTGTTTTTATGTGTTAGATATATTTCCCCTCTGTCCGTATTTACAAATAAGTGTCCTTTATCATATTCAAACTGATTAGGATCTATTACATCTGGGCGCGCTCCAACACTGTCATAAAATGAGTTTACTTTGTCTTTTAACAGTTCGTGATACATACTAGAAGTAGTTACCATTCCAGTCATATCTGTGATACTGTATCTGAGACATTCATGTAATCCATTTCAAAATCTTCATGACCAAATCCTCCCGCTGCCATTGTTTTATTAATTTAATATTTTTTATCGTGCATAATAAAAATGACACAGTCTTATGGATCAAAGTTAGACCCATACAGAAAACTACGTGAGCCTCTTGGTGTTAAGGGCATTAGGCAATCAATCGTCATCACAAACAATCCAAGTACCATAGACCAGAATCAAACACTTAGTCAAGTTTCCAAACCTAGGCCCCAGTGACGTTATTGTTCCTGGCACTGCACGCCTAGCATTTAATATTGAACTTTCATCTGACACCGATGTAAACAGAACACTAGTTAACAATCTTGGTAGAGCAATTGTTAGAACTATTAAAGTAAAACTTGAAGGACAGGAAGTGTTTAGTCTTGACGATGCTGATGTGTTTTACTGTTACAAAGATCTTTGGCTCACAAGAGAAGAACGAGAAGACCGTATTTACCAAGGCATACAGACAGATAATATTACCAAACTTCGAATCGATGCTGGAGACAAATCAACCGCAGCAGCCAAGGATGTTATAATGGCCGAAACATATGGAACCAGATTTTACATTCCACTTGAGTTTGAAATCCTGACAGCACATTTGCCTTATTACCAAGGAGCACTGAATGACCGTCTGATTTTTGAACTAACTTTCAATGACTACTCCAAAATTATTAAATCATCTGATCTAAGTGCGACATATAAGATCTCTAACATTTCTTTGGAATATGAAATTGTCACACATGATTATTTAGCTACTCTCATTCAAAATCAGTACAAGACAAAACTTCCAATTTATTATGACCGTGTGATTAGACATAGTTTAATACCCAAAGACAAGAGCGACCCAATGTGGAACATAAACTTGAACACACCTGCCAAGTCACTGAAAGGTATTCTTGTTTGTTGAACCCGTGGCTCCATACAAAAGAGATTCAGAAAAATTCTATAATCCAAAGATTACACATTTATCTTGTACAATCGAAGGCCGCCCTAATCAAGTGTACGCTTCAGGTTTGTTACCTTATCAACACTACGATGAGATCACAAAGTATTTTGCGGGTGGAAGGATTAGAGATAAACCTGCAAACATTGCGTGCAAAGATTTACATCTGTATGACGTAAGGATTGGTCAATACCTTACAAATAAGTATGCTCTTTGGCTAGACCTTCGTAGTACAGATGATGATTATCTTCATGGGTCAGGTCGAAAGGTTGAAAATGGCAGTGACGGGATTACAATTCAGATACAAAAAAAGGTTGAAACTTCTGCAGCCATAAATATATATTTGTACCTGATATATGACGCACAACTGAGCATAGAAGAGAGCAGACTAAAGGGTGTCATGTATTAAATTATATTGTGTATTAAAATGAACCGGAGCTTAATGACACTCGACCCACACTGTGGATTGTTTTGTGGTGCCACAGGGTGTGGTAAAACTGAATTTGTACTTGATTTATTACAAACAAGATACATCCATCATTTTGAAAACATTGTAATATTTTGTCCTACTATTAAACACAACAAAGATTATCACAACCGTTTATTCATTTGGACTGACAGCAACATTTACTTAGTCGACCCTGAGAAAAAACTGAATGACTACCTACAATATTTTTACAAGCAATTTGAAGGACAGCCAACTTTGCTTATTGTTGATGACTGTTCAGCAGAGAAAGACATTGTCAAAAAGAGAAACACATTAGCAGAACTTGCCTTCAGTGGTAGACATGCAAATGTAAGTGTATGGATATATATATACAGAAATATAATGCTGTACTGAAAGATTTTCGAGAACAGTTAAAGTTTATCTGTTTGTTTTACTGTAAGAATCGTGACAGCTTTGAAGACTGTCTCAGAGAGAACGATGTCATCCCAAATAAGCATGAACGGGATGATGTTAAAAATAAACTTAAATCAACTAAGCATCTAAAGCTGATTTTAAAGACAGATCAGCCCATAGGGTATGGGTTAGTAAATTAATTTATACATTTGTTTGTCCAATAAAAAATGACAGACGGACAAACCCAAGTGTTTGATGTTACAGAATGCTTCAAAGATGTTATGCACTTTACTGACTTAAAATCACGTGTGTTTGAACCTAGCTTTAAACTCTCAACACCGACAATAAGGATATTCATGTCATATAATGTTACTTTGGAATATTCAGATGGATTACCACGTTATGATTATGAGACTGTTGATCTTAAGACAAATGCTTTTAAAGTTTATAATGCTAACAGTGGCCACTTGCGTTCGTTTGAGGTACTGTGTGAAAACATATTTGATCAATTAAGAAAACAACATTGTTACATTGAAAGTGTTACATTCAATAAAGTGATATTACACCTGCAGGACAAGACTTCAAGACACACACCAGGGAAGCGGTTGACTTGTTTACCATAACTACCGATAATACAGTATTACATATGGTGTGTCAGTGGTAATATTTTTTTTTTAATTTATTATTTTGTCGGACAAATAAAAATGACGGACAATGTTCAAAGCCCATCAGGCTCATCAGGTTTAAGAAATGTGTTTCACACAACAAACTTGCCTATATCTAATACTAATAATGTTTATGAATCAATAGAACACTCTTTTTCTGTCATACAAGATAATCTTCTTAAAGGCAGTGTAAAGATTCAGATTGTTGCTAAAATAGAATTTACTAGAGTAGACGGTGAAGTGATTATATCGTACATATCAACAAGACAACACACAGTTAACACAAGAAGGGAATTGGAGAACGTGTTTAGAGACAGACTATTACCTGACTTCCTCCAAGCAATTGACAGTGCGAAAATGAAGGGGTCTGGTTCGCACGAAGGACATGTACATGAACTACAATTAAAACAATCAAGGTATCATCCTATATTAGGTAAATCATGGTTGCCACTGCCAACAGAGGTTGCAAACAAAAAGGCTGTCGTTAACATACAGAACAATGACAACTATTGTTTCATGTGGTGTGTGCTTGCTAAATTACACTTTGTAAAATTAAGACCTGATCGCATATCTAACTACATCAAATTTGTAAATGAACTCGATTTTAGTGGCATTGAGTTCCCTGTTAAAATAGAAGACATAGACTTGTTTGAAAAACTAAATCCCGGTATATCTGTAAATGTGTATGTGTGGGATAATGAGTCTGTTGACAAGTTACAACCCATTAGAGTATCACCACTTGCTCCAACATATGGACAGCCAGAAGATAGACATGTTGACATGTTGCTAATCGGTGATGACAATAACTTCCACTACACAATTATCAGGAGTATGTCACGTCTAATTCATGGGCATACAACAAAACACAATGGCAAACAGGAAGTGTGTAAGAAATGTTTACAAAGATTTTCTTCTATTTCAGTAGCGCACAAACACGTTTTACATTGTAGGTCAGCTGATGACATACAAACTGTACTTAAGTATCCAGATCCTGGTAGTCAAGTATATTTTAAGAACTATGGGAATCAACAAAAGCTGCCGTTTGTAGTGTATGCTGATTTTGAATCACTGGTAGTACCATATGAAGGTCCTGTTCCAGAGTCATTACCAAAGACTATAAAACTAAGTGACCAAGTGGTGTGTTCTTTTGGTTATATTCTTGTTAGGTCAGACGGTTTGCATTCAGAACCTGTTATCTACAGGGGTGAAAATGCAGCATGTTTGTTTTTAACAGAAACGAGACATCTGTATAGTCAGGTAGTTCAATATCTCACAACATGTCAGTTGCCTTTAGTGATGACAGAAGAAGACAAACTGAATTTTGATACAGCTGTGACGTGTTGGATTTGTGAACAACCCCTCCAGGGTGATAAAGTTCGTGACCATGATCACATAACTGGGCGTTACAGAGGTGCTGCACATAACAATTGTAACTTGTTATTAAAAATAGATCCTAAGACTTATAAGTTACCAATCTTTTTCCACAATCTCAAAGGGTATGATTCACACATTATCATGCAGGCTGTGGACGAGTCTTACAAAAACATTAATTGTATTGCCCAGACAACTGAGAAATACTTGACTTTTAGATTAGATAAATTAGCATTTTATGACTCCATGCAACATTTGTCTTTAGGGTTGGCTAGTCTGGCAGAAGGTCTGACTGAGTATCCAATAACGAGTAAATATTTTGAACCAGACTTGATTAAGAAAGGTGTTTATCCGTACGAGTACATTGATCACTGGGTTGTGTTTGAGGAAAGGAGACTGCCACCAAAAGACAAATTTTATTCCAGACTTAATGGTAAAGGCATTTCTGACTCTGAATACCAGCACGCACTTGATGCGTGGGATAAATTAGGGTGTCAGACAATTGGTGACTACCATGACCAGTACTTGAAAGCTGACATTTGCTTGCTAGCAGACGTATTTGAAAGTTACCGTGAAAAGGGTTTGTTACACTACAGTCTTGACCCAGCCTGCTACATAACTAGTCCTGGCATGACATGGGATGCATTTTTAAAATCCAGTAAGATATTTATAGATCTGTTGTCTGATCGTATGATGGGTGAAATGGTGGAACGTGGATTGAGGGGAGGTATTAGTATTGCAGCGAACAACTACGCCAGAGCCAACAACAAATATATGGACGGTCATGGTGACCTTGGGTTTGACCCCTCAAGGTCAAGGTAATTCATTACCTATGTGGACGCTAACAATTTGTATGGATACGCGATGTGTGAGTTATTGCCCTTGAAAAACTTTTGTCTGTATGATTTGTCACAGTATGATGTAACACAGTCAGGGTTAACAAACAATATTATGAATCTTGACCAAAACGACGCAAAGGGTTGGATCTTTGAAGTAGATCTAGAGTACCCACGCCATCTACACGATTACCATAATGATTATCCATTAGCTGTTGAGAAAATGTCTTTGACGGGGAAAAAAGAAGACACTAAACTTGTGCCAAATCTGAATGACAAATTCAATTACGTTTGTCACTATCGCTTGTTACAGTTTTACATCAGACACGGGTTAGTACTAAAGAAAGTTCACAGTGGTATTCAATTTGATCAGAGTGCTTTCATGAAAGATTACATAATGAAAAACACAACATTGCGTGCAAGGGACGGCAACACTGCATTTGACAAAGACTTCTTTAAGCTTATGAACAATTCCTGTTTTGGCAAGACGATGGAAAATCCTCATCACCGCAAAGATGTGAGACTTGTCACAACTGAATCAGGTGCAATTAAACTTACAGGTAAGCCACAGTACACGGGGTACAAAGAGTTTCATTCGTCATTGTATGCAGTGTCACTCAAAAAAAAGATTGTTAAACTGGACAAGCCAGTATTCATTGGTATGGCAATTCTTGAGTTGTCATAACTGTTGATGTTTGAATTTTATTATGATTACTTCAAACCAAAATATCCTGAGTGTCGATTGTTATACACTGACACTGACTCTATGATTATTGATGTGTGTACTGAAGACTTTTATGAAGACATGAAAACAGAGTTACACATGTATGACACGTCTGACTACCCTAAAGATCACCCATTATACAGCACACAGAATAAGAAAGTGCCTGGTAAGTTTAAGGATGAACTAAATGGTGTGCCAATAGTTGAGTACGTTGGACTGAGATCCAAAATGTATTCTATATTGCATCAGAAAGGTAGTCAGTCGAAAGCCAAAGGAATAAAAAAATCAGCAATAAAAAATAAAGACATTCGTCATGAACATTACAAGCAAGTATTAGATGGTGCATTAATGCCTGATTATCCAAACAAGTCACTGAGATCAAACAAACATAATCTTGAAATGATCTAAACAAATAAGAAGTCACTTGCAGTTGGGGACACAAAGCGTGTGTTTTATAGTAAGGAAAAAGCTTATGCACCTGGACATTACAGGCTCAAGTTAACTGAAGAAATAGTTGATGAACTAATTGATGAGTTAGTTACTGAAATGAGTAACGGTGTCTGGGGGAATAATCTTTAATTCTTCTCTGACAAATGCCCTTTGCAGGCTCGTACAGATAATATATTGTTGCGTCAGGACCGGGAATTATTTTTTTTATATTGTGTACAGACGTTGACCAGATGGGGTCTGTCGCTCTGCGCTTCACGTCGTTTTCGGCCTCCCCTGGTTGATATAAATATCTCACCTGTTTAGTAAACAAACTTGTGTCGGGTGTGGGGTTGGTCCTGTTTTTGGGTCTGTAATTGTTTTCAATTTAATACTATAGCATCAGCAGGCTTAGGGTGTCCTTCATTGTTCATTGCTTTTATCACATGTGGTAATCTCTTTACCCACTCAGTGTTCCGGGTGTCATGCATGAGTTCCTTAGAATACTGGTAACTGAAAAGTCTCTCTGATAACTGTTTGTTAAAGTTCTCTACAATTGCCTGTGATCTGTGCACACCTGGAATACCGCGTCTAACCAGTACACCATGCTTCACAAATAACTGATTAACTGCGCCTTTGAATTCTGATCCGTCATCAACTTGAACAAGTCTGGGGTATTTCAGGGGGCCTCGACTATATATTTTTGTTAATGCTGTAGCAACTGTACTGGCTGTTTTGTCAGATATGGGTTCAGCGTCTTTGTACCTTGAAGCAATGTCTACAACAGTTAATGCATACTTGTATCGTTTCTTTCTTATTGTGTCATGTGGTAGGAACAGGAGGTCCATTTGATGTGTGTCATTGGGGGTAGTGTTTTCAAAATGGGGTCTAGATATCTTTCTTGGAGCAGGGAGATATATCTGCCAAATTGCTTGTCTCTGCAACCATTGTTTGACTTGATTGAGTGATATATCTCCGCCCACAGCGGCATGTAATTTCTGAATAGCGGTTGCTCCTTTCCAATACCCTGATGGAGAGTAATATATTTTCGATAGTTTATTTTCTACCCCGGGGTTCATTTCTTCTAGCAATATAAAGTCCAGTAAAATAAACAAATGTCATTCCCACTAGAACAAAGATTATCTCCCCGTTTCTTTGTTCTGTACTCGGTTTGTAATAGTCACTTAGTTTAGGTTTTGGGGTAGACATGTCATTACCAGTGACTAAAAAATACTCACGGATTGCGTCGTCTGTATTTGAAAACGTATGTTGTGCGTGACCTTCAAGTCTGAGTTTTTCATTGATAAAATCAAGTTTTTCTATTCTTTGCTTCTCATAATCTTGTTGTGCTTGTGCCAGTTTTTCAGACGCCTCATTGTGACGCTTCATTTCTTCTGCAGATTCCTCTCTGCCTACTTTTGAAAAGAGATAATTAGAGCCACTGAATGCCAGGGCGTTGACCATCGCGCCTCCAATTATTACTGCTAAAGTCGCCATATTATTTTTATTTACATAGATATATTTTCGGGAATAATTCCTTGCTTGACAAGAAAATCTTTTGTCGCAATCGGCGCTGTAACAACTACAATTAGCTTAGCGCTGTCTTCGAAATCTAATCTACTGAGGTCTGCTGATTTCATTTTGAGTAGATTTTTTCCTAGCATAGAATAAGCTACTGCTAGTCCATATCACGGCAGAGACAAGGTTCATCAAGTTCTTTGTGGCGCTCATTTTCTTAGGCAATAAAAATTAAAATAATATTTTTATTTACTCCATATAAAATGGGTCAACGGCTTTGGATGTTACTGGTAATGTGCAGACTTCTGTTTTTGATGATGGAGTGTTTAATTTTTTGGTCACTGTACGAGTCTGTGGTTTGTATTTTTTGTATAATTGATACCCTATGTAACCAAATCCGACAACAAATCCGGCAACTATATATTTTGTTGTTTGAGGTTCGGGGTCAGGGTTAGACTGGGTTGTTTGTCTCTCACTTTGATGAGGGAGTGACGGTATTGACACAAGTCCTGATGGTGCTGACGGTCCTGACGGTGGATCAGTTACATGAGTCTTTTCTGTTTGTGCCTTAAGCTGTAATTTTTTTTGTCTATTATATTCGGCTAATCTTTTTCCAGCCTCAACCCTGCCTGGACTTTTAGCCTTAGTCACAGTTTGAACCTGCGTCAAGACCGGACTGGGGTTCGGTTGTGGAGTCATCTGGGTCTCGTCCATTTTCTTCTGCAGTAAAATTTAATTTTGAGAAATCAATATGACTCCCTGTAACAAGAAGGGTTATGACAGGTGCAAGGTAATTTCCAAACTTGTAAAACATGATGCATGCTAATTTACCAATTGAACTTGAAACAATAGGATTACTTTCAAGGTCGTGTGATAGGCTGTCACTATCCACAGGTAGAAAGTGACTCACTGCTTTTGTGTATAGGCATACAAGAGATCGACTCAAATCACGAGTCATTAGTGAAGCGATGTGGTTTTCATATTTAGAATGAAGCGTGATTAGCTCGTCAGCGGTGAGAGATTCAATATCCTCTGTCATGTATTGTTTTCCGAGATAAGCCTTTGATTTGCCTGACACAACTACAGAAAGAAGGCGCTGTTTTTTCGAGTCTAAGTCTTTGTTTTCTACAGCATTGATATCATTTAGAAGAAGTAATTCGTCTTGATTCATTTTATAATAAAAAAAAATATTAATTTTAATGGCATTGGTTTTAGAAATCTTTATTTTACTGAAAACAATAAAGAAAATATGGGAAAAAATGGGGTGTGTTATTAGATGAGCGATTTGTGGTCAAAAACAATGGAATAATGAGGTGTATATAAATTGCCCTTTTCCTCTCATGCGGTCCGTGGCGCAGTGGTTAAGGCGCCTGCCACCAATGCTAAAGGTGCGAGATTCGATTACGGGTTCCGGCGTAGGATTTTTCTCCTCTGGTAAGTGTCACCGTTAATTCGGGCGGACCGTCGGGGGTTCTTTCTCCGGGTACTCCGGCTCTTCCTCCCCCACGACTTTGGTATCAGTTTCAGCCCACTTAATCAAATTTCAAATACAAACGATTTTGAATTTCCAAAAACTACAGTAGCTCGCTTGAACTTGCCCTTAGCAACACGTGAATGTTCTGTGTTTATGTACTGTGTGTGAGTGAATGCGCGTGATTCACGTGAGCGTGCTTGTTGGGTTCAGTTCGCGGCGGCGCTTTGAGCCGATTTTCAATTGGGATAAAGCGCCTATTTAATGCGCTTATTATTATTATTATTATTTCTATTCTCTTTCTGTATTCATTATGGGACATCTCTTATTTTGTGATTTATTTTGTATTTGTTGCTGGACTTTTCTTATTTTGTGATAAGTACTTTAAATTAAAGCACCATTATGCATAATCTGAAGACACATTTCAGCACCATACAATTTGTGTTATGCCTTGTCGACACACCTAATGAACTATGAACTGTAACTTACATGCAGCAAAAGCACACGCGTAATCACACTTATTTATTCTGCGCTGCCATTGGCGTGTCAATCTATTTTTAACTGTTTCTCGCACTGATGGCGTTGTATTTCTAGAACGGATTAGAGTTATTGTCAGGTTACTTGATATAAATTTATATGTGTGATGGCACACGCGTAATCACACTTATTTATTCTGCGCTGCCATTGGCGTGTCAATCTATTTTTAACTGTTTCTCGCACTGATGGCGTTGTATTTCTAGAACGGATTAGAGTTATTGTCAGGTTACTTGATATAAATTTATATGTGTGATGAACTGGATTCTCCTGTGTCTAAATGAACCATACCTGTGTGTAGTGTTTCATAACCATCTGTTAGTGTTAGTGTTACAGAAGTGTATCTTTTAACAGTTATGGTGGTAGCAGGCTTTTATACATTAATAGTGAGATAAGTACTTTAAGCATTAAATGGCTGAACACTATCAATCACAAGCTGTACCAGTTGGGGGTGTGCTTGCATGCATGTGTACAATTTAATCAATGAAAGTAAATGAAATCATCAAATTGATTTTTGGTGTTTTTTTATTTATGGTTGGGTTATTTTTTATTAAATTGTTTTCCAGAGAATGACAGCTGGCTACCTGACTTAACCAAAAGTGTCTTCCTTGAGCGCTTTGAAAGTCTACCACGCGATTGTCACAAGCTTTACTTTGCTGACAGTGAAGAGGTGAGAAATTTCAGTCCTGAAAAAAGAAATCCCGTAAGTGTAATACAACTGTAAACAGCACGGTATGGTAGTCTCTTTTTTTTAAAAATAATTTTTTGTTTACTACAATCAGCAATTGTCAGAGTTTTGTGCCATACTTACAAAATAACTATGTATTAATAGCAATAAAAAATAATAGTCTGCTTATAACAAACTTTGGATTCACCCATTCAGCCATGACACACTACAGCAGGAGATGGATTGACCATGATAATTTAAGGGTAGTGCCAGATCAGCTTGGCACCTGTTGGCGCCAAGCTAATCTGGCACTACCCTTCAATTATGGTCGATCCATATCCTGCAACTGGTGCAGTCCTTTCCAAAATCTGGAAAATACCTGCGTGGGGTTGAATGAGTCAACACAGATGAGCACAAAATAATAAGTCTCAGACCCCACCCGGGTCTGCCCTGGGGGACTTGGGTGGGGTTAGGTATTTTTTAGTTCCCAGGGTCACCCTGGTCAGCCCCACAGGGTGGGGTTTTCTCTCTATTCTGGGGCATGTGTTTCTGTCTACCCGAGGTCCATTCACCTGTATTTGCCTTTTTTAAACTCTCCCTACTGTCTGCACTGCCTGTAGCTCTTGATATTGGATGTGTGTTGCTAAATGGTCTTAGCTTTATTTAGGCCCCATGTTGTAGGTTTATTTAATGTGTTTGACCGGCTGGCGACATACATTCAATGTTCTGTTTAGTTGGTTGTTTTTTTTCACAAGCAGTGCAGGCACGTCCTGAGAAAGCCTTGTTGCTGTCGGGACGTTAAGCAATGTACAATCAATCAATCAATAAGTCTCAGGTATCTTATTATTCACAGTAAAATAGGTAGTACTAGTAAGTCATTTTTCATTTGTTAATTGTTTGTTCAGAAAATATTTGATACATTACTAGCTAGTTTCTAACAGTACATTACTAGTAAATGAAAAACAGAAAGAGTTTAAAACTGATATGTTGTGTATTTTTTAAATTTCAGATTGGGGTGCCTATGACATGCAAGTTTGGAAGAGGTGCATATTGATCATAACAGCAGTAACTATATAAAAGTTTAAGTATTTAGTGTTTTACACCTTCTTACATGTAGTCACCAGTACTGTTTACATTTTATAATAATAATAATACAGTTATTATTGCTTTATTTTAATTGACAAGTAGTTATTTTATAATTGAAAATAAATTTCATTAACAGCACTTCAAACTTGATTACCAGTTAAAATAAAAAAAATATTAAGTAATACTATTGATCTCTGGATCCTTATAAATACAAGTGCACTTTGTTGGAGCTTAATTTTGTTGCTTTTTGGCTCATGTGCGAAGCAAAAGTGAGTCTATATTTTGGGCCAGTGGTCATCTGTCGTCCGTCCGCTGTTGTCCGTGGTAAACTTTAACATTGGCACTTTCTCGGAGACTATTCAAGCCACATTCTTCAAACTTAGCCCAAGGATACTTTGTGGTAAGATCTTTCTAAACACACCAATTTGAGTGACCTCACAAAGGTCAAGGTCACAGCGGATCAGGATATAGGTAAAAAATAGCTATATTTTGGTATAATTTCTTTTTTTCTCAAATACTATTTACAACGTCAAACCCAAACTTGGTACGAAGATACCTGATGGTAAGACCCTTCTATACATACTAATTTGGTTGATCCCTCGGAAAGGTCAAGGGTCATAAGAGCTCAGGAAATAGGTGAAAATAAGCCATATTTGGACAAAAGATGTTTTTCTCAAATACTATTCACAACTTCAAACCCAAACTTGGTACAGAGATACCTGATGGTAAGACCTATCTATGCATACTAATTTGGATGACTCTTCAGAATGGTTAAGGGTCACAAGGGCTCAGGAAATAGGTCCGAAATAGCCATATTTTGACAAAAGATGTTTTTTCTAAAATACTATTCACAACTTTAAACCTAAACTTGCTACAGAGATACCTGATGGGAAGACCTTTCTATGCACACTAATTTGGATGATCCCTCGGAAAGGTCAAGGGTCACGAGAGCTCAGGAAATAGGTGTAAAATAGCCATATTTGGACAAAAGATGTTTTTTTCTCAAATACTATTCACAATTTCAAACCAAAACTTTGGTACAGAGATACCTGATGGTAAAACCTATCTATGCATACTAATTTGGACGACCCCTTGGAAAGGTCAAGAGGCTGGCAAATGTTTGTAAAAACTAAAATGCTGATTTTTGATAAAATTGTAGGTATTCCCAAATTTTGGCAAATTTTACAACCAAATTTGGTACAAAGATAGCTGATGATAAGACCTTCCTATGCACACTAATTTAGTCGCCTCATCACAAAGGTCAAGGGGGGTTGACAGATGTGTGAAGAATGCTTACATTTTCAGGCCGATTTACAGCGCATGCTCAAAGACACAGTTGATCCAGCAGACTCCTCCCCTGAAACACTCTGGGAACAACTGAAAACTGCTATTGTAAAATCTTCTGTGGAAGTCTTGGGCTTTGCTAGAAAGAGGAACAAAGACTGGTTTGACGAAAACGACGTAGAGATCCAGGAACTTCTAGCAAAAAAAAGAGCCGCCCACCAGGCCCACCTAGCCCAGCCTTCCTGCCCTGTGAAGAAGTCTGCCTTCCGCCTCATCTGCAGCAGTCTCCAGCTCAAGCTTAGAGAGCTCCAGAACGAGTGGTGGTCCAGACTCGCACAGAGGACCCAGCTCTGCGCTGACAACGGTGACTACAGGGGCTGCTACGAAGCACTGAAAGCAGTGTATGGCCCTAGGCACCTGGTACAAAGTCCCCTGCGAAGTGCTGATGGACAGGCACTCCTCACAGATAATACCTCCATCTTGAACCGCTGGTCGGAATACTTTCAGGACCTCTTCGGCGCTGAGCGCACTGTTCAAGAAACAGTCATCCTCCAAATCCCACACCTTCCACTAAAGGTTGAATTGGACGAACCCCCCACCGCCGAAGAGACCCTCACAGCCATCCACCAGCTCAAGAGTGGCAAAGCAGCAGGCATTGACGGAATCCCGCCAGAGATCTGGAAACATGGTGGCCCAGCACTGCACAACAAGCTCCACGACCTCTTTCTATGCTGCTGGGAAAAAGGAACACTACCAAAGGACCTCCGTGATGCAGTCATCATCACCCTGTACAAGAACAAAGGAGAGAAGTCTGCCTGCTCAAATTATCATGGAATTACCCTGCTGTCCATTGCCGGGAAAATTCTCGCAAGGTTGCTCCTGAATCGGCTGGTACCTGCCATCGCTGAAGACCACCTCCCAGAGGGCCAGTGTGGCTTCAGAGCCAACAGGAGTACCACCGACATGGTCTTTGTGCTGAGACAGCTTCAGGAGAAGTGCCACGAGCAGAACAAAGGGCTGTACGTAACGTTCGTCGACCTAACGAAAGCGTTTGACACTGTGAGCAGGCAAGGTATGTGGCAGATCCTGGAGCGACTAGGCTGTCCCCCAAAGTTCCTCAACATGATCGTCCAGCTCCACGAGGACCAGCAAGGCCAGGTCAGACTAAACAGTGACCTCTCAGAACCATTCCCCATTCGCAACGGCGTGAAGCATGGCTGCGTGCTGGCACCGACCCTCTTCAACATCTTCTTCAGCATGATGTTGAAGCAGGCCACAGTGGACCTCGACGATGACGACGCAGTGTACATCAGGTATCGTCTCGATGGCAGCCTGTTCAACCTCAGACGACTGCAGGCCCACACGAAAACCCTAGACCAACTGATTCATGAGCTGCTCTTTGCTGATGACGCTGCCCTCGTTGCACACACAGAGAGAGCCTTGCAGCGCATTACGTCCTGCTTCGCAGATGTCGCCCAGCTCTTTGGACTTGAGGTCAGTCTGAAAAAGACAGAGGTCATTCATCAGCCGGCACCCAAGGAAGAGCATCGCCATCCCCACATCACCATCGGCGAGTCCGAACTGAAGTCTGTACACCAGTTTACCTACCTTGGCTGCATCATCACGTCGGACGCCAAGCTGGACAAGGAGCTGGACAACAGGCTGGCAAAAGCGAACAGTGCTTTCGGGCGACTATTCAAGCGGGTGTGGCACAATCAACAGCTGAAAAAAGGCACCAAGATCAGCGTGTACAGAGCTGTCGTCCTCACCACCCTGCTGTACGGTTCCGAGTCCTGGGCCCTCTACCGCAGCCAACTACGACTCCTCGAATGCTTCCACCAGCCCTGCCTGCGTACCATCCTCAGCATTCACTGGAATGACTATGTCACCAACGTCGAGGTCCTTGAACAGGCGGAAACTGAGCATTGAGGCTTTGCTGCTGTGGACACAGCTTCGCTGGGCGGGGCATGTCTCCAGGATGGAGGATCATCGCCTACCCAAGATCACCCTGTTCGGCGAGCTCGCCACTGGACACCGAGACAGAGGGGCACCAAAGAAGAGATACAAAGACGGTCTCAAGAAGTCACTTAGTGCCTGCCAAATCGACCACCGCCAGTGGTCCTCGCTTGCTGCGGACCGTGACACGTGGCGCTCCACCATTCACAAGGCAGCCGTCTCCTTTGAGGACTCTCGCAGAGCTAACCTTAAGGACAAGCGGCTCAGAAGATAAAACGGAGTTGTCGTAACTCAGAATCCTGACCAGACCTTCCCCTGCAGCCACTGCGGTCGAACCTGCCTGTCCCGGATTGGCCTCCGCAGCCACGAAAATGCCTGCAGACGACGTGGGCAAGCCCTATAGAATCTTCGTTCGCGAAGTCAAGCCAAGAGCTTACATTTTCAAAAAACATGGATTTTGCTGCTGCAGAAGCCAGCCCTCGTCACAAAGGTCCAGGGCTTCCGTTTTCACAACAGTTTAAAGGGTCTGTAGACCCCCAGGTATACATTTTAGAGGGTACACAGACCCCCATCTGAGCATTATAGAGGGTCCGCAGATTTATTTAAGAAAAACTGCATCATCTGTATGTTCCTTAAAAATAAATTAACTCATTTCGCTCTCTTCTCTAAATGTGTGGTGACAGTGTGTGTGTCCTTTCCATGATACTGATTTTTTAACTGGTGAGCTATCGCGCAAAATCCTGTCTCCCTCGCTCTCTCTCTCACACACAGAAAAACATATATCTATTTATTTATTTGTATGATCGTTTGATAATGTGTTGTAATGGAGAATATAGCGTTTTCTGCTGAATGCGGCAGATTGACAACCAAAGTGTGACTTGTCTAAACTCTCTCTCTCTCTCTGTCACTGTGTGTGTGTGTGTGTGTGTGTGAACTGATGTACATAAAAGTGTATTTCAACCCATTTAACCACTCAGAAAGACGTGTTAATCTAATTTTTGCCTAATAACTGTGTACCAGAAGATGGATTGACCACAATTAAAAAAAAAAAAACTGACAAACTTATTTCTGTTACAATTTCTGGACTTGCTTTTTGAGTTTGCCTCAGTGCACATTGCGCATGCCATTCATGTGCCGTCATGCTTTAGCCATGGAAATACACGCAGCGCAGCCATGAACTCTGAAAACTGCGTCGCAGCGGTGGTGCCACACACGGTGCAGGTGTATCATATCTGGTACTGTCGCTTGTCGATGGAAATGGCGGTGTTGAAGTGCAACTTTCTTCTTAGCGATTATCAAGATCAGACGGTGCTGGCTTGAATAATCCGAAGCATTCCAGCTTCCTTTGCTTTTTCTCCGCCATTTACAACTTCGTTCAAGATCGAAAATGAAACGCAAGATGCCGTATCCCGTAATAGTATGTATGGTGACATCACAGCAAGTAGCGTTCAACATGTAGCGCGCACTTTGTAATAATATGCTGACCACACACATAAACTAACAGTTTGCCCGCCCAGTTACACTCGCACGGACCCCGGAGTCAGGTCGATTCTGAACGCAGCCGCGACTGAGCGAGCGGCTAAACGAACCAACTCATCACTAAAAATAGAACGACTGTCCCCGACCTCTGTTATGGTACGCACGGTGGCGCAAGGATATTGCGTCTCGGACGCAGATGCACTGAATTTTAGTGCGTCTGACTACCCCTTAGTTACATTTTCAGTACGTGATTTTGAGTTTTAAATTTAATGCGTCATAGACGCACTAAAACGGAAGCTCTGAAGGTCACACATGTAAATCGGTCGTACACGTGAGCCATAATGGCTTTGCCTTTCTTGTTGTTTATTTTAATGTTTGCCAATTTTAATTTGTTTTGTTTCTACATAATTCCAGGTAAATTCAGTCATGTTTGTGGTGTGGCAGATGAGCTTGGTGTGGTACGGCTTTATGACACAACAAAGAATGCTCAACGCACTCTCCTACATTGTAAGTCTCAATTTAGATTTGGGATTATGTGTATGCTCTAGAGGGATTGTCATTAATGCTCAGAATGATGGATTATTGTGCTTTGGTAGATTTGGAACAGATTAATTGTCACGTTTTTTAACCCATGGCTGCATTTAACTCTTTGGCTGTTGGTAGCGGTTTTTGTCATGATTCCTGCAGGAGCCATCCTGACAAAAACCACAATATATAGTCAAAAGGTTAATCCTTTCTGACCATAGTGAATCCATTTTTGGCTCACGTGCCATGCAAAGGTGAGTATGTTTTGGGCCTGTGGTCGTCTGCCATTGTCCGTGGTAAACTTTAACGTTGGCATTTTCTCAGAGACTATTTAAGCCACATTCTTCAAACTTGGCCCAAGGATACTTTGTGGTAAGACATACAAATTTGAGTGACCTCTCACAAATGTCAAGGTCACAGGGGATCAGGAAATAGGTCAAAAATAGCTATATTTTGACATAATTTATTTTTTCTCAAATACTATTCACAACTTCAAACCCAAACTTAGTACAAAGATAGCTGATGGTAAGACCTTTCTATACATACTAATTTGGTTGATCCCTCAGAAAGGTCAAGGGTCACAAGAGCTCAGGAAATAGGTGAAAATAAGCCATATTTTGACAAAAGATGTTTGTTTCCTCAAAATCCATTACCGATGGCATTACTGTATGGAATATACCCCTTTACTTACCCGATTTCAGCCTAAGCACCCTTGTGTATACCTACCCAACAAGGGGCGTAAGAGAGAGAGAGAGTTGTAACCAAGTCTCCCCTTCCTCCATCCGGTCATGCGCCATACCTTCCTGCCAGTCGTACCCTTTGCTCCCGTGTGGATGGTCACCGGCTTCAGCCTCTCTCGTTTTGGATTTATTTCTCTCCTCTCTTTCATCTTATAAAAGGATGACAAGGTAAGGCCTTGGGTTATGCCTATGAGTGAACGGACCGTTTACTTTCTCGTCGGCACCTCCCTTGGAATTTTTTCGTTCATTTGCGGGCTTAGCCCTGACCGGTCGTGAGTACTGTTCACGGGCCTTTTCGTGTACGGCCCACGTGTTGTTTCAAAATGGCGTCTGCTTTGTGTTACAGTGTACAGCTTCGCACCTGCAAGCGTTGCAAAGGCTTTCAGTGGCCTACGGACGACCAGAAGCTGTGTCTTCCTTGTTCCGGCTGCTCCTCTGCTCGTTCCTGCGCAGTGTGTGCGAACATGGAAGGAACGCAAGTGGTCGCAGCTGTGGGAATTCTATCAGCGTCGCCGCCCTGGGGCTTTGGAAGCTACCATACTGATGGAGCAAGACAGGTCAGTGCATATCATTGTCATTCCGGTAGCCTCTGCCCCCCTCAAATCTCCGCGCCGGCGGGCGACTTCGGAGATAGTGGGGCCCTCTTCTCGGCGCTTGATGGACCCCTTGGGGGTTCCCTCCCCAACCTACTTGGCAGGAGGTTCGGGATTCCACTAAGGACCTTTGGCCCAGCGCCCCTCGATCGGACCCCTCGCGGCCCCCGGCCCAGCGCGGAGACAGGGAGCGCGCACTGTGGAACTTCAGACCTTCTTCCCGACTACTTGCCAGATTTCCTCCCCGTTCCGGACCGCGGGCTCCCGCTGGTAGAGCCCGTCCCTCCCAGGCAGCGTCCCCCGCCTGGCCCCGCCCCCGGCCACCCCTCCGGATCCTCCAGTCGGCGGGAGGCTTTCGTTGCACAGCGACGCATGGCGTTCGCTGTTGCCGGAGGACCCTTGGATTCTTGCCACAGTCTCGGAGGGGCTTAAAATTTCGTTTGTGAGTCCCCCTCCGTTGAGACGTTCACCTCTATGGACAGACGTACCTTCCGAACGAGACAAGACGGATGCACTTCAAGCGGAAATTGCAACCCTTCTTCGGAAGGCAGCCACAGAGATGGTGGATCGCCACGAATCACCAGCGTTCTACAGCCGGCTTTTCGTTGTCCCGAAGCCCGGCGGCCAGTGGCGCCCAATCATAGACCTCTCCGCCCTGAACAAATTCATCCTCGCGCCCTCTTTCCAGATGGAAACAGCAAGAGCCCTGCGGGCGTCAGTACAGCCGTTGGACTTTGCGGTCAGCCTCGACCTCTTCGACGCGTACTTTCATGTTCCCATGCACCCCGCTTCACGTCGATACCTTCGCTTTGCCTTTGCCGGCGTCGTCTACAGGCATGGGAATTGTCCGCCTAAAGGCAAATTTCTGCCGAAATGATATTGGTCAGCTGCCCCCCCAAAAAAATTGTCCGCCGAAAAACAAAATTGGGGTGCAAAAAGTAACTGAGCACAGGTCATTATGCACTGCGAGGCATTCGTTCAAGTGATATGCCGCCCGCTAGAGTTACGCGTCGCCTATTGTGGCTGTAACGCAGTCGTTACCTTACCCCGGACCCCCCTAGTTTCAGACTTGTTTCACTTTTCTAATTTCCATGCCTTCATCTACCAGCTTCGGGCTCTCCCCTTTGGTCACAACCTCAGCCCGTGGGTTTTTACTCAGATTATGGATGCGGTCGTCGCAAACGCCAGGTGGGATTCCTCGAGCCCGACATTCAACTACTTCGACGATCTGCTTCTCAAGAACCAGGACTCGATCAAGCTGGAGGCCGACAGAGACGCGCTTCTAGCTCTACTTCGACGTCTCGGATTCTTCCTCAACAACGGCAAGTCGGACCTGGTCCCTTCGCGTCACTTCGTCCACTTGGGAATGGAGTTCTTGACCGACCTCAACAGAGTTCGTCTCCCAGAGCCTCAAATTTTAAAACTCGGCCATGGCGCAGCAAGTTTACATTGCGGAGACGCATCCGGCCCGGACTTGGCTCCAGTTTCTAGGCCTCATCAGCACGGCGGCGGACTTGTTACCACTGGGCTGGCTTTACGCTCGACCGCTGCAGTGTCGCCTTCATCTCCTGCTCCACTGGCGGCCATCTTCAGGAGATCTCTCAGCCCCGGTTCTGGTCTCGTTACTGATCCGACCTCACCTACTCCGTTGGTCGGACTGTTCCTGGTTGGCGACTGGAGTCCCTCTCTCTACCCCTCCCCCGTCGCTCTCCATTTGTTCGGATGCGAGTCGCCAGGGCTGGGGGGCCCATTTGCTGCCGGAATTCAGCACCGTATCGGGCCTGTGGACGGCGGACCTTCGAGACCGACATATCAACTGGTTGGAGTTGAAAGCGGTGTGGTTAGCCCTCATCCATTGGGAAGCACGGCTTCGGGAACAGGAGGTCCTGATCTTATCCGACAACGCGATGGTTGTAGCCTACATCCAAAAGCAAGGTGGCACTCGGTCACCGACTCTGCATGCTGCTCTACCAGATCTTGCTCTGGTGCAGAGATCGCCTTATTTCACTCCGAGCGTGTCACATCCCGGGACACCTGAACATTCTCGCGGACTCCCTCTCGAGACGGGGACATCTTCTCCACACCAAGTGGTCTCTGCAGCCGGACATCTTCCGCATGATCTGCGCTCATTGGGAGACCCCCATGATCGACTTATTCGTGACCAGATGGAACAAGCAGCTCCCGCTCTTTGTCTCCCCCATTCCGGACCCTCTCGCCTGGGCGGTGGATGCATTGTCGATTTGCTGGGAGGGACTTGTAGCCTACGCGTACCCTCTCTCAGTTCTTGTACCCAAGATTCTAATCAAGCTTCGGGGATGCAACACGGTCCTACTGCTTGTTGCTCAGTTCAGTTGGAACAGATCGTGGACGACCGACCTTCTGAGTCTCGCCACCGAACTGCCTCTTAGGCTTCCCACGCCTCGGACGATGCTGAAGCAGCCTCGACAGAAACTCTTCCACCCCTGTCAGTAGAGACTGCTGCTTCACGCCTGGCGGTTGTCAGGCAGGCCCTTGCAACTCGAGGTTTCTCGGATGCTGCAGTGGAGGCGATCGCTTCAGCTTTCAGAGTGTCCACTTTCCGCGTGTACGAAGGGAAATGGAGCGTCCTTCGGACCTGGTGTGAGACCAGACATCTGGACCCCTCGGCTCTGACTACTCCACAGCTAGCTGAGTTCTTCTTGTGGCTGTTTCATGACCAGAACTTGGCACCGATTACCATTCGCGGTTATCTCGCCATGGTTGCGGACCCTATCGTCACTTAGGCCTTCCGGACCCTGGAGCGTGCAAAGACCTCTCAGACTTGATGTCCCATTTCGACCTCCAAAGGCCAGTCACTCATTCCGCGCTGGGATCTTCCTTGGGTCCTGACGTGGCTGAACTCCAGTCGCTTCGAGCCTCTGCGTCGTGCCAGCCTCGCGGACGTGACTAGAAAGACCTGCTTCCTTCTGGCCCTCGCCACAGCTGCCAGAGTCAGCGAACTGCATGCCCTGTCTGTTGACCCGGCCTGCTTGCTGTTCAGGACAGATGGTTTGGTTCAGCTTCTGACCAACCCCTCTTTCTTGGCCAAGAACAGGCTCCCCTCGGCCGCGCCCCAGGCGTGGAGTCTTCAGCCTCTTACAGGATTTGACCGGTCCCAGACATCACGACTGCAGGACCCGGACCGAGCGCTAAAGGTCTACCTGTGCAGGATGAAGCCCTGGAGTAGAGGTCGCTCCCGCCTCTTTTTGCCCTTGGCCCCAGGCTGGGCCGATATTTCCGCCCTGACGATATCATCTTGGTTGCGTTGCATTTTTCGTTCCGCTTACAGTGATCTGTCCCCACAGGTGGCCCAGACTATGCGGATACAGGCTCATGAAGTTAGAGCAGTTGCTGCCAACGTGGCGTTCCACCGCAACTGCACTGTCAGAGACATTGTCGCGGCGGTCGGTTGGAGGTCAGAGTCCACCTTCGCCCGCTTCTATCTCCGGGATCTCTCCGGCCAGCGGGACAACCTGGCCCTCATTGGATATCTCTCGACAGCGTAACACTCCCTCCGTGCGCCGCTAGCGCCTTAAGGTAACCCTTCGCTGAAATCATCGGGAGGTTGCCCCTTGATGCTCAGCTTACAGCCGTGACGGGTATGGGGGTGGCACCCTCCTCCTTTTTGCCATTCATTCCATACAGTAATGCCATCAGTAATGGATTTTGAGGGAAAAAATGTATTTTTCTTTAAAATGTATTTTTTTGAAAAATACTTACCGATGGCATTACTCAGAGGTCCCTCCCACCTACCCCGCTTGCCGCCTCTTCGCAAAGTGTATGACTGGCGGGAAGGTACGGCGCATGACCGGATGGAGGGAGCGGAGACTATCCGGTCACTTGGTTACAACTCTCTCTCTTACGCCCTTTGTTGGGTAAGTATACACAAGGGTGCTTAGGCTGAAATCGGGTAAGTAAAGGGGTATATTCCATACAGTAATGCCATCGGTAAGTATTTTTCGAAAAAATACATTTTTTTTTTTCTCAAATACTATTCACAACTTCAAACCCAAACTTGGTACAGAGATACCTGATGGAAAGACCTTTCTATGCACACTAATTTGGTTGATCCCTTGGAAAGGTCAAGGATCACGAGAGCTCAGGAAATAGGTGTAAAATAGCCATATTTTGACAAAATATTTTGGCACAACCCTGCTCAAACTTCTTCACTGGCTCCCCATCCCCTAATGCATCTAATACAAGATCTGTCTGATACAAATCCTTTAACAACTACACTCCTGCCTATCTCTCCAACTTACTTCACCCCTACACACCTTCCCGCTCCCTCCGCTCCACCTCCGACCTCCGCCTCCACATCCCCCGCCCCAAACTCAGCACTTTTGGCCCCCGCTCCTTCTCCGTCTACAGCCATCCACCTGGAACACTCTCCCACTCTCTCTCCGTCAGAAACACTCTCTCTCCTCCTTCCAGTCCGCCCTCAAAACTCACCTCTTTCAACAGTTCTAGCATTATAACATCACCACACTCCCCACCCCAAGCTGACTGTCGTAATGTATTTGTGGTACGCGAGTCATTGTCAAAAGAGTGCGCATGTGTGCGCGAGTTGCGAGTGCGCGCTTAGAGTTATAATTATTATAAGATAAGCGCATTATAAATACCGTAATTATTATTATTAAAAGATGTTTTTTCTCAAATACTGTTCACAGCTTCAAACCCAAATTTGGTACAGAGATATCTGATGGTAAGACCTATCTATGCATAGTGATACTAATTTGGATGACCCCTTGGAAAGGTCAAGGGTCACAAGAGGCTGGCAAATGTGTGTAAAATGCTGATTTTTGATAAAATTGTAGGTATTCCCAAAGTTTTGCAAATTTTTCAACAATATTTGGTACAGAGATAGCTGACGATAAGACCTTCCTATGCATACTAATTTAGTCGACTCATCACAAAGGTCAAGGGTCACAGATGTGTGAAAAATGCTTACATTTTCAGAAAACCTGGATTTTGCTGCTGCAGAAGACAGCCCTTGTCACAAAGGTCACACATATTTTGTATGATCAAGTGTGTCGCAATGTCATTTTAAAACCTCAAAGTGCATCAAAACATCCAAGACCATACCCAAAGGGTTGAAGTCAACAACAAAACAATACATATGTCAAATTTGTTTCACTGCTATCTGATTGATTGTGAAGATTGACTCATCAACAGTCAACACTGACTCAAGGGAAAAGAATGTAATGCAGCATTAAGATTGTCTTCTTTGACCTGCAGAAGTTGTCAGGGTGCCTGGTACACATGATGAAGGGAGTGATTGGCTAACAAAGTTTTAGAAAGTTTTTGTTTGGCTTTCAGAAGTTACCGAAGTGGTGTGCAATCTTTGTCACTATATCTGAGGTGGAACAGATGACAGACGTAGCACCGTCGACGGATGTATAGTCTTGTTTGTAGTCTCACATCATGAGATGAGGCTGATTCAATGATTGGTCCTGATGATGATGATGCCCACTTGTTATGCGCATCCACTCAATGCTAGCAGCATGCTCAGGGCGCAAAAAAAAATAAATAAAAATAAAAAATAAAAATAAATAAATAAAAAACAACACACGCAACTCACGTCCTGTGACGTGAGAGTGAAAACAAGGACCATTATAACTAATGGGATTTATCTGAATTTTCATGTGGTGTTTAAATATTGTTTTGTTTATTTTTCAGACTGGACCGCCCACTCCAATGCTGTGTTTGACCTGGCCTGGGTACATGGTGAGGACAAAATCCTCACTGCTTCCGGTGACCAGAGCGCTGCATTGTGGGATGTCAACAGGTCATTGCCCATCACCAGTTTCCAGGGGCATAACTGCAGCGTGCGCTCTGTCGTTCCTTGCCCTGATAGTCCTGGTGAGTAACACTTATTTTGATCACAATATACAAGTATCAAAATTCTGGCAAGAATCAAGATGTCCATTTATTTTAATAAATGAAAATCTTGCTTTTCACAAAAGTAACTTGTTGGCTTTTGCAAAATCAGGGCAGAATTGCCCTCAGATCTGCGATTTCCCAAGGACTGTTCTATCTATCTATCTATATCCCGTAGTCTTGCCGACCGTTGGGGCACCACTGATGACTTGGCAACCAGCTCCCTCCATTCCACTCTGTTCTCTGCCATTCTTAGAGTATCGCCCAGCCTCACTCCTGTCCACTCTGAGATATTGTCCTCCCATCTTTTCCTCTGTCTTCCTCTCCTTCGTCCTCCTTGCACAGTGCCCTGCAGGATTGTTTTGGCAAGCCCTGTTGAACGCGTGACATGCCCATACCACTTCAGTTTGCGTTTTTTCACAATGGCTAATAGGTCTTCATAGGGCCCGATGGCTTGCCTGATTCTGCTTCCCACTTCCTCGTTCGTGATGTGATCTCTGTATGAAATGCCAAGCAGCCTTCGAAAACATCTCATTTCAGTGGCTTGTATCCTCCTTTCAAGGTCTGCTGTGAGGGTCCATGACTCACAGGCATACAAGAACACTGAGATGACTAAGGAGTGCATCAGTCTGATCTTAGAGCAGAGTGTAATGTTTCTGTCCTTCCATATGGTCTTCAATCTTGTCAGTGCTGTTGTTGTCTGCGCAATCCTGGACAGTATTTCTGGTTTTGATCCCTCATCTGTCACAATGGCTCCTAAGTATTTGAATTTAACTGTTTCCAGTTTTTGGCTTCCAATCATGACGTCAGTGCCAATGCCACTGGTGTTATTTGTCATCAGTTTGGTCTTCTCTGCACTGATTTCCATCCCATATGCAATGGCTGTACTGTCCAGCTTTTCCACCAGCTGAGCTAGCTCCTTCTCTGTTCCTGCAAGGCCATCAATGTCATCCGCAAAGCGCAAGTTTGTGATTGTTCTGCCTCCAATACTGACAGTTCCTTCATGATCTTTCAGAGCGTCTGTCATGATTCTTTCCAGGAAGATTTTGAAAAGATTATAGTCTAGCAGCTTTTCGCAATTTCTGCAGACTAAGTAGTTCGTCAAAAGAGTAACAATGGTTTGCAGGTACGAAACGAAAGTACTAATGCCATATAGTTTATGCATGGCAACAATATTTGTCCTTAGGATGGAGACATTTTTGTAGAAGTGTTTTTCGAAAGCTATTTTTCGATGTGAGGGAACCAGTCCTCGTACACCGCCCGGATAAGGTGCAAGACATTTTTTGTGCATAACATTGAAAATTTCAAGCATACAAGTTACAAGTTTATTCCAGTGAGTAAATTAAAATCATCAGCAAGTAAACATGCATACATATACGATAAAATAAGTTTAAAAGTATTATTTTTAATGCGGTAAGCATGGTCGCGTCGCTAGTTTCAAAATGGCGGTCAGCGAGAAGCCTTCTAAAGAAGTCAATCAGACGCGCACGGTTGATGAAGCTTTACTTTGCTCCTGAATTGAAACAGAGATTATTTTCGATTTGAACATCTTATCAACGTCAAATACGTTATTTTTCCTGGTCTTGAAAACAGCCTTTTCCATAGAACTCGGTCTTTTGTGGGAGGAAAGCATATCGAAAGTAAACTCCCTTTATGCATGTTGTGCAATGTGTCTGCCGACCATCTTCAACATTCTTTGGCCGGATACAACATGCATGTTGTTCGTCTGTTTTTCAGCCTAACGGCTCTAAGTGCAGGTCTGCTCTTTTTTTAAATTTTATTAGTGGAGATGGGATTTTTAACTGGTCAAGCACACTCGTATCCGACTGGTCTTAAGCACAAGCCAGGCAGAGTGAAATCCATCTCCGAACCGTTTCCATCAAAATCACCATGTTCAGCTAAACACCTAAATATAAAATTTTAGTTTTTGCAACCAATTCAACCAATCCGCACTCAAGTACTCACAAGGACTCTTATGATTAAGCTTTATCAGGACTGCATGAGACACAATACAGATAGTAGCCCTCTCTATTATATTACATGTTTTATTTATTTATTTATTATTGATTCATGTATGTATTCACTTACATATTTATTTATTATTTATATTTATTTATTATTTATCCTTTTAATTATGGATGGAAGGAATTCCTTGATGCACATGATCACTATAGTGGTATGGTAGTGGTCACCAAGGAGAGGAAATTTGTTTTCAATATGCATACATCTGTGCATGTTCATAATCTATCCTTTACTTAACATGCATATTTATAGGTCCCAGGTATCCCCAACTTATTTTATTAATTTATTATTTATTTTGTTTGTTTGTTTGTTTGTGATGTATGTTTGCACATACACATCAGCATAAAATGATTGATTGTACATTGTTTAACGTCCCGACAGCAACAAGACTTTCTCAGGATGTGCCTGCACTGCTTGTGAAAAAACCCAAACTAAACAGAATATTGAATGTATGTCGCCAGCTGGTCTAATACACTAAATAAACCTAACTAGACCCTTTAGCAACACACATCCAATATCAAGAGCTACAAGCAGTGCAGACAGTAGGAAGAGTTTTAAAAAGGTAAATACAGGTGAATGTACCAAGGGTAGACAGAAACACACGCCCCTGAATAGAGGGGAAAACCCAACCTGTGGGGCTGACCAGGGTCACCCTGGGAACTAAAAAGTAGTTAACCCCACCCAAGTCCCCCAGGGTAGACCTGGGTGGGGGACATCAGCATACAAGATGAGAACATACATATACACATATATGATGTGAACAAAACATGTACACATATATGGTAATAGGTGCATACCACCCGCTCCCCACCCCACATACAAAACCACAGAACACCCATTAAAGGACATGCACATCTGTGCATGTTCATAATATATCCTTTACTTGGTATTCATATGTCCTAGTTATTTAAATTTATTATTTATTTTTATTTGTTTGAAAAGTAGGTTTTGTACATATGCTGATGTTCACATACACATATATGGTAATACTGCCCACTCCCAACCCCCCTCCACAACCAGAGAACACCCACCAAACGACACTTACATCTGTGCATGTTCATAATCTATCCTTTACTGAGCATTCATATGTCCCAGGTATCTTGACTTACTTTCCCACCCGGGTCTGCCCTGGGGGACTTGGGTGGGGTTAGGTATTTTTTAGTTCCCAGGGTCACCCTGGTCAGCCCCACAGGGTGGGTTTTTCTCTCTATTCTGGGGCATGTGTTTCTGTCTACCCTTTGTCCATTCACCTGTATTTGCCTTTTTAAAACTCTCCCTACTGTCTGCACTGCCTGTAGCTCTTGATATTGGATGTGTGTTGCTAAATGGTCTTAGCTTTATTTAGGCCCCATGTGTTAGGTTTATTTAACGTATTTGATCGGCTGGCGACATACATTCAATGTTCTGTTGTTGTTTTTTCACAAGCAGTGCAGGCACGTCCTGAGAAAGCCTCGTTGCTGTCGGGACGTTAAGCAATGTACAATCAATCAACAATACTTTATCTTTTTTATTTAACCGCCATGAGATGGCATTGGTCGCCTGCTCGACATTAAACCCAAATAACTATATATTTAAATTATTTCTTTATTTTGTTTGCTTGTAATGAAGGTTTTGTACGTACACATCAGCAAACAAGAAAATATACACATATATAGATGGTAATAGGTGCCATACTGCCTGCTCCCAACCCTTACCTAAATACACACATAAAACCGCAGAACACCTACCAAAGGAAGGACATGCACATCTGTGTATGTTCATAATTTTTAATCTATCCTTTACCTAGCATGCATATGTCCCAGGTACCTTAGACTTACTTTATCTTATTTATTTAAATTATTTATTTATTTTGTTTGTTTGTAATGTAGGTTTTGTACATACACATCAGCATACAGCTCAAGAACATACACCATGGTGCCCCTGTGCATGTGGCCACCAGTACTATTCTGTCAGATCTGTCACACCCAGCCAATCATCTCTTCGAGCTTCTGCCCTCTGGCCGGCGGTTTCGTGCTTTTAAAGCCAGAACCTCTCGATTCAGATGCATTTTTTTTTCCAGAAGCTGTCCTCAATACATCACCATGCACGGAACAACGTGATTCCATGATTTGTGACATATGACTGATTTGTGTTTAATATTGTGTTTATCTATCTTTTAGTGCTGTATATAGGATGATTGCCAACTAAGTGTATGACATGATGAATGCCCTACAAGTGAGGACATATTTTACTGTCGCCATGCCACACAAAAGTCCTTGTAACGTTTTACTTGGTGAATAAATGTCTTATGTCTTATACACGTACATGGTAATAGGTGCAGTATTGCTCGCTCCCAACCCCAATCCAGTTACACACACAAAACCGCAGAACATCCACCAATGTACATCTGTGCATGATCATAATCTATACTTTACTTAGCATTCTTATGTCCCAGGTATCTTTGACTTACTTTATCTTATTTATTTAACTGCCGTGAGATGGCCGTAGTCTACCGCGCGGCGTTAAACCCAAATAACTATTTATTAAAATTATTAATTTATGTTTGTTTGTAATGTAGGTTTTGTACATACACGGTAATAGGTGCCATACCGCCCCACTTTCAACCCCAGCCCACATACAAAACCACAGAACACCCACAAAAGACATGCACAATTGTATACTGATGGGCATTAGTGGACTGTAAAATCTATATATAGAGACTTCAGGTTAAGCAAGTGGCTTGTATTGACTGCCTGTATTTTAGCTGCCCACCTACAAATTTCATGTGTACAGTTAACCACACTGCACATGCGGCCATCAGTTCTGTGAAAAGTATTGTTGGCCTCATGCACAGGGGCACCAAAACTTAGAGATAAGGCCACACCTGATAACAATAACAGTACTAATAATAATATGCATACTCAGCCACTAGTTCTGTAAACAGCACCTTTGTAAACAGTACCAGTGGCCAAATGCACACATACATCATGGATGTTGCTACCACTGATCACTTCAAACAATAGGCTGCCCAGTTCACATTTTGATACCGTGAACTAGCCTGCACATGCAGTCATCAGTTCTGTAAATAGTACTGGTGGCCACATGCACAGCGGCACCAAACTTAAAGGTGAGGCCAAAACTGCCACCTCAAACAAAACCAAACGCTACCTACACACACATATCAATGATACAGTCAACCTCTGTGTGCGTTAGGGGGAACACGCTTAAAGTATGGGACTGTAAATCTTACAGCGAAATGTCAAAACCAGTAAGAAGATAATGTAACAGCAACAAGTACATGTATTTTGTAAACCACTCAAAACATGACAACTCATCGAGTCTAATGGTGTTATGAGTGGGTGATGGAAACACTGAAAGAAATAGTACGTGTACATTATAAAGTATGTGCCTCCTCCCCCCCCCCCCTTCCCTCCCATAACTAGCTGTTTATCATAAAACATAGATATCTCATTCATTTGATC
Source organism: Semisulcospira habei (assembly GCA_036245525.1). Taxonomy (NCBI): domain Eukaryota; kingdom Metazoa; phylum Mollusca; class Gastropoda; family Semisulcospiridae; genus Semisulcospira; species Semisulcospira habei. The sequence continues at coordinate 116,169,437 of BTPG01000004.1, read as the reverse complement.
ACTTGACTGATTTATTAAATCATCTCTGTGTCACCTTTCTCCATTTTCTTTCTCGTTTTAATCCCAATATATGTCAGTGCTAATGTCAGCTGCTAAGAATCCTTGCAGCGAACTGCAAATGTCTATATGCAGACAAACTGCAAATAACACAGCAGCAAAATAAGTTCCTCTTTTGTGCAGTAGGCTACTGCTAGCAAGATAGGGTTCAATTTTAAACAAAGCATTGCATGAACTTCCAAGCGTGTTTACATTGTGCTGTGTATTTTTTTGTCAGTGTGAAGTGTACTGTACCATCAGTGATCACTGAGACTGCATAATTGGCACTGGCAGTGATCGCACATCACAACATAGCTTGTCAGTGCAACTGATTAAAATAAATGTTACTGCTGCATAAAATAATTAATCAAGTTCCAAAACTTTGCTCAGCCATGACAGTTAAAACCAAGTGGTGTGGCACTCTTTTTCTTTTACAGAATTCAGCATAGGTTTTGAAGATAGCGTTTGTGTTGTGGGTTGCGTTTTGTTTTGGTGCTGTGTTGTCGAAATGAAACGGGCAAAGCAATGGTAAAGTGAATGGAAATAAACGTGACAAACCTTTATCAAGCCGTAAAAATGCACACAGCAACTTTACACGTTTGCTTTTTTTTTATAAACAAACAAGCTTATGTAGAACAAATCAAAAAGAACCCGTCAGCACACCGAAATTCACGTCCGCGGAGGTCGTGGCATCACGTGATGTTTTGATCACGTGATTTTGGGATACCTTATTGTTGAGAAACGATATTAATTTTGAGTTCAAGGCAAGCGTTTTCGTAATTGTTTCTTCTCTTAATATATCTAAGTGTGAAAATATTACTTTAAAAAATGAAATCCTTTTAAGTGACATATAGTGCAAACTACCACTGAATACAGGAACAATGAGACCCGTGTAAACTACTGATCCCTGTAAACATGGCCGCGACGGTCCTGGTTTCGTCTGCAGCCATACTGGAAACAAAATGTGCTACAGAAAAATGTCTCCATCCTCCAGCGGTTTAAAACGAGTGCGCACTGCTTTTATTCATACTAGACTTCATTTTGATATACCCAAACCTTTGTTACTCTCTAGAAAATCACTATCTCGTAAACGGCTGATCGTCTATGAAGGGCAGCTGCTAGACTATTAGGTGAGAGCAAGCAGCCTTGTCTGACTCCCACTGTAGTCCTAAACCAGTTTCCTATTTTGCCGTTGAAGCAGACTGCGCTAGTGGCCTTGTTGTAAAGGTTTGCTATGACTGATCAGGTTGGCATTGATGTATAGCTTCATGGTGGACCAAAGGGCTGCATGCCACACGCTGTCAAATACTTTCTTAAAATCCGCAAAGACATGATAGAGGTCTTGCTGGTGCTGGAGGTACCTCTCACATAGAACTCTTAGGTTGAAGATCTGCTCAGTGGTGCTGCGCCCTGGTCTGAAGCCTGCCTGTTCCTCAGCTATGATTTCCTCTGCCTGTGGCTTCGGCCTGTTCAGTAGGATTTAACATGACTTTGCTTGGGTGGTGTATAAGACTGATCGTGCGATAATTCTGGCATTGATATAAGTTGCCATTTTTGGGGAGAGTTATTATAAGTGATTGGGTCCATGGTGTGGGCCAATCCCCTGACTGCCAGATCTTATTGCAGATTGTTAGTAAGGCGCTTATCATGTCTTCTCCCCCTTCTTGGACTTGCTCTGCATGGATGTTGTCTGCTCCTGCTGCCTTTCCTTTTTACAGCGACTTCACTGCAGCCTCTACTTCTTCTCAGAGGATGGGATAGTTGCCATTGTTGGTCACAGGTGGGTTGACAAGTATGTCTGGGTCCCCTGTAGCTCGGTGGTTGTACAAATCTGAGCAGTACTCTGTCCATCTCTTCAGTATATCTTGGTCTTCCGTAAGACAGTTCCCTTCACTATCTTGAATGATCGAGGAGCATCCTTGTTTTACACTGGTCAGGTCTTTCACCAGTTGGTATGCTTTTTTGCTATTATTTTTGTTCAGATTTTCTTCTACGTGTTTACACTGATCTTCAATCCACTTATTCTTTGCCTTTTTCATGCTTTTCTTAACAAAGTAAAAATACTAAAAACCTGTTTCTATCAAGTTTGGAGTGTTTTTTTTAATTTATTTGACAGACCTTCAGTTCCCAAATGGTTGCAGTGTAGTCAGCTAGCTGGAGATTTCAATTGCTATTTTATGCCAGCCCAAGGTCCTCATCCAAATTTCCAAGATGTTTCTGACTGCCAATTTCAATGTTTGAATACATTAAGTGTTTTATTTTAATTTTAATTTTTTTTTTTGTTGTTGAACATCTTTTCTTCACCATTTGAACAAATTGCAATATTTTGAATATTGATTCCAGATTTTGCTCTTGGATATTAAGAACACAGCTGCCTTGCACAATCTGTGGTATCACTGAGGAAGGCTCTGTATCAAATACAGATTTTGCGAGGCATCTTTCTTCTTAAAAATTAAATTTGCCTATCGCCTACTATGTATATACGACTATAGCATTTCCATAGAAATTGTTCATGCTTTTGATGTTCAGCTTGTACTGTTTCTCCATTTGGCAATTTAACTGTTTTATTTCTTCTTTTTCAGCCCAGTTGGCAACAGGATCTCGGGATGGACACATCATGTTCTGGGACAGTCGAGTGAATCAAAGAAGTAAGAGAACAAGAGAATGGAACAAGGGCATTCCCCCTGTCCCTCTCCTCCCCTCCCCTTGATTGTACCCATTCAGTCCGGACACAATAAAAAGTATAGCAGTCAGGCTGCCTCTCATAAAATAAGATATTCTGCGTGGAGCACTGAGTGTAACCATGTAATATTTCCTGATGTTCCTTTGTTTACTTTTAACCACTTCCATGGTGGGAAAAAATGAACATGATCAAACTGGTGACTACAAGAAACATAGATACTCATGACTTACTTACGCCTGTCACCCCTACCCGGGTATAGGCCGTCGACGAGAGACCTCCAGCAACTCCTGTCCTGTGCTTCTCCTTCGATTCTATTCCAGGTGGTTCCCAGTCTCTTGATGTCTGCTTGGAGGTCTCGACGCCAGGAGTTTCTCGGCCTACCTCTTTTCCTCTTTCCCTGGGGGTTCCATGACAATGCCTGCCTAGTGATACTGGAAGCTGGCTTTCTCAGACTGTGACCGATCCATCCCCATCTTCTTCGCCCAATTTCATTCTCTGCTGTTATCTGCTCTGTTCTCTCCCAGAGTCTGACGTTGCTGATCTTCTCTGGCCAGTGGATTTTCAAAATTCTTCTAAGGCAACTGTTCATGAAGGTCTGTACTCTGTTGACTGTAGTTTTTGTCAATCTCCATGTCTCTGCTCCATATAGGAGAACTGCTTTTACATTGGAGTTGAAAATTCGGACTTTGGTGTGTTGTGACAGCTCTCTGGAACTCCACACTTTTTTCAACTGGAGAAAGGCTGCTCTGGCTTTACCGATTCGTGCTCGGACATCTGCATCAGTGCCGCCTTTTTTGTCTATGATGCTCCCGAGATAGGTGAAGGACTCCACCTCCTCCAACGGGGTGCCAGCAAGCAAGACTGGTTCTTCCCTGGTTGCGTTCAGCCTCATTGTCTTTGTTTTCTGTTTGTGAATGGTGAGGCCCACTTGGGACGAGATGTCAGCAAGCCTCGTGGTCTTGTCCTGCATTTGTTGATGAGTGTGGGACAGTAATGCCAAGTCGTCTGCAAAATCGAGGTCGTCAAGCTGTGTCCATAGTGTCCACTGTATTCCACTTCGTCTGTGCTCTGTGGTCATCTTCATGACCCAGTCTATGGCCAGTAGGAAGAGGAACGGAGACAGCAGACACCCCTGCCTGACACCAGTTCTGACCTGGAGCTCTCTGGTGAACTGCCCTTCGTGGATTACGCGACATGTCATGCCATCATAGCTGCTCTTGATCAGGCGGACGAGCTTTGTGGGTACACCGTAGTGTCGTAAGAGTTTCCACAGAGTCTCTCGGTCCACGCTGTCAAATGCCTTCTCATAATCCACAAAGTTGACGTACAGCGGGGAGCTCCACTCCAGAGACTGTTCCACGATGATGCGGAGAGTGGCGATCTGGTCTGTACATGATCGGTTCTTCCTGAATCCTGCTTGCTGGTCTCTCACCCCCGTCAACGGAGCTCTTCATTCTCTCTAGGATGATCCTGTTGAAGACCTTTCCTGGTACTGACAGCAAGGTGATTCCTCTGTAGTTGGAACACTTGCTGAGGTCGCCTTTCTTGGGAAGCTTGATTAGGTACCCCTCCTTCCAGTCAGCTGGCATCACCTCCTCTTCCCAGATCTTTCCAAACAGTGGGTACAGCATCTCAACTGTTGTCTCTAGGTCTGCTTTCAGAGACTCCGCTGGGATGCCATCTGGCCCTGCTGCTTTGCCATTCTTCAAAAATGCCACTGCTTTTCTGATCTCTTCCCGGCTGGGTCTGTCACAGCTGATGGGTAGGTCGGTCTCTGCCGGCTGGATGTCGGGGGGGTCGGGTGGGCTAGGTCTGTTCAGTAACTCTTCAAAATACTCGGCCCATCTGTCGAGTTGGTCTGCTCTGTCTGCAATAGGCTTGCCTTCTTTGTCTTTTACTGGTCTTTCTGTATGGCCATACTTACCCGACAATCTTCTGGTAATGTCGTAGAGCTGTTTCATGTTGCCGCTGCCTGCTGCCTTTTCTGCCTCTGCTGCCAGGCTGTCTGTGTAGGCCCTCTTGTCTGCCCTGATACTCCTCTTCACCTCGCGGTTGGCTTCCGAGTATTCCCCCTGTGCCCTTACTTTGGCTGCTCTCGTGCGACTGTTGTTGACCGCTGCTTTCTTCTGCTTCCTCGCTTCTATCTTCTTCAAGGTCTGTGCCGACAGCCAGTCCTTGTGGTGGTGTTTCCTGAACCCTACAGTGTCTTTGCAGGTTGAGTTCAGCGCCTCTCTAACTGCCTTCCACTGCTGCTCTGTGGTGACCGCCTCCTCTTCATTTACTAGCTCCTGTAGCGCTTGAAACCGGTTGGACAGCACCAGTTTGAACTCTTCTCTAACTCCAGTTTCTCTCAGGAGGCCTACATTATAGCGCGGTCTTCTTGTTGTCTCTGTGCGGCTTTTCTTTAGCTTGAGCTTCATTCTTAAGGTAAGCAGATGGTGGTCGGAGGCGACATCTGCTCCCCTCCTCACTCGAACATCTTGAAGGGATCTTCTAAATTTCTTGCTAATGCAGATATGGTCTATTTGGTTCTCTGTTGTGTGGTCAGGTGAGACCCAAGTTGCTTTGTGTATTCTTCTGTGTGGGAAGATGCTGCCTCCAATGACAAGTCGGTTTAGAGCACAAAAGTCTACAAACCTCTCCCCGTTCTCACTCATCTCCGAGCCTAGTCCCTGTCTCCCCATCACCTCTTCGTATCCGGTGTTGTCCTCCCCTATTTTGGCATTAAAATCGCCCATGACGATGGTGATGTCTCGCTCCGCACATTTGTCCACGGCACTCTGGAGTCGGTCGTAGAACTCTTGTTTCTCTTCCTCGTCACTGTCATTGGTGGGCGCATAACACTGGAATAGATACTCATGAGCCCCTGCACTATCATTGGAATCTATGCATCATGCTGACACCACTTTATATCCATGTTCAGTGGACAGTTTGAATTCTTTGGTGTTGAATTAAGAAAGACTTCCAAAAGACAGTATGCATCCAATGGCACTCTAACAATTCCAGCTGGCATGTTCCAGTTCTACCTGTGTTTGTAGTAGCTGTTAAAATTTATTCCCGAGTCCTGGATGTTTGTCTACTGTATACTAATCATTTGTTTCCTCAAAATCCATTACCGATGGCATTACTGTATGGAATATACCCCTTTACTTACCCGATTTCAGCCTAAGCACCCTTGTGTATACCTACCCAACAAGGGGCGTAAGAGAGAGAGAGTTAGTTGTAACCAAGTGACCGGGTAGTCTCCCCTCCCTCCATCCGGTCATGCGCTGTACCTTACCGCCAGTCGTACCCTTTGTTCGGATGTGGATGGTCACCGGCTTCAGCCTCTCTCGTTTGGGATTTCTTCCTCTTCTCTCTTCACTTTAGTGGCTTATAAAAGGATGACGAGGTAAGGCCTCGGGTTATGCCTTCGAGTAAACGGGCCAATTACTTTCTCGTCGGCACCTCCCTTGGAATTTTTTTGTTCATTTGCGGGCTGAGCCCTCGACCGGTCGTGAGTACTGTTTTCGGGCCTTTTTGTATACGGCCCACGTGTTGGTCAAAATGGCGTCTGCTTTGTGTTGCAGTGTACAGCTTCGCACCTGCAAGCGTTGCAAAGGCTTTCAGTGGCCTACGGACGACCATAAGCTGTGTCTTCCTTGTTCCGGCTGCGCAGTTTGTGCAACTTGGAAGGAACGCAGGTGGTCGCAGCTGTGGGAATTCTACCAGCGTCGCCGCCCTGGGGCTTCGGAAGCTACCACGCCGATGGAGCAAGACAGGTCAGTGCGTAGCATTGTCTATCCGGTAGCCTCCGCCCCCCTCAAATCTCCGCGCCGGCGGGCGACTTTGGAGATAGTGGGGCCCTCTTCTCGGCGCTTGATGGACTCGGTACCGTTTCGCCCTTTCACAGTGATGGCTGGTGGAGTCCAAAACGTCGCGCATGGCCCTTCGTAAAGGGTGGCCGAGAGACCTAGGCCACTCTCGCATGGTCCTCTGCAAGGGGTGGCCGAGAGACGGGGCACGCGGGACTCCCGCCCGCCTTCGCTAACTTACCGTCGACACCGTCCGTCAGCCTCTGCTTGCCCTTATAGGATTTTGTCTTCGGACTGGCGCACCTTCCCGCGCCACCTTGATAGGAGCCCATCCCCACGACGTTGGTCTCCTTCCACCGGCCCCTCAGTCTTTTCTTCGTCTCAGCCGTTCGCGCAGCCCCCCCCCCCCCCCCCCCCCCCCCCTAGGAAGAGGCCTCCCACGTCGGCCGTGCTGGAACCACAGTTAGCGCTACAGTAGTGCCCGGTTCTCGACAGCATGAGCGTTCTACTAGCTTTTCGCCTTCCTTTAGCTCGCCGCAACTCCACCAGGGAGGCCCCTTTGGGGGCTTAACTGCCTGTCCCAAGTCAGGATAAAGGAGGAGGGTTAGGCGTGGGGCTAGCGACTCCACCCTGTAAAAAGAAACTTGCTACGGAAACGACAACAGTCGCCTCAAGCACCAGACGGCGCAGAGAGGACTGAACTTGAACTTAGCTCGCCGCGCCGCCATTCGGATGATGATTCTCCACTTCGGGACAGAGTTGCGGTCTCTTCTGTGGTTGGGGATGATGACATGCTCAGCTTATTTCCGGAGGACTCCGCTTCCGCCATTTTCTCTCCGGATCCTAGCCCTCATAACGCTTCGGACTTGTATGCACCAGGGGGGCAGCGGGGGCGACTGACACTTTGCGTGCACTAGACGAGGCAGCGCGTTTGATCGCAAAGATTCTTCCATTGGAGAGCTGCCCTCTGTCTCCCCAACTCAAGAGGAAAGCCGCAGCTTCGGTGGATGTTCCTCTACAAGCGAAGCGTTTCAAGTCTTTGCCTCAACCTCCAGGAATTAAGGATCTGATGGAGGCGTTTAACGAACACCTCGCCCTTGGCAAGCTCCGTGATCGAGGTTTCTTTGCCGACACGCGATGGCCCTCGGGCGTTAATATCAAGTTTCGGCAGGCATGGTATGCGGGACATTCTCAAGCTTTTGCCTGCCCCCTTCCAGCGGTGGATCCGGATGCTCAGTTGCAGGCCGGAGGCAAGGTTCTTGCCCGTCGGTTTTTGCCTCCCGGACTGGAGCACACTGCTACCCTGGCATGTAATTCTCTGGTGTGTGCGTGTTTCCTGGACTTGGCGACTCAGGCGGTGGTGAGAGGTATAGAAGATTTTTGGGAGTGGCCGGATGAGTCTCGTCTTCGCGACATTCACTCCATCACCATCACAGCGAATCGCGCAGTTCAGCACGTTGCGACGAATTCCTTGGCGGCCGCGGCGAATTGCGACCTTATGAGACGGGATGCCGTGCTGAAGGGCTGTCCGGGCATCCCTGCGACCTCCATGGCTCAGCTTCGCCGTGTCCCCCTTGGGGGTTCCCTTCTCTTTGGTCCTATTTGGCAGGAGGTTCGGGATTCAACTAAGGACCTTTGGCCTAGCGCCCCTAGATCGGACCCATCGCGGCACCCGGCCCAGCACGGGGACAGGGAGCGCGCACTGCGGAACTTCAGACCTTCTTCCCGACTACTTGCCAGACTCCTCCCCGTTCCGGTCCTCGGGCTCCCGCGGGTAGAGCCCGTCCCTCTCAGGCAGCGGCCCCCGCGTGGCCCCGGGCCTCCCGGAGGCCTGGGCGCGGGAGGGTCCAGTGGCCTCTCTGACGCCGCCACCGCCGACTCCTCCAGGGCCTCCAGTCGGTGGGAGGCTTTCGTTGCACAGCGACGCATGGCGTTCGCTGTTGCTGGAGGACCCTTGGATTCTGGCCACGGTCTCGGAGGGGCTTCAAATCTCGTTTGTGAGTCCCCCTCCGTTGAGACGTTCGTCACTGTGGACAGACGTACCTTCCGATCAAGACAAGGTGGTCGCGCTTCAAGAGGAAATCGCAACCCATCTTCGGAAGGCAGCCACAGAAGTGGTGGTTCGCCACGACTCCCCAGCGTTCTACAGCCGGCTTTCGTTGTCCCGAAGTACGGCGGCAAGTGGCGCCCAATCATAGACCTCTCCACCCTGAACAAATTCATCCTCGCGCCCTCTTTTCGGATGGAAACAGCAAGAGCCCTGCGGGCGTCAGTACAGCCTTTGGATTTTGCAGTCAGCCTCGACCTCTCCGACGCGTACTTTCATGTTCCCATGCACCCCGCTTCACGTCGTTACCTTCACTTTGCCTTCGCCGGCGTCGTCTACCAGTTTCGGGCTCTCCCCTCAACCTCAGCCCGTGGGTTTTTACTCAGATTATGGATGCGGTCGTTGCAAAGGCCAGGCGGGATTCCTCGAGCCTGACGTCCAACTACCTCGACGATCTGCTCCTCAAGAACCAGGACTCAGTCGCGCTGGCGGCAGACAGGGACGCGCTTCTAGCTCTATTTCGGCGTCTCGGATTCTTCCTCAACGACGACAAGTCGGACCTAGTCCCTTCGCGTCACTTCATCCACTTTAGAATGGAGTTCTTGACCGACCTCAACAGAGTTCATCTTCCGGAGCCTCGAATTTTAAAACTGTCGGCCATGGCACAGCAAGTTTACATGGCGGAGACGCTTCCGGCCCGGACTTGGCTCCAGTTTCTAGGTCTCATCAGCGCGGTGGCGGAATTGTTACCGCTGGGCAGGCTTTACGCTCGACCGCTTCAGCTTCATCTCCTGCTCCACTGGCGGCCATCTTCAGGGGACCTCTCAGCCCCGGTTCCGGTCTCGTTACTGATCAGACCTCACCTACTCCGTTGGTCGGACTGTTCCTGTTTGGTGACTAGAGTCCCTGTCTCTACCCCTTCCCCGACGTTCTCCATTTGTTTGGATGCGAGTCGCCAGGGCTGGGGGGCCCATTTACTGCCGGAATTCAGCACCGTTTCGGGCCTGTGGACGGCGGACCTTCGAGACCGACATATCAACTGGTTGGAGTTGAAAGCAGTGTGCTTAGCCCTCATCCATTGGGAAGCTCGGCTTCGGGAACAGGAGGTCCTGATCTTATCCGACAACGCAACGGTTGTGGCCTACATCCAGAAGCAAGGTGGCACTCGGTCGCCGACCCTCTGCATGCTGCTCTAACAGATCTTGCTCTGGTGCAGAGATCGCGGCATGTCTCTCCGAGCGTGTCACATCCCGGGACACCTGAACGTTCTCGCAGACTCCTTCTCGAGACGGGGACAACTTCTCCATACCGAATGGTCCCTGCGGCCGGACATCTTCCGCATGATCTGTGCTCATTGGGAGACCCCCATGATTAACTTATTCGCGACCAGATGGAACAAGCAGCTCCCGCTCTTTGTCTCCCCCATTCCAGACCCTCTCGCCTGGGCGGTGGATGCGTTGTCAATTTGCTGGGAGGGCCTTGTAGCCTTCGCGTACCCTCCCTCAGTTCTTGTACCCAAGATCCTACTTAAGCCTAGGGGATGCAACACGGTCCTACTGCTCTTCGCTCCGTTCAGTTGGAACAGGACGTGGACGACCGACCTGAGTCTCGCCACCGATCCACCTTTTCGGCTTCCCACGCCTCGGACGATGCTAAAGCAGCCTCGACAGAACCTCTTCCACCCCTGTCCAGAGAGACTGCTGCTTCACTTCTAGCGGTTGTCAGGTAGACCCTTGCAAACCGAGGTTTCTCAGATACTGCAGTGGAGGCGATCGCTTCAGCCCGTAGAGAGTCCACCCTCTGCGTCTACGAAGGGAAATGGAGCATCCTTCGGGCCTGGTGCAAGATCAGACGTCTGGACCCCTCGGCACTGACTACTCCACAGCTCGCCAAGTTCTTCTTGTGGCAGTTTCATGAACAGAACTTGGCACCGATTACCATTCGCGGTAATCTCGCCATGGTGGCGGACACCTATCGTCACTTAGGCCATCTGGACCCTGGAGCGTGTAAAGACCTCTCAGACTTGATGTCCCACTTCGACCTCCAACGGCCGGTCACTCGTTTCCTCGTTCCGCGCTGGGATCTTTCTTGGGTCTTGACATGGCTGAACTCCAGTCGCTTCGAGCCTCTGCGTCGTGCCAGCCTCGCAGACGTGACTAGAAAGACCTGCTTCCTTCTGGCCCTCGCCACAGCTGCCAGAGTCAGCGAACTGCATGCCCTGTCTGTTGACCCGGCCTGCTTGCAGTTCAGGACAGACGGTTCGGTTCAGCTTCTGACTAACCCCTCTTTCTTGGGCAAGAACAGACTCCCCTTTGCCGCGCCCCCAGGCGTGGAGTCTTACAGGATTTGACCGGTCCCAGACATCCCGACTGCAGGACCCGGTCCGAGAGCTGAAAGTCTACCTGCCCAGGCCGGGCAGATATTTCCACCCAGACGATATCGTCTTGGTTGCGTTGCATTATTCGTTCCGCTTACAGGTGGCCAAGACTATGCACATATGGGCTCATGAAGTTAGAGGGGTGGCTGCCAGCGTTGTGTTCCACCGCAACTGCGCAGTCAGAGACATTGTCGCGGCGGTCAGTTGGAGGTCAGAGTCTACCTTCGCCCGCTTCTATCTCCGGGATCTCTCCGGCCAGTGGGACAACTTGGCCCTCGTTGGAGATCTCTTGGCAGCGCAACACTCCCTCCGTGTGCCACTGGCGCCTTAAAGTAACCCTTCGCTGAAATCGTCAGGAGGTTGCCCCTCGATGCTCAGCTTACAGCCGTGACGGGTATGGGGACGGCACCCTCCTCCTTTTCGCCATTCATTCCATACAGTAATGCCATCGGTAATGGATTTTGAGGAAACAAATGTATTTTTCTTTAAAATAATTTTTTTCGAAAAATACTTACCGATGGCATTACTCGGAGGTCTCTCCCACCTACCCCGCTTGCCGCCTCTTCGCAAAGTGTATGACTGGCGGGAAGGTACGGCGCATGACCGGATGGAGGGAGGTTACAACTCTCTCTCTCTCTTACGCCCCTTGTTGGGTAGGTATACACAAGGGTGCTTAGGCTGAAATCAGGTAAGTAAAGGGGTATATTCCATAGGGTAATGCCATCGGTAAGTATTTTTCGAAAAAATTTATTTTAAAGAAAAATACATTTTCAGTTGGACAGTTCCATGCACCAGTCAAGACCATTCATAATGCCCACAGCCTGGTGCGCAGGTCGGATGTGAAAAGTCATCGCAGAAAAACTCGCCGCACTGGACCTGTTCTGGTATGTTTGACTAGTACAGCCCTGACAAACTGTCAGGATCGGCCATTGTAGTCAGGGTGATTGCTGAGCTAAAAAGGCTTTACAAGGGGTCGCATTTGCATATAAAATCTGTGTTTGATATACACACAAAAATCAGCCCGCACGCAGTTTTCTGGGAGGTATGCGTTTGCTATATGCACAACGGTGTCTGGTTAGAACAAATGCGTTTAGTATTACCTAAATATATGGCTGGAATGATGACTAGTTTCCATAAGTCGATCAACACAAAAATGTTTAGGAACACTGAACACGCTCAAAAGCGGTGACAGAAAGAGGGGTTTAGCTGTAGTAACCTACTGCTGTTTGGCAAATATAGAGGCTGTTACGGCAGTAACTATTCCATTATTATGATCTTTTATCTTGGACTTGACTTCCAGCACTGAATAAACACATCAGTTGATTAGATCAAGTTGCTTTTTGCTAAAGTTCTGATACTGTTTTTATGGAAATAAGACACTTTGACAGCGTTTGGGAACGAAACAGTTATTCAAAAATCAGTGTGTGCTTAGTGCTAATTAACACAGTTGCACATCTTCAGTTCAGCTTTGGGGGTCAGTTACCTTTAGTGACAACTAATGTTGCTGAAAGATCGGAATCGGTTCATTCAAACGTCACTCTGTGGTCACCTTATGTCTGCTTGTTCTTAAATGGGTCAACCTAATGATGCTTTTCTCATGTTGAACTAGAAATCAAAACTTATTGAGAAAAATTTCACCAGGAGTGCTGTTCATATATTTTAATCCAGCACAGTAATTTCAGTAAACCAGACAAAACAGGCTTCTATCCGTTTTGAAATAATTATACCTTGTCCAAAATGCGTAAGGACACTTTATGACATACAGTTTCAACAGAACGGGAAACCCTTATAGGCAAAAGCGCACCGTTGTTAATGGCGTTGTGTAGTGCAATATAGGTTTGTGTGTATGAGAGAGAGAGAGGACTAGTATTTCAGACGCAGAAATAGCCTAGCAAAGGAAGCTCTTAGTGATGATGTCATCTCGGACGATCTCAGACTGTCTGGCCAGGCATTGTCTTTCAAGATTGTTCAGTACATGTGACTTTTTAGTGAGGTTACATTATATGCAAATTTTGGGCAGCGTTGCATTTGGTGTACGCATGTTTAGAAATGTGAGTGCTTTACTCTTGAAAATCATTGATTTAATTACAGCTTTTGTTTGATTTCTGCTAGTACATAGTTACCATTTGATCATTGAACTTGAGAATTAAGTCATTTTTGTTTCTGTCTTTGTAACAAGTTATTTATGGCTACAGTTTCATGTTCAATCCCGTGCACATTGGAAGGGAATCCTTTTGGGTTCTTTCACTAGTACTGTTTGTATGGGGAAATATAAGTCTATTACTATAAGTATGCAACACATGTGCAGGGCATGTAGTAACATGTAACTTTAGTCAATGCGTAATGTTTCATCGCCCTAGCTTGATAGTTCTGTAATGACATAAAAAAAATCTAGTACACAGACTTCAAAGAACAAAAATTAAGCCGGCATCATTAGAAGGTTATGACATTATGTCATTGTCTTATGCCATATGTTGTAATCAGATAGTATCCAACATGTCTGTGCAAGTGCAGTAATAATGAGAAGATCGCTTTGATAATAATCAGGAAATCATACCCTTTCCTTTCATCATCTCATACAGCATTCCCCCCCCCCCCTCCCCCCCCCCCCCCCCACACACACACACACACACTCCCCCCCCCCCCCCACTCCCCCCCGCTCCCACACACTAACACCACGCAAAATCCTGCACTGTCCAACATACGTATTCTTTAAGAACTCCCCCACCCGAGTCTGCCCTGGGGGACTTGGGTGGGGTTAGGTACTTTTTAGTTCCCAGGGTCACCCTGGTCAGCCCCACAGGGTGAGTTTTTCTCTCTATTCTGGGGCATGTGTTTCTGTCTACCCGAGGTCCATTCACCTGTATTTGCCTTTTTAAAACTCTCCCTACTGTCTGCACTGCCTGTAGCTCTTGATATTGGATGTGTGTTGCTAAATGGTCTTAGCTTTATTTAGGCCCCATGTGTTAGGTTTATTTAATGTATTGGACCGGCTGGCGACATAATTCAATGTTCTGTTTAGTTTTTTTTTTCACAAGCAGTGCAGGCACGTCCTGAGAAAGCCTTGTTGCTGTCGGGACGTTAAGCAATGTACAATCAATCAATCAATCTTTAAGAACTGTACGCTTAGCACATTACGTGACATCTAAATGCCAATACATCATAAGACTAACATTTTATGACGCAAAAAAGATTGCTGTGTATCTGTCTTTTGCGTTTCTTTGTCAGTAGGTCTACCTGTGTGCTCTCGACACCTTGTCTGAAAATAGACACTTGTAAAATACATGTTCAATGAGTGTAGCCCCTGATATTAGATGTCAACGCGTTGCATATTTATATTAATAGACTTATGGAAATATATGCACACTAGATCTTAGACTTGCAGTGTCGGTCAATTAAACCCTTCACTGCCGAGAAAAAGAACGCATTTTAACTGCAAGAGGCATAGATCCGCGTGCAACTGTGGTGGCTCATGAGGATCTATGCCTCTTGCTGAGACCACTCTGTGTCCATTTTCTTTGGACAATTGTGGCATTTTGGTTGTTCAGTGAACACAGATTTCAGAAACACAATTTACGTATGTTGGCAGGGTATGTTGCCAGGGAAGGGGTTAAAAAAAAAGTAAACTAGAATGCCATTGGACTGCTAGTAGTAGTACATGCTTCCTCCCTTTACTTATGCCGCTGTGCAATAGAATGATAAAATACTTCAGACATGAGACCAACAAACTTATGAAGCTGCAGGCAAGTCAGTAGAGTCAGATGAATAATGAACTACGATTTTACAGTTGACTACACTAATAGCAAGGTTGGCAAAAACAAAAGTTGGATGTAACAAGGCTTTTTGAACACTTTTTGGTTCACGTGCAATAGTAAAAGTGAGTCTCTGTAATATTTTATTGCTATGTACCCTTTGGTCCATTACTTTATTTATAACAATACCAGGTACAACTTTTTAAAATGTGGTCTCGTAGCATTTTAATTCTAAGTTGATTTGCATTGTATTTGGTCCTCCTTGAATTGTGGAAACATGAGAGGCAAGGACTAAAAGGATTTTATGTGCAGCCTGCTTCATTTCAGGACACACAGCAGAGCGTGACTTGTGTTCTCTACCAGTCCGACCACACCCTTATCTCATCTGGAGCTGTCGACGGGTAATCTGATTTGTCATTTATCTATGCAAGAGTGGGGACTGGTGTTTGTGATACAGTATTTATACAGTATTTATTGACTAATCTTTCACACTACAAAAATATCTAGACAGATTGACCCTAATAATGCAAGGGTCATGTCAGAATAGCTTGGCACCAGGAGGCGCCAAGGTATTCTAGGAACACCATTCAACTATAATGATCAAACTGCATCCTATACATGCAGTTTTAGAGTAACACTCCATTGTTTGGAAATTTCAGCCTTAGTGGCTCAGTGACTTCATATATTCATATTTTTATATTAATATATGCACATGATTTATATACATATACATTTATTACAGTATTGGTGTGTAAAATATTATCAATGCAAACAACAAGTAGAAAAGTTAGCAAATGTTTTCTCTCTCAAAGTTTGTATTTGCCATTATGAGAACTAGACATCAACACAGTAAATAAATTGTTATGACATGTTTATGTCTAGGTGTGTGAAAGTGTGGGACACTCGAAAAACCTACATTGCATCGTCCGACAAGCTGCCTGTTCCTCTCTACTGCTTTGAGTACCCAGGCCTAGATCGACGTCAGAAGGGTAAGTGTTAGAAGTAAATGTTACATTCTAGAAGCTGTTGACCCCTTTTGTGAACTTTTTATTTTCAGTGATGAAGATGTGTAATACTCTTCTCTAGCAATATGCATGCGTGACAGCCTTCGGTCCTGGAGACTCAGCAATTAACCCATATACTGAGGCTAAAAGCTTCAAATTTGTACACTGCCATATGCAAGCTACATTATAGTACTTACAGATAAGGATATAGACCAATGGCTTTAGTTCAAGGGTAGTGCCAGAATAGCTTGGCGCCTCGAGGTACCAAGCTATTCTGGCACTACCCTTGAACTATTTTAGTCACTTATTTCACACACTGGTGTATTCTAAATGATAAGGGTTAAAAAATCCCAGAAAACTAAATTTCAGCTCTTCGGTTCAGACAGCCAGCCAGTGCCATCTGCAAGAGACATACATTTTCATGTGCCCCTTCATCCGCAGGGGCTCATGAAAAATTTTGTCTCTTGCTTGCCATGGATTATGGAGCAAAGTTAGTCTGTGGACTGTTTTAGGTCATTTAAATTTTTCACACTGTCACCTATGAATATGTAAATCAGTAATGTGCTGAAAAATCTGGAGTATTCAAGGAGGGGATTTCACCTATAATGATAAGTCGTCTCTCAAAGGTTAGAGAGTAGTCCACCAGTATAGGTCCCCACTTTGACACTCAACTCTCACTTGTGGCTCCACGTAGCTGCAGCATGCGCAGCGGCCACACCACGGGCAAGAGCTTCGACTGGCTGGCTAAACCAAGTGAGTGGAAACCGGGGGTCTCAAACCCTTGGTGACGCAGGACTTGCTCGTCCTAGCATGCAAAGTCTGTCACCGGCCGACTGGGTAGAGGAAACTCAATCAAGGGTTCAACGGCCAAGAGGGTGGGTCAGCAGTGCACTGTGGAGTGCATAGGGCATTTCAGAGCACAGAAGAAGACATGGCCATCCACTGCAGCCAAGGAAGTTACCAGTTGTAACGTCTCATCATGCCACTGGACTCTGATTTCTGCGGCCGAGAGGGTGGGGTTGCTCCAGTGCAACAGCTTCTCCACTAAAATCTCCTTGACGAAGGCTCGATCTGTGAACCTGAGGGTGGGTACACTTTCTGGAAGGGCAAAGCTGAGAACGAGGACCGGATACACAGAGTTGGCTTCGCCATCCGCACCACGCTTCTCCGACAGCTGCCTTCTCTTCCCACTGGCATCAGCGAATGAGTGATGAAGCTCCATTTCCCCATCTCCCACACCCGACATGTCACCATCATCAGCGCCTATGCTCCGACACTCACCAACGCCGATGACGACAAGGAGGCGTTCTATGAGAACCTGGACTCCCTCCTGAAGTCCACCCTTGCAAGTGACAAACTCATTGTGCTTGGTGACTTCAATGCTCGAGTTGGGCGCGAATGTGACTGCTGGGAAGGACTGATGGACCCACACGGCCTGGGCAAGATGAACAGCAATGGCCTACTGCTGCTGACATTGTGCGCTGAGAATGGACTCGCCATCACCAACACCCTCTTCAGGCTGGCTAGTAAGTACAAGACAACATGGATGCATCCCAGGTCCAAGCAGTGGCATCTCATAGACTATGTTATTGTGCGCCAGCGGGATACTCGTGAGAGGAGCCGAGTGCTGGACCGACCATCGGCTGGCGCAGTCTGTCCTCAACCTACACAATGCACCAGCACATAGGAAGAGGCCGAAGCTCACCCGACCTTCATTCAACCTGGCCAAGCTGAAGTGCCCGGACGTCAAGGAAAACTTCCAGTCTCACCTTGATGACCTGCTAACTGCCCATGGACCGTTGACTGGCAACCCAACTGAAATGTGGAACCAGTTGAAGGGGATGGTGATGGAGTCTGCCAAAGACGTGCTTGGACCCAAGCAGAGGGTACACCAGGATTTTTTCGAAGAGAGAACAATGAAGAGATCAACAAGCTACTGGAGCAAAAGCGCAGTGCCTTTATCGAGTGGCAGAACGACATCAACTCCTTGTCCAAGAAAGACCACTTTAAACACCTCCAGAGAAAAGCCCAGAGAGAGCTCCGCAATATGCAAGACACCTGATGGGACAGCAAGGCAAAAGAACTTGAACACTTTGCTGAATCCAACAACTCCAAGGAGTTTTTCAGCGCAATGAAAGCTGTCTACAGCCCTGCCAGACCCAGCACAAACCCCTCTTTTTTCTTCTGACGGCTTCACCTTGCTGAAGGACAAAGGCAGCATCACTGAGTGCTGGAGAGAACACTTCTCAAATCTGCTGAACCTGCCTTCCACTGTTGACCCCGCGGTCCTGGACATGATTCCCCAGAAGCCGACACTGGATGACTAGATGACCTTGACCTCCCGCCTACCCTGGATGAGGTCAAGAAAGCGATCAACCAGACTAGCTCCGGTAAGGCTGCAGGCATGGACGGCATCCCCGCAGAGCTCTTCAAAGCAGCTGGACCTGAGACCCTTGATGCCTTCCTCAACATTCTGACATGCATCTGGGCAGAGGAGAACATGCCACAGGAATTTAGAGATGCTACAATCGTCTCCCTGTTCAAGAACAAGGGCAGCAAAGCAGACTGTGCCAATTACCGAGGGATCTCACTCTTGTCCATTGCTGGCAAGATCCTCGCGAGAGTCATCCTCAACCACCTGATCAGCTCTGTATCTGAGGAAGCACTCCCAGAGGCTCAGTGTGGCTTCAGACCCGGCCGCAGCACAGTCGACATGGTCTTCTCTGGTCCAGGAGAAATGCATTGAGCAGCACATGGACCTCTACGCTGTCTTCATAGATCTGACCAAAGCATTCGACACCGTGTACAGAGAAGCGCTTTGGGTCATCCTCACAAAGCTCGGCTGCCCCAGGAAGTTCACCAACATCATCCGCCTCTTCCATGATGGAATGGTAGGAGTTGTCCAGTCAAACGGCGACACATCCGCACCCTTCAACATTTTCAACGGTGTCAAACACGGTTGTGTTCTTGCCCCCGTGATGTTCAACCTGTTCTTCACGCGTGTCCTGACCCATGCAGTACGTGACCTTGAGAAGGGAGTGTACCTGAAGTACAGACTAGACGACTCTCTCTTCGACCTCCGTCGACTGAATGCCAGGACCAAGACCATCGAGAGACTGATCCTTGAGGCGCTGTTTGCCGATGACTGTGCGCTGATGGCGCACACGGAGTCTAACCTCCAGACCATCGTCAACAGGTTCTCGGAAGCCTCTCGACTGTTTGGCCTCACCATCAGTCTCAACGAGACGGAGGTCCTGCACCAACCAGCCCCAGGCATAAGAGCCCCCCCCCCCCCCCCCTCCACCCAAAGTCTATATCGAAGGCACCGAGCTGAAGACTGTCGACCAGTTCAGGTACCTGGAGCATCATCTCTTCTGACGGTACTATCGACAAGGAAATCGCAGCTCGCATCAGCAAAGCCAGCCAAGCCCTGGGTTGTCCGTGCACTCGTGTGTTGAATAACAACGTCAAGCTCTCCACCAAGATCAAAGTCTACAAGGCAGTAGTCCTCCCCAGCCTCCTCTATGGCTGTGAGATGGACGCTGTACAGAAAGCATCTCAAACAGCTTGAACGTTTCCACATGAGATCCCTGCGCTCACTGATGGGCATCAAATGGCAAGACAAGGTGACAAACCTGGAAGTCCTGGATAATGCTGGCTTAGTGAGTGTTGAAGCCTTGATCTTAAAGACACAACTTCGCTGGACAGGTCATGTCATACGCATGGATGATTCTCGCATGCCACGCCAACTCCTGTATGGTGCACTCTCAAAAGGCCACAGGAAGCAAGGACGGCCAAAGAAACGCTTCAAAGACTGCATAAAAGACAGCCTCAAGTACTGCGTCTTCCAAGTAAAGGAACTTCAAGCACAAGACAGATCTGGCTGGCGTACTGCCACCAGGAAAGCCTACACGCTCTTTGAACACAATCGGTGCGAACGGATCACCAGTGCCAGAGCTCGCAGAAAGACAGCATCCACTCTCCCCACAGCTACGTTCCAGTGCCCCCATTGCCCTCGCAGGTGTGGCTCCAGGATTGGCTTGGCCAGCCACACCCGCACCCACAAATAGAAGTCATGCACAATGACGACATCATTGGTTTTAAATGGTCTACCCATTAATGTGCTGAAGCACAGCTGAGTTAGGCCAGCCTCTCAGGAATTGATTATACAAATTCCATGTAATGTTTTACACAAGACTTATATCATTGTACCCCAAGACCGAAATCACCAAATTTTGCCGTTGTCCTCTGAAGACTGCATTGCAGTGCAGGACACAGATCGACCATGATAGTTCAAGGGCGCCAAGCTATTCTGGCATCACCCTTGAACTATCATGGTCGATCCATATCTTGCTGTGGTGTGTCTGGGGTAGAATGAGTTAAATGAGATGTCTTGCCTGTGCACTGATATCCATGTTTAGTTGGTTGTTTTTCATCCACCAAAGGGCTGATATCGATGTCCATGGACCCCAGCGGCTCGCATCTATTTGCCAGTTACACAGACAACACCATCTACTGCTTTGACATCATACGATATAACAAATGCCCAGGTCAGGATCTGATGTCACTCATTATTTTCTGGCTGAACTGCAGATATGTATTACATGTTCATCTAGCTCTTATTTTGAGTGACCAACGTACTGAAGGACCGCCTGTAATTAAAGACCATCATTTAGGTGGTTGCAGCCACCTAAATGATGGTATTTGATGTTTTAACCCTTTCCCTGCCAACACACGTACATTGTGTTTCTGAAATTTGTGTTGACTGTACAACCAAAAGCCACAACTGTCCAAAGAACATGGACACAGAATGGTCTCAGCAAGAAGCATAGATCCTCATGAGCCCCTGCTGTCACAGGGGCTAATGAGGATCTATGTCTTTTGCAGTTGGAGCATGTTCACTTTTTCTTAGCAGTGTAGGGGTTAATTGACTGATACTGTTTGCGCTTCAAGGCTTCTCTTGAAAGAGCACTTGTCTCTTAAAACCACCTTTTTTGTGTGGTAATTAAGGTTGTTGCTCAAAACAGGTTCGACAATAACAAAAAATGGCAAGGAAGCCAATTTTCCATTTTGATGTATTCAAGTTTTGTTATTAGCGAAGTAATTTGCACAGGAAAAGCATGACGAAAAAGAAAATGCTCTAAAAGACTGATATCTGACTTTCATTATATTAACAATGTAAAAGCAAAGTTAACCGATATAACCCCACAGCCTCATTTCCCAAATTTTGGAGGTGTCACCTAACGACCACATGCCACTTGTATTGGCCATGATAATTCAAGGGTAGTCCCAGATTAGCTTGGTGCCTGAAGGCGCCAAGCTAATCTGGCACTACCCTTGAATTTATTATGGTCAATCCATCTGGTGTTGGGGCTAAATGAGTTAATTCTGAAGTATTTTCATGTGCTTGTAGTGAGCCAGTACAAGGGTCACCGGGCGGACACATTTTTCATCCGGTCGTCAGTCAGTCCTGATGGCAAGTATCTGGTCAGCGGGTCCACCAATGCCAGAGCCTACATCTGGAAGGTGAGTCTTGAGTCCACTCTTAACCCACTTAACCCCACGGCCGCATTTCACCAAATTTTGGAAGCGTTGCCTAACGACTATCAGTTGCAGGTGATGGACTGGCCATGATAATTCAAGGGTAGTGACAGATTAGCTTGGCACCTTAGGCGCCAAGCTAATCTGTCACTACCCTTTAATTATCATGGTCAGTCCATCACCTCTTGTTGTTTGTTGGGGCTAAATGGGTTAATAGACATTTTCTTTTCTGCATTTACAGTGGAAGCTGTCTTGAGCAACCAGCTTTTTTTTTTTTGCAAGAAAAAAGTGACCTTTTAAGACAGGTGCTTTGTCAAGAGGAGTCCTGAAGTTGAACAGCAACAACAAAAAAATATGTTACCTTTCAATTGAGACCATCATTTAGTGGCTGTAGCCAAGTGCATACTCCACTCTGCCCCTACTTATCTCACTGAGCTGCTTCAACTTTACACTCCGTTCCTCCTCTCATCCGCTCACACTGAACGTTCCCCGCACTAAACTCTCCACTGTAGGCTCGCTAGCTTTTTGCCACATTGGGCCGACTATGTGGAATGCCTTTCCTCTCTCTTTGCGGCAGTCTCCATCTCTCCCATCCTTCAAAAGGAATCTTAGAACGTACCTTTTCCCCAAAGCTCATGCATCTGTCTAGCCCTCTATCTTCCAAAGCTGGCAGTTAGTCTTTAATCGTTCTTCATCAT
>BTPG01000004.1:116003852-116147005 GCA_036245525.1 Semisulcospira habei | reverse complement strand
CTTCGCGAACGAAGATTTTATAGGAGTTGCCCACGACGTCTGCAGGCTTGTTCGTGGCTGCGGAGGCCAATCCGGGACAGGCAGGTTCGACCGCAGTGGCTGCAGGGGAAGGTATGGCCAGAGTTCTGAGTTGCGGCATCTCTGTTCTTTCTCCTGAGCCGCTTGTCCTTAAGGCTAGCTCTGCGAGAGGCTGCGCCAAATACAGTATAGGTATAGTCCGTTTGAGCTAAGCTTGCCTCGTGCTTTTTTTGCAAATAACTTTTGAATGCAAATAATTTCAAGACAACTTTAAGAAGAAAAGATTACCACCAACCATGGTCCTGATTTATTTAAATTTTGCTTTCGTCATGACAACATGTGAACATGGTTTAGCCGCTGCCCAGGAGAAATTGTTAACATGACCCATTTACTGATTTAGTGTTAAAATCTATACCCTAAGGTAAATGGTAAATTTATGTCCAACATCTTGGTCTTGCAAGGCATATGATCCGTGCAAAGCATGTCACAGTTTCAGCATCAGTGATACAGGTCAGTGGTGACTGAGGCCTGAACAGGGTATTTCAACTTTTAAGGTCATCAGCTAAACCCATGGCTTGAGCTTGAAGCCAACTAAATCATTATGTTTAAATAAAGTAGGACCAAGTTTGGTGATCACTTTTTGTTCCTAGTGTTGTCATGAAATATGTCTTGTTCAAAAGTTAATTGGAAAAACCCCCCACATACAATCAACAAATACATGAATTATGATGCAGATCAACATAGGGGTGGAGAGGGGATACAAGCGAAAAGAAGAATTGTGTGTGAGGGGCTGTTACATATTTGTGGTAGTGTTATTCTTTTGAGAGCATCTGTGTGTTGATCATAGGATGATCCGATATTCATTTGAGTTATTTTGGATAAGAATTAAGTACCTTTTCAGTAGGATTCATTTTTTTTTTTTTTTTTTGCTTGGAGAATTACCTGGATTTCTGTTGTGTAGCTAAAATGAAGCATCTTTTCATTACATTGTTGTAAAGTATTGTTGTAAAGTTTAACCTACATTAGACTGGAAGGTTCGAGCAGGGTCACAACCTTTTTAGTGACCTCAGATATGATGTCAATGCTTTGAGTAAACAAGTGTTTGGCTACAGTTAGTGACATAAAATTTACAGACTGCACGATTTTCCAAGATATTAGTAAAAAGTTGTATTTGTACTGTAGTCGGATCTAGAGTGTTCTTTTTCATGAATATTAATGAGTTTTGGTTACGTTTTCTTTTCTGATTAGTTGAGTTGTGTACTGTGTAGTTTGCGAGATTGTTCTGGAAATCTGTAATAGTATAAAAAGCGGTTGTTAGCGAATTATGAGTGTACATTGTATGAGAGATGCATTGTGTCAAAAGTGTTGATACATTGTAGAGGAGACAGTGTATCAGTGTTGGTGCATTGCTTGGAAGACACAGTGTGCTGAGAGTGCATCAAGAGAATTAAATACTGTTGGAACTGTTACTCCAGTGGTTTACAACCTTGTGTCACGTGACGATTTGCAGCTGAGTGAAGTTTCTTTACAAGAACCCTATGTGTGTGCATCTGGTGTGATTGTATCATACTATGACAACCACTACAACGAAACAGGGGCACACATTATGTAGATTCATGCCTGGTAAATTGAAGCCTTTGAACAGCAAAGTTAATCACTTAATCTGTTGTGAAGTGCAGCTTCAAACAGCTAGTACTATTTTTGCAGGAGGGGAGGGGATTGTCGTAACAGATTAAATTATAATGTGCCATAGTACAGTAGTCCAATTTGTGCTTGGCCCCTATTCGTGCAATGAGGATGAGTGTGTGGTAAAGACTTTGCACTTGCAAGTTGCAGGCCTAAATGTTAGTGTATTATCACCATATGAATAAAAACTATTACTATTAAAAATCTAATTAAACAGTTCACTTGAACTTGTAAATCTTGTAAAGTTGTATGCTGGGTCAGTGGTAAAAAAGCAAGACCGGTCCCACCCAGGTATGCATCCTGTCACTCTGGTCCCCGTGGTAAAAGAGCAAGACCGGTCCCACCCAGCTATGCATCCGGTCACTCTGGTCCCGACGCCTCAAAATGTCCGAGCAGAAGAATGTGAAGCACTCGGGGGCGTTTCGATCGGTATTCGTAGTTAGTAACTACAGGCTCCGATTTACTCATCAGGGAACCGGCCTACAATTCTCAGTCCATTTCTTGGTGTCTTCCTCCCAGTGTGTCGCATTTAAATCCTTACATAAGGACATGTTATCCGTGTAGTCCATGCATGTAACTGTAGTCCTGACGCGGCATTATTGATGTCCAGTATGGTCGCTTTCAAACCCTTGCAAGTATTCCTGACGCGGTGTTATAGATGTCTAGTATGAACGCTTTCAAATCCTTGCAGTATTCCTGATGCGGTGTTATTGATGTCAAGTATGATTGCTTCAAATCCTTGCAGGGTCCAGTCTTGTGTCTGGATCCGATGGTAAAAGAGCAAGACCGGTCCCACCCAGGTATGCATCCGGTCACTCTGGTCCCGACGCCTCAAAATGTCCGAGCAGAAGAATGTGAAGCACTCGGGGGCGTTTCGATCGGTATTCGTAGTTAGTAACTACAGGCTCCGATTTACTCATCAGGGAACCGGCCTACAATTCACAGTCCATTTCTTGGTGTCTTCCTCCCAGTGTGTCGCATTTAAATCCTTACATAAGGACATGTTATCCGTGTAGTCCATGCATGTAACTGTAGTCCTGACGCGGCATTATTGATGTCCAGTATGGTCGCTTTCAAGCCCTTGCAGTATTCCTGACGCGGTGTTATAGATGTCTAGTATGAACGCTTTCAAATCCTTGCAGTATTCCTGATGCGGTGTTATTGATGTCAAGTATGATTGCTTCAACTCCTTGCAGGGTCCAGTCTTGTGTCGGGATCCGATTGTATCGCTGCGTCTTCTGTTCCCTCGGCGCTTGTGCCTGTCCGTTCCAAGATCATTTCCTGCTCAGCGGGGCTTAGCCGCGATAAGATACAAGGAACCGTTGGGCGGAGTTTGCGTGTATCGACGTGGGAGTCATATTCTTTGTTTATTAATCCGTCCGTTTTGACGGATCAATCCCAGACTGAGTGTCGTTGTTGTTGTTGATTCTTCGTGTATTCGTGTTTGTAGACGATGCCGGTTGTTTGTGCGGCTGTGTTGCCTTCCATACGACAGACTAGTGTTTCTAGTATTGTCCTCTGTGTAGGTGGTACGCAGTGTTGCCGTGGTGCATATCTCACAGTTGATGCTTTAAAATCAGCTTATTGTTGTAGCTGTTGCTGCTGTTTTGGTGTGGCTGTCGTTTCGTTGATTGCTGTTGTTGCCGTTGGCTTGTTGGGCCGCCTGAATTGTATACCGTTTTGGTGGTAGGTGCCGGGTTTTGTCGTTGAAGGGCCTTCAATACTTCGAGTGCTTCACAGAATAGTTGGCCTCGCTTGTTGCGAGCGTTCCAGTCCTCCTTTCACTTTTGTGTGCTTTAGAACGAGTTCTTTGTGACCAGTTGTTGTAGATTAAAGTTGGTGCTGCGTAGTTTTGTGGTCGGTGTGAAGTAGACAATGTCCATTTCCTCTATTCTTAGTCCGTGTTGTAGACAAAGTGGCTTGCCTTTCTCGTTGGCGGGAGGTAAGTCTTTTAGCAAACAGTAGTGACGTCATAGCGTGTAGCGATTCATGACAGATGTCACTTCAGTAGAGGGTTTTGCCGTGGGGGCTGCAGGGCCGATTGTTGGCCTCAGTTGAGTAGCTGGCTCACACGTGTCTTGTTAAAGTAGCAGAAAAAAAGGATCACAGTGTAGTTTGTCGCTTGTTCTAGCTTGTCGATCGTGTGGTGTTAATTGGTGATTTTCGTTCCATCCACATTTTCTCAGGTGTGGGGAGTGCGTTCCAACCACCCTATTATAGGTGTGGGAGTGGGTCTCAACCACCCTATTATAGGTGTGGGAGTGGGTCTCAACCACCCTATTATAGGTGTGGGAGTCGGTCTCAACCACCCTATTATAGGTGTGGGAGTGGGTCTCAACCACCCTATTATAGGTGTGGGAGAATGGTCGAAGAGCTCCTTCTTGCTTGTGGTTTCTTGGTTGTATTCAGTCGTTCCATCCACCCTTTATCAGGCGTGGGGAATGGGTCTCAACCACCCTGTTTCAGGTGTGGGAAACCATCGATGACTTTCTTCTTCTTTGTAGTTCTCCGTTGACATAGATGTCTTGGGTCTTGATCCCCGTTTCTGGCGGAGTTAGGGCTGGCAGCTGTTGTTTCCTTCGTCGTCTCGCTTCGAATCTGTGGTAAAAAAGCAAGACCGGTCCCACCCAGGTATGCATCCGGTCACTCTGGTCCCGACGCCTCAAAATATCCGAGCAGAAGAATGTGAAGCACTCGGGGGCGTTTCGATCGGTATTCGTAGTTAGTAACTACAGGCTCCGATTTACTCATCAGGGAACCGGCCTACAATTCACAGTCCATTTCTTGGTGTCTTCCTCTAAGTGTGTCGCATTTAATTCCTTACATAAGGACATGTTATCTGTGTAGTCCTTGCATGTAACTGTAGTCCTGACGCGGCATTATTGATGTCCAGTATGGTCGCTTTCAAACCCTTGCAGTATTCCTGACGCGGTGTTATTGATGTCTAGTATGAACGCTCGGACCACAACTCGTTGAATGACATTGACAAACTTGTCAGATGAAATGTTGGTGTCACGAATACTCGTCCTGTGAGTGTGACAACTGAGCGACTTGTCAACTTGTAAAAAACAATTCTGAAGCAACAACTGGTCATACACGACACACCTGATCTGTTCAAAATAAGTGCTTTTTAATATGATTCTGCAGGCTTTCCACCATGATTTAAGATTGTCCATTATGGGGCTCCCCATCCCCCAACGCATCCAATACAAGACTCTGTCTCTCTGCTACAAATCCCTGAACAACTACGCTTCTACCTATCTCTCCAACTTACTTGACCCCTACGTCTCCTTTCCGCTTCGTCCGCTCCGCCTCTACATCCCCCGCACCAAACTCAGCACTTTTGGCCCCCGCTACTTCTTCATCTATGGTCCATCCACCTGGAACACTCTCCCACTCTCTCTCTGTCAGAAACACTCTCTCTCCTCCTTCCAGTCCGCCCTCAAAACTCACCTCTTTCAACAGTTTTAGCACTATATCACCACACTCCCCACCCCAAGCTGACTGTCGTAATGTATTTGTGGTACGTGAGTCATTGTCTAAAGCGTGCGCGAGTTGTGAGTGCGCGCTTAGAGTTATAATTATTATAAGATAAGCGCATTATAAATACCGTAATTATTATTATTATTCAGGGCTAGAAATTAACTTTTTTCTTTGGGGGCCACCGGGCCCCTCGATTGAAATATTTGAGGGCCCACAAGCAACTTTCGGGGCCCAACTTTGAAAAATAATGCAAACAAAAAACAAAAGAATTATTGACAATATAATAAGTAGAAAATACAATTTGTCTGATAATCTAAAATAAAAACAATTGAATTTCCAATTTTGCTGAGTGATGTCATTTTTATTTGCCTTTTCTTTCACTTTCAAACATTACCAACAAAAAAGGGGAAAAAAAACACACACACACACATTCAGTGACACACATATTCCAGTGACTAGTGAGCCTGAAATGGCCATTAAACAAAATAGAAAAAAATCAAGTGAGTCTCTTGTATAATACTTTTCAGTTTTGTGACTGAGTATTGCACAATACACATCATTAAATTTTTAATATGAGTAACCTAACAAAAAATCTGACCTCAATGCACAAAAGTTCAAAACAAAACAAAACCATGACTAAACTTAACAGTACTCTTCCTGATAAACTAAAGTGAAACAAACAGATTTTGCCTTTTCTTTTCTTTTTTTCAATCATCTATTCATATTACACTTATGTGCACTTGAGTTAACAGAAGTAAACTAAAAATACAATAGAAAAAAAAGAAAAAAGAACACAATACTATTACTGTGAGTGAGGGCACCGGTGTGGGTTGCTTCCCTTGGCCCAAATACGAAACTGCCGAGTAGAGCTAGCTGTAGCAGACGAATTATTTTGCGGGCCAAGCGGGCCCTTCGTTTTTCAACTTTCCGAGCCCGAAATCAACTTTGCGGGTTTTTGGCCCCGGGCCCCCGCTAATTTCGAGCCCTGTTATTATTATGGGGACGGACAGCATGACAAAAAATCCATCCCAGATGCTCTATAGTTTGTCATGTACATGAAACACAGCAGGAATAAATTCAATATTTCTCAAGATTTATTGGTCCCGGGGACAGATGGCCTGCCATGTTTTTCCGTTCCTGTCAAATTTGTCCTCAAATATGGAGAATTTTCTGTTAACCCTTATCATTCAGAATACACCAGTGTGTGAAATAAGTTTGACTAAAATGGTTCAACTTCAAGGGTAGTGCCAGAATAGCTTGGTGCCTCTAGCGCCAAGCTATTCTGGCACTACCCTTGAACTTAAGCCATTGGTCTATATCCTTATCTGTAAGTACTATAATGTAGCTTGCATATATGGCAGTGTACAAATTTGAAGCTTTTAGCCTCAGTATGATATGGGTTAATGGAAAGCCCTGATTCTGAGAGAATAGAAATATGAGAGGAAAAGGGCAATTTATATACACCTCATTATTCCATTGTTTTTGACCACAAATCGCTCATCTAATAACACACCCCGTTTTTTCCATATTTTCTTTATTTTTATTTGAAAAATAGAGAATAAGAATTTGGACAATTTCTATAGATCCCTAATTTCCACTGTTTTTGACCCACAAACTACCACATGATAACGCCGCCCATATTTTAAAAAATGTTCATATTGAAACAGCGCCCCAGGTTCGCCCGCCGCCCCGCTGCTATTGAACAGCCGCAGACCGCTGACACGCTACTGCGCACACGCGCCCCCGGCTGTTGCCAACACCCGTGACAACAGACATGTGACTTCTGTCAAACATTCAACCGGCCTTTATCAGTTACGCTGTGTGTGTGTGTTAGACGGGTGTGTTTTTACTGACGGACTATCCCAGACTTGTTATTCAGTGTGTTGTTGCTAAATCTTGCGGAATATTTACTACGGTAAGATTGATAGTTTTTCGGTTAAATTTATGATATTTAGAAACAAGAAAAGGTCTTGCGGTTGCCGCAGTGTGCCGAGATTGAAAGAAAAACTTCAGTACTGACAAATCGTAGCTAGCCGAGTGAGTACGACTGGCTTTAGTATTGCGTTTTACTTTAAACACGGCTGTGAGTAAAAAAGACCGATGTTTTACAGTTTCTTGGTGGTACCGTACAAAAAGGCATGGCGGTCTCTATTCAATATGACAGCCTCCGGTTATTTTTGCCGTTGTTTAATTTAGCTAGGCAATGTAGCGTTAGACCTTTTAAAAACAACTGCGTAGAAACCCGGTCCTGACAAGCCTTCAATTTTGTAGAGTCACTCAGTGTCAGCGTGTTATTACGAAGTTAGCGAAGCCTAATGTAAATTGTTTACACCACCATTGAGCTATCTTAAACCAGTGGTCAACCACACGCTATTACAGGTGACTATGCTGTGTCGCGGAAAATAGGCATATTGATCTCGCTTCGCCGTTACGTGAAGGCTGTAGACTAAGCTATGTAATCAACAACGCTGGACCACGCGGTGTTAACAGAATATTGAGCTTTCTCAATCAGAGTCATTTGCTATCATTCTGTGCCGTGGACAACTAAGAAATGATAGGTAAAACACAGAGTTAAATGATTCTGTTTAGGGTCTTAGCATGTCTGTGAACTATTTCATGCGATCTTGGTATCTAACGTAAGCATATGACGTATGTCCTTAGCGAATCGTCCCCCACTGGGGTACCGGTAACCAACGTAAACAAGTGACGTAGTACGATAGAAACGAGTTCGACACTGTCGAACCGGTATCTATCGTACTACGTCACAGGGTCTTAGTAACGGCGTAAACAAGTGACATAGTACGATAGAAACGAGTTCGACACTGTTGAACCGGTATCTATCGTACTACGTCACAGGGTCTTAGTAACGGGACGAAGTGCGCAGTGCCGATTTGTGTATACAGTCGCGGTGCATACAACTGAAATGCGGTGAAGTTTTCTGCGGGCCGGAGTCTACAATATTCGTGCATTCTGAATAAAGATTTTGTGTCTGTCTGTCTGTCTGTGAGTGAGTGCGTGTGTAAGTGTGCGTGTATGTACGTGTGTATGTGCGTGTGTCTGTATGCGTGTGCGTTTGTGTGAGTGCATGTATGTATGTATGCATGTGAGTGTTTGTGTGTGTGTGTATGCGTGTGAGTGTGTGTGTGTGAGAGTGCATGTGTGTGTGTGTGTGAGAGTGCATGTGTTTGTGTGTTTGTCTGTGTGAGTGCGTACATGTATGTATGTTTGTGTGAGTGCATGTGTGTTTTTATGTGTGTGTGTGTGTATGTGCGTCTGTGTGAGTGCATGTTTTTTGCGTATGTGTACATGTCTGTCTGTGTGTGTTTGTCTGTGTTTGTTTGCCTATACGTGTGCATATTAATTAGTTATTAGAGATAGAAGAATAAACATTCCAATACCGTGTATACCATTTTTTTTTTTGTTTTTGTTTTTTTGTTTTTTTGAGTCAATGCTCACATACACACACACACACACACACACAAACAAACAAACAAACAAAAAACATTGCTATATGCTATTATTAAAGTTACCTACAGATACTTGATAACAAATTTCCAAAGTCACTTATAACTGACAAATAACTTTACAGGTAACCTTTTAAGATCCTATAATTAGTTATAAGTGACTTAAATCAAAAACTTATAAGAACTTAAAACATAACAAATTGTAAGTTCCTGACTTAAGTCACAACTTACTCAGACAGATTTGTTAAGATACAAGGACAATGAAAAAACTTTTTTTTTAGTAATAGTCTGGTGGTGGTGGTGGAGCTGATGGGGTTAAATAGTTAGGCGACATGACATCTTTCTGTGAAGTGTAATGAAAAAATAATAAACGATTACCAAATCTGATTTTTATTTGTTTAAAAGATTGTGTAGTTTTTCTGTGGTTTCCTGAACACCGATCTTTTTTCCTTCCGCTAAAAAACTAGCCTTCAGTTCTTCAACATTCACAGGAGATTGACTACGCATTTTATTTTGTATTTCAGACTTCTGTTTTTTGTAATTATTTAAATCATTTTGGACTCTCTTAAATTCCTCGTCATCAATACAATTATCATTTAATGCCTTACTGATAATAAGTTTCATACTGCTGAGCTTTGCACCAGCCAGCATACTCAATGCTTCATGTTTTTGTAATTTCGTGTGAAACCTCTTGTTTAGGGCTTCCAAACCAAAACAAGCCAGGCATGTAGCAACGCTAACACCCTCAACTGCAATTCCTATTAAACTTCCAATTCCTGTGGCAAACAGAACAATACCCCCCACAGAACAACCAGCTGAAACTGCACCGACAGCCATTGAAGTATTTTTGAACAGAATTGAAAACGGTCTTATACCGTCTCTTACATCTGGAGTACCTCGCCTCTTCACTTTCCCCCCCACCCGGGTCTGCCCTGTCTGGGGCATGTGTTTCTGTCTACCCTTTGTCCATTCACCTGTATTTGCCTTTTTAAAACTCTCCCTACTGTCTGCACTGCCTGTAGCTCTTGATATTGGATGTGTGTTGCTAAATGGTCTTAGCTTTATTTAGGCCCCATGTGTTAGGTTTATTTAACGTATTTGACCGGCTGGCGACATACATTCAATGTTCTGTTTATTTATTTTTTTTTTTTCACAAGCAGTGCAGGCACGTCCTGAGAAAGCCTTGTTGCTGTCGGGACGTTAAGCAGTGTACAATCAATCAATCTTCACTTTCCAAATATTTAATTGCTTCTGTAATATTCATTAAACGAAATGCGTCTGCCTGTAATGTTTTATCTGATGCAATTGGTACAGCTGTCGCATGTGGATCAGGCGCAAGCGTTATTTTAGTCGTCACAATTGATTCAGTCGACTCAAGCGTCGGTAGTATGGGATAGAATTTTGGCATTTTTTTTTTTAATGACATATATATATATATATTTTAAAAAATTTATTTAATCAGTGATTACATTTTGCAACTCATCAAAAGTATACAATTTGCTGGCATAATAAAACGAAACAAGATCAATATGTTCAAGGTTTATGTAACTTAGACGAACAAAAGTTGTTTTGTCAACAACCACCTTGACAGCGAGAATACTGCTCGAAACATTAATAACATCTACATTTTTTGTAATAGCAATAAAGACCTTTGTTGATTCTGATTCTGGTCCATTCATCTGTGTTTTACTTTTGAAATTCTCCCTCCTGTCTGCGCTTCTTGCAGTTCTTTTCTTCATTTAGCGCAGGCACGTCCTGAGAAGGCCTTTGTCGCTTGCGGGACGTAAAGCAATCTATACTCACTCCCCCATATAAGTTTTATTCCCTGTGCAATATTTGCCTCTTTCACAGAAGCTATAGATCTCAAGATAATTTCAAATACTATTGTCGCTTCTCTAGCCACGACTAAGCTTGCTGGCATAAACACAACAGAAGTATCTGATCTTCCCTTTCTAGTTGTAAGAAGATACCGTCGTTTCTCATAATTTTCAACTTTCAGTTTATCTCTGCTATTGTTGTCTGGGGCAAAACTTGGAACAAGACTTGCAATCAGCGGCCCAGAATTAACAACCTTCCTAAACACTAAGGCGCCTTCGTCATCAGTGTATACATAAGGACTAATAAATTCAATTTTTATGTCCCAGTCAATTACGGGTGCTGGTGCCGGCACAGGTGAAACAACCCACTTATTACCCACATGTATTAAGTTGTAGGGCACATTATTTACAGACCCCACCCGGGTCTGCCCTGGGGGACTTGGGTGGGGTTAGGTACTTTTTAGTTCCCAGGGTCACCCTGGTCAGCCCCACAGGGTGAGTTTTTCTCTCTATTCTGGGGCATGTGTTTCTGTCTACCCGAGGTCCATTCACCTGTATTTGCCTTTTTAAAACTCTCCCTACTGTCTGCGCTGCCTGTAGCTCTTGATATTGGATGTGTGTTGCTAAATGGTCTTAGCTCTATTTAGGCCCCATGTGTTAGGTTTATTTAATGTATTTGACCGGCTGGCGACATACATTCAATGTTCTGTTTAGTTTTTTTTACAAGCAGTGCAGGCACGTCCTGAGAAAGCCTTGTTGCCGTCGGGACGTTAAGCAATGTACAATCAATCAATCAATCAACATTATTTACAAGAGTAGGTGCAACTGGTACAGTAACATCACGCAGCTGACCAAGTTTAGGAATCTGTCTTTCACCGTCTTTCATGTTTACAATTACTTTTCGCTTGTACATACCAGTCGAATCAAGTTCAAACCCATATATTTCTCCAATTTCCCCTTCCTTCTCAAAATCCTGTACGTCTGCCAAATCTTTCAACTCTGTTACTGGACATGCAAATGGTATGATTCTCGGCTTTGGACCAGCACTCATTTTTATAAACAAAAATAAAATTATTTAACTTCTAGTACAACACTAAAATCATGCATAACAACTGGTTTGTCATCCTGATTAGTTACAGATATACACAGTGACTCAAAGAAACTAGAACCTAATTTCTTAAACTGCAAATTAGGAAATCTAGCAACCACACTTTCACAATAGGGTGCAGTTCCAGTTGGTAAGCATCTCAACAAAGTTGAAGGCTTTCCATTGTGAACATTCTCAGTTGTGTTCAGTTCTTTCAAATAAACATTTAGTACTGTATGTACTGACAAATGAACAGGGTGTTTTCCAGTTATTTTATCTTTTTTTGGTGTTAGTAGATGTGCGAATGGTAATGATAATGATGCCCAATCTTCATCTGGAAATGTAACAAAAAAACCAAGTAACCTTCCAAGACTAATTGATAATGAATACTCACTACCTTTTGGAAATTCCAATGTAACAAGTAAGTTAGCCGGATTTAAAGTTGCTTTAATTTTATATCCATTTTGTAGCCATTCAGCTAAAGTACTAAAGTCATAATACCCAGATCGTAAGTATCATCAATAATGATGCCATCAGCTACAAAATAATTTATATCATCTTCTACATTAAACCACTTTACACTGTAAAACATTTCATGGATAGCTACAGCCTTGCTACCATCACGATTATCAATCCCATTAGTTAACCACACTGGTTTGCTTGTGTCAAGATTTGTTAAGGTAATAAACATTTTTATTATCTCATAAAAAAGAAGGATGGAATTTAAATCACCAACCATTACCACTACAAACGCATTTCAATTTAACATGGATGCCAAATACAATGTCGCACCTACTTATGAACAGAAAATAATTCAACTAAATCAGCTTGATATAGCTGTAAACGAACAAGATTATTTCAAGTTAAAGTACCAAATCCGTTTGACCATTA
Source organism: Semisulcospira habei (assembly GCA_036245525.1). NCBI lineage: Eukaryota > Metazoa > Mollusca > Gastropoda > Semisulcospiridae > Semisulcospira > Semisulcospira habei. The sequence goes on along the minus strand of BTPG01000004.1, from coordinate 116,134,559 downwards.
CCTAAACCCTCCAATAACATGATGCTACTGCAAGAAAGTGGTCCTCAAGTCCACTACAGATGTTTCAAAACCAACTCAACTTTGCTATACTATGTTCAACTACAGGCTGTGGTGTTTCATTTACAGACCACTTGAATCACTCAAACAAACTGATTAGGTCTGTCTACCGTTTCCATGTTTATTACCAGCTTAGACGTATACTGTCAGAACTGCATACACCACTGCCCACTGAATCCAAAAAAAAATGTTAAATGTTTAGGGCTTAACGTCTTTTGTCCACCACGAGGGTGATTTCAAAGACGGGGACAACGAAAAAGGGTCTGAGCAAATTTTGACCCAAGCTGGATTCGAACCCGGGACCTTTTGGTCTGGAGGCAAACGCTTTTACCACCGAGCCACCCAGCTCCCCCCCACTGAATCCAGTTTCAACAGGTTTAACAACCCCATGGATATGAAAGCATCAGAGAAAGGAATACTGAGCGGATTAAAGCTCCATTATCATAATGACTGAGTTAACCCCTTAATTATATCTTTTTTACCCTCCATTGACCATATCCCCCGCACAGAGTAAATACCATTGGAAGTTACCCCTAAATCATTATTATTTAAACAGACACATTTTTATGAAAATCAAAAATAATACTTAAGGGGTTAACTCAGTCATTGTGTTCCCCCACCCACCCCTCGCCCCACCCCTCACCCCACCCCCACCCAACCCCACCCCACCCTCACACCCCATGCTGGTAACCCTGGAGCTATCACATACACAAACACTTCATGTCTACGCTTGTCTGAAAGACATCCACCTCTATTCAGATATACCATAAATGCGCTGCAATTATTCACATTTCATGGCCGGACTAGATTGCTCGATAAAACCGAAATCTCATATGACCAACCCTCACGATATGTACCGCACTCCAATCCATATTCACCAAAACCTTCTCGCCTTTCTATTTAATGTAAATCACAGACAACCCCACCCCTTTTCACAAAGAGAGGCCCGTGCTTATGTCAACATTACAAGCACTGATGAACCTGACTCGGGGTGTTTAATGTTGACTGTTATTATTTAATACACTGGAGAAACTACATGGCTGTGTTTACAAAGCACTCGAGAGAAGCTGCATGACTGTTTATACAGCACTCGAGGTGCTGGGCCTGTCTGTTATTAGATACCACTTGAGAAAGTGCTGACGGAGTTTGCACCCGAGAAAACTGCTTGATCATGACCACATTCATATTCTGCACTCGAAATCAGGCATAAACAAACCGGTTTGAACAGGAACAAAACTGTTGGCGTGCCTTGGAACTAATGCGTGTTAAGATATTTTCTAGTATAAAACCAAACCCCAGAGCTAGGTACAAGTCAATCATGACACAATACTCAGCTAAGAGTGCGATTGCACAAACCTGTCTTCTTCGTAAGCGGCTGTGTTATCGTCAGGCAAGAGTGGCTCGTTTTAAAGAAGAATTGGAGAAACTGAATGATGATGTACAGGATTTAAAATCAAGCTTAAATAACACTGAAGAAGAGATGAAACCTATTTGTGATGCAATAATTGTGTATGAGAATGAAAAAAACTTACAGTCATTGTCAGCCATGATAAAACAATATGGCAACCTTGAGGGAAAGGCAGAAAAAATTAGCTGTCAAAGGTTTTTGACCTTTCTGATGAGACTAATTAAGTCGAAACAGCTCCTCGTTTCAAAAGGTAAGTGCTTTTTATTTCACTTATTATTAAAAATATATTTTATTATAAAATGAACACAGACGAACTGCTATTATTAAATGATATTGGCGCTGTAGAAAACATAGACTTAGATTCAAAAAGGGAACGACTTTTATCTGTAGTGGTTTCTGGTCATTCCAAATCTTATCTTGGAAAGCTATATTCAACTGAAGATATACAATCCCTCACGGCTGCTGATTTATTTAAACTTCATTTTAAATATGAACAACACATGGCTTCACTAATGACCCGTGATTTTAGCAAATCAATTGTCTGCTTATATTCAAAAGCTGTGAGTTATGCCCTTCCTGTAGACATTGAAAATCTCACAAATGACCTCGAGAGTAACCCCATTGTAACGAGTGCAATTGGTAAATTAGCTTGCCTTTTATTCTACAGGTTCGGTAATTTGCTTGCTCCACTGGTAACATTAATTGTAACTAGCAGCCATATCGATTTCACAAAATTAAATTTTTTTGTTGATAAAAATGGACGACCAACAGACGACCCCCCAAACGACCCCACAGATGAACCCTGTCTCGGATCCTGTCCAGACTCAGATTCACACAGTGACAAAAATTAAAAATGCAGGCAGAATTCAGTCTGGTAAACGTTTAGCTGAATGGAACAAGCAGAAAAAGTTACAGCTACAGGCGCTAACAGAAAAGGCTCATGTAAGTGATCCGCCGTCAACACTGTCAGGACCGTCAGGACTGTCGGAACTGACAGGACTTTCAACACCCCTGTCACACACACATCAAAGTGAAAGACCTTCAACCCAGTCTAATTCTGAAACAGCAAAATATGTAGTTGCCGCATTTGTTGTCGGATCTGGTTTTGTAGCTTACCAATTATACAAAAAATACAAGCCACAGACTCGAACAGTGACCAAAAAATTAAACACTCCATCATCAAAAACAGAAGTCTCCACATTACCAACAATACCCAAAGTTGTCGACCCATTTATCATGCAGTAATAAATTTATTATTTTAATTTTTTCTTGCCTAAGAAATGAATGACTCAAAGAATTTAATGAATCTTGTGTATCACTCTGCAGTAATCAGTGCATTAGCAGTAGCGTTTTCTATGCTGGGAAAAAATCTACTCAAAATGAAATCAGCAGACCTCAGTAGACTCGATTTTGAAGACAGCGCTAAGCTAATTGTAGTTGTAACAGCGTCAATCGCCACGAAAGACCTTCTTGTTAAACAGGGAATTATTCCCGAAAATATATCTATGTAAATAAAAAAAAATATGGCGACGATAGCTATTATGGTGGGAGGAGCGATGGTCAACGCCCTCGCGTTTAGCGGATCAAACTATCTCTTTTCTAAAATGGGTAGAGAACAATCTGCAGAAGAAATAAAGCGTCATAATGAAGCGTCAGAAAAATTAGCGCAGGCAGAACAGGATTACGAAAAGAATAGAATTGAGAAACTTGATTTCATCAATGAAAAACTCAGGCTAGAAGGTCACGCACAACATACGTTTTCAAATACAGACGAAGCAATCCGTGAGTATTTTTTAGTCACGGGTGAAGACATGTCTATACCGAAACCAAAACTGAGTGACTACTATCAACCAAGCCCAGAACAAAGAAACGGGGAGATAATCTTTGTTCTAGTGGGAATGATATTTGTTTATTTTACTGGAGTTTTCATTGCTAGAAAAAATGGCAGCCAAAAATAAACTATCGAAAATATATTACTCTCCATCAGGCTATTATAAAGGAGCAACCGCTATTCAGAAATTACATGCCGCTGTGGGCGGAGATATAACACTCAATCAAGTCAAGCAATGGTTACAGAGACAGGCAATTTGGCAGATATATTTACCTGCTCCAAGAAAGATATCTAGACCCCATTTTGAGAACACAACACCTAATGACACGCACCAAATGGACCTCCTGTTCCTACCACATGACACAATAAGAAAGAAACGATACAAGTACGCATTAACTGTCGTAGACATTGCTTCAAGATACAAAGACGCTGAACCCATATCTGACAAAACAGCCAGTACAGTTGCGAATGCTTTATCAAAAATATATAGTCGAGGCCCTTTAAGATACCCCAGACTAGTGCAGGTTGATGATGGATCTGAATTTAAGGGCGCAGTTAATCAGTTATTTGCGAAGCATGGCGTACTGGTCAGACGTGGCATTCCAGGTGTGCACAGATCACAGGCAATTGTTGAAAACTATAACAAACAGTTATCAGAGAGACTTTTCAGTTACCAGTATTCTAAGGAACTCATGCATGACACCCGGAACACTGAATGGGTACAAAGGTTACCACATGTGATAAAAGCAATGAACAATGAAGGACACCCAAAGCCTGCTGATGCTATTAAATTGAAAACAATTACAGAGCCAAAAACAATGTCAGCACAGGCACCCGACACAAGTTTATTTACTAAACAGGTGAGATATTTATATCAACCAGGTGAAGCTGAAAATGACATAAAGCGCAGAGCAACAGACCCCATCTGGTCAACATCTGTACACAATATAAAAAAAATAATTCCCGGCGCAGACGCAACAATATATTACCTGTTTGACCCTGCACCCCAGAGGGCATTTGTCAGAGAAGAATTACAGATTATTCCCCCAGACACCGTTACTCATTTCAGTAACTAAGTCATCAATTAATTCATCAACCAGTTCATCACAAATGTCTTCAGATAACTTGAGCCTGTAATGACCTGGTGCATAAGCTTTTTCTTTAGTGTGAAACACTCTTTTCGTGTCTCCAACTGCAAGTGACTTTTTATGTGTTTGGATCATTTCAAGATTATGTTTGTTTGATCTCAGTGACTTGTTTGGATAATCAGGCATTAATGCACCATCTAACACTTGCTTGTAATGTTCATGACGAATGTCTTTATTTTTTATTGCTGTTTTTTTAATTCCTTTGGCTTTTGACTGACTTCCCTTCTGATGCAGTATAGAATACATTTTTGATCTCAGTCCAACATACTCAACTATTGGCACACCATTTAGTTCATCCTTAAACTTACCAGGCACTTTTTTGTTTTGTGTGCTGAACAGTGGATGATCCTTAGGGTAATCAGACGTGTCATACATGTGTAGTTCTGTTTTCATGTCTTCATAAAAGTCTTCAGTACACACATCAATGATCATAGAGTCAGTGTCAGTGTATAACAGACGACACTCAGGATACTTTGGTTTGAAGTAATCATAATAAAATTCAAGCATCACCAGTTTTGACAATTCAAGAATTGCCATACCAATGAATACTGGCTTGTCCAGTTTAACAATCTTTTTTTTTGAGTGACACAGCATACAATGATGAATGAAATTCTTTATACCCTGTGTATTGAGGCTTACCTGTAAGTTTAATTGCACCCAATTCAGTTGTGACCAGTCTCACATCTTTTCTGTGATGAGGATTTTCCATCGTCTTGCCAAAACAGGCATTGTTCATAAGCTTAAAGAAGTCTTTGTCAAATGCAGTGTTGCCGTCTCTGGCACGAAGGGTTGTGTTCTTCATTATGTAATCTTTCATGAAAGCACTCTGATCAAATTGAATACCTCTGTGAACTTTCTTTAGTACTAACCCGTGTCTGATGTAAAACTGCAACAAGCGGTAGTGACAAACGTAATTGAATTTGTCATTCAGATTCGGCACAAGTTTAGTGTCTTCTTTTTTCCCCGTCATACTCATTTTCTCAACAGCTAATGGATAATCATTGTGGTAATAATGTAGATGATGTGGGTACTCCAGGTCTACTTCAAAGATCCAACCCTTCGCGTCGTTTCGGTCAAGATTAATAATATTGTTTGTTAACCCTGTTACATCATACTGTGACAAATCATACAGACAAAAGTTTTTCAAGGGCAATAACTCACACATCGCGAACCCATACAAATTGTTCGCGTCCAAATACGTAATGAATGACCTTGACCTTGAGGGGTCAAAACCCCGGTCAAGGTCCGGGCCGTCCAGATATGTATTATTGGCTCTGGCGTAATTGTTCGATGCAATACTAATGCCTCCTCTCAATCCGCGTTCCACCATTTCACCCATCGTACGATCAGACAACAGGTCTATAAATATCTTACTGGATTTCAAAAATGCATCCCCCCCACCCGGGTCTGCCCTGGGGGACTTGGGTGGGGTTAAGTACTTTTTAGTTCCCAGGGTCACCCTGGTCAGCCCCACAGGGTGCGTTTTTCTCTCTATTCTGGGGCATGTGTTTCTGTCTACCCGAGGTCCATTCACCTGTATTTGCCTTTTTAAAACTCTCCCTACTGTCTGCACTGCCTGTAGCTCTTGATATTGGATGTGTGTTGCTAAATGGTCTTAGCTTTATTTAGGCCCCATGTGTTAGGTTTATTTAATGTATTTGACCGGCTGGCCACATACATTCAATGTTCTGTTTAGTTTTTTTTTTTCACAAGCAGTGCAGGCACGTCCTGAGAAAGCCTTGTTGCTGTCGGGACGTTAAGCAATGTACAATCAATCAATCAATCAATCAAAAATGCATCCCATGTCATGCCAGGACTAGTGATGTAACAAGCAGGGTCAAGTCTGTAGTGTAACAAACCCTTCTCACGGTAACTTTCAAATACGTCTGCTAGCAAACAAACGTCTGCTTTCAAGTACTGGTCATGGTAGTCACCAATCGTCTGACACCCTAACTTCCCCCACGCATCAAGTGCATGCTGATATTCAGAGTCAGAAATGCCTTTGCCAGTTAGTGTAGAATAAAATTTCTCTTTTGGCGGTAATCTTGTTTCTTCAAACACAACCCAGTGATCAATGTACTCATATGGATAAACACCTTTCTTAATCAAGTCTGGTTCAAAATATTTACTCGTTATTGGATACTCAGTCAGTCCTTCTGCAAGACTAGCAAGCCCTAAAGACAAATGTTGCATGGAGTCATAAAATGCTAATTTATCTAACCTAAAAGTTAAGTATTTCTCAGTTGTCTGGGCAATACAACTTATGTTTTTGTACGACTCATCCACAGCCTGCATGATAATGTGTGAATCATAACCTTTGAGATTGTGGAAAAAGATTGGTAACTTGTATGTCTTTGGATCTGTTTTTAATAACAAGTTACAATTGCTATGTGCAGCTCCTCTGTAACGCCCAGTTATGTGATCATGGTCACGAACTTTATCACCCCCTAAAGGCTGTTCACAAATCCAACACGTCTCAGCTGTATCAAATTTTAGTTTGTCTTCTTCTGTCATCACCAAAGGCATCTGACATGTTGTGAGATACTGTACTACCTGACTATACAGATGTCTCATTTCTGTTAAAAACAGACAAGCTGCATTTTCACCTCTGTAGATAACAGGCTCTGAATGAAGACCGTCTGACCTAACAATAATGTATCCAAAAGAACACACCACTTGGTTTTATAGTCTTTGGTAATGACTCTGGAACAGGACCTTCAAATTGAACAACCAATGATTCGAAATCAGCGTATACTACAAACGGCAATTTTTGCTGATTCCCATAGTTCTTAAAATACACTTGACTACCAGGATCTGGATACTTAAGTACAGTTTGTATGTCATCAGCTGACCTACAATGTAAAACATGTTTGTCTGCTAATTTTATGGAGGAGAATCTTTGTAAACATTTTTTACAAACTTCCTGTTTCCCATTGTGTTTCGTTGTATGTGAATGAATTAGACGTGACATATTTCTGATAATTGTGTAGTGGAAGTTATTGTCATCTCCAATTAGCAACATGTCAACATGTTTATCTTCTGGCTGCCCATAGGTTGGGGCAATTGGAGATACTCTAATTGGCTGTAACTTGTTCTCTGACTCATTTTCCCACACAAACACATTTACAGATATACCAGGATTTAGTTTTTCAAACAAGTCTATGTCCTCTATTTTAACAGGAAACTCAATGCCACTAAAGTTGAGTTCATTTACAAATTTGATGTAGTTAGATACGCGATCAGGTCTTGACCTCACAAAGTGTAGTTTAGCTAGTACACACCACATGAAACAGAAATTGTCTTTGTTCTGAATATTGACTATAGCTTTCTTGTTTGCGACCTCTGTTGGCAGTGGTATCCATGCTTTACCTAATATAGGATGATACCTTGACTGCTTTAATTGTAGTTCATGTACATGTCCTTCGTGCCAGCCAGACCCCTTCATTTTTGCACTGTCAATTGCCTGGAGAAAGTCTGGTAATAGTCTGTCTCTAAACACGTTCTCTACCTCCGGTTCTCTTCTTGTGTTAACTGTGTGTTGTCTTGTTGATATGTACGATACAATCACTTCACCGTCCACCCTAGTGAATTCAATTTTTGCAACAATTTGAATCTTCACGCTGCCTGTCAGAAGATTTTGTTGTATGACAGAAAAAGAGTTTTCTATTGATTCGTAAACATTATTAGTATTGGATATGGGTAACTTTGTTGTGTGAAACACGTTTCTTAAACCAGATGAGCCAGGGTTTGATGGGCCAGGGCTTTGTGAATTGTCCGTCATTTTTATTTGACCGACAAAATAATAAATAAAAAATATTAACGTTAACTCTGCTGGCTCACCTTGTGTAATACCACTTTATTAACTGTAACACTGTCAATATAAACATTTAGTTTGAGTAGTTGTTTAAATATGCTATAACAAACTTCCCCTAACCAGCCATAGTTGGTATCATCAACTTTAAAAGTAGGTGTCTTTAAATCAACTGTCATGTGCTCCACATCTGGATGCTCATCGACATAATCCAAAGTCACACTATATGTAGCATATATTTCTGATGGTGCTGAAAGGCTTATGTAAGTCTGTTTGGGTGATATTAAGTCAGTAAAGTGCATAACATCTTTGAAAAGGTGTGTGAGATCAAGCACCTGTATGATTTGTCCGTCTGTCATTTTTATTGGACAATCAAATGTATAAATTAATTTACATCAATTTACTAACCCATACCCTGTTGGTTGATCTGTCTTTAAAATGAGCTTTAGATGCTTAGTTGATTTCAGTTTATTTTTTACATCATCACGTTCATGCTTATTTGGGATGACGTCGTTCTCTCTGAGACAGTCTTCAAAGCTGTCACGATCCTTACAGTAAAACAAACAGATAAACTTTAACTGTTCTCGAAAATCTTTCAGTACAGCATTATATTTCTGAGTGAGAATCCATACACTGACGTTTGCGTGTCTGCCACTGAAGGCAAGTTCTGCCAGAGTGTTTCTCTTCTTGACAATGTCTTTCTCTGCAGAACAGTCATCAACAATAAACAAAGTTGACTGTCCTTCAAATTGCTTGTAAAAATATTGTAGGTAGTCATTCAGTTTTTTCTCAGGGTCGACTAAGTATATGTTGCTGTCAGTCCAAATAAATAAACGGTTGTGATAAGCTTTGTTGTGTTTGATCGTAGGACGAAATATTACAATGTTTTCAAAATGGTGGATGTATCTTGTTTGTAATAAGTCAAGTACGAATTGAGTTTTCCCACACCCTGTGGCACCAACAAATAAGCCACAGTGTGGATCGAGTGTCATTAAGCTCCGGTTCATTTTAATACACAATATAATTTTAATATATGTGACCACTCAGTCTGCTTTCTGCAATATTGAGTTGTGCATCATATATCAGGTACAAATATATGTTTATGGCTGCAGCAGTTTCAACCTTCTTTTGTATCTGAATTGTTATTCCGTCACTACCGTTCTCGACAGTTCGTCCTGACCCATGAAGATAATCGTCATCTGTACTACGAAGGTCTAGCCACAGTGCGTATTTGTTTGTAAGGTATTGTCCGATCCTAACATCATACAGATGTAGATCTTTGCACGCAATGTTTGCTGGTTTATCTCTAATCCTTCCACCCGCAAAATACTTTGTGGTTTCGTCATAGTGTTGATAAGGCAGCATTCCTGAAGCGTACACTTGATTAGGGCGGCCTTCAATTGTACAGGACAAATGTGTAATCTTAGGATTGTAGAATTTTTCTGAATCTCTTTTGTATGGACTCACCGGTTCAACAAACAACATAAGAATACCTTTCAGTGACCTGGCAGGTGTGTTTAAGTTTAAGTTCCACATTGGGTCACTCTTGTCTTTGGGTATTAAACTATGTCTAATCACCCTGTCATAATAAATTGGCAGTCTTGACTGATACTGATTTTGAATGAGTCTGGCTAGTTCAGTGTGTGTGACAATTTCATATTCCAAGGAAATGTTAGAGATCTTATATGTTGCATCTGTGGCAGATGATTTAATGACTTTGGAGTAGTCATTGAAGGTTAGTTCAAAACTCAGACGGTCATTCAGTGCCCCTTGATAATAAGGCAGATGAGCTGTTAGGATTTCAAACTCAAGTGGAATGTAAAATCTGGTTCCATATGTTTCTGCTATAATAACTTCCTTTGGTACCCCAGTAGTTGTTTTGTCTCCAGCATTGATTCGAAGTTTACAAACATTATCTGGCTGTATGCCTTGATAAATACGGTCCTCTCGTTCTTCTCTTGTGAGCCAAAGATCTTTGTAACAGTAGAATACATCTGAGTCGTCAAGACTAAACACTTCCTGCCCTTCAAGTTTTACTTTAATAGTTCTAACAATTGCTCTGCCAAGATTGTCAACCAGTGTTCTGTTTACATCTGTGTCTGATGTTAGTTCAATATTAAATGCTAGGCGTGCAGTGCCAGGAACAATAACATCACTGGGACCCAGGTTTGGAAACTTGACTGTAAGTGTTTGGTTCTGGTCTATGGTACTTGGATTGTTTGTGATGACGATTGATTGTCTTATGCCCTTAACACCCAGGGGCTCACGTAGTTTTCTGTATGGGTCTAACTTTGATCCGTAAGACTGTGTACCCCACCCGGGTCTGCCCTGGGGGACTTGGGTGGGGTTAGGTATTTTTTAGTTCCCAGGGTCACCCTGGTCAGCCCCACAGGGTGGGTTTTTCTCTCTATTCTGGGGCATGTGTTTCTGTCTACCCTTTGTCCATTCACCTGTATTTGCCTTTTTAAAACTCTCCCTACTGTCTGCACTGCCTGTAGCTCTTGATATTGGATGTGTGTTGCTAAATGGTCTTAGCTTTATTTAGGCCCCATGTGTTAGGTTTATTTAACGTATTTGACCGGCTGGCGACATACATTCAATGTTCTGGGGTTTTTTTGTGGTTTTTTTTTTCACAAGCAGTGCAGGCACGTCCTGAGAAAGCCTTGTTGCTGTCGGGACGTTAAGCAATGTACAATCAATCAATCAACCGTAAGACTGTGTCATTTTTATTATGCACAATAAAAAATAATAAATTAATAAAACAATGGCAGCGGGAGGATTTAATCATGAAGATTTTGAAATGGATGACACGTATGATTTTGGTAATACAACAGATATGACAGATATGACAGATATGACTGGTACAAGAAATATTTACAGTTTACGTCACGAACTTTTAGAAACCAAAGTGAACTCATTTTATGATCATGTTGGTGGCCGCCCAGACAACGTAGACCCTAACCAGTTTGAACTTGATGGCAAGGGTCATTTATATTTAAACACTGTTGACAAAGGAAAAGTACTATTGACTAACAAAAAAGACCCTAGTAGGTTTAGGGCTTTAAGTACAATAAAAAATGAAGGTGGTGTTGATGCCTTGCGTCAACTTGGTATTGGTGGGTCTCCTGTCACGCCGCGTCTTGTTAGTGTTCTTCACGACACGCAAACAAAGTTGCCAACAGGGCAACAAATTGAAATGGCACCAGTAACAAGCCTACCAGAAATAGCAAACACTGTGATACAAGAAACCTCATTTACTGAAGGGCAAATAAATGACGCTTTGAAAACAATAGATGATCCACCTTTGTCAATGAGGGAGATTATGGGATTGGATAAATCACTGCAGACAATAAGAGGTGAGATGGTTAATAATCTTGCCAAACTGGGAGAGCTTGATAAACACATAGAACGTGAAAAAGAGAAACTGGCAACAGCAGACAATGGGAATCTTGACACAGAAATGAAAGAAAGAATACAACACAGATTAAATGATTTGCAGATTGAAAGATCAGGACGGTTAGAAGTGATTAGTATTGGGAGGGAAAAACTTAAAACCCAAGTTAACAGAATTAGAGAAACTATTCAGAAAATACTTCACGAAGACACAACTCTGGCTGAAAGACTTAAAACACTTTTCAGAGAGCAGGGTATCACAATTGCTAGTTTAATTACTGCTCTTGGGTTTATTATCAGTACTGTAGTGCTGGCTGTCTCCGGTGCTGGGGTTAGTGGGGGTGCACCACCAACCCCGGGCCCACCAACCTCGGCCCCCTCAGATCCAAAAGATTTACAGTCATGGGTAAAGAAACAACTGTCTCACATTTCAGACCTGCTTAAGAAATTGGCTGTGAAAGCAATAGACGCGTTACCCAATATAATTGGCTCTGTTGTCAGCTGGCTTATTAGTACAGCGGCGAAGGTAGTTGGGTTTATGGCAGAACATGTGTGGGTCTTTTTGGTTACAGTAGGAGGGTTGATGGTGGGTTATTTAATGAAACAGGTAAAGAAGTAATACTCCTAGTCCTGTTAATCCTATTACCAATGCTGTTCTCTCTGACTCATGTGTGTCAAGGGTTGGTGATGGTGTTATCGTTATGGGTACCGGTGTCAAAGCTGGAGCTGTTACTGTCTGTACAGGTGATGATGTTACTGGTGTCGTGGCCGGGGCCGGGGGTGTTACCGTCTGTAATGATTTTAACAACTGTGCATGTGTGGTTGTGGCCCCCAAGTTTACAGATTGATTAAGACCGAGTTTTTGACCAACACCTGCAACAATGATTTCATTATTATAATTTGTGATTGTCCCCATTTGGAGTTGAAGGTCAGATGGTAACATGTATAACCCAGTGCCAACTACAAAGTCAACTTTCGATCTAGCATATCTGAGTACGTCTTGGTAGCGCTGTATGCTTGATGGGAGATCAACTGATGAATTTACTGAATCTTCCAGGTTTGCAAGAAACTGTTTTTGTGAATCAAATTTTCCACTTCCATTCAAAATATTCGATTTTGTTAGTGATTGTGCACCTAGTATACACCAGACATATGTTCTGATAGACTCATTGACGCGCTCGACTCCTGCTTGAGTAAACCCGTCAGATTTATCTAAAATAAATGTGGTCCAGGCGTTAGACTGTTTCTGCTCTATTGATCCTAACCAGACTTGTGATTTTGATGAGAATGAAGTGTAACCAGGGTAATAATCTTGAGGGTATTGTCTGTGACTCAAAGCATAATAAAGTGTACCCATGCCATTGTGATCATCAAGTTTTTGTGTGAAGTCATACTTAGTGCCGGGGTTGATGTTAAATTCATTACAGATGCGTTCAAATGCTTTCATATCCATAGGGTTGTTATACCTGTTGAAACTGGATTCAGTTGGCAGTGGGGTATGAAGTTCTGACAGTATACGTCTAAGCTGGTAATAAACATGGAAATGATACACAGACCTAATCAGTTTGTTTGAGTGATTCAAGTGGTCTGTAAATGAAACACCACAGCCTGTAGTTGAACATAGTATTGCAAAGTTAAGTTGGTTTTGAAACATCTGTAGTGGACTTGAAGACCACTTTCTTGCAGTTGAGTCGTCTGTTATCGGAGGGTTTAGGTAATGATCAAACGGATTTGGTACTTTGACTTGGAATAGATCTTGTTCAGACACAGCCCCCACCCGGGTCTGCCCTGGGGGACTTGGGTGGGGTTAGGTATTTTTTAGTTCCCAGGGTCACCCTGGTCAGCCCCACAGGGTGGGTTTTTCTCTCTATTCTGGGGCATGCGTTTCTGTCTACCCTTAGTCCATTCACCTGTATTTGCCTTTTTAAAACTCTCCCTACTGTCTGCACTGCCTGTAGCTCTTGATATTGGATGTGTGTTGCTAGATGGTCTTAGCTTTATTTAGGCCCCATGTTGTTGGTTTATTTAACGTATTTGACCGGCTGGCGACATACATTCAATTTTCTGTTTAGTTTTTTTTCACAAGCAGTGCAGGCACGTCCTGAGAAAGCCTTGTTGCTGTCGGGACGTTAAGCAATGTACAATCAATCAATCAATCATTGTTCAGACACAGCTATGACAAGCTGGTTTAGTTGAATTATTTTCTGTTCATAAGTAGGTGCAACATTATATTTGGCATTCACATTAAATTGAAATGCGTTTGTAGTGGTAATGGTTGGTGATTTAAATTCCATCCTTTTTTATATGAGATAATAAAAATGTTTATTACCTTAACAAATCTTGACACAAGCAAACCAGTGTGGTTAACTAATGGGATTGATAATCATGATGGTAGCAAGGCTGTAGCTATCCATGAATTGTTCTACACAGTAAAATGGTTTAATGTAGAGGATGATATATATAATAAAGTAATTTTTGATGGAAAGACTGAAGCTATACCACCTGGGTATTATGACTTTTGTACTATAGCTGAATGGTTTCAAAGTAAATTTAAAATTAAAGCAACTTTAAATCCAGCTAACCTACTTGTTACATTAGAATTTCTGAAACCAGATTGGTTAAAGATCTCAGATAGATTTGCATATTTACTTGGATTTTATATTGACGAAGATTGGTATAGATCAGATGATTTAGATGAAGCTATGTCTGGTATTATAACAATGAAGACCAAAAAACTTAAAATAACTGGAAAACGTCCTGTCAATTTGTCAGTACACACAGTGCTAAATGTTTATTTGAAAGAACTGAACACAACTGAGAATGTTCACAATGGAAAGCCTTCAACTTTGTTGAGATGCTTACCAACTGGAACTGCACCCTATTGCGAAAGTGTGGTTGTTAGATTTCCTAATTTGCAGTTTAAGAAATTAGGTTCTAGTTTCTTTGAGTCACTGAGTATATCTGTAACTAATCAGGATGACAAACCAGTTCTTATGCATGATTTTAGTGTTGTGTTGGAAATTAAATAATTTTATTTTTGTTTATAAAAATGAGTGGTCTTGGTCCAAAGCCTAGAATCATACCAGTTGCGTGTCCAGTAACAGAGTTAAAAGATTTGGCAGACGTACAGGATTTTGAGAAGGAGGGAGATATTGGAGAAATATATGGTTTTGAACTTGATTCAAATGGCATGTACAAGAGGAAAGTAATTGTTGACATGAAAGACGGTGAAAAACAGATTCCTAAACTTGGTCAGCTACGTGATGTTACTGTACCTACTCCACCTGTAAATAATTCGCCCTACAACTTAATACATGTGGGAAATAAGTGGGTGGTTTCACCTGTGCCTGTTCCACCACCCACAATTGACTGGGACATAAAGTTGGAATTTATTAGTCCTTATGTATACACTGATGACGAAGGTGCCTTAGTGTTTAGGAAGGTTGTTAACTCGGGGCCGCTTATTGTAAGTCTTGTTCCAAGTTTTGCCCCAGACAACAATAGCAGAGAAAAACTGAAAGTTGAAAATTATGAGAGACGGCGGTATCTTCTTACAACTAGAAAGGGTAGATCAGATACTTCTGTTGTGTTTATGCCAGCAAGCTTAGTCGTGGCTAGAGAAGCGACAATAGTATTTGAAATTATCATGAAATCTGTTGCTTCTGCAAAAGAGGCAAATATAGCACAAGGAATTAAACTTACATGGGATGAAACAGTATCAGAATCAACAAAGGTTTTTATTGCTATTACAAAAAATGTTGATGTTATTAATGTTTCGAGCAGTGTTCCAGCTGTCAAGGTGGTGGTCGACAAAACAACTTTTGTTCGTCTAACTTACATAAACCTTGAACACATTGATCTTGTTGCATTTTATTATGCTAACAAATTGTATACTTTTGAAGAGTTGCAAAATGTAATTGCTGATTAAATTTAAAAAAAAATATTTGTTAATAAAAAAAATGGTAAAATTCTATCCAGTACTACCGACGCTTGAGCCGACTGAAACAAATGTGATGACTAAAACAACACTTGCACCTGATCCACATATACCAATTGCTTCAGATAAAACATTACCATCAGATGCATTCAGATTAAATAATATTACAGAAGCTTTGAAATATTTGGAAGGAGAAGAAACGAAATATTCACGGTGCAAAAGGAGGTATAAGTCAGTATTTAATTCTGTTCAAAACACATCTATGGCTATTGGCACAGTTTCGGCTGGATTATCTGTAGGAGGTATCGTTTTGTTCGCCACAGGAATTGGAAGTTTCGCTGGAATAGCAGTTGAGGGTCTAAGCGTTGCTACATGCCTAGCATGCTTTGGTTTGGAGGCCTTGAACAAGAGGTTTCACACGAAATTAGAAAAACATGAAGCATTGAGTACTTTGGCGGGTGCAAAGCTGAGCAGTATGAAACTTATTATCAGTAAGGCATTGAATGATAATTGTATTAATGACGAGGAATTTAAACGAGTCCAGGATGATTTAAATAATTACAAAAAACAGAAGTCTGAAATCCAGAATAAAATGCGCAGTCAATCTCCTGTGAATGTTGAAGAACTGAAGGCTAGTTTTTTAGCGGAAGGAAAAAAGATAGGTGTTCAGGAAACCACAGAAAAACTACACATTCTTTTAAACAAATAAAAATCAGATTTGGTAATCGTTTATTAATGACATACACTTCACAGAGAGATGACATGCCACTTACACAGTTTAGGCCTAATTATTTAATCCCATCAGCACCACCAGAATATTATGTTTGAGAAAAAAAAAGTTTTTAGTTGCCCTTGTGTTTTGGTAAAAAAGACTCAGTATGCGTGACTAGAGTCAAGTTGTTATTAAGTACTTGTAAGTAATTAGGGTAAGTAATTAATAAGTTCTTAATGGTAAGTAGTTAATAAGTTCCTATTGTAACTCACTTTAAGGTAACCTAAAGTTAGTTGTAACTTAAAATTAAAACAAAACTTATCTTTAGGTGATGTTTCTTAACACATAAATCCATTTCTGGCAAAACACATCTTGCTTTCAAAATGACAACACAACCTGTAAAGACGGCTGCATCGAGCAAACTAGTCAGCCTAAGCTGAGACCACTCATAAGCAAACACCCTTTGTTAGTTCCAAGGCACGTCACCAGTCCTGTTCCTGTTCAAACCGGTTTGTTTATGCCTGATTTCGAGTGCAGAATATGAATGTGGTCATGATCAAGCAGTTTTCTCAGGTGCAAACTCCGTCAGCACTTTCTCAAGTGGTATCTAATAACAGACAGGCCCAGCACCTCGAGTGCTGTATAAACAGTCATGCAGCTTCTCTCGAGTGCTTTGTAAACACAGCCATGTAGTTTCTCCAGTGTATTAAATAATAACAGTCAACATTAAACACCCTGAGTCAGGTTCATCAGTGCTTGTAATGTTGACATAAGCACGGGCCTCTCTTTGTGAAAAGGGGTGGGGTTGTCTGTGATTTACATTAAATAGAAAGGCGAGAAGGTTTTGGTGAATATGGATTGGAGTGCGGTACATATCGTGAGGGTTGGTCATATGAGATTTCGGTTTTATCGAGCAATCTAGTCCGGCCATGAAATGTGAATAATTGCAGCGCATTTATGGTATATCTGAATAGAGGTGGATGTCTTTCAGACAAGCGTAGACATGAAGTGTTTGTGTATGTGATAGCTCCAGGGTTACCAGCATGGGGTGTGAGGGTGGGGTGGGGGTGGGGTGAGGGGTGGGGCGAGGGGTGGGTGGGGGAACACAATGACTGAGTTAACCCCTTAAGTATTATTTTTGATTTTCATAAAAATGTGTCTGTTTAAATAATAATGATTTAGGGGTAACTTCCAATGGTATTTACTCTGTGCGGGGGATATGGACAATGGAGGGTAAAAAAGATATAATTAAGGGGTTAACTCAGTCATTATGATAATGGAGCTTTAATCCGCTCAGTATTCCTTTCTCTGCATCAGAGGTGCCTACCTTACGCGCTAGCTCGTAATTTTACGCATTTTCGGCTCAATTTACGGGAATACGACCAGTCCCTCTAAAATACGCAATTTACGTGAAGGGGGGGGGGGGGGTGGCTAATTGTGGACTGAAGATCGGCCGTTAGGCTCCCAGCCTCTGGAACCAGAGACTGTCACTAAGCTTTGCACGTGTAGTCCGCTACACACTGACTAGCCAAGGCAGCAAAAATACTCGCACACAGCGCGCCAAGCGTGCACTGCAACACTGAACTCTGACTCGCGGGTAGTAACTAGCGATAGCAGGGGGCTCCACTGCTACAAATGCATGCAACGTGTGCAGAAAGGACTTTTTGTTGCTCACAGTGGTGCGTACAAAAGTATGATATTCAAAGACATTTGGAGTCCGCTGGGCACAAGACCAAGGCAGTAGTACATCCCCAAAAAGCACTTTTTTGTTAACCCTTTCGGCCCGGCAAACCGCTGTACTGGTTGGCGGTCTTCCCGGAAAACCGCTAGAGCGGTGTCGGGTGTTTTATATCGCGCACCCGGTGATAGGCGAGCCTCGCCGCGCGTGTGGTGACCTCCCCCTTCACCCGGCACTGATGCATCATGTTTTATTATTATACTACAGGGTCCTGACAGTGCGTGCGTACTTTTGTACGTGGTACACGGTCAGCTTTGCGGCGCTAGCATGCGTATTACGGTCGAAATGGCGAGTGAATGTGTACATATTCGGAGTGATAAAATTTTGTATTTGGAGACATGGTTTCAAAAGCAGATAGCTTTGATATATTGGGACTCGTGTGTCCACCTACCGCGTGGCAGCATAACCACGTGTTGGCAGTGTCAGCTGGAGCGATCGACGGTTGAGGCACTGACAACGGCAATGATGTACAGCTTGATTCTGAAGCTGAATTTGGAGGTTCTAATTGATATTCCGTTCCTCTGATGCTACACCTTGGTGCACATGCAGGTGACTGTGGACACCGACTGACACACATTGGTCACACGTGTAGTACGTGCATCGTCTTTACAACACTGGTACTTCCATCCTATCGTGTATGAGCCCCCACCCGGGTCTGCCCTGGGGGACTTGGGTGGGGTTAGGTACTTTTTAGTTCCCAGGGTCACCCTGGTCAGCCCCACAGGGTGGGTTTCCTTTCTATTCTGGGGCATGTGTTTGTCTACCCTTGGTCCATTCACCTGTATTTGTCTTTTTAAAACTCTCCCAACTGTCTGCACTGCCTGTAGCTCTTGATGTTGGATGTGTGTTGCTAGACAGTCTTAGCTTTATTTAGGCCCCATGTTGTAGGTTTATTTAACGTATTTGACCGGCTGGCGACATACATTCAATTTTCTGTTTAGTTTTTTTTTTTTTTTTTTCACAAGCAGTGCAGGCACGTCCTGAGAAAGCCTTGTTGCTGTCGGGACGTTAAGCAATGTACAATCAATCAATCAACCTATCGTGTATGAGACACACCATCGTTACTTACTTACTTACTTACGCCTGTCACCCCTACCCGGGTATAGGCCGTCGACGAGAGACCTCCAGCAACTCCTGTCCTGTGCTTCTCCTTCGATTCTACTCCAGGTGGTTCCCAGTCTCTTGATGTCTGCTTGGAGGTCTCGACGCCAGGAGTTTCTCGGCCTACCTCTTTTCCTCTTTCCCTGGGGGTTCCATGACAATGCCTGCCTAGTGATACTGGACACCATCGTTCAATGCCGCTTATTACATGTTGTCTAGACTGTGGATATACCGTACAGTGGAAGGTGTAAACATTGACATCTGGTGACCAGGTATGAAGGAGCCATACAGTATATCGGCACACTGGAAATGCATGGACACTAACGTGTCGCAGTAACTGATGCCCTATTTACTAACAGCGACCTGTCATGCACGAAAGACGTGTTGGCTCACGTGCGAAGCAAACGTGAGTCTATGTTCTGAGCCAGCGGTCGTCTGTCCGCCGTCGTGCGTGGTAAACTTTAACGTTGGCATTTTCTCGGAGACTATTGAAGCTACGGTCTTCAAACTTGGCCCAAGGATACTTTGTGGCAAGACCTTTCTAAACATGTCAATTTTAGTGACAGTTTCTCACAAAGGTCAAGGTCACAGGGGATCAGGAAATATATCAAAAATAGCTATTTGGGGACATAATTTCCTTTTCCTCAAATACTAATTCACAACTTCTAACCCAAACTTGGTACAAAGATACCTGATGAAAAGACCTTTATATGCACACTAATTTCGTTGATTCCTCGGAAAAGGCAAGGGTCACAAGAGCTCAAGAAATATGTCCCAAATTACCATATTTTTACCTAAAAAAAAGTTTTTTTTCGCAAATACTATTCACAACTTCAAACCCAAGCTTGCTACAGCGATACCTGATATTGTGTGAATAAAATAGCTAATACAGTAATAGTGTGGATAAATGTCTTTATTTTTAATTTGTTTGCTGTGGTGTATTTTTTTCGTTGCGTGTTGCGCTGAAATGATTACACAAAATACACATTTTTAAGCAGCCCATTACACAAAATGGTCTAAGAGGGGTAGGCACCTCTGAAGCATTTGAACGCATATGTAATGAATTTAACATCAGCCCCCGGTATGACTTCACACAAAAACTTGATGATCACAACGGCTTGGGTACATTGTATTATGCTATGAGTCACAGACAATACCCTCAAGATTACTGGCCTGGTTACACTTCATTCTCATCAAAATCACAAGTCTGGTTAGGATCAATTGAACAGAAACAGTCTAATGCCTGGACAACATTTATTTTAGACAAGAGTGACGGGTTTACTCAAGCGGGAGTCGAGCGTGTAAATGAGTCTATCAGAACATATGTCTGGTGTTTACTAGGTGCACAATCATTAACAAAATCAAATATTTTGAATAAAAATTAAAAATTTTGAATCTCAAAAACAGTTTCTCGCAAATTTTAAAGATTCAATTAATTCAACAGTAGATCTCCCAACAAGCATACAGCGCTATCAAGACGTTCTCAGATATGTGAGATCAAAAGTTCACTTTGTAGTTGGCATTGGGTTATACATGTTGCCATCTGACCTTCAACTCCAAATGGGCACAATAACAAATTATAATAATGAAATCATTGTTGCGGGTGTTGGTCAAAAACTCGGTCTTAATCAATCTGTAAACTTAGGAGGAACCACTGCGCCTGTACTGTTGTTAAAACCATTACAGGTGGTTACTTCCCCTGCCCCAACACCCATACAGCCAGTAACGCCAGTAACACCCAACACGTCGCTACCAACCCCTGACACACATGAGTCAGAACGAACAGCATTGACAATAGGCCTCACTGGATTAGGTATATTACTTCTTTACCTGTTTCATTAAATACCCTGTGATTAACCCTCCTACTGTCACCAAAAAGACCCACACATGCTATGCCATAAACCCAACTACCTTTCCTGCTGTAGTAATAAGCCAGCTGACAACTGTGCCTATAATACCAGGCAAAGCATCCATTGCTTTCAGAGCCAATTTCTTAAGCAAGTCTGATATGTGAGACAGTTGTTTCTTTACCCATGACTGTAAATCTTTTGGGTCTGTTGGAGGTGCTGGCGGTGCTGGACCCCCACCAACCCCGGAGACAGCTAACACAACAGTACTGATAATAAATCCAAGAGCTGTAATTAAACTAGCAATTGTGATACCTTGTTCTCTGAAAAGTGTTTTCAATCTCTCAGCCAGAGTTGTGTCTTAATGAAGTATTTTCTGAATAGTTTCTCTAATCCTGTTAACTTGTGATTTCAGTTTTTCCCTCCCAATACTAATCACTTCTAACCGTCCTGATCTTTCTATCTGCAAATTATTTAATCTGTGTTGGATTCTTTCTTTCATTTCTGTGTCAAGATTCCCATTGTCTGCGGTAGCCAGTTTTTCTTTTTCACGTTCTATGTGTTTATCAAGCTCACCCAGTTTGGCAACATTATTTACCATCTCACCTCTTATTGTCTGTAATGATTTATCCAAGCCCATAATCTCTCTCATTGACAAAGGTGGGTTATCTATTGTTTTCATAGCGTCATTTATTTGTCCTTCAGTAAATGAAGTTTCTAACTCCACCAGGGAGGCCCCTTTGGGGGCTTAACTGCCTGTCCCAAGTCAGGATAAAGGAGGAGGGTTAGGCGTGGGGCTAGCGACTCCACCCTGTAAAAAGAAACTTGCTACGGAAACGACAACAAGGGAAAAAGCGACAACCGGCGCTGGGAGCGAAGCAGACCAGGAAACTGGACTTATGACGGATGGGGACCAAAGCCGCAAGGACGTCTCCACCCCGATAGCGGAACTCCTGACGCCAAAACGATGGATCAGAATTGGATGCTGGAATGTGCGAACGCTCTACCAGACTGGAAAGCTGGCGCAAGCAGTAAGTGAACTGAACCGCCACAAACTAACCCTCATGGGAGTAACAGAAGCAAGATGGACTGGTGCTGGCAAACAGAGGTTGAGCTCCGGAGAAGTCATCATCTGGTCTGGAAGAACAGACAACGAACACCGAGAAGGAGTTGCTGTCATCATCAATAAGAGCAAGGCCAACACCGTTCTACAGTGGAAACCTGTGAACGAGCGCCTGCTGTACGTCAGGATGAATTCCAAATACGCAAAGCTGTCTATTGTTGTGGGCTACGCACCGATAGACGACGCGGAAGAAGAGGATAAGGATGCATTCTACGACGCCCTCCAAGCTGTTTTGGAAGACATCCCTCGACATGACGTGCTGATGCTGATCGGTGACTTCAACGCTAAGGTCGGCTGCGACAATGAAGACAGAGAGAGGACCATGGGACGAAATGGAGCGGGTGTGATCAACGACAACGGGGAGAGGCTGGTCAATTTCTGCGAGGAAAATGACTTAGTCATAGGAGGGACCCTGTTTACGCATAGGGAGATCCACAAACTCACATGGAAATCACCAGACGGCAAGACCCAGAACCAGATCGACCACATCATCATTAACGGTCGCTGGAGGCGCTCTCTGCAGGATGTGCGAGTGATGCGACATGCCGACATTGGCAGCGACCATAGTCTTCTGGTGGGGAAGGTGACATTGAAGCTTAGGAAAGTAAAGATAGGAGACACCAGAAATCAGCGCTACGACGTGGCCAAGTTGAAAGACCCAAAAGTGAAAGAAGAGTTTAGGTTGGCCCTCAGGAATAGATTTAGTGTTTTGGAAGATGAGACAGCGCTGACTATTGAAGATTTCAACAGAGCCATGAAGGAAACAGGAGGGGAAGTTTTAGGATACAGAAAGAGCAGGAAGACAGAGTGGATCTCAGAAGACACGTGGGCTCGCATAGAAGAGAGAAGACAGATCAAGAAGAAACTTTTGGACGCCAAATCACCAAGACTGAAGGAAAGAATATCAAGAGAATACAGAGAGAAAGATCAAGCGGTGAAGACATCAGCGAGAAGAGACAAGAGAATGCACACAGAAAGGCTGGCAGAAGAAGCGGAGGCAGCTGCAAAACAGAGAGACATGAAGACAGTATACCAGAACACCAAGAAGCTGAAGGGCGATTACGGGCAGTACCACGAACTCCCAGTGAGAGCTGAAGATGGAACTCATGTCACAGTAGAGGAAGAGAAGCTGAAGAGATGGAAGCAACACTTCGAGTCCATCCTGAACCGCTCAGACCCACCAACCCTCACTGACATTCCTGAAGCGGAGGAGGACCTGGACATTGACCTCGGCAACATTACTATTGCGGAAGTCAAGCAGGCCATTCAAAAGCTGAAGAACGGGAAGGCACCTGGCGATGACGGAGTGTGCCCCGAGATGCTGAAAGTAGAAGATACGGTAACGCCACAGCTTCTTTGTCAGATTTTTCAAAAGATCTGGGACACTGAAGAAGCGCCGAGCGATTGGAAGACCGGCACCATCGTCAAACTTCCGAAGAAAGGAGACCTGGGGAACTGTAACAACTGGCGAGGCATTACCTTACTATCCCTCACCAGCAAGATCTTCAGCCGCATTCTCCTTGAACGCATTACGACAGCAGTGGATGGCATCCTTCGCCAGGAGCAGGCAGGCTTTAGGAAAGGCAAGTCCTGCATTGACCATATTTTCGTCCTGAGACAGATCCTTGAACAGTCTAACGAATGGAATGGATCCCTCTATGTGGTCTTTGTGGACTTTGAGAAGGCCTTCGACAGTCTGCATCGAGACTCCCTTTGGAAAATCCTGCGATACTATGGAATCCCCCAGAAACTTGTCAACGTCATCAGGTCCCTGTACAAGAATTTTGAGTGCAGAGTCGTCCACAACAACCAGCTCACCGAACCGTTTAAGGTGGAAACCGGAGTGAAACAAGGATGTATTCTTTCGCCGATCCTCTTCTCAATGGCAATTGATTGGATCATGCGCCGCACCACAGAGGGAAGGAGGCAGGGAATTCAGTGGACGCTGACCTCAATGCTGGATGACCTCGACTACGCCGATGATATCGGGCTGCTGGCAAGCAGAAACCAGGACATGCAACAGAAGACACAACAGTTGACACAGTCAGCAAGCTCCATAGGTCTCGGGGTCAACATTAGGAAGACTCAAGTCATGAGGAAGAACACCATAGTGGGCGACCCAATCACCATCAATGACCAACCTCTGCAAGAGGTGGACGAGTTCACGTACCTGGGCAGCAAGGTTACCACAGATGGAGACTGCACAAGGGAGATCACCACAAGAATCAGCAAAGCCAACCAAGCCTTCGCAATGCTGAAACCCATCTGGAGGACCACAAACCTGAGCATCCACACCAAGCTTCGTATTTTTAAGAGTAACGTGCTGAGTGTCCTTCTCTATGGGTCAGAGTGCTGGAAATCCACTACTGCTACGGAACGCAAGCTGGAAGTCTTCCAGAACAAGTGCCTGCGACGGATCATGAAGGTCTTCTGGCCAAACATGATTACAAACGAGGAACTACGGAAGAGAGCAGGCGCAGACAGCATCGCTGAAACCATCGCCACACGGAGATGGAGATGGCTAGGCCACGTTTGCAGAATGTCACCCGACTTATTACCAAGGGTGGCACTGAGATGGACACCACAGGGGAAGAGAAACCGTGGGCGACCAAAGGAGACGTGGCGCCGAACCGTGGAGCGAGAGCTCAAGAACAGAGGCCTTACTCTGCAAACAGCACCCAAAATAGCAGCTGACAGACAAAAGTGGCGCTCCCTTGCCGTCGCCTCAAGCACCAGACGGCGCAGAGAGGACTGAATGAATGAATGAAATGAAGTTTCTTGTATCACTGTGTTTGCTATTTCTAGTAGGCTTGTTACTGGTGCCATTTCAATTTCTTGCCCTGTTGGCAACTTTGTTTGTGTGTCCTGGAGGGCACTAACAAGACGTGGTGTGACAGGAGACCCACCAATACCAAGATACCTTGCCAACCCAGAGTTACCACCGACTTCACCTTTAATTGTACTTAAAGCTCTAAACTTAGAAGGATTGTTTTTATGTGTTAGATATATTTCCCCTCTGTCCGTATTTACAAATAAGTGTCCTTTATCATATTCAAACTGATTAGGATCTATTACATCTGGGCGCGCTCCAACACTGTCATAAAATGAGTTTACTTTGTCTTTTAACAGTTTGTGATACATACTAGAAGTAGTTACCATTCCAGTCATATCTGTGATACTGGTATCTGAGACATTCATGTCATCCATTTCAAAATCTTCATGACCAAATCCTCCCGCTGCCATTGTTTTATTAATTTAATATTTTTTATTGTGCATAATAAAAATGACACAGTCTTACGGATCAAAGTTAGACCCATACAGAAAACTACGTGAGCCTCTTGGTGTTAAGGGCATTAGGCAATCAATCGTCATCACAAACAATCCAAGTACCATAGACCAGAATCAAACACTTACAGTCAAGTTTCCAAACCTAGGCCCCAGTGACGTTATTGTTCCTGGCACTGCACGCCTAGCATTTAATATTGAACTTTCATCTGACACCGATGTAAACAGAACACTAGTTAACAATCTTGGTAGAGCAATTGTTAGAACTATTAAAGTAAAACTTGAAGGACAGGAAGTGTTTAGTCTTGACGATGCTGATGTGTTTTACTGTTACAAAGATCTTTGGCTCACAAGAGAAGAACGAGAAGACCGTATTTACCAAGGCATACAGACAGATAATATTACCAAACTTCGAATCGATGCCGGAGACAAATCAACCGCAGCAGCCAAGGACGTTACAATGGCAGAAACATATGGAACCAGATTTTACATTCCACTTGAGTTTGAAATCCTGACAGCACATTTGCCTTATTACCAAGGAGCACTGAATGACCGTCTGAGTTTTGAACTAACTTTCAATGACTACTCCAAAATTATTAAATCATCTGATCTAAGTGCGACATATAAGATCTCTAACATTTCTTTGGAATATGAAATTGTCACACATGATTATTTAGCTACTCTCATTCAAAATCAGTACAAGACAAAACTTCCAATTTATTATGACCGTGTGATTAGACATAGTTTAATACCCAAAGACAAGAGCGACCCAATGTGGAACATAAACTTGAACACACCTGCCAAGTCACTGAAAGGTATTCTTATGTTGTTTGTTGAACCCGTGGCTCCATACAAAAGAGATTCAGAAAAATTCTATAATCCAAAGATTACACATTTGTCTTGTACAATCGAAGGCCGCCCTAATCAAGTGTACGCTTCAGGTTTGTTACCTTATCAACACTACGATGAGATCACAAAGTATTTTGCGGGTGGAAGGATTAGAGATAAACCTGCAAACATTGCGTGCAAAGATTTACATCTGTATGACGTAAGGATTGGTCAATACCTTACAAATAAGTATGCTCTTTGGCTAGACCTTCGTAGTACAGATGACCCCACCCGGGTCTGCCCTGGGGGACTTGGGTGGGGTTAGGTATTTTTTAGTTCCCAGGGTCACCCTGGTCAGCCCCACAGGGTGGGGTATTCTCTCTATTCTGGGGCATGTGTTTCTGTCTACCCGAGGTCCATTCACCTGTATTTGCCTTTTTTAAACTCTTCCCTACTGTCTGCACTGCCTGTAGCTCTTGATATTGGATGTGTGTTGCTAAATGGTCTTAGCTTTATTTAGGCCCCATGTGTTAGGTTTATTTAATGTGTTTGACCGGCTGGCGACATACATTCAATGTTCTGTTTAGTTGGTTGTTTTTTTTCACAAGCAGTGCAGGCACGTCCTGAGAAAGCCTTGTTGCTGTCGGGACATTAAGCAATGTACAATCAATGTACAATCATCGTAGTACAGATGATGATTATCTTCATGGGTCAGGTCGAAAGGTTGAAAATGGCAGTGACGGGATTACAATTCAAATACAAAAAAAGGTTGAAACTTCTGCAGCCATAAATATATATTTGTACCTGATATATGACGCACAACTGAGCATAGAAGAGAGCAGACTAAAGGGTGTCATGTATTAAATTATATTGTGTATTAAAATGAACCGGAGCTTAATGACACTCGACCCACACTGTGGATTGTTTTGTGGTGCCACAGGGTGTGGTAAAACTGAATTTGTACTTGATTTATTACAAACAAGATACATCCATCATTTTGAAAACATTGTAATATTTTGTCCTACTATTAAACACAACAAAGCTTATCACAACCGTTTATTCATTTGGACTGACAGCAACATTTACTTAGTCGACCCTGAGAAAAAACTGAATGACTACCTACAATATTTTTACAAGCAATTTGAAGGACAGCCAACTTTGCTTATTGTTGATGACTGTTCAGCAGAGAAAGACATTGTCAAAAAGAGAAACACATTAGCAGAACTTGCCTTCAGTGGTAGACATGCAAATGTAAGTGTATGGATTCTCACTCAGAAATATAATGCTGTACTGAAAGATTTTCGAGAACAGTTAAAGTTTATCTGTTTGTTTTACTGTAAGGATCGTGACAGCTTTGAAGACTGTCTCAGAGAGAACGATGTCATCCCAAATAAGCATGAACGGGATGATGTAAAAAATAAACTTAAATCAACTAAGCATCTAAAGCTGATTTTAAAGACAGATCAGCCCATAGGGTATGGGTTAGTAAATTAATTTATACATTTGTTTGTCCAATAAAAAATGACAGACGGACAAACCCAAGTGTTTGATGTTACAGAATGCTTCAAAGATGTTATGCACTTTACTGACTTAAAATCACGTGTGTTTGAACCTAGCTTTAAACTCTCAACACCGACAATAAGGATATACATGTCATATAATGTTACTTTGGAATATTCAGATGGATTACCACGTTATGATTATGAGACTGTTGATCTTAAGACAAATGCTTTTAAAGTTTATAATGCTAACAGTGGCCACTTGCGTTGGTTTGAGGTATTGTGTGAAAACATATTTGATCAATTAAGAAAACAACATTGTTACATTAAAAGTGTTACATTCAATAAAGTGATATTACACCTGCAGGACAAGACTTCAAGACACACACCAGGGAAGCGGTTGACTTGTTTACCATAACTACCGATAATACAGTATTACATATGGTGTGTGGTAATATTTTTTTAAATTTATTATTTTGTTGGACAAATAAAAATGACGGACAATGTTCAAAGCCCATCAGGCTCATCAGGTTTAAGAAATGTGTTTCACACAACAAACTTGCCTATATCTAATACTAATAATGTCTATGAATCAATAGAAAACTCTTTTTCTGTCATACAAGATAATCTTCTTACAGGCAGTGTAAAGATTCAGATTGTTGCTAAAATAGAATTTACTAGAGTAGACGGTGAAGTGATTGTATCGTACCTATCAACAAGACAACACACAGTTAACACAAGAAGGGAATTGGAGAACGTGTTTAGAGACAGACTATTACCTGACTTCCTCCAAGCAATTGACAGTGCAAAAATGAAGGGGTCTGGTTGGCACGAAGGACATGTACATGAACTACAATTAAAACAGTCAAGGTATCATCCTATATTAGGTAAATCATGGTTGCCACTGCCAACAGAGGTTGCAAACAAAAAGGCTGTCGTTAACATACAGAACAATGACAACTATTGTTTCATGTGGTGTGTGCTTGCTAAATTACACTTTGTAAAATTAAGACCTGATCGCGTATCTAACTACATCAAATTTGTAAATGAACTCGATTTTAGTGGCATTGAGTTCCCTGTTAAAATAGAAGACATAGACTTGTTTGAAAAACTAAATCCCGGTATATCTGTAAATGTGTATGTGTGGGATAATGAGTCTGTTGACAAGTTACAACCCATTAGAGTATCACCACTTGCTCCAACATATGGACAGCCAGAAGATAGACATGTTGACATGTTGCTAATCGGTGATGACAATAACTTCCACTACACAATTATCAGGAGTATGTCACGTCTAATTCATGGGCATACAACAAAACACAATGGCAAACAGGAAGTGTGTAAGAAATGTTTACAAAGATTTTCTTCTATTTCAGTAGCGCACAAACGCGTTTTACATTGTAGGTCAGCTGATGACATACAAACTGTACTTAAGTATCCAGATCCTGGTAGTCAAGTATATTTTAAGAACTATGGGAATCAACAAAAGCTGCCGTTTGTAGTGTATGCTGATTTTGAATCACTGGTAGTACCATATGAAGGTCCTGTTCCAGAGTCATTACCAAAGACTATAAAACTAAGTGACCAAGTGGTGTGTTCTTTTGGTTATATTCTTGTTAGGTCAGACGGTTTGCATTCGGAACCTGTTATCTACAGGGGTGAAAATGCAGCATGTTTGTTTTTAACAGAAATGAGACATCTGTATAGTCAGGTAGTTCAATATCTCACAACATGTCAGATGCCTTTAGTGATGACAGAAGAAGACAAACTGAATTTTGATACAGCTGTGACGTGTTGGATTTGTGAACAACCCCTCCAGGGTGATAAAGTTCGTGACCATGATCACATAACTGGGCGTTACAGAGGTGCTGCACATAACAATTGTAACTTGTTATTAAAAATAGATCCTAAGACTTATAAGTTACCAATCTTTTTCCACAATCTCAAAGGGTATGATTCACACATTATCATGCAGGCTGTGGACGAGTCTTACAAAAACATTAATTGTATTGCCCAGACAACTGAGAAATACTTGACTTTTAGATTAGATAAATTAGCATTTTATGACTCCATGCAACATTTGTCTTTAGGGTTGGCTAGTCTGGCAGAAGGTCTGACTGAGTATCCAATAACGAGTAAATATTTTGAACCAGACTTGATTAAGAAAGGTGTTTATCCGTACGAGTACATTGATCACTGGGTTGTGTTTGAGGAAAGGAGACTGCCACCAAAAGACAAATTTTATTCCACACTTAATGGTAAAGGCATTTCTGACTCTGAATACCAGCACGCACTTGATGCGTGGGATAAATTAGGGTGTCAGACAATTGGTGACTACCATGACCAGTACTTGAAAGCTGACGTTTGCTTGCTAGCAGACGTATTTGAAAGTTACCGTGAAAAGGGTTTGTTACACTACAGTCTTGACCCAGTCTGCTACATAACTAGTCCTGGCATGACATGGGATGCATTTTTAAAATCCAGTAAGATATTTATAGATCTGTTGTCTGATCGTATGATGGGTGAAATGGTGGAACGTGGATTGAGGGGAGGTATTAGTATTGCAGCGAACAACTACGCCAGAGCCAACAACAAATATATGGACGGTCATGGTGACCTTGGGTTTGACCCCTCAAGGTCAAGGTAATTCATTACCTATGTGGACGCTAACAATTTGTATGGATACGCGATGTGTGAGTTATTGCCCTTGAAAAACTTTTGTCTGTATATTTGTCACAGTATGATGTAACACAGTCAGGGTTAACAAACAATATTATGAATCTTGACCAAAACGACGCAAAGGGTTGGATCTTTGAAGTAGATCTAGAGTACCCATGCCATCTACACGATTACTATAATGATTATCCATTAGCTGTTGAGAAAATGTCTTTGACGGGGAAAAAAGAAGACACTAAACTTGTGCCAAATCTGAATGACAAATTCAATTACGTTTGTCACTATCGCTTGTTACAGTTTTACATCAGACACGGGTTAGTACTAAAGAAAGTTCACAGTGGTATTCAATTTGATCAGAGTGCTTTCATGAAAGATTACATAATGAAAAACACAACATTGCGTGCAAGGGACGGCAACACTGCATTCGACAAAGACTTCTTTAAGCTTATGAACAATTCCTGTTTTGGCAAGACGATGGAAAATCCTCATCACCGCAAAGATGTGAGACTTGTCACAACTGAATCAGGTGCAATTAAACTTACAGGTAAGCCACAGTACACGGGGTACAAAGAGTTTCATTCGTCATTGTATGCAGTGTCACTCAAAAAAAAGATTGTTAAACTGGACAAGCCAGTATTCATTGGTATGGCAATTCTTGAGTTGTCATAACTGTTGATGCTTGAATTTTATTATCACGTCCTGAGAAAGCCTTGTTGCTGTCGGGACGTTAAGCAATGTACAATCAATCAATCATTGAATTTTATTATGATTACTTCAAACCAAAATATCCTGAGTGTCGATTGTTATACACTGACACTGACTCTATGATTATTGATGTGTGTACTGAAGACTTTTATGAAGACATGAAAACAGAGTTACACATGTATGACACGTCTGACTACCCTAAAGATCACCCATTGTACAGCACACAGAATAAGAAAGTGCCTGGTAAGTTTAAGGATGAACTAAATGGTGTGCCAATAGTTGAGTACGTTGGACTGAGATCCAAAATGTATTCTATATTGCATCAGAAAGGTAGTCAGTCGAAAGCCAAAGGAATAAAAAAATCAGCAATAAAAAATAAAGACATTCGTCATGAACATTACAAGCAAGTATTAGATGGTGCATTAATGCCTGATTATCCAAACAAGTCACTGAGATCAAACAAACATAATCTTGAAATGATCTAAACAAATAAGAAGTCACTTGCAGTTGGGGACACAAAGCGTGTGTTTTATAGTAAGGAAAAAGCTTATGCACCTGGACATTACAGGCTCAAGTTAACTGAAGAAATAGTTGATGAACTAATTGATGAGTTAGTTACTGAAATGAGTAACGGTGTCTGGGGGAATAATCTTTAATTCTTCTCTGACAAATGCCCTTTGGGGTGCAGGCTCGTACAGATAATATATTGTTGCGTCAGGACCGGGAATTATTTTTTTTATATTGTGTACAGACGTTGACCAGATGGGGTCTGTCGCTCTGCGCTTCACGTCGTTTTCGGCCTCCCCTGGTTGATATAAATATCTCACCTGTTTAGTAAACAAACTTGTGTCGGGTGTGGGGTTGGTCCTGTTTTTGGGTCTGTAATTGTTTTCAATTTAATAGCATCAGCAGGCTTAGGGTGTCCTTCATTGTTCATTGCTTTTATCACATGTGTTAATCTCTTTACCCACTCAGTGTTCCGGGTGTTCCTTAGAATACTGGTAACTGAAAAGTCTCTCAGATAACTGTTTGTTAAAGTTCTCTACAATTGCCTGTGATCTGTGCACACCTGGAATACCGCGTCTAACCAGTACACCATGCTTCGCAAATAACTGATTAACTGCGCCTTTGAATTCTGATCCATCATCAACTTGAACAAGTCTGGGGTATTTCAGGGGGCCTCGACTATATATTTTTGTTAATGCTGTAGCAACTGTACTGGCTGTTTTGTCAGATATGGGTTCAGCGTCTTTGTACCTTGAAGCAATGTCTACAACAGTTAATGCATACTTGTATCGTTTCTTTCTTATTGTGTCATGTGGTAGGAACAGGAGGTCCATTTGATGTGTGTCATTGGGGGTAGTGTTTTCAAAATGGGGTCTAGATATCTTTCTTGGAGCAGGGAGATATATCTGCCAAATTGCTTGTCTCTGCAACCATTGTTTGACTTGATTGAGTGATATATCTCCGCCTACAGCGGCATGTAATTTCTGAATAGCGGTTGCTCCTTTCCACTACCCTGATGGAGAGTAATATATTTTCAATAGTTTATTTTCTACCCCGGGGTTCATTTTTTCTAGCAATATAAAGTCCAGTAAAATAAACAAATGTCATTCCCACTAGAACAAAGATTATCTCCCCGTTTCTTTGTTCTGTACTCGGTTTGTAATAGTCACTTAGTTTAGGTTTTGGGGTAGACATGTCATTACCAGTGACTAAAAAATACTCACGGATTGCGTCGTCTGTATTTGAAAACGTATGTTGTGCGTGACCTTCAAGTCTGAGTTTTTCATTGATAAAATCAAGTTTTTCTATTCTTTGCTTCTCATAATCTTGTTGTGCTTGTGCCAGTTTTTCAGACGCCTCATTGTGACGCTTCATTTCTTCTGCAGATTCCTCTCTGCCTACTTTTGAAAAGAGATAATTAGAGCCACTGAAAGCCAGGGCGTTGACCATCGCGCCTCCAATTATTACTGCTAAAGTCGCCATATTATTTTTATTTACATAGATATATTTTCGGGAATAATTCCTTGCTTGACAAGAAAATCTTTTGTCGCAATTGACGCTGTAACAACTACAATTAGCTTAGCGCTGTCTTCAAAATCTAATCTACTGAGGTCTGCTGATTTCATTTTGAGTAGATTTTTTCCTAGCATAGAATAAGCTACTGCTAGTCCATATCACGGCAGAGACAAGGTTCATCAAGTTCTTTGTGTCGCTCATTTTCTTAGGCAATAAAAATTAAAATAATATTTTTATTTACTCCATATAAAATGGGTCAACGGCTTTGGATGTTACTGGTAATGTGGAGACTTCTGTTTTTGATGATGGAGTGTTTAATTTTTTGGTCACTGTACGAGTCTGTGGTTTGTATTTTTTGTATAATTGATACCCTATGTAACCAAATCCGACAACAAATCCGGCAACTATATATTTTGTTGTTTGAGGTTCTGGGTCAGGGTTAGACTGGGTTGTTTGTCTCTCACTTTGATGAGGGAGTGACGGTATTGACACAAGTCCTGATGGTGCTGACGGTCCTGACGGTGGATCAGTTACATGAGTCTTTTCTGTTTGTGCCTTAAGCTGTAATTTTTTTTGTCTATTATATTCGGCTAATCTTTTTTCAGCCTCAACCCTGCCTGGACTTTTAGCCTTAGTCACAGTTTGAACCTGCGTCAAGACCGGACTGGGGTTCGGTTGTGGAGTCGTCTGGGTCTCGTCCATTTTCTTCTGCAGTAAAATTTAATTTTGAGAAATCAATATGACTCCCTGTAACAAGAAGGGTTATGACAGGTGCAAGGTAATTTCCAAACTTGTAAAACATGATGCATGCTAATTTACCAATTGAACTTGAAACAATAGGATTACTTTCAAGGTCGTGTGATAGGCTGTCACTATCCACAGGTAGAAAGTGACTCACTGCTTTTGTGTATAGGCATACAAGAGATCGACTCAAATCACGAGTCATTAGTGAAGCGATGTGGTTTTCATATTTAGAATGAAGCTTGATTAGCTCGTCAGCGGTGAGAGATTCAATATCCTCTGTCATGTATTGTTTTCCGAGATAAGCCTTTGATTTGCCTGACACAACTACAGAAAGAAGGCGCTGTTTTTTCGAGTCTAAGTCTTTGTTTTCTACAGCATTGATATCATTTAGAAGAAGTAATTCGTCTTGATTCATTTTATAATAAAAAATATTAATTTTAATGGCATTGGTTTTAGAAATCTTTATTTTACTGAAAACAATAAAGAAAATATGGGAAAAAACGGGGTGTGTTATTAGATGAGCGATTTGTGGTAAAAAACAATGGAATAATGAGGTGTATATAAATTGCCCTTTTCCTCTCATATTTCTATTCTCTTTCTGTATTCATTATGGGACATCTCTTATTTTGTGATTTATTTTGTATTTGTTGCTGGACTTTTCTTATTTTGTGATAAGTACTTTAAATTAAAGCACCATTATGCATAAATCTGAAGACACATTTCAGCACCATACAATTTGTGTTATGCCTTGTCGACACACCTAATGAACTATGAACTGTAACTTACATGCAGCAAAAGCACACGCGTAATCACACTTATTTATTCTGCGCTGCCATTGGCGTGTCAATCTATTTTTAACTGTTTCTCGCACTGATGGCGTTGTATTTCTAGAACGGATTAGAGTTATTGTCAGGTTACTTGATATAAATTTATATGTGTAATGAACTGGATTCTCCTGTGTCTAAATGAACCATACCTGTGTGTAGTGTTTCATAACCATCTGTTAGTGTTAGTGTTACAGAAGTGTATCTTTTAACAGTTATGGTGGTAGCAGGCTTTTATACATTAATAGTGAGATAAGTACTTTAAGCATTAAATGGCTGAACACTATCAATCACAAGCTGTACCAGTTGGGGGTGTGCTTGCATGCATGTGTACAATTTAATCAATGAAAGTAAATGAAATCATCGAATTGATTTTTGGTGTTTTTTATTTATGGTTGGGTTATTTTTTATTAAATTGTTTTCCAGAGAATGACAGCTGGCTACCTGACTTAACCAAAAGTGTCTTCCTTGAGCGCTTTGAAAGTCTACCACGCGATTGTCACAAGCTTTACTTTGCTGACAGTGAAGAGGTGAGAAATTTCAGTCCTGAAAAAAGAAATCCCGTAAGTGTAATACAACTGTAAACAGCACGGTATGGTAGTCTCTTTTTTTTTAAAATAATTTTTTGTTTACTACAATCAGCAATTGTCAGAGTTTTGTGCCATACTTACAAAATAACTATGTATTAATAGCAATAAAAAATAATAGTCTGCTTATAACAAACTTTGGATTCACCCATTCAGCCCTGACACACTACAGCAGGAGATGGATTGACCATGATAATTTAAGGGTAGTGCCAGATCAGCTTGGCACCTGTTGGCGCCAAGCTAATCTGGCACTACCCTTCAATTATGGTCGATCCATATCCTGCAACTGGTGCAGTCCTTTCCAAAATCTGGAAAATACCTGCGTGGGGTTGAATGAGTCAACACAGATGAGCACAAAATAATAAGTCTCAGGTATCTTATTATTCACAGTAAAATAGGTAGTACTAGTAAGTCATTTTTCATTTGTTAATTGTTTGTTCAGAAAATATTTGATACATTACTAGCTAGTTTCTAACAGTACATTACTAGTAAATGAAAAACAGAAAGAGTTTAAAACTGATATGTTGTGTATTTTTTTAATTTCAGATTGGGGTGCCTATGACATGCAAGTTTGGAAGAGGTGCATATTGATCATAACAGCAGTAACTATATAACAGTTTAAGTATTTAGTGTTTTACACCTTCTTACATGTAGTCACCAGTACTTTTTACATTTTATAATAATAATAATAATACAGTTATTATTGCTTTATTTTAATTGACAAGTAGTTATTTTATAATTGAAAATAAATTTCATTAACAGCACTTCAAACTTGATTACCAGTTAAAATAAAAAAATATTAAGTAATACTATTGATCTCTGGATCCTTATAAATACAAGTGCACTTTGTTGGAGCTTAATTTTGTTGCTTTTTGGCTCATGTGCGAAGCAAAAGTGAGTCTATATTTTGGGCCAGTGGTCATCTGTCGTCCGTCCGCTGTTGTCCGTGGTAAACTTTAACATTGGCATTTTCTCGGAGACTATTCAAGCCACAGTCTTCAAACTTGGCCCAAGGATACTTTGTGGTAAGATCTTTCTAAACACACCAATTTGAGTGACCTCACAAAGGTCAAGGTCACAGCGGATCAGGAAATAGGTTAAAATAGCTATATTTTGACATAATTTCTTTTTTTCTCAAATACTATTCACAACGTCAAACCCAAACTTGGTACGAAGATACCTGATGGTAAGACCCTTCTATACATACTAATTTGGTTGATCCCTCGGAAAGGTCAAGGGTCATAAGAGCTCAGGAAATAGGTGAAAATAAGCCATATTTGGACAAAAGATGTTTTTCTCAAATACTATTCACAACTTCAAACCCAAACTTGGTACAGAGATACCTGATGGTAAGACCTATCTATGCATACTAATTTGGATGACTCTTCAGAATGGTTAAGGTTTAATTGACAAGTAGTTATTTTATAATTGAAAATAAATTTCATTAACAGCACTTCAAACTTGATTAACAGTTAAAATGAAAAAATATTAAGTAATACTATTGATCTCTGGATCCTTATAAATACAAGTGCACTTTGTTGGAGCTTAATTTTGTTGCTTTTTGGCTCATGTGCGAAGCAAAAGTGAGTCTATATTTTGGGCCAGTGGTCATCTGTCGTCCGTCCGCTGTTGTCCGTGGTAAACTTTAACATTGGCATTTTCTCGGAGACTATTCAAGCCACATTCTTCAAACTTGGCCCAAGGATACTTTGTGGTAAGATCTTTCTAAACATACCAATTTGAGTGACCTCACAAAGGTCAAGGTCACAGCGGATCAGGAAATAGGTAAAAAATAGCTATATTTTGACATAATTTCTTTTTTTCTCAAATACTATTCACAACGTCAAACCCAAACTTGGTACGAAGATACCTGATGGTAAGACCCTTCTATACATACTAATTTGGTTGATCCGTCGGAAAGGTCAAGGGTCATAAGAGCTCAGGAAATAGGTGAAAATAAGCCATATTTGGACAAAAGATGTTTTTCTCAAATACTATTCACAACTTCAAACCCAAACTTGGTACAGAGATACCTGATGGTAAGACCTATCTATGCATACTAATTTGGATGACTCTTCAGAATGGTTAAGGGTCACAAGGGCTCAGGAAATAGGTCCGAAATAGCCATATTTTGACAAAAGATGTTTTTTCTAAAATACTATTCACAACTTTAAACCTAAACTTGCTACAGAGATACCTGATGGGAAGACCTTTCTATGCACACTAATTTGGATGATCCCTCGGAAAGGTCAAGGGTCACGAGAGCTCAGGAAATAGGTGTAAAATAGCCATATTTGGACAAAAGATGTTTTTTTCTCAAATACTATTCACAATTTCAAACCAAAACTTTGGTACAGAGATACCTGATGGTAAAACCTATCTATGCATACTAATTTGGACGACCCCTTGGAAAGGTCAAGAGGCTGGCAAATGTTTGTAAAAACTAAAATGCTGATTTTTGATAAAATTGTAGGTATTCCCAAATTTTGGCAAATTTTACAACCAAATTTGGTACAAAGATAGCTGATGATAAGACCTTCCTATGCACACTAATTTAGTCGACTCATCACAAAGGTCAAGGGGGGTTGACAGATGTGTGAAGAATGCTTACATTTTCAGGCCGATTTACAGCGCATGCTCAAAGACACAGTTGATCCAGCAGACTCCTCCCCTGAAACACTCTGGGAACAACTGAAAACTGCTATTGTAAAATCTTCTGTGGAAGTCTTGGGCTTTGCTAGAAAGAGGAACAAAGACTGGTTTGACGAAAACGACGTAGAGATCCAGGAACTTCTAGCAAAAAAAAGAGCCGCCCACCAGGCCCACCTAGCCCAGCCTTCCTGCCCTGTGAAGAAGTCTGCCTTCCGCCTCATCTGCAGCAGTCTCCAGCTCAAGCTTAGAGAGCTCCAGAACGAGTGGTGGACCAGACTTGCACAGAGGACCCAGCTCTGCGCTGACAACGGTGACTACAGGGGCTTCTACGCAGCACTGAAAGCAGTGTATGGCCCTAGGCACCTGGTACAAAGTCCCCTGCGAAGCGCTGATGGACAGGCACTCCTCACAGATAATACCTCCATCTTGAACCGCTGGTCGGAATACTTTCAGGACCTCTTAGGCGCTGAGCGCACTGTTCAAGAAACAGTCATCCTCCAAATCCCACACCTTCCACTAAAGGTTGAATTGGACGAACCACCCACCGCCGAAGAGACCCTCACAGCCATCCACCAGCTCAAGAGTGGCAAAGCAGCAGGCATTGACGGAATCCCGCCAGAGATCTGGAAACATGGTGGCCCAGCACTGCACAACAAGCTCCACGACCTCTTTCTATGCTGCTGGGAAAAAGGAACACTACCAAAGGACCTCCGTGATGCAGTCATCATCACCCTGTACAAGAACAAAGGAGAGAAGTCTGCCTGCTCAAATTATCATGGAATTACCCTGCTGTCCATTGCCGGGAAAATTCTCGCAAGGTTGCTCCTGAATCGGCTGGTACCTGCCATCGCTGAAGACCACCTCCCAGAGGGCCAGTGTGGCTTCAGAGCCAACAAGAGTACCACCGACATGGTCTTTGTGCTGAGACAGCTTCAGGAGAAGTGCCGTGAGCAGAACAAAGGGCTGTACGTAACGTTCGTCGACCTAACGAAAACGTTTGACACTGTGAGCAGGCAAGGTATGTGGCAGATCCTGGAGCGACTAGGCTGTCCCCCAAAGTTCCTCAACATGATCGTCCAGCTCCACGAGGACCAGCAAGGCCAGGTCAGACTAAACAGTGACCTCTCAGAACCATTCCCCATTCGCAACGGTGTGAAGTAAGGCTGCGTGCTGGCACCGACCCTCTTCACCATCTTCCTCAGCATGATGTTGAAGCAGGCCACAGTGGACCTCGACGATGACGACGCAGTGTACATCAGGTATCGTCTCGATGGCAGCCTGTTCAACCTCAGACGACTGCAGGCCCACACGAAAACCCTAGACCAACTGATTCGTGAGCTGCTCTTTGCTGATGACGCTGCCCTCGTTGCACACACAGAGAGAGCCTTGCAGCGCATTATGTCCTGCTTCGCAGATGCCGCCCAGCTCTTTGGACTTGAGGTCAGTCTGAAAAAGACAGAGGTCCTTCATCAGCCGGCACCCAAGGAAGAGCATCGCCCTCCCCACATCACCATCGGCGAGTCCGAACTGAAGTCTGTACACCAGTTTACCTACCTTGGATGCATCATCACGTCGGACGCCAAGCTGGACAAGGAGCTGGACAACAGGCTGGCAAAAGCGAACAGTGCTTTCGGGCGACTATTCAAGCGGGTGTGGCACAATCAACAGCTGAAAAAAGGCACCAAGATCAGCGTGTACAGAGCTGTCGTCCTCACCACCCTGCTGTACGGTTCCGAGTCCTGGGCCCTCTACCGCAGCCAACTACGACTCCTCGAACGCTTCCACCAGCCCTGCCTGCATACCATCCTCAGCATTCACTGGAATGACTATGTCACCAACGTCGAGGTCCTTGAACAGGCGGAAACTGTGAGCATCGAGGCTTTGCTGCTGCGGACACAGCTTCGCTGGGCGGGGCACGTCTCCAGGATGGAGGATCATCGCCTACCCAAGATCACCCTGTTCGGCGAGCTCGCCACTGGACACCGAGACAGAGGGGCACCAAAGAAGAGATACAAAGACGGTCTCAAGAAGTCACTTAGTGCCTGCCAAATCGACCACCGCCAGTGGTCCTCGCTTGCTGCGGACCGTGACACGTGGCGCTCCACCATTCACAAGGCAGCCGTCTCCTTTGAGGACTCTCGCAGAGCTAACCTTAAGGACAAGCGGCTCAGAAGATAAAACGGAGTTGTCGTAACTCAGAATCCTGACCAGACCTTCCCCTGCAGCCACTGCGGTCGAACCTGCCTGTCCCGGATTGGCCTCCGCAGCCACGAAAATGCCTGCAGACGACGTGGGCAAGCCCTATAGAATCTTCGTTCGCGAAGTCAAGCCAAGAGCTTACATTTTCAGAAAACATGGATTTTGCTGCTGCAGAAGCCAGCCCTTGTCACAAAGGTCCAGGGCTTCCGTTTTCACAACAGTTTAAAGGGTCTGTAGACCCCCAGGTATACATTTTAGAGGGTACACAGACCCCCATCTGAGCATTATAGAGGGTCCGCAGATTTATTTAAGAAAAACTGCATCATCTGTATGTTCCTTAAAAATAAATTAACTCATTTCGCTCTCTTCTCTAAATGTGTGGTGACAGTGTGTGTGTCCTTTCCATGATACTGATTTTTTAACTGGTGAGCTATCGTGCAAAATACTGTCTCCCTCGCTCTCTCTCTCACACACAGAAAAACATATATCTATTTATTTATTTGTATGATCGTTTGATAATGTGTTGTAACGGAGAATATAGCGTTTTCTGCTGAATGCGGCAGATTGACAACCAAAGTGTGTCTCTCTCTCTCTCTGTCACTGTGTGTGTGTGTGTGAACTGATGTACATAAAAGTGTATTTCAACCCATTTAACCACTCAGAAAGACGTGTTAATCTAATTTTTGCCTAATAACTGTGTACCAGAAGATGGATTGACCACGATTTAAAAAAAAAAAACTGACAAACTTATTTCTGTTACAATTTCTGGACTTGCTTTTTGAGTTTGCCTCAGTGCACATTGCGCATGCCATTCGTGTGCCGTCATGCTTTAGCCATGGAAATACACGCAGCGCAGCCATGAACTCTGAAAACTGCGTCGCAGCGGTGGTGCCACACACGGTGCAGGTGTATCATATCTGGTACTGTCGCTTGTCGATGGAAATGGCGGTGTTGAAGTGCAACTTTCTTCTTAGCGATTATCAAGATCAGACGGTGCTGGCTTGAATAATCCGAAGCATTCCAGCTTCCTTTGCTTTTTCTCCGCCATTTACAACTTCGTTCAAGATCGAAAGTGAAACGCAAGATGCCGTATCCCATAATAGTATGTATGGTGACGTCACAGCAAGTAGCGTTCAACATGTAGCGCGCACTTTGTAATAATATGCTGACCACACACATAAACTAACAGTTTGCCCGCCCAGTTACACTCGCACGGACCCCGGAGTCAGGTCGATTCTGAACGCAGCCGCGACTGAGCGAGCGGCTAAACGAACCAACTCATCACTAAAAATAGAACGACTGTCCCCGACCTCTGTTATGGTACGCACGGTGGCGCAAGGATATTGCGTCTCGGACGCAGATGCACTGAATTTTAGTGCGTCTGACTACCCCTTAGTTACATTTTCAGTACGTGATTTTGAGTTTTAATGCGTCATAGACGCACTAAAACGGAAGCTCTGAAGGTCACACATGTAAATCGGTCGTACACGTGAGCCATAATGGCTTTGCCTTTCTTGTTGTTTATTTTAATGTTTGCCAATTTTAATTTGTTTTGTTTCTACATAATTCCAGGTAAATTCAGTCATGTTTGTGGTGTGGCGGATGAGCTTGGTGTGGTACGGCTTTATGACACAACAAAGAATGCTCAACGCACT
This sequence comes from Semisulcospira habei, assembly GCA_036245525.1. Lineage (NCBI taxonomy): Eukaryota > Metazoa > Mollusca > Gastropoda > Semisulcospiridae > Semisulcospira > Semisulcospira habei. The sequence continues at coordinate 116,092,777 of BTPG01000004.1, read as the reverse complement.
CTCCTACATTGTAAGTCTCAATTTAGATTTGGGATTATGTGTATGCTCTAGAGGGATTATCATTAATGCTCAGAATGATGGATTATTGTGCTTTGGTAGATTTGGAACAGATTAATTGTCGCGTTTTTTAACCCATGGCTGCATTTAACTCTTTGGCTGTTGGTAGCGGTTTTTGTCATGATTCCTGCAGGAGCCATCCTGACAAAAACCACAATATATAGTCAAAAGGTTAATCCTTTCTGACCATAGTGAATCCATTTTTGGCTCACGTGCCATGCAAAGGTGAGTATGTTTTGGACCTGTGGTCGTCTGCCGTTGTCCGTGGTAAACTTTAACGTTGGCATTTTCTCAGGGACTATTTAAGCCACATTCTTCAAACTTGGCCCAAGGATACTTTGTCATAGCTGCCAACCCTCCCGATTTTATCGGGAATTTCCCGATTTTTTTTCAATTCCCGATTTTCCGTTTTTTTGTACATTTCTCCCGATTTTCATATTTTCAAGCTTTGTTTTAAAATTCGAGGCATTTTGGCGTACCGCGCGGGGTCAAGCGCCTGTAGTTGAGAGCCTACCGCTATACTGTACCGCTAAGCTTTCGGGGACCCACAGCCAGTCTTGATTACGCATGCGCGGCAAATTCCGTCCATTCTGTTTGTTCCGGTTCCTTCGAATTTGCCCTCGAGCACATGCTCAACGATCTTCACAACTGGTCACAGAGTATTTTCGATTTTCAACAAAATCATGCCTCCTAAGAAGCAGAAGTGTTTGGTGAAGTTCCATCCAGACTACAAGCGTTCCTTTCCTTACATCGACGAATCGAGAAAGGGGGAACACTTTGCCTTTTGTAAAATGTGCCGGGCGGACATAAACATCGGTCACGGCGGCCAAAAAGACATCAGTCTGCACGAAAAACGTAAGAAACACCAAGTATAAGTAGCGAAGTATAATGAAGAAAAAATAAAGGCTGTCTGGCGGTCAGACTGAATGATGAATTGAATAAACGAAGGAATACATGAAAAAGTAAGAGCATCTTGTGAAATAATTATGAAAGTGTGGAACACAAACCGAAAGAGACGAGAGAGAGAGAGGACTTGCTGTTGAAGGCAAAATCAGCAACATCTCAGTCCCTGAAGGCTGCTGCAAACCCTTGCCCACCATCAAAAGAGTAGATAAACTTTGAATTTTGTTTCAAAGAGAGGCCTCCAAACTGCCTTCAAAATGCTGATTTTCGTTTCCATTGTCCTTCACGGCTGTGCAGAACCACACTTTTAGTTAGGAGTGGCCGGGGGCCACTGAGTGCAAGATAAGCCATCTGTGGCAACGCCGGGCGTGGGGGCAATTAGTCATTAGCGCGCGCCTCTTCAGGCAGAGTGACAGAGCTGTTCATGGTCCTAGAAAGGAGTGCTCTTTCATTACCCTACGCTATGTGTATGTGCCGACAGCAGCATACTGGCGCTCGGCAGCGGAAACGCTGAAAAGTGTTAGTAACTGAACATTCACAAAATGCTTTTTTTTTCCGCAAGAATATCATAACATGAGTGCAGATTTGTAGCTGATAAAATTTTCTTTCTTTTCATACTAAACATGCCCATGCTGCTTACTTCCAGCACACCTGCAAGAGCAGTTACATTTCATATTTGCAATACAATGAACATGCACTGACACAAAAAAGCACTAACTTTCAAGCTCAATCTGTTGTGCATCTAAGTTTTCTGTGGGATGAAAATTTGATGTATCTACGCAGCATTCTAGCCTCTACTGTTATCACTTACTTGAATTCTTGTTTCTTTCCTGCTAGAGGAACACTAGCGTCAGAAAGCACTCCACTGCTGAGAAGCTGGTAAGCTGGTAATCCGTTAGGTCCATCAAGACGATCAACACAAACATGCTGTTCCCAGCAGTGTTTATGCAGTACACTTGAGTTTACACGACAGTAAATTCATAACCACTAACACAACAGGTCTTAAGCACATCACACTGGTTCCTTTATATTACACAAATAACTAGGTCTGAAGCACACCACACTGGGCCTTATATAGACACGAACACAAGTAACGGGTCTTAAGCATATCACACTGGTGGTTCCTTTATATGAACAGTTTTTAGAATTTCCCTTACAGGGATGAATACAGTTTTTGTAATTGAATTGATGATTTTCTTTTCAGTTTCATTAGTCTTTGGTAACATTTTACACAAAACGAATTTGAGTAACACAGTCCACTAGTTTCATCTACAATGATTCCATGTATTTCCTTAAGTTCAGCTACATAGATTTCACACAGTTTTATTGGATTTTGATCAAGTGTTTGTTTTGACCTTCCTCCACATACTCTACATAGAGAATTTAACCTTTTAAAGTGAAAGGCTTCTGTGTGTGCAAATGTTTCTGTTACGATTGTGGTTGTGTTGTTTTGTGAGAGTGTGCATGCATAAATCGTAGGTAACGATCCGACGTTTTATTTGAGCTATCACGATTTCTAATCACGTACCTTTTCAATAGTGCGGTGTGGATTATCTGTTGCCACACGGAGTTGAGTCACAAAAGGTCTAGAAGCCGCACGAGAATTCATTTGTTTACGGCGCATGTCGCTTAGCTTTCAGTACTTTTGCACTGATGCATGTTTACCAGTTAGAGTTGTGACCTGTCTCGCCTACTTTTTGTGTGACGTCATCGCGTGCCGCAGTTTTTCCTAAACTTAGACATTGAAGATCGTGGCCAGATATTTACAGAATATTCCAGTGGGAATGCACCTTTGAGTTTTAGATACGTGTCTTGTTTTGATTGGTGGTGTTGTATGATTGTGCTTGATGTTTCTAGAAAACATTCATTTTTCTTTAAAAGGTATTTTTTCGAAAAATACTTACCGATGACATGACTACCAGGAGTGTCCACTCCTTGCTCAATTCTAGCCTAAGAACTCGTTGTGTAAACACAACCCGGGAGGCACTCGGGGAACCCCCAGAGGGACCGAGAGTTGTCTCCCGCTCCTACCCACCAGCCCTATTCACCTGTGAACTCCAGTCACGAAATTAGGCTCACCAGCGGCAAGCGGGGCAGGTGGGAGGGTCCTTCGAGTCATGTCATCGGTAAGTATTTTTCGAAAAAATACCTTTTAAAGAAAAATGAATTTGTTTCTTCAAAAACATTACCGATGACATGACTACCAGGAGAATGCCGAACAGGAGGAGGGTGCCGCACCCCCAGATGGTTTTCTCTAGGCTCATGGCCCCCTCCTCTCTTCCGACACTCTGCACTCCCTAATAGGTGCATACCTACGGCGCCTGTGGCGCCGGGAGGGAGTGTTGTGCCGCCGTGACGTCCCCCACCAAGGCGAGGTTGTCTCGCTGCCCTGCCAGATCCCGTAGATAGAAGCGGGCGAAAGTAGATTCTGATCGCCAGCCCACCGCAGCCACGATGTCCTTGACAGCGCAGTTCCTGTCGAAGGCTACGCTCGTGGCCATGGCCCGTACTTCGTGCGCCCGAATCTTTAGGCTCTTCGCTCCCTGAGGGGAGAGTTCGACATATGCTGAGCGAATCACCCAGCGAAGCCAGGAAGAGACTGTCTGTGCTGTAATGTCGTTTCTTCCTGTTTTTAAAGGTAGGAAGAGGCGTGAGCGTCCCCTCCGGACGGCTCTGGTTCGTCGCAAGTACACTCTGAGGGCTCGTACAGGATCTTGTTGCCTGGTCTCTCTGGGGAAGTCCTTCCCGCGTAACGGTCGTAAGGTGATAACCTGTGGCGCCGTCAGTGGAGACCTAGTCTTGGCAATGAAGGCAGGGTCGGTCACCAGTTGGACCGAGTGATCAGCTCGAAATTGCAGGCATGTAGGCCGGACTGATAGAGCGTGTATCTCACTTACTCGTGCCGCTGTGGCGAGCGCCAGCAGGAAGCAGGTCTTCCGTGTCACATCCGCAAGACTGGCCAGCGGTAGTGGTTCGAAACGTGGTGAGTTTAGCCAGGTAAGAACCCATGGTAAATCCCAGCGGGGAAGAAGTGAGCGAGAGGCAGGCCTTTGTAGTCCGAAGTGTGACATAAGATCTGCCAGGTCCTTACACGCGCCGGGGTCCGCGCGGCCGAGATGCCGGTAGGTGTCGGCAATCATCGAGAGATATCCCCGAATGGTAATAGGGGCCAGTCCTTGGTCTCCGAAGAGCCAGAGGAAGAAGTCCGCAAATTGGGGGTTTGTCAGTTCGGTGGGGGAGAGACGACGGTCGCTGCACCAGGTACAGAGTACCCTCCATTTCCCCTCATAGATACGTCTAGTCGAGGGCTTGCGAGCTGTAGCGATCGCTTCCACTGCAGCACCCGAGAAACCTCTAGCTGAGAGGACTTGCCGCACAACCTCCAGGCGTGTAGCAGTAAGCGTTCCGGACAGGGCTGGAACAGCGCCTGACGTGGCTGCTTGAGCATAGTGCGGGGCGTGGGGAGCAGTAGAGGAGGGTGTGTGGCGAGGCTGATCAGGTCGGTGGACCAGGAACGAGTCCAAGCGAACGGGGCGACCAGGAGCAGGATCGCATTGGTTCCTCGCAGCTTTAGGAGGACTTTGGGGACAAGGACTGTCGGGGGAAAGGCGTACGCTATGAGTCCGTCCCAGGGAATGGATAAGGCGTCGACCGCCCAAGCCAGGGGATCCGGTAGTGGGGAAACGAAGAGGGGAAGCTGGTGATTCCACCTCGTGGGGAACAGGTCCACCATCGGGGTCTCCCAGTGAGAGCAAATCATCCGGAAAATGTCCTGGCGAAGCGTCCATTCCGTGTGAATGAGCTGTCCTCGGCGAGAAAGGGAGTCCGCTAAAACGTTCAGGCGACCGGGAATATGGCGAGCGCTGAGAGTCAGATCGCGGTCCTCGCACCATCGCATCAATCGGAAGAGTAGCATGCATAGATCGGGTGAATGAGTTCCTCCCTGCTTCTGTATATATGCTACCACTGTCGAGTTGTCCGAAAGGACGAGAAGATGCTGGTGTCTGAGTTGCTCTTCCCAAACGATGATGGCCTGCCACACCGCTTGCAGTTCCAACCAGTTGCTGTGTTTGTCCGCGAACTCCGGAGGCCAGAGGCCGGACGTCGTGGTGAACTGAGGAAGCAGGTGGGCTCCCCAACCAGCCCGACTCGCGTCGACACACAGGGAGAGGTGCGGGGATGGAGAGGAAATGGGGACTCCCAGAGCCAACCAGGCTCTGTCGGTCCACCGTAAAAGGTGGGGGCGTACCAAAGGGGACACGGGGACGATCGTGGTCAAGTCGCCCGAGGAGGGACGCCAGAGCAGTAGGAGATGAAGTTGTAGCGGTCGGGAGTAGAGACGCCCGAGGGGGATAAGATCCGCCGCTGCGTTGATCAGGCCCAGAAGCTGAAGCCAGACCCTGGCGGGGGCTGCCTGTTGCTGATCTACCAACGCGGCGAGAGCGGACAACTTCACAATCCGTTTCTCTGGCAAGAGTACCCTGTTGCGGTCCGTGACAAACTCCATGCCTAGATGGATGAAGTGGCGCGCCGGGGTGAAGTCCGACTTTCCGGTGTTGACCAGGAAACCCAACCGGTAAAGCAGCTGTAAAAGAGCGTCCCTGTCTGCCGCAAGCGCGGTCTCCACCTGATTTCTCAAAAGTAGGTCGTCGAGATAATTCGAGGTCGGACTTGACGACGACTGCCTCGCCTTGGCCACTACAGCATCCATGATGCGGGTGAAGGCCCAGGGGCTGAGGTTGAGACCGAACGGCAGGGCGCGAAACTGGTAAATCACTCCTTCGAACGCGAAGCGCAGGTACTTCCTGGCAGAAGCGTGCATGGGGACATGGAGGTAGGCGTCGGACAGATCTAAACTGACCGCGTAGTCCATGGGTTGAATTGCCGCACGAAGAGCCCTGGTCGTCTCCATCCGAAAGGAAGGGGCCGCGATGAAGGCGTTCAGCGCCGACAGATCTATGACTGGCCGCCACTTGCCGCCGGGCTTGGGCACCACAAACAGTCGGCTGTAAAAGGCGGGCGAGTCCGGACGCTGCACTACCTCTGTGGCCTCCTTCGAAAGGAGAGCCGCGACTTCTCCTCGCAGAGCGGCGGCCTTGAGGGCGTCAGACGGAACCTCTGTCCAAAGGGGAATGGAGCGCAAGGGTGGAGGAGAGCGGAACGAGATCCGTAATCCTCTGGTGACCACATCCAAAACCCAGGGCTCGTCTCGAAACAGCGAGCGCCACTCCTCGCTGAATCGTGTTAGCCTCCCGCCGACTGGAGCCCCGACGACGGTCGGCGGGGGCGGAATTGGGGACAAGTCAGGTGGCCCGCCCGCGCCCAGGGCGACGGGCGGGACGGGGCCAGGCGGGGGCAGGGGCGCTAGCTGGGCCAGGGCGACGGAAGGGCGGGCGACGGCGCGGCGCAGCTCGTGGTGGGGCAGACGGGTCTGATGTGACACGTTTCCGGGCCCGCAAAGAGCGCCCCAGGGCCGTGCGGGCGGGAGGAAAGCGCTGCTTGACAGCCTTGCGAGGCCAACGGTCGGAGTTGGAGTCCTTCACCGTCTGCCAAGTATCCCCGAAGAGCAGAGACCCTCCCAGAGGGGCCCGACGTAGCTGAGTACTCAGGTCGACCGGCATTCCACTGCAAGCTTGTAGGACGGCGTCTCGTCGCATGAGGTCGCAGTTAGCCGCAGCCGCCATCGCGTTGACCGCTGAGTGATAAGCAGCGCGGTTCCCAGCCTCCGCCATGAGTAGTAGGTCTCCCAGGAGGGGAGACAAAGCAGGTTGCCAAGCTTCCTCGAGACGTCGGATGAAAGCCTGAGTCAGCAAATCCAAGAAACCGGAGCAGGCGAGCGTGTTCCGGACCAGCGACGCCGTCCTATCCAGTCCCCGTGGGAAGGACCGTTTCAACATAGAAGCCCCTCCGGCTTGCATCAGAGCGGCGGGATCCACTGGAGGAAGCGGGCAGAGGAACGACTGCGAATGGCCGGCGTACCAGTCCTGTTGAAATGCGATGTCCAGAGCGGAAGGCCATCTCCCGTCCGCGAAGAAGTCCGAGTTCCGAGTCTCCAAAAGCAGGTGAGACGAGAAGGCGTCCCGCAGATCAAAAAAACTAGCCGGCTGTGGGAGGGACTTGAACCTCTTAACCGTCCTATCCGCGTCCACGAAGGCGGAAATCTTCCTCTTCACAGGAGGTGAAGCCGGACAAACATCCTCCGGTAAGGCGGCGGCGATGAGCTTGGCCGCTCCGTCCAGCGCCAGCCGCGTGTCCATCCGGGAAGAAGAAACCTGTCTGACGGAAGCTGACACACTGGAGGCCGAAGAGGGAGAAGCTGAAGAACGGCTAAGACCTCCAAGTAACCAGTCTGAAGCATCCTCCGGCGCCAAACTGAGGGTGTCGAAGTCCCGCTGTCCGGAAACCGGCGACCGAAGAGGGCGACGAGGGCGGGAATCCCAATGACGGAGAACCGCAGCGGACGAAGACTCCCTCCGCAGCGGAGAGCGGTAGTCTGAACGACGCGGTGAGGGTCTCCTGTGTGCCGAGGGCGGATCCCGACGGGGAGAACGGCTGCGACGAGTGGGAACGGAGCGGTGAGTACGAGGAGGGGGGGAAGTGGCCGGTCGCTGGGAAGCGGGACGGGACGAACGGGAGTCCAACCGAGAGGGGGAACGCGAAGAAGGTGAAAACCGTCTGCGGCGAGGGGAGTCCCGGTGCGACGAGCGATGAGAAGAGAAGGTCCTCCTACGATCGTGCGAAGGAGAGCGGAAACGTCGAGCAGAACCCCTGTATCTACGTTCTTCACAACCAGGAGGCTCCGGACGAGTGCAAGTATGTCTCTCTGAACCAGGCTCTTGGGAGAGGCGGGTTACTGGCCGGCCAGGGGACCTCCAGCGGGATCCCGGCGGCTTCCTCAGAGACGAATGGGGAACGACGGTGGAGGAGGGACGCCACGAGCGTCCCACCAAACCAGGCTCTTGGGAGAGGCGGGTTCTTTCCACCAAATGTGTCCGGGCGCGCTCTCGAACGGAGGCGGTCTTGACGGTCGAACTCCCACTCCGTGCACTAGTCCCTTGATTACTCAGTAGCGTTATCTGCGTCGGATCCCGTTGGTCTCGCACGTCCGGTGCCGGGGGCACAGCGGAAGGCGTCTCAGAAATCTTCAAGGTACCCGCGAGGGTAGGAGGCTCCCTCCTATAAAAGGTCCAGAGATTAGACCACCGCAGTTCCGGCCATGAAGCACAGACGTCACACGTATGGTCGGACGCACACCCAGCGCAGGGGAGACAGACTGCATGTTTATCCGACGGCCACTGGAAGCCTCCGCATTTTGTGCATGTCATCAGTAAGCCACTGCAACACACAAAACATGAAGGCACTCGGCGAGTGTCCACCAATCACCCCGTTAAGCTTTAGGCCCCCAAGCTACTGTGGTGTTATGCACCCAATTAACCAACGTACGGTCACCTGCCATCAACATTTAATTAAAACCACGGCGGAGGGAAAACAAACCCTGCCGGGACAGGTAAGCATCCAAGCCTTCGTCATAAAGCGGGGCGTCTAAACCGAAAGCCGAAAAACGTTAGGTATGGCCTAGATACAGTAACGTGACTCACCGCTCGCATCTGGCAATGGCGCGAAAAGCCCGCCAAAACCAGCGCCAAACATTCTTCAGCTAATCAGGCCACCAAACAGAGGTAAAAAAAAAAACCCAAACGAGGGAGAAGCGACGCAAAACGCAAGCTGCTCGTGCCTGTGCCCCGCCCGGGCAACCAGCCGAGGGCCCTCTAACTACCTTACCTGTCAGTCGGAGTGGTACGAGAAGGAGAAAGTTCCATGACACCCACAGCCCGACCGGCAAAGCCAGAGAGGGAACCCTTGAACAAGACCGAAGCTGCAGTCGACCAACGTCGCACGCGTAGAATCCCAGGCCGGCGAAGACGAAGCAAGCAAAGCAGACCGAACCGGTCGAAAAAATTCTAAGTCCAGAGGCTAGAGACAACACGTCTGAACGCGTGAGCCTAAGAAGCGTGACTGGAGTTCACAGGTGAATAGGGCTGGTGGGTAGGAGCGGGAGACAACTCTCGGTCCCTCTGGGGGTTCCCCGAGTGCCTCCCGGGTTGTGTTTACACAACGAGTTCTTAGGCTAGAATTGAGCAAGGAGTGGACACTCCTGGTAGTCATGTCATCGGTAATGTTTTTGAAGAAACAAATACCACTATAAAAGAGTCGTGCTAGGAAGCACCTGTGTACATTGTTCAGTTGTAGGATTGCGATGTAACAGAGTCTGTACATTGTTCAGTTGTAGAATTGCGATGTAACAGCGTCGGTACAGTGTTCAGTTGTATAATTGCATTGTATCGTAAAACGCTTTGATATTGAGAGAGCGTTATGCAAGAAATCGTGCTTCATTGTCAGTAACGGAGATCTGAAGTGAATGCTGATGTACATTGTATAAGAGACGCATTGTGTCAAAGTTGGACATTTTGCTGAGAAGAGATTTTATCAGTGTTGGTGCAATTGTGAACGCATTTCGTGGAGATCGCATCGCTGTAATAAAATATTATTGGAACTGTTACTCCAGTATTGTCTACATCCTTAAGCCACGTGTGACGGATTGCAGCTGAATGGAGGTTTAATTAAAAAGAACTCTACGTGTGTGCATCTGGTGTAGTATCATTCTATGACCACGATTCAAACACGTAACAGTTTCTTGTGTATGTTTTGTTCCCGCCATAACTGTACTGTCTACTCCTTAGGCATTTGGAACAAAGGAACCAGGATAATATGGATGAGCAGACAACAGTTAGTACATGATACTACTAAACAGTATCACATCTATATTGGAGGCTATGAGCAGAGCATAAGGCACAGGGATTACACAATACACAACAGTATTCCAGAACAGAGAATGAATGTTCAAACCAACTCGGTACTGTGAGGCTCAGATAACTTACCAGCCATGTTCAGTCACACACAAAGACGGTACCTGTCTTTATCCTCGGATTGCACTCTTTAAAAAAACGTAACTGGAATAATACCACCAACACAGGAACCAGCACACAACAGTTCAAAAGTGTGTCAAACGGTTCTATGTAGAAAATCTTTGAAGAGGAGATGGAGAACATTAAACACAGGCATAGCCACCACACATCAGCAGTCCGTTGCAGAGATTAGAGAAGGAATAGCTGATATCAGACTGTGACCTACTTTAAGCCTGCTCGCTGCGGGAGTGGCTGCAGCAAGCATGTTGCTGGCTAAACTAAAGAGTGGAAAATCCAGCGTTCTGCACAGCCGTGCCTTGATTTAGTTTGTTCAGCTATGATTTTTTTGTGCTGATGTGAATGTAAATAAACTTCAAACTGTAGGATACAAACTGGTCATTATTTTGATTTTTGCTTCAAGGAGAGGCCTCCAAACTGCCTTCAAAATGCTGATTTTTCGTTTCCATTGATTTATTTTGTTCAGCCATGATTTTTTTGTGCTGATGTGAATGTAAATAACTTCAAACTAAAGGATACAAACTGGTTATTATTTTGAATTTTGCTTCAAGGAGAGGCCTCCAAACTGCCATCAAAATGCTGATTTTCGTTTACGAGCGGGGGGCGTAGCCCCCCTGCACCCCCCAGCGGGGCGCTGCCCCTGCACCCTGCCGGGGCCTAGGCGGCCCCTGGACCCCGGCCAGTCAGGATTTTTATTTCTCCAAAGTTGGCAGCTATGCTTTGTGGTAAGACATACAAATTTGAGTGACCTCTCACAAATGTCAAGGTCACAGGGGATCAGGAAATAGGTCAAAAATAGCTATATTTTGACATAATTTATTTTTTCTCAAATACTATTCACAACTTCAAACCCAAACTTAGTACAAAGATAGCTGATGGTAAGACCTTTCTATACATACTAATTTGGTTGATCCCTCAGAAAGGTCAAGGGTCACAAGAGCTCAGGAAATAGGTGAAAATAAGCCATATTTTGACAAAAGATGTTTGTTTCCTCAAAATCCATTACCGATGGCATTACTGTATGGAATATACCCCTTTACTTACCCGATTTCAGCCTAAGCACCCTTGTGTATACCTACCCAACAAGGGGCGTAAGAGAGAGAGAGAGTTGTAACCAAGTCTCCCCTTCCTCCATCCGGTCATGCGCCATACCTTCCTGCCAGTCGTACCCTTTGCTCCCGTGTGGATGGTCACCGGCTTCAGCCTCTCTCATTTTGGATTTATTTCTCTCCTCTCTTTCATCTTATAAAAGGATGACAAGGTAAGGCCTTGGGTTATGCCTATGAGTGAACGGGCCGTTTACTTTCTCGTCGGCACCTCCCTTGGAATTTTTTCGTTCATTTGCGGGCTTAGCCCTGACCGGTCGTGAGTACTGTTCACGGGCCTTTTCGTGTACGGCCCACGTGTTGTTTCAAAATGGCGTCTGCTTTGTGTTACAGTGTACAGCTTCGCACCTGCAAGCGTTGCAAAGGCTTTCAGTGGCCTACGGACGACCAGAAGCTGTGTCTTCCTTGTTCCGGCTGCTCCTCTGCTCGTTCCTGCGCAGTGTGTGCGAACATGGAAGGAACGCAAGAGGTCGCAGCTGTGGGAATTCTATCAGCGTCGCCGCCCTGGGGCTTTGGAAGCTACCATACTGATGGAGCAAGACAGGTCAGTGCATATCATTGTCATTCCGGTAGCCTCTGCCCCCCTCAAATCTCCGCGCCGGCGGGCGACTTCGGAGATAGTGGGGCCCTCTTCTCGGCGCTTGATGGACCCCTTGGGGGTTCCCTCCCCAACCTACTTGGCAGGAGGTTCGGGATTCCACTAAGGACCTTTGGCCCAGCGCCCCTGGATCGGACCCCTCGCGGCCCCCGGCCCAGCGCGGAGACAGGGAGCGCGCACTGTGGAACTTCAGACCTTCTTCCTGACTACTTGCCAGATTTCCTCCCCGTTCCGGACCGCGGGCTCCCGCTGGTAGAGCCCGTCCCTCCCAGGCAGCATCCCCCGCCTGGCCCCGGGCCTCACGGAGGCCTGGCCGCGGGAGGGCCCAGTGACTTCTCTCCGACACCGCCCCCGGCCACCCCTCCGGATCCTCCAGTCGGCGGGAGGCTTTCGTTGCACAGCGACGCATGGCGTTCGCTGTTGCCGGAGGACCCTTGGATTCTTGCCACAGTCTCGGAGGGGCTTAAAATTTCGTTTGTGAGTCCCCCTCCGTTGAGACGTTCACCTCTATGGACAGACGTACCTTCCGAACGAGACAAGACGGATGCACTTCAAGCGGAAATTGCAACCCTTCTTCGGAAGGCAGCCACAGAGATGGTGGATCGCCACGAATCACCAGCGTTCTACAGCCGGCTTTTCGTTGTCCCGAAGCCCGGCGGCCATTGGCGCCCAATCATAGACCTCTCCGCCCTGAACAAATTCATCCTCGCGCCCTCTTTCCGGATGGAAACAGCAAGAGCCCTGCGGGCGTCAGTACAGCCGTTGGACTTTGCGGTCAGCCTCGACCTCTTCGACGCGTACTTTCATGTTCCCATGCACCCCGCTTCACGTCGATACCTTCGCTTTGCCTTTGCCGGCGTCGTCTACAGGCATGGGAATTGTCCGCCTAAAGGCAAATTTCTGCCGAAATGATATTGGTCAGCCGCCCCCCAAAAAAATTGTCCGCCGAAAAACAAAATTGGGGTGCAAAAAGTAACTGAGCACAGGTCATTATGCACTGCGAGGCATTCGTTCAAGTGATATGCTGCCCGCTAGAGTTACGCGTCGCCTATTGTGGCTGTAACGCAGTCGTTACTTTACCCCGGACCCCCCTAGTTTCAGACTTGTTTCACTTTTCTAATTTCCATGCCTTCATCTACCAGCTTCGGGCTCTCCCCTTTGGTCACAACCTCAGCCCGTGGGTTTTTACTCAGATTATGGATGCGGTCGTCGCAAACGCCAGGTGGGATTCCTCGAGCCCGACATTCAACTACTTCGACGATCTGCTTCTCAAGAACCAGGACTCGATCAAGCTGGAGGCCGACAGAGACGCGCTTCTAGCTATACTTCGACGTCTCGGATTCTTCCTCAACAACGGCAAGTCGGACCTGGTCCCTTCGCGTCACTTCGTCCACTTGGGAATGGAGTTCTTGACCGACCTCAACAGAGTTCGTCTCCCAGAGCCTCAAATTTTAAAACTGTCGGCCATGGCGCAGCAAGTTTACATTGCGGAGACGGTTCCGGCCCGGACTTGGCTCCAGTTTCTAGGCCTCATCAGCACGGCGGCGGACTTGTTACCACTGGGCTGGCTTTACGCTCGACCGCTGCAGTGTCGCCTTCATCTCCTGCTCCACTGGCGGCCATCTTCAGGAGATCTCTCAGCCCCGGTTCTGGTCTCGTTACTGATCCGACCTCACCTACTCCGTTGGTCGGACTGTTCCTGGTTGGCGACTGGAGTCCCTCTCTCTACCCCTCCCCCGTCGCTCTCCATTTGTTCGGATGCGAGTCGCCAGGGCTGGGGGGCCCATTTGCTGCCGGAATTCAGCACCCTATCGGGCCTGTGGATGGCGGACCTTCGAGACCGACATATCAACTGGTTGGAGTTGAAAGCGGTGTGGTTAGCCCTCATCCATTGGGAAGCACGGCTTCGGGAACAGGAGGTCCTGATCTTATCCGACAACGCGATGGTTGTAGCCTACATCCAAAAGCAAGGTGGCACTCGGTCACCGACTCTGCATGCTGCTCTACCAGATCTTGCTCTGGTGCAGAGATCGCCTTATTTCACTCCGAGCGTGTCACATCCCGGGACACCTGAACATTCTCGCGGACTCCCTCTCGAGACGGGGACATCTTCTCCACACTGAGTGGTCTCTGCAGCCGGACATCTTCCGCATGATCTGCGCTCATTGGGAGACCCCCATGATCGACTTATTCGCGACCAGATGGAACAAGCAGCTCCCGCTCTTTGTCTCCCCCATTCCGGACCCTCTCGCCTGGGCGGTGGATGCATTGTCGATTTGCTGGGAGGGCCTTGTAGCCTACGCGTACCCTCTCTCAGTTCTTGTACCCAAGATTCTAATCAAGCTTCGGGGATGCAACACGGTCCTACTGCTTGTTGCTCAGTTCAGTTGGAACAGGTCGTGGACGACCGACCTTCTGAGTCTCGCCACCGAACTGCCTCTTCGGCTTCCCACGCCTCGGACGATGCTGAAGCAGCCTCGACAGAAACTCTTCCACCCCTGTCAGTAGAGACTGCTGCTTCACGCCTGGCGGTTGTCAGGCAGGCCCTTGCAACTCGAGGTTTCTCGGATGCTGCAGTGGAGGCGATCGCTTCAGCTTTCAGAGTGTCCACCCTCCGCGTGTACGAAGGGAAATGGAGCGTCCTTCGGACCTGGTGTGAGACCAGACATCTGGACCCCTCGGCTCTGACTACTCCACAGCTAGCTGAGTTCTTCTTGTGGCTGTTTCATGACCAGAACTTGGCACCGATTACCATTCGCGGTTATCTCGCCATGGTTGCGGACCCCTATCGTCACTTAGGCCTTCCAGACCCTGGAGCGTGCAAAGACCTCTCAGACTTGATGTCCCATTTCGACCTCCAACGGCCAGTCACTCGTTCCGCGCTGGGATCTTCCTTGGGTCCTGACGTGGCTGAACTCCAGTCGCTTCGAGCCTCTGCGTCGTGCCAGCCTCGCGGACGTGACTAGAAAGACCTGCTTCCTTCTGGCCCTCGCCACAGCTGCCAGAGTCAGCGAACTGCATGCCCTGTCTGTTGACCCGGCCTGCTTGCTGTTCAGGACAGACGGTTCGGTTCAGCTTCTGACCAACCCCTCTTTCTTGGCCAAGAACAGGCTCCCCTCGGCCGCGCCCCAGGCGTGGAGTCTTCAGCCTCTTACAGGATTTGACCGGTCCCAGACATCACGACTGCAGGACCCGGTCCGAGCGCTAAAGGTCTACCTGTGCAGGATGAAGCCCTGGAGTAGAGGTCGCTCCCGCCTCTTTTTGCCCTTGGCCCCAGGCTGGGCCGATATTTCCGCCCTGACGATATCTTGGTTGCGTTGCATTTTTCGTTCCGCTTACAGTGATCTGTCCCCACAGGTGGCCCAGACTATGCGGATACAGGCTCATGAAGTTAGAGCAGTTGCTGCCAACGTGGCGTTCCACCGCAACTGCACGGTCAGAGACATTGTCGCGGCGGTCGGTTGGAGGTCAGAGTCCACCTTCGCCCGCTTCTATCTCCGGGATCTCTCCGGCCAGCGGGACAACCTGGCCCTCATTGGATATCTCTCGGCAGCGTAACACTCCCTCCGTGCGCCGCTAGCGCCTTAAGGTAACCCTTCGCTGAAATCGTCGGGAGGTTGCCCCTTGATGCTCAGCTTACAGCCGTGACGGGTATGGGGGTGGCACCCTCCTCCTTTTCGCCATTCATTCCATACAGTAATGCCATCGGTAATGGATTTTGAGGGAAAAAATGTATTTTTCTTTAAAATGTATTTTTTTGAAAAATACTTACCGATGGCATTACTCAGAGGTCCCTCCCACCTACCCCGCTTGCCGCCTCTTCGCAAAGTGTATGACTGGTGGGAAGGTACGGCGCATGACCGGATGGAGGGAGGGGAGACTATCCGGTCACTTGGTTACAACTCTCTCTCTTACGCCCTTTGTTGGGTAGGTATACACAAGGGTGCTTAGGCTGAAATCGGGTAAGTAAAGGGGTATATTCCATACAGTTTGATACAGTAATGCCATCGGTAAGTATTTTTCGAAAAAATACATTTTAAAGAAAATACATTTTTTTCTCAAATACTATTCACAACTTCAAACCCAAACTTGGTACAGAGATACCTGATGGCAAGACCTTTCTATGCACACTAATTTGGTTGATCCCTTGGAAAGGTCAAGGATCACGAGAGCTCAGGAAATAGGTGTAAAATAGCCATATTTTGACAAAATATTTTGGCACAACCCTGCTCAAACTTCTTCACTGGCTCCCCATCCCCTAATGCATCTAATACAAGATCTGTCTGATACAAATCCTTTAACAACTACACTCCTGCCTATCTCTCCAACTTACTTCACCCCTACACGCCTTCCCGCTCCCTCCGCTCCACCTCCGACCTCCGCCTCCACATCCCCCGCCCCAAACTCAGCACTTTTGGACCCCGCTCCTTCTCCGTCTACGGCCATCCACCTGGAACACTCTCCCACTCTCTCTCCGTCAGAAACACTCTCTCTCCTCCTTCCAGTCCGCCCTCAAAACTCACCTCTTTCAACAGTTCTAGCATTATAACATCACCACACTCCCCACCCCAAGCTGACTGTCATAATGTATTTGTGGTACGTGAGTCATTGTCAAAAGAGTGCGCATGTGTGCGCGAGTTGCGAGTGCGCGCTTAGAGTTATAATTATTATAAGATAAGCGCATTATAAATACCGTAATTATTATTACAGACCTGCCTACCCTTATGCTTTCGCATAATTTATTACGCTATTTCACACTTCATTACGCTATTCCGCCTTAAGCGTCCAAATTACGCTTTCGTGACGATCATTAAAAAAAAAAAAAATCATAAATCCTTTTGCGACAATGACGACATCATTGCTCAGCACGGTTTCCGGTCACACTCTTCTTCCGTTTCAAACATGGCGTCAACATCGAAGAGGCCGCGTGATCATGAAAGTGATGAAGATAGTGCAGTTCGTGTTACTTCTGGTGAAAAGAGAGTCAAGATTAAGAAGAAACCGGTCTTTCAAAAGTGCCGTGATGAATATTTTCAAAATTGGCCTTGTTTAAAGCCTTCTACGAAAGGAGATGGCATGGTGTACTGTAAAATATGTGACCGCCATATTTCAATCAAACACGGCGGTGCCTATGATTGCGAGCGGCACATTGCAACGGCCGTCCACAAAACAAATGCCAAAGACGTGAAGCCTTGCAAGACGATTGCAGCACTTTTTGCACAAGCACAGCAATGTGATAGTGATAAGCAAGCGGACAACGTTATGAAGGCTAAAATTGGAATGACTGAGATGATCGCCCATTTGAACCTGCCATTGTCCACTGCTGATGCAATGGTGCAATTCTTCAAGACGTCATTTCCCGACTCTAAAATCGCGCAAGGTATTATTTTATTTTCATGATGAAAATGATTCACAATAAGTTATAGATAAGACATATCTATATAAGATTTCAGGCTAGGCCTATATTTATTATTACCATTATTATATGAATCCTATATAAAAATTAAAATAAGCACAAGTAAACTTTATTCGTTTTCTTTTTGATGTTGACGATGCAAAATGAGTAATAAAATGTTAAATATTTATTGCATTTGAATTATCAGGAGATCGAAGACAACTGCTGCATTTAGTTTTGTTCAGAATCAGTGTTCATTCAGTGCGATCGATGAATACATCATCCTGTATGGGAAGTCAGGCCAGGAGGTACGTGCAAACATCTTGATAGTACTTGATGACCTTCTTGTGGAATTCTTCAATGTGCATTCCCCATGACCACCAAGGCCAAAATCGGGGATTTGACATCAAAATGGGGGAATTCCTCTTTTGAGATACAAATTCCTCTTTTTAGGCCCTTGGATTATGCTTTTGCCTATAGGGTAGGTAGGCAGGTCTGTTATTATTAAAAGATGTTTTTTCTCAAATAATGTTCACAGCTTCAAACCCAAATTTGGTACAGAGATATCTGATGGTAAGATCTATCTATGCATAGTGATACTAATTTGGATGACCCCTTGGAAAGGTCAAGGGTCACAAGAGGCTGGCAAATGTGTGTAAAATGCTGATTTTTGATAAAATTGTAGGTATTCCCAAAGTTTTGCAAATTTTTCAACAATATTTGGTACAGAGATAGCTGACGATAAGACCTTCCTATGCATACTAATTTAGTCGACTCATCACAAAGGTCAAGGGTCACAGATGTGTGAAAAATGCTTACATTTTCAGAAAACCTGATTTTGCTGCTGCAGAAGACAGCCCTTGTCACAAAGGTCACACATATTTTGTATGATCAAGTGTGTCGCAATGTCATTTTAAAACCTCAAAGTGCATCAAAACATCCAAGACCATACCCAAAGGGTTGAAGTCAACAACAAAACAATACATATGTCAAATTTGTTTCACTGCTATCTGATTGATTGTGAAGATTGACTGATCAACAGTCAACGCTGACTCAAGGGAAAAGAATGTAATGCAGCATTAAGATTGTCTTCTTTGACCTGCAGAAGTTGTCAGGGTGCCTGGTACACATGATGAAGGGAGTGATTGGCTAACAAAGTTTTAGAAAGTTTTTGTTTGGCTTTCAGAAGTTACCGAAGTGGTGTGCAATCTTTGTCACTATATCTGAGGTGGAACAGATGACAGACGTAGCACCGTCGACGGATGTATAGTCTTGTTTGTAATCTCACATCATGAGATGAGGCTGATTCAATGATTGGTCCTGATGATGATGCCCACTTGTTATGCGCATCCACTCCATGCTAGCAGCATGCTCAGGGCGCAAAAAAAAATAAATAAAAATAAAAAATAAAAATAAATAAATAAAAAACAACACACGCAACTCACGTCCTGTGACGTGAGAGTGAAAACAAGGACCATTATAACTAATGGGATTTATCTGAATTTTCATGTGGTGTTTAAATATTGTTTTGTTTATTTTTCAGACTGGACCGCCCACTCCAATGCTGTGTTTGACCTGGCCTGGGTACATGGTGAGGACAAAATCCTCACTGCTTCCGGTGACCAGAGCGCTGCATTGTGGGATGTCAACAGGTCATTGCCCATCACCAGTTTCCAGGGGCATAACTGCAGCGTGCGCTCTGTCGTTCCTTGCCCTGATAGTCCTGGTGAGTAACACTTATTTTGATCACAATATACAAGTATCAAAATTCTGGCAAGAATCAAGATGTCCATTTATTTTAATAAATGAAAATCTTGCTTTTCTCAAAAGTAACTTGTTGGCTTTTGCAAAATCAGGGCAGAATTGCCCTCAGATCTGCGATTTCCCAAGGACTGTTCTATCTATCTATCTATATCCCGTAGTCTTGCCGACCGTTGGGGCACCACTGATGACTTGGCAACCAGCTCCCTCCATTCCACTCTGTTCTCTGCCATTCTTAGAGTATCGCCCAGCCTCAGTCCTGTCCACTCTGAGATATTGTCCTCCCATCTTTTCCTCTGTCTTCCTCTCCTTCGTCCTCCTTGCACAGTGCCCTGCAGGATTGTTTTGGCAAGCCCTGTTGAACGCGTGACATGCCCATACCACTTCAGTTTGCGTTTTTTCACAATGGCTAATAGGTCTTCATAGGGCCCGATGGCTTGCCTGATTCTGCTTCCCACTTCCTCGTTCGTGATGTGATCTCTGTATGAAATGCCAAGCAGCCTTCGAAAACATCTCATTTCAGTGGCTTGTATCCTCCTTTCAAGGTCTGCTGTGAGGGTCCATGACTCACAGGCATACAAGAACACTGAGATGACTAAGGAGTGCATCAGTCTGATCTTAGAGCAAAGTGTAATGTTTCTGTCCTTCCATATGGTCTTCAATCTTGTCAGTGCTGTTGTTGTCTGCGCAATCCTGGACAGTATTTCTGGTTTTGATCCCTCATCTGTCACAATGGCTCCTAAGTATTTGAATTTAACTGTTTCCAGTTTTTGGCTTCCAATCATGACGTCAGTGCCAATGCCACTGGTGTTATTTGTCATCAGTTTGGTCTTCTCTGCACTGATTTCCATCCCATATGCAATGGCTGTACTGTCCAGCTTTTCCACCAGCTGAGCTAGCTCCTTCTCTGTTCCTGCAAGGCCATCAATGTCATCCGCAAAGCGCAAGTTTGTGATTGTTCTGCCTCCAATACTGACAGTTCCTTCATGATCTTTCAGAGCGTCTGTCATGATTCTTTCCAGGAAGATTTTGAAAAGATTATAGTCTAGCAGCTTTTCGCAATTTCTGCAGACTAAGTAGTTCGTCAAAAGAGTAACAATGGTTTGCAGGTACGAAACGAAAGTACTAATGCCATATAGTTTATGCATGGCAACAATATTTGTCCTTAGGATGGAGACATTTTTGTAGAAGTGTTTTTCGAAAGCTATTTTTCGATGTGAGGGAACCAGTCCTCGTACACCGCCCGGATAAGGTGCAAGACATTTTTTGTGCATAACATTGAAAATTTCAAGCATACAAGTTACAAGTTTATTCCAGTGAGTAAATTAAAATCATCAGCAAGTAAACATGCATACATATACGATAAAATAAGTTTAAAAGTATTATTTTTAATGCGGTAAGCATGGTCGCGTCGCTAGTTTCAAAATGGCGGTCAGCGAGAAGCCTTCTAAAGAAGTCAATCAGACGCGCACGGTTGATGAAGCTTTACTTTGCTCCTGAATTGAAACAGAGATTATTTTCGATTTGAACATCTTATCAACGTCAAATACGTTATTTTTCCTGGTCTTGAAAACAGCCTTTTCCATAGAACTCGGTCTTTTGTGGGAGGAAAGCATATCGAAAGTAAACTCCCTTTGTGCATGTTGTGCAATGTGTCTGCCGACCATCTTCAACATTCTTTGGCCGGATACAACATGCATGTTGTTCGTCTGTTTTTCAGCCTAACGGCTCTAAGTGCAGGTCTGCTCTTTTTTAAAATTTTATTAGTGGAGATGGGATTTTTAACTGGTCAAGCACACTCGTATCCGACTGGTCTTAAGCACAAGCCAGGCAGAGTGAAATCCATCTCCGAACCGTTTCCATCAAAATCACCATGTTCAGCTAAACACCTAAATATAAAATTTTAGTTTTTGCAACCAATTCAACCAATCCGCACTCAAGTACTCACAAGGACTCTTATGATTAAGCTTTATCAGGACTGCATGAGACACAATACAGATAGTAGCCCTCTCTATTATATTACATGTTTTATTTATTTATTTATTATTGATTCATGCATGTATTCACTTACATATTTATTTATTATTTATCCTTTTAATTATGGATGGAAGGAATTCCTTGATGCACATGATCACTATAGTGGTATGGTAGTGGTCACCAAGGAGAGGAAATTTGTTTTCAATATGCATACATCTGTGCATGTTCATAATCTATCCTTTACTTAACATGCATATTTATAGGTCCCAGGTATCCCCAACTTATTTTATTAATTTATTATTTATTTTTTTTTTGTTTGTTTGTTTGTGATGTATGTTTGCACATACACATCAGCATAAAATGATTGATTGTACATTGTTTAACGTCCCGACAGAAACAAGACTTTCTCAGGATGTGCCTGCACTGCTTGTGAAAAAACCCAAACTAAACAGAATATTGAATGTATGTCGCCAGCTGGTCTAATACACTAAATAAACCTAACTAGACCCTTTAGCAACACACATCCAATATCAAGAGCTACAAGCAGTGCAGACAGTAGGAAGAGTTTTAAAAAGGTAAATACAGGTGAATGTACCAAGGGTAGACAGAAACACACGCCCCTGAATAGAGGGGAAAACCCACCCTGTGGGACTGACCAGGGTCACCCTGGGAACTAAAAAGTAGTTAACCCCACCCAAGTCCCCCAGGGTAGACCTGGGTGGGGGACATCAGCATACAAGATGAGAACATACATATACACATATATGATGTGAACATAACATGTACACATATATGGTAATAGGTGCATACCACCCGCTCCCCACCCCACATACAAAACCACAGAACACCCATTAAAGGACATGCACATCTGTGCATGTTCATAATATATCCTTTACTTGGTATTCATATGTCCTAGTTATTTAAATTTATTATTTATTTTTATTTGTTTGAAAAGTAGGTTTTGTACATATGCTGATGTTCACATACACATATATCGAGGGCTGACTGCTAGAACTCCGTAACTCGATTTTTTTCGATTTTGAGATTTTGTACTTTTCTGATAGATTTCCGCAATCTCTTTCATCCTGTAACATCATTTTTAACGAAAGTTAATTTTTCAACGAGTTATTAATTAGAGATTAAACCAATTATCTTTTTGCAGGCATCCATAGAACAGCCAAAACTGAGTAACTTCAGATACGAACTTATAGCCTGCTGTTTTTTCTTTGGCTTTCTGAATGTTTGGCTGCTAGATGTCAGTATCTCGCGATAATAACTTCTAGCACGACCGGCCGACAAAACGTTTCCCGTGAAAGGCGGGTGCTAGAAGAAAGCATTTAAAGATACTGAGATGTAGTACGGACAAATTTTGTTCTATTTTATCCGGGATGAAGGCAGAAACTCATTAACTTCACTATGCGAACTTGTAGCATGCACATTCTCCAGACGATATCAGGCGCCAGGTGTTGAAATATACTTATCTCGCCACCAGTCCTGTTTATAATGGTAGGGGTTTTGCATGCATGCATTCAGTCAACCCCTTGGCTGCCGAGCGACATAAAACCACGTACCCAAACTGATGAAAGATGTATGGATCCTGATGAACCCCTGCATTTGCGGGGGCTCATGAGGATCTATGCCACTTGCTTGCCCAATTCATAGATCTAACTTCTTGCGGACTGAACATTCTCCGTGTGCTCTGACAGTCAAGGGATTAAACATGACCGTGGGAATATACTACTTTACTTGGTCTCATCCTGCTTCACCCTTGAATATTCTGCTGACTGTCTGGAATTTTAGGAAAACGCACTTCGCCACACAACCTCCGAAAGAAGAACATTGTTTTTGCGCTTGTCAAGTTTTCTTTCACATCAACTTGTGAGGTAATTCTCTCTCTCTCTCTCTCTCTCTCTCTCTCTCTCTCTCTCTCTCTCTCTCTCTCTCTCTGTGACAAAACAAAAACAACAATGATAGTTTGTAACACTGATCTATAAAGGAACATTATCATTGGTAAAATTTCTGGGCGTTTTTTTAGTTCCACTTTCCTATATGGAAAAAAGCACTCTAGATGCAAGTCCTACTGGGCATACTGAGAGAAGCAGTCAAAATGTGTTTTTTATTAACAACGGTGCACTTGGAAAGAGAAACTCACTAAACAGCAATAGTGATTTTGTTTAATTACTATTTTCAGCCCATTGTGTCCTAAATGGCTGATAAAATCAGCATGTGGGATGAGCTGGCTGATGGTGAAATGGTGCCGCCAAGCGAAGATGATGTTGAGGATGAACCTTTGTCAGCTCTTCAGACAAGACAGCAAAGAGACAGTCTGTCTGACGAGGAGCCCCCCATCAATGCAATGAAAAGGAAAAAAAAAACTAAAACGGCAAATGAGAGACAAAAGGAGTTGCTGATCCACCAGACAGTTCTGGAAAATATTTTGGCATCAAATGGATTTGTACCTGTCAAAGCGGATGGCAACTGCTTTTTCGAAGATGCTGCTACTCAGATAGTAGACACCACATCTGCTGAACTTTGTGGCAGTCTGTGTGACCTTCTTGAAGAAAACCGGCATGACTTTATGAAATTTTTGGAGAATACCTGCGGCGATGATGACATAGCAAGAGAAGCGAATTTGTGTCAAGTGTCCACGACCTTCGTCACGCCGAAAGGTGACGCAGTAGTGTGGCAGACTTGCTGCCTCTGGCGCTGGCAGAATAGATACAGAAACAGGTGATTATATTCACTAGCAATGAGCAGATGAGCAGCGACATCGCCACTTTCACTGGAGGTGAAGGGCGAGGGAAGCATCGTGCTCACAACCGAACACACGACGACACTGCAAAGGATCACATTAGCGGATCATTCCCTTGTGTCGAGTCCCACTACACCAGGAAAGATACTATGCGACACTATCTTGATGCATCGCTGTCGGTCATGAAGATGTATCATTTGTACAAGGAAAGTTGTGCGGTTGACGGAAAAATTCCAGTGTCCTGTCAAAAATACAGAGATATTTTCAACTGAAACTTCAATCCTTTCACAAACCCAAAAAGGATCAATGTGTAACGTGTGTCAATTATACACCAAAGAAGAAACAGGGGCTCACCAGCGAGGAGGAGGAAAAACAATATCAAAGACACACCGAAATGAAAATTAAGGCAAGTATAGAAAAAGCAGAAGACCTGGCAAAAAAAGACCCCACCACACATGTAGTGACATTAGATTTGCAAGCTGTTCTGCCAGCACCTTGTGGCTTGGTAAGCCAGATATACTACAAGCGGAAACTGTCTGTTTACAACTTCACGTATATTCACTGGCAGATGGAAAGGCGACCTGCTTTGTTTGGGATGAAACAAATGGCAAAAGAGGTTCTGTGGAAATCACCACGTGTCTTTTCATGTATCTTCAGTCTCCTCCGGTGACTGTTACAGATGTGATCCTGTATTCTGACTGCTGTAGTGGACAACATCGCAACCAGTATCTGGCAGCAGCCTTCATCTATGCCCTTGAAACCATCCCACACATTGTCTCTGTCACACATAAGTATCTCGAAACAGGACGCAAGCAGATGGAGTGTGATTCAATGCACTCTGCCATCAGTTTCGCGCAAAAGGCCAGTCCAATGTTCACTCCATGTAGATATGACATAGTAATAAGAATGGCAAGACGGACAAATCCATACGTGGTCATACCTCTACGGTTTACACAGATTTAAGACTGTAAGCACCTTGCATCACAGGTCATCCGGAACACTAAGGTTGACAAAGAAGGCAAGAGGGTCAGGTGGCTCCAAGTAAGGGCAATCCACTTCACAAAAGGCCAAGACGTAATGCACTTCAAATATGACTTTGATGAAAGTGATTTCCACCAGTTGTGTCTGTCAACTCCATCTGCCATAAGAAGACAGCCTCCTTTAGCAAAGGTTCTGACGACTCGCTACAGTGCCAAATTACCTGTTTCTGGTGCCAAGAAAATTGATCTATTGTCCCTGTGTCGATCAGGTGTGATTCCCGAGGAGCATTATGCCTTTTTCGAGAGGTTGCCAACTGTTGCCGGCAAGACTGATCGCCTTGGCGAGCTGGACATTGAGGACGCTGATGGTGAAGAAACAGTCTAAGCTTTCAGTGAATGGGTTTGTATCTGTGTGCGACTTTTGCTGCGATCAGCAGGTTGGACTTTCTTTTGGGAGTCAGTGACAGGTAAACATTTTGTGTAGGACTATCTGTGAACGGATGTGACTTTTTATTGACACTTGTGTTTCTGGACTTTGTTTTCATGGCGAACACACAGCTGGTGAGTACCTACCATTCTGCCAAATCTCCTTCTGTATTTCTTCTTTCACATGTAGTATTCCCGGTATTACCTTCGATGTTGTCAGTTAACCCAAGTGTGCCACGTCTCACATTAATCTCAGTAATTTAGTAATGGGATCCAACAGAGTTGCGAAGTTCTTTGCACAATGTGAAACCGTATTGTGTGCCATTGTGTCATGCTAAAAAGCAGTAAAGAGGGTTGCTGACTTCTAATCATCAACTTTACCTGACAAATGTTGTGCAAAGGTACAGACCAGAACATCGTATGTCAAGTTACGCACTTTTGAGCTGTAACACAAGGTTATTGTGTATGTAATTTTGCCGTGCTACATGTGCGTATTTCAAAATGCTGACTTGTTGCGCCCTTAAGTTCATAAATGCCGTCCTATAACTGCGTGCTATAATTCCGTATCGACAGTTAGAGACTTCTAGCAGCCAAGTATTCACCAATCCTCTTAGACCTCAGCCGTGCTAAATGTCAGTACCTCACGTTACTGATGTCTAGCAGCCAAAATCTGAGGCAAATACAGAATGAAAATGCAGCTAGAACAAAGTATGTCAGTTCATGCAGAAAAAATATTTCTAAAATAAAGACCATGTATGTAACTGTATTTTGTGTGCTCGTTCTATGTTTATTAAACATTGTTGATGTCTGTTGCCAAAGCTTAAGATGATTGAATAAAAACTGCCGTTCGGAGAACTGTGTAAACTTTCATTTCGCGTTTTCTCAAAAAGTGTGAAAACTGAGTTACGAAGTTCTAGCAGTCAGCCCTCGATATGGTAATACTGCCCACTCCCAACCCCACTCCACAACCAGAGAACACCCACCAAACGACACTTGCATCTGTGCATGTTCATAATCTATCCTTTACTGAGCATTCATATGTCCCAGGTATCTTGACTTACTTTATCTTTTTTATTTAACCGCCATGAGATGGCATTGGTCGCCTGCTCGACATTAAACCCAAATAACTATATATTTAAATTATTTATTTATTTTGTTTGCTTGTAATGAAGGTTTTGTACGTACACATCAGCAAACAAGAAAATATACACATATATAGATGGTAATAGGTGCCATACTGCCTGCTCCCAACCCTTACCTAAATACACACATAAAACCGCAGAACACCTACCAAAGGAAGGACATGCACATCTGTGTATGTTCATAATTTTTAATCTATCCTTTACCTAGCATGCATATGTCCCAGGTACCTTAGACTTACTTTATCATATTTATTTAAATTATTTATTTATTTTGTTTGTTTGTAATGTAGGTTTTGTACATACACATCAGCATACAGCTCAAGAACATACACCATGGTGCCCCTGTGCATGTGGCCACCAGTACTATTCTGTCAGATCTGTCACACCCAGCCAATCATCTCTTCGAGCTTCTGCCCTCTGGCCGGCGGTTTCGTGCTTTTAAAGCCAGAACCTCTCGATTCAGATGCATTTTTTTTTTCCAGAAGCTGTCCTCAATACATCACCATGCACGGAACAACGTGATTCCATGATTTGTGACATATGACTGATTTGTGTTCAATATTGTGTTTATCTATCTTTTAGTGCTGTATATAGGATGATTGCCAACTAAGTGTATGACATGATGAATGCCCTACAAGTGAGGACATATTTTACTGTCGCCATGCCACACAAAAATCCTTGTAACGTTTTACTTGGTGAATAAATGTCTTATGTCTTATACACGTACATGGTAATAGGTGCAGTATCACTCGCTCCCAACCCCAATCCAGTTACACACACAAAACCGCAGAACATCCACCAATGTACATCTGTGCATGATCATAATCTATACTTTTGTAACGACGGTGTTTTCGCTACTGAATTAAATTATTACATATATAAACGTTTATTCTAATGGAATGAGTGTGTGCGTGGGTTTGTTCTGATAATCAGTATAAAGGTGGGTGCACTATCTCTGTTCACTATACTCTTTTATCCACCACACACGCGCTTACAAACGAAGGACAAAGGCCACACAGTTATTTCTCTTTGCCCTCTTTAACTATTTCTCATACACTCATAACATACATTAAACCACACAATTCACATCATATAAACCAATCTACACAAATAACTAACAGTAACAAGTGGCATACAGGTTATTCACAACTTCAGCGCTCACACATTCACTCGCACCGTAGAGGTCGTTGTCTCTCTCGAGAGACGTCACTCGACTCCTCTTTATACTAGTGTCGACACAGTCAATATCACATTGACGACTTGACGGAGATTCCCGAACTGAATATTACTATTCAATGACTACTCACAGATTTAGAACATTCCTAGGCGTGAAATTAACGGCGCTAGGCGACAATAGCTACACTGCCGGAACACTGCATGTGGTCCTGTAGCACGAATCTGTGGCTTACTTCGCTACCGTTGCTGCTCGTAGCACCAGTGATGGTAGGACGAAGGAGAGATGAAGGCTTGATGATGTCCGCATCTGTTCACGTACGTGATGCCTTCAGGACAGCTTCATCGGCCCTACACCAGGGGTTTCCGCTCCGTACCGGTCCCGCTGTACACAACATTTATACACTCATAAATGTTCGCTCTCATACCCAAAAGTCTGAATGTGTCCTCGACACATTATTATACTTCAGAGCGCTCTAGATCATTTCCTCTGAAAAATGTCTTCTTTATGCCACCATTCTACAATCACTATTGTCATAATTCTTATGACAATTCCTATAGCCACTTTAACACAGTGCACACAATTCCTATAGCCACTTTAACACTGTACACACATTTTACGTACATACACCCAATGGATTATGAGCCAAATATTACAATCACAGCTCACCTTCAATTCGTAACATTACTGCACATTTCATCATTAGATCACTAAATATATACTGAATTCTATTCCTATTTCAGTTCCACATCTTCACATATGAATGAATACAACATGACATCCTGGTTATAAACTATATCACATAATTACATGACTAAACAAGTATTGACACGAGCCATCGCATTTCCTCCAAACATGGCTCTTCTGCACTCTAATAATTCATAAAACAATACTTTCTTTTTCATCTGAATAGCGTTACAGGTCATTATAAATACCGGTAATAAAAGAATAAATACCTGTATTCAATATACAGCTATCGAATTTTCTAGCCAGAATTCTTCCTCAGAGCCCTAGCAAAAACGACTGCTCGGCTCGACTGGTGTAGCATCTCTAACTTGCAATTATTCCCGATGCCACACTGTCACTCCCACACGTGACACGTGAACATCGCTCACCTACATTACCACACGTGAACATGGTTTATCTGTACATACCCGCTCGTGAACATTGCTTATCTCTACATTATTCGCACGTGTACATTCGGTCCAACTGCTAATGACGTCACCATCGTCCGACCGAAATCTGCACTAAAGGCGTTCGTTACAACTTTACTTAGCATTCTTATGTCCCAGGTATCTTTGACTTACTTTATCTTATTTATTTAACTGCCGTGAGATGGCCGTAGTCTACCGCGCGGCGTTAAACCCAAATAACTATTTATTAAAATTATTAATTTATGTTTGTTTGTAATGTAGGTTTTGTACATACACGGTAATAGGTGCCATACCGCCCCACTTTCAACCCCAGCCCACATACAAAACCACAGAACACCCACAAAAGACATGCACAATTGTATACTGATGGGCATTAGTGGACTGTAAAATCTATATATAGAGACTTCAGGTTAAGCAAGTGGCTTGTATTGACTGCCTGTATTTTAGCTGCCCACCTACAAATTTCATGTGTACAGTTAACCACACTGCACATGCGGCCATCAGTTCTGTGAAAAGTACTGTTGGCCTCATGCACAGGGGCACCAAAACTTAGAGATAAGGCCACACCTGATAACAATAACAGTACTAATAATAATATGCATACTCAGCCACTAGTTCTGTAAACAGCACCTTTGTAAACAGTACCAGTGGCGAAATGCACACATACATCATGGATGTTGCTACCACTGATCACTTCAAACAATAGGCTGCCCAGTTCACATTTTGATACCGTGAACTAGCCTGCACATGCAGTCATCAGTTCTGTAAATAGTACTGGTGGCCACATGCACAGCGGCACCAAACTTAAAGGTGAGGCCAAAACTGCCACCTCAAACAAAACCAAACGCTACCTACACACACATATCAATGATACAGTCAACCTCTGTGTGCGTTAGGGGGAACACGCTTAAAGTATGGGACTGTAAATCTTACAGCGAAATGTCAAAACCAGTAAGAAGATAATGTAACAGCAACAAGTACATGTATTTTGTAAACCACTCAAAACATGACAACTCATCGAGTCTAATGGTGTTATGAGTGGGTGATGGAAACACTGAAAGAAATAGTACGTGTACATTATAAAGTATGTGCCTCCCCCCATAACTAGCTGTTTATCATAAAACATAGATATCTCATTCATTTGATCACTTGACTGATTTATTAAATCATCTCCGTGTCACCTTTCTCCATTTTCTTTCTCGTTTTAATCCCAATATATATGTCAGTGCTAATGTCAGCTGCTAAGAATCCTTGCAGCGAACTGCAAATGTCTATATGCAGACAAACTGCAAATAACACAGCAGCAAAATAAGTTCCTCTTTTGTGCAGTAGGCTACTGCTAGCAAGATAGGGTTCAATTTTAAACAAAGCATTGCATGAACTTCCAAGCGTGTTCACATTGTGCTGTGTATTTTTTTGTCAGTGTGAAGTGTACTGTACCATCAGTGATCACTGAGACTGCATAATTGGCACTGGCAGTGATCGCACATCACAACATAGCTTGTCAGTGCAACTGATTAAAATAAATGTTACTGCTGCATAAAATAATTAATCAAGTTCCGAAACTTTGCTCAGCCATGACAGTTAAAACCAAGTGGTGTGGCACTCTTTTTCTTTTACAGAATGCAGCATAGGTTTTGAAGATAGCGTTTGTGTTGTGGGTTGCGTTTTGTTTTGGTGCTGTGTTGTCGAAATGAAACGGGCAAAGCAATGGTAAAGTGAATGGAAATAAACGTGACAAACCTTTATCAAGCCGTAAAAATGCACACAGCAACTTTACACATTTGCTTTTTTTTAAAAAACAAACAAGCTTATGTAGAACAAATCAAAAAGAACCCGTCAGCACACCGAAATTCACGTCCGCGGAGGTCGTGGCATCACGTGATGTTTTGATCACGTGATTTTGGGATACCTTATTGTTGAGAAACGATATTAATTTTGAGTTCAAGGCAAGCGTTTTTGTAATTGTTTCTTCTCTTAATATATCTAAGTCTGAAAATATTACTTTAAAAAATGAAATCCTTTTAAGTGACATATAGTGCATACTACCACTGAATACAGGAACAATGAGACCCGTGTAAACTACTGATCCCCTGTAAACATGGCCGCGACGGTCCTGGTTTCGTCTGCAGCCATACTGGAAACAAAATGTGCTACAGAAAAATGTCTCCATCCTCCGGCGGTTTAAAACGAGTGCGCACTGCTTTTATTCATACTAGACTTCATTTTGATATACCCAAACCTTTGTTACTCTCTAGAAAATCACTATCTCGTAAACGGCTGATCGTCTATGAAGGGCAGCTGCTAGACTATTAGGTGAGAGCAAGCAGCCTTGTCTGACTCCCACTGTAGTCCTAAACCAGTTTCCTATTTTGCCGTTGAAGCAGACTGCGCTAGTGGCCTTGTTGTAAAGGTTTGCTATGACTGATCAGGTTGGCATTGATGTTGTATAGCTTCATGGTGGACCAAAGGGCTGCATGCCACACGCTGTCAAATGCTTTCTTAAAATCCGCAAAGACATGATAGAGGTCTTGCTGGTGCTGGAGGTACCTCTCACATAGAACTCTCAGGTTGAAGATCTGCTCAGTGGTGCTGCGCCCTGGTCTGAAGCCTGCCTGTTCCTCAGCTATGATTTCCTCTGCCTGTGGCTTCGGCCTGTTCAGTAGGATTTAACATGACTTTGCTTGGGTGGTGTATAAGACTGATCGTGCGATAATTCTGGCATTGATGTAAGTTGCCATTTTTGGGGAGAGTTATTATAAGTGATTGGGTCCATGGTGTGGGCCAATCCCCTGACTGCCAGATCTTATTGCAGATTGTTAGTAAGGCGCTTCTCATGTCTTCTCCCCCTTCTTGGACTTGCTCTGCATGGATGTTGTCTGCTCCTGCTGCCTTTCCTTTTTACAGCGACTTCACTGCAGCCTCTACTTCTTCTCAGAGGATGGGATAGTTGCCATTGTTGGTCACAGGTGGGTTGACAAGTATGTCTGGGTCCCCTGTAGCTCGGTGGTTGTACAAATCTGAGCAGTACTCTGTCCATCTCTTCAGTATATCTTGGTCTTCGTAAGACAGTTCCCTTCACTATCTTGAATGATCGAGGAGCATCCTTGTTTTACACTGGTCAGGTCTTTCACCAGTTGGTATGCTTTTTTGCTATTATTTTTGTTCAGATTTTCTTCTACGTGTTTACACTGATCTTCAATCCACTTATTCTTTGCCTTTTTCATGCTTTTCTTAACAAAGTAAAAATACTAAAAACCTGTTTCTATCAAGTTTGGAGTGTTTTTTTTAATTTATTTGACAGACCTTCAGTTCCCAAATGGTTGCAGTGTAGTCAGCTAGCTGGAGATTTCAATTGCTATTTTATGCCAGCCCAAGGTCCTCATCCAAATTTCCAAGATGTTTCTGACTGCCAATTTCAATGTTTGAATACATTAAGTGCTTTATTTTAATTTTAATTTTTTGGTTTTTTTTGTTGAACATCTTTTCTTCACCATTTGAACAAATTGCAATATTTTGAATATTGATTCCAGATTTTGCTCTTGGATATTAAGAACACAGCTGCCTTGCACAATCTGTGGTATCACTGAGGAAGGCTCTGTATCAAATACAGATTTTGCGAGGCATCTTTCTTCTTAAAAATTAAATTTGCCTATCGCCTACTATGTATATACGACTATAGCATTTCCATAGAAATTGTTCATGCTTTTGATGTTCAGCTTGTACTGTTTCTCCATTTGGCAATTTAACTGTTTTATTTCTTCTTTTTCAGCCCAGTTGGCAACAGGATCTCGGGATGGACACATCATGTTCTGGGACAGTCGAGTGAATCAAAGAAGTAAGAGAACAAGAGAATGGAACAAGGGCATTCCCCCTGTCCCTCTCCTCCCCTCCCCTTGATTGTACCCATTCAGTCCGGACACAATAAAAAGTATAGCAGTCAGGCTGCCTCTCATAAAAAAAGATATTCTGCGTGGAGCACTGAGTGTAACCATGTAATATTTCCTGATGTTCCTTTGTTTACTTTTAACCACTTCCATGGTGGGAAAAAATGAACATGATCAAACTGGTGACTACAAGAAACATAGATACTCATGAGCCCCTGCACTATCATTGGAATCTATGCATCATGCTGACACCACTTTATATCCATGTTCAGTGGACAGTTTGAATTCTTTGGTGTTGAATTAAGAAAGACTTCCAAAAGACAGTATGCATCCAATGGCACTCTAACAATTCCAGCTGGCATGTTCCAGTTCTACATGTGTTTGTAGTAGCTGTTAAAATTTATTCCCGAGTCCTGGATGTTTGTCTACTGTATACTAATCATTTGTTTCCTCAAAATCCATTACCGATGGCATTACTGTATGGATTATACCCCTTTACTTACCCGATTTCAGCCTAAGCACCCTTGTGTATACCTACCCAACAAGGGGCGTAAGAGAGAGAGAGAGTTAGTTGTAACCAAGTGACCGGGTAGTCTCCCCTCCCTCCATCCGGTCATGCGCCGTACCTTACCGCCAGTCGTACCCTTTGTTCGGATGTGGATGGTCACCGGCTTCAGCCTCTCTCGTTTGGGATTTCTTCCTCTTCTCTCTTCACTTTAGTGGCTTATAAAAGGATGACGAGGTAAGGCCTCGGGTTATGCCTACGAGTAAACGGGCCATTTACTTTCTCGTCGGCACCTCCCTTGGAATTTTTTTGTTCATTTGCGGGCTTAGCCCTCGACCGGTCGTGAGTACTGTTTTCGGGCCTTTTTGTATACGGCCCACGTGTTTGGTCAAAATGGCGTCTGCTTTGTGTTGCAGTGTACAGCTTCGCACCTGCAAGCGTTGCAAAGGCTTTCAGTGGCCTACGGACGACCATAAGCTGTGTCTTCCTTGTTCCGGCTGCGCAGTTTGTGCAACTTGGAAGGAACGCAGGTGGTCGCAGCTGTGGGAATTCTACCAGCGTCGCCGCCCTGGGGCTTCGGAAGCTACCACGCCGATGGAGCAAGACAGGTCAGTGCGTAGCATTGTCTATCCGGTAGCCTCCGCCCCCCTCAAATCTCCGCGCCGGCGGGCGACTTTGGAGATAGTGGGGCCCTCTTCTCGGCGCTTGATGGACTCGGTACCGTTTCGCCCTCTCACAGTGATGGCTGGTGGAGTCCAAAACGTCGCGCATGGCCCTTCGTAAAGGGTGGCCGAGAGACCTAGGCCACTCTCGCATGGTCCTCCGCAAGGGGTGGCCGAGAGACGGGGCACGCGGGACTCCCGCCCGCCTTCGCTAACTTACCGTCAACACCGTCCGTCAGCCTCTGCTCGCCCTTATAGGATTTTGTCTTCGGACTGGCGCACCTTCCCGCGCCACCTCGATAGGAGCCCATCCCCACGACGTTGGTCTCCTTCCACCGGCCCCTCGGTCTTTTCTTCGTCTCAGCCGTTCGCGCAGCCCTAGGAAGAGGCCTCCCACGTCGGCCGTGCTGGAACCACAGTTAGCGCTACAGTAGTGCCCGGTTCTCGACAGCATGAGCGTTCTACTAGCTTTTCGCCTTCCTTTAGCTCGCCGCGCCGCCGTTCGGATGATGATTCTCCACTTCGGGACAGAGTTGCGGTCTCTTCTGTGGTTGGGGATGATGACATGCTCAGCTTATTTCCGGAGGACTCCGCTTCCGCCATTTTCTCTCCGGATCCTACCCTCATAACGCTTCGGACTTGTATGCACCAGGGGGGCAGCGGGGGCGACTGACACTTTGCGTGCACTAGACGAGGCAGCGCGTTTGATCGCAAAGATTCTTCCATTGGAGAGCTGCCCTCTGTCTCCCCAACTCAAGAGGAAAGCCGCAGCTTCGGTGGATGTTCCTCTACAAGCGAAGCGTTTCAAGTCTTTGCCTCAACCTCCAGGAATTAAGGATCTGATGGAGGCATTTAACGAACACCTCGCCCTTGGCAAGCTCCGTGATCGAGGTTTCTTTGCCGACACGCGATGGCCCTCGGGCGTTAATATCAAGTTTCGGCAGGCATGGTATGCGGGACATTCTCAAGCTTTTGCCTGCCCCCTTCCAGCGGTGGATCCGGATGCTCAGTTGCAGGCCGGAGGCAAGGTTCTTGCCCGTCGGTTTTTGCCTCCCGGACTGGAGCACACTGCTACCCTGGCATGTAATTCTCTGGCGTGTGCGTGTTTCCTGGACTTGGCGACTCAGGCGGTGGTGAGAGGTATAGAAGATTTTTGGGAGCGGCCGGATGAGTCTCGTCTTCGCGACATTCACTCCATCACCATCACAGCGAATCGCGCAGTTCAGCACGTTGCGACGAATTCCTTGGCGGCCGCGGCGAATTGCGACCTTATGAGACGGGATGCCGTGCTGAAGGGCTGTCCGGGCATCCCTGCGACCTCCATGGCTCAGCTTCGCCGTGTCCCCCTTGGGGGTTCCCTTCTCTTTGGTCCTACTTGGCAGGAGGTTCGGGATTCAACTAAGGACCTTTGGCCTAGCGCCCCTAGATCGGACCCATCGCGGCACCCGGCCCAGCACGGGGACAGGGAGCGCGCACTGCGGAACTTCAGACCTTCTTCCCGACTACTTGCCAGATTCCTCCCCGTTCCGGTCCTCGGGCTCCCGCGGGTAGAGCCCGTCCCTCTCAGGCAGCGGCCCCCGCGTGGCCCCGGGCCTCCCGGAGGCCTGGGCGCGGGAGGGTCCAGTGGCCTCTCTGACGCCGCCACCGCCGACCCCTCCAGGGCCTCCAGTCGGCGGGAGGCTTTCGTTGCACAGCGACGCATGGCGTTCGCTGTTGCTGGAGGACCCTTGGATTCTGGCCACGGTCTCGGAGGGGCTTCAAATCTCGTTTGTGAGTCCCCCTCCGTTGAGACGTTTGCCACTGTGGACAGACGTACCTTCCGATCAAGACAAGGTGGTCGCGCTTCAAGAGGAAATCGCAACCCATCTTCGGAAGGCAGCCACAGAAGTGGTGGTTCGCCACGACTCACCAGCGTTCTACAGCCGGCTTTCGTTGTCCCGAAGTACGGCGGCAAGTGGCGCCCAATCATAGACCTCTCCGCCCTGAACAAATTCATCCTCGCGCCCTCTTTTCGGATGGAAACAGCAAGAGCCCTGCGGGCGTCAGTACAGCCTTTGGATTTTGCGGTCAGCCTCGACCTCTCCGACGCGTACTTTCATGTTCCCATGCACCCCGCTTCACGTCGTTACCTTCACTTTGCCTTCGCCGGCGTCGTCTACCAGTTTCGGGCTCTCCCCTCAACCTCAGCCCGTGGGTTTTTACTCGGATTATGGATGCGGTCGTCGCAAAGGCCAGGCGGGATTCCTCGAGCCTGACGTCCCACTACCTCGACGATCTGCTCCTCAAGAACCAGGACTCGGTCGCGCTGGCGGCAGACAGGGACGCGCTTCTAGCTCTATTTCGGCGTCTCGGATTCTTCCTCAACGACGACAAGTCGGACCTAGTTCCTTCGCGTCACTTCATCCACTTTAGAATGGAGTTCTTGACCGACTTCAACAGAGTTCATCTTCCGGAGCCTCGAATTTTAAAACTGTCGGCCATGGCACAGCAAGTTTACATGGCGGAGACGCTTCCGGCCCGGACTTGGCTCCAGTTTCTAGGTCTCATCAGCGCGGTGGCGGAATTGTTACCGCTGGGCAGGCTTTACGCTCGACCGCTTCAGCTTCATCTCCTGCTCCACTGGCGGCCATCTTCAGGGGACCTCTCAGCCCCGGTTCCGGTCTCGTTACTGATCAGACCTCACCTACTCCGTTGGTCGGACTGTTCCTGTTTGGTGACTAGAGTCCCTGTCTCTACCCCTTCCCTGACGTTCTCCATTTGTTTGGATGCGAGTCGCCAGGGCTGGGGGGCCCATTTACTGCCGGAATTCAGCACCGTTTCGGGCCTGTGGACGGCAGACCTTCGAGACCGACATATCAACTGGTTGGAGTTGAAAGCAGTGTGCTTAGCCCTCATCCATTGGGAAGCTCGGCTTCGGGAACAGGAGGTCCTGATCTTATCCGACAACGCGACGGTTGTGGCCTACATCCAGAAGCAAGGTGGCACTCGGTCGCCGACCCTCTGCATGCTGCTCTACCAGATCTTGCTCTGGTGCAGAGATCGCGGCATGTCTCTCCGAGCGTGTCACATCCCGGGACACCTGAACGTTCTCGCAGACTCCTTCTCGAGACGGGGACAACTTCTCCATACCGAATGGTCCCTGCGGCCGGACATCTTCCGCATGATCTGTGCTCATTGGGAGACCCCCATGATTAACTTATTCGCGACCAGATGGAACAAGCAGCTCCCGCTCTTTGTCTCCCCCATTCCGGACCCTCTCGCCTGGGCGGTGGATGCGTTGTCAATTTGCTGGGAGGGCCTTGTAGCCTTCGCGTACCCTCCCTCAGTTCTTGTACCCAAGATCCTACTTAAGCCTAGGGGATGCAACACGGTCCTACTGCTCTTCGCTCCGTTCAGTTGGAACAGGACGTGGACGACCGACCTGAGTCTCGCCACCGATCCACCTCTTCGGCTTCCCACGCCTCGGACGATGCTAAAGCAGCCTCGACAGAACCTCTTCCACCCCTGTCCGGAGAGACTGCTGCTTCACTTCTAGCGGTTGTCAGGCAGACCCTTGCAAACCGAGGTTTCTCAGATGCTGCAGTGGAGGCGATCGCTTCAGCCCGTAGAGAGTCCACCCTCTGCGTCTATGAAGGGAAATGGAGCATCCTTCGGGCCTGGTGCAAGATCAGACGTCTGGACCCCTCGGCACTGACTACTCCACAGCTCGCCGAGTTCTTCTTGTGGCAGTTTCATGAACAGAACTTGGCACCGATTACCATTCGCGGTAATCTCGCCATGGTGGCGGACACCTATCGTCACTTAGGCCATCCGGACCCTGGAGCGTGTAAAGACCTCTCAGACTTGATGTCCCACTTCGACCTCCAACGGCCGGTCACTCGTTTCCTCGTTCCGCGCTGGGATCTTTCTTGGGTCTTGACATGGCTGAACTCCAGTCGCTTCGAGCCTCTGCATCGTGCCAGCCTCGCAGTTCAGTCCTCTCTGCGCCGTCTGGTGCTTGAGGCGACGGCAAGGGAGCGCCACTTTTGTCTGTCAGCTGCTATTTTGGGTGCTGTTTGCAGAGTAAGGCCTCTGTTCTTGAGCTCTCGCTCCACGGTTCGGCGCCACGTCTCCTTTGGTCGCCCACGGTTTCTCTTCCCCTGTGGTGTCCATCTCAGTGCCACCCTTGGTAATGAGTCGAGTGACATTCTGCAAACGTGGCCTAGCCATCTCCATCTCCGTGTGGCGATGGTTTCAGCGATGCTGTCTGCGCCTGCTCTCTTCCGTAGTTCCTCGTTTGTAATCATGTTTGGCCAGAAGACCTTCATGATCCGTCGCAGGCACTTGTTCTGGAAGACTTCCAGCTTGCGTTCCGTAGCGGTAGTGGATTTCCAGCGCTCTGACCCATATAGAAGGACACTCAGCACGTTGCTCTTAAAAATACGGAGCTTGGTGTGGATGCTCAGGCTTGTGGTCCTCCAGATGGGTTTCAACATTGCGAAGGCTTGGTTGGCTTTGCTGATTCTTGTGGTGATCTCCCTTGTGCAGTCTCCATCTGTGGTAACCTTGCTGCCCAGGTACGTGAACTCGTCCACCTCTTGCAGAGGTTGGTCATTGATGGTGATTGGGTCGCCCACTATGGTGTTCTTCCTCATGACTTGAGTCTTCCTAATGTTGACCCCGAGACCTATGGAGCTTGCTGACTGTGTCAACTGTTGTGTCTTCTGTTGCATGTCCTGGTTTCTGCTTGCCAGCAGCCCGATATCATCGGCGTAGTCGAGGTCATCCAGCATTGAGGTCAGCGTCCACTGAATTCCCTGCCTCCTTCCCTCTGTGGTGCGGCGCATGATCCAATCAATTGCCATTGAGAAGAGGATCGGCGAAAGAATACATCCTTGTTTCACTCCGGTTTCCACCTTAAACGGTTCGGTGAGCTGGTTGTTGTGGACGACTCTGCACTCAAAATTCTTGTACAGGGACCTGATGATGTTGACAAGTTTCTGGGGGATTCCATAGTATCGCAGGATTTTCCAAAGGGAGTCTCGATGCAGACTGTCGAAGGCCTTCTCAAAGTCTACAAAGACCACATAGAGGGATCCATTCCATTCGTTAGACTGTTCAAGGATCTGTCTCAGGACGAAAATATGGTCAATGCAGGACTTGCCTTTCCTAAAACCTGCCTGCTCCTGGCGAAGGATGCCATCCACTGCTGTCGTAATGCGTTCAAGGAGAATGCGGCTGAAGATCTTGCTGGTGAGGGATAGTAAGGTGATGCCTCGCCAGTTGTTACAGTTGCCAGCCTCGCAGACGTGACTAGAAAGACCTGCTTCCTTCTGGCCCTCGCCACAGCTGCCAGAGTCAGCGAACTGCATGCCCTGTCTGTTGACCTGGCCTGCTTGCAGTTCAGGACAGATGGTTCGGTTCAGCTTCTGACTAACCCCTCTTTCTTGGGCAAGAACAGACTCCCCTTTGCCGCGCCCCCAGGCGTGGAGTCTTACAGGATTTGACCGGTCCCAGACATCCTGACTGCAGGACCCGGTCCGAGCGCTGAAAGTCTACCTGCCCAGGCCGGGCAGATATTTCCACCCAGACG
This sequence comes from Semisulcospira habei, assembly GCA_036245525.1. Classification (NCBI taxonomy): domain Eukaryota; kingdom Metazoa; phylum Mollusca; class Gastropoda; family Semisulcospiridae; genus Semisulcospira; species Semisulcospira habei. The sequence goes on along the minus strand of BTPG01000004.1, from coordinate 116,053,742 downwards.
ATATCGTCTTGGTTGCGTTGCATTATTCGTTCCGCTTACAGGTGGCCAAGACTATGCACATATGGGCTCATGAAGTTAGAGGGGTGGCTGCCAGCGTTGCGTTCCACCGCAACTGCGCAGTCAGAGACATTGTCGCGGCGGTCAGTTGGAGGTCAGAGTCTACCTTCGCCCGCTTCTATCTCCGGGATCTCTCCGGCCAGTGGGACAACTTGGCCCTCGTTGGAGATCTCTTGGCAGCGCAACACTCCCTCTGTGTGCCGCTGGCGCCTTAAGGTAACCCTTCGCTGAAATCGTCGGGAGGTTGTCCCTCGATGCTCAGCTTACAGCCGTGACGGGTATGGGGACGGCACCCTCCTCCTTTTCGCCATTCATTCCATACAGTAATGCCATCGGTAATGGATTTTGAGGAAACAAATGTATTTTTCTTTAAAATAATTTTTTTCAAAAAATACTTACCGATGGCATTACTCGGAGGTCCCTCCCACCTACCCCGCTTGCCGCCTCTTCGCAAAGTGTATGACTGGCGGGAAGGTACGGCGCATGACCGGATGGAGGGAGGTTACAACTCTCTCTCTCTCTTACGCCCCTTGTTGGGTAGGTATACACAAGGGTGCTTAGGCTGAAATCAGGTAAGTAAAGGGGTATATTCCATAGGGTAATGCCATCGGTAAGTATTTTTCGAAAAAATTTATTTTAAAGAAAAATACATTTTCAGTTGGACAGTTCCATGCACCAGTCAAGACCATTCATAATGCCCACAGCCTGGTGCGCAGGTCGGATGTGAAAAGTCATCGCAGAAAAACTCGCCGCACTGGACCTGTTCTGGTATGTTTGACTAGTACAGCCCTGACAAACTGTCAGGATCGGCCATTGTAGTCAGGGTGATTGCTGAGCTAAAAAGGCTTTACAAGGGGTCGCATTTGCATATAAAATCTGTGTTTGATATACACACAAAAATCAGCCCGCACGCAGTTTTCTGGGAGGTATGCGTTTGCTATATGCACAACGGTGTCTGGTTAGAACAAATGCGTTTAGTATTACCTAAATATATGGCTGGAATGATGACTAGTTTCCATAAGTCGATCAACACAAAAATGTTTAGGAACACTGAACACGTTCAAAAGCGGTGACAGAAAGAGGGGTTTAGCTGTAGTAACCTACTGCTGTTTGGCAAATATAGAGGCTGTTACGGCAGTAACTATTTCATTATTATGATCTTTTATCTTGGACTTGACTTCCAGCACTAAATAAACACATCAGTTGATTAGATCAAGTTGCTTTTTGCTAAAGTTCTGATACTGTTTTTATGGAAATAAGACACTTTGACAGCGTTTGGGAACGAAACAGTTATTCAAAAATCAGTGTGTGCTTAGTGCTAATTAACACAGTTGCACATCTTCAGTTCAGCTTTGAGGGTCAGTTACCTTTAGTGACAACTAATGTTGCTGAAAGATCGGAATCGGTTCATTCAAACGTCACTCTGTGGTCACCTTATGTCTGCTTGTTCTTAAATGGGTCAACCTAATGATGCTTTTCTCATGTTGAACTAGAAATCAAAAACTTATTGAGAAAAATTTCACCAGGAGTGCTGTTCATATATTTTAATCCAGCACAGTAATTTCAGTAAACCAGACAAAACAGGCTTCTATCCGTTTTGAAATAATTATACCTTGTCCAAAATGCGTAAGGACACTTTATGACATACAGTTTTAACAGAACGGGAAACCCTTATAGGCAAAAGCGCACCGTTGTTAATGGCGTTGTGTAGTGCAATATAGGTTTGTGTGTATGAGAGAGAGAGAGAGGACTAGTATTTCAGACGCAGAAATAGCCTAGCAAAGGAAGCTCTCAGTGATGATGTCATCTCGGATGATCTCAGACTGTCTGGCCAGGCATTGTCTTTCAAGATTGTTCAGTACATGTGACTTTTTAGTGAGGTTACATTATATGCAAATTTTGGGCAGCGTTGCATTTGGTGTACGCATGTTTAGAAATGTGAGTGCTTTACTCTTGAAAATCATTGATTTAATTACAGCTTTTGTTTGATTTCTGCTAGTACATAGTTACCATTTGATCATTGAACTTGAGAATTAAGTCATTTTTGTTTCTGTCTTTGTAACAAGTTATTTATGGCTACAGTTTCATGTTCAATCCCGTGCACATTGGAAGGGAATCCTTTTGGGTTCTTTCACTAGTACTGTTTGTATGGGGAAATATAAGTCTATTACTATAAGTATGCAACACATGTGCAGGGCATGTAGTAACATGTAACTTTAGTCAATGCGTAATGTTTCATCGCCCTAGCTTGATAGTTCTGTAATGACATAAAAAAATCTAGTACACAGACTTCAAAGAACAAAAATTAAGCCGGCATCATTAGAAGGTTATGACATTATGTCATTGTCTTATGCCATATGTTGTAATCAGATAGTATCCAACATGTCTGTGCAAGTGCAGTAATAATGAGAAGATCGCTTTGATAATAATGAGGAAATCATACCCTTTCCTTTCATCATCTCATACAGCATTCCCCCCCCCCCCTCCCCCCCACACACACACACACACACACACACACACACTCCCCCCCCCCCCCCCCCCCACTCCCCCCGCTCCCACACACTAACACCACGCAAAATCCTGCACTGTCCAACATATGTATTCTTTAAGAACTGTACGCTTAGCACATTACGTGACATCTAAATGCCAATACATCATAAGACTAACATTTTATGACGCAAAAAAGATTGCTGTGTATCTGTCTTTTGCGTTTCTTTGTCAGTAGGTCTACCTGTGTGCTCTCGACACCTTGTCTGAAAATAGACACTTGTAAAATACATGTTCAATGAGTGTAGCCCCTGATATTAGATGTCAACGCGTTGCATATTTATATTAATAGACTTATGGAAATATATGCACACTAGATCTTAGACTTGCAGTGTCAGTCAAATAAACCCTTCACTGCCGAGAAAAAGAACGCATTTTAACTGCAAGAGGCATAGATCCGCGTGCAACTGTGGTGGCTCATGAGGATCTATGCCTCTTGCTGAGACCACTCTGTGTCCATTTTCTTTGGACAATTGTGGCATTTTGGTTGTTCAGTGAACACAGATTTCAGAAACACAATTTACGTATGTTGGCAGGGTATGTTGCCAGGGAAGGGGTTAAAAAAAAAGTAAACTAGAATGCCATTGGACTGCTAGTAGTAGTACATGCTTCCTCCCTTTACTTATGCCGCTGTGCAATAGAATGATAAAATACTTCAGACATGAGACCAACAAACTTATGAAGCTGCAGGCAAGTCAGTAGAGTCAGATGAATAATGAACTACGATTTTACAGTTGACTACACTAATAGCAAGGTTGGCAAAAACAAAAGTTGGATGTAACAAGGCTTTTTGAACACTTTTTGGTTCACGTGCAATAGTAAAAGTGAGTCTCTGTAATATGTTATTGCTATGTACCCTTTGGTCCATTACTTTATTTATAACAATACCAGGTACAACTTTTTAAAATGTGGTCTCGTAGCATTTTAATTCTAAGTTGACTTGCATTGTATTTGGTCCTCCTTGAATTGTGGAAACATGAGAGGCAAGGACTAAAAGGATTTTATGTGCAGCCTGCTTCATTTCAGGACACACAGCAGAGCGTGACTTGTGTTCTCTACCAGTCCGACCACACCCTTATCTCATCTGGAGCTGTCGACGGGTAATCTGATTTGTCATTTATCTATGCAAGAGTGGGGACTGGTGTTTGTGATACAGTATTTATACAGTATTTATTGACTAATCTTTCACACTACAAAAATATCTAGACAGATTGACCCTAATAATGCAAGGGTCATGTCAGAATAGCTTGGCACCAGGAGGCGCCAAGGTATTCTAGGAACACCATTCAACTATAATGATCAAACTGCATCCTGGATTAATATACAATACATGCAGTTTTAGAGTAACACACCATTGTTTGGAAATTTCAGCCTTAGTGGCTCAGTGACTTCATATATTCATATTTTTATATTAATATATGCACATGATTTATATACATATACATTTATTACAGTATTGGTGTGTAAAATATTATCAATGCAAACAACAAGTAGAAAAGTTAGCAAATGTTTTCTCTCTCAAAGTTTGTATTTGCCATTATGAGAACTACACTACGCAAGCCAGCAACCAACACCACAAAGCAAGCCCTAAGATGGAACCCACAGGGAAAAAGGAAGAGAGGTCGGCCACGAAACACCTGGCGACGTGACCTGGAGACAGATGCCAAGAAGATGGGCCACACCTGGGGACAGCTGGAGAGACTCGCCCAGGACAGAGACGGCTGGAGGGACCTTGTCGGCGGCCTATGCCCCAGGGGGGGTGATGGGCGTAAGTAAGTAAGTAAGTATTATGAGAACTAGACATCAACACAGTAAATAAATTGTTATGACATGTTTATGTCTAGGTGTGTGAAAGTGTGGGACACTCGAAAAACCTACATAGCATCGTCCGACAAGCTGCCTGTTCCTCTCTACTGCTTTGAGTACCCAGGCCTAGATCGACGTCAGAAGGGTAAGTGTTAGAAGTAAATGTTACATTCTAGAAGCTGTTGACCCCTTCTGTGAACTTTTTATTTTCAGTGATGAAGATGTGTAATACTCTTCTCTAGCAATATGCATGCGTGACAGCCTTCGGTCCTGGAGACTCAGCAATTAACCCATATACTGAGGCTAAAAGCTTCAAATTTGTACACTGCCATATGCAAGCTACATTATAGTACTTACAGATAAGGATATAGACCAATGGCTTTAGTTCAAGGGTAGTGCCAGAATAGCTTGGCGCCTCGAGGTACCAAGCTATTCTGGCACTACCCTTGAACTATTTTAGTCACTTATTTCACACACTGGTGTATTCTAAATGATAAGGGTTAAAAAATCCCAGAAAACTAAATTTCAGCTCTTCGGTTCAGACAGCCAGCCAGTGCCATCTGCAAGAGACATACATTTTCATGTGCCCCTTCATCCGCAGGGGCTCATGAAAAATTTTGTCTCTTGCTTGCCATGGATTATGGAGCTAAGTTAGTCTGTGGACCGTTTTAGGTCATTTAAATTTTTCACACTGTCACCTATGAATATGTAAATCAGTAATGTGCTGAAAAATCTGGAGTATTCAAGGAGGGGATTTCACCTATAATGATAAGTCGTCTCTCAAAGGTTAGAGAGTAGTCCACCAGTATAGGTCCCCACTTTGACACTCAACTCTCACTTGTGGCTCCACGTAGCTGCAGCATGCGCAGCGGCCACACCACGGGCAAGAGCTTCGACTGGCTGGCTAAACCAAGTGAGGGGAAACCGGGGGTCTCAAACCCTTGGTGACGCAGGACTTGCTCGTCCTAGCATGCAAAGTCTGTCACCGGCCGACTGGGTAGAGGAAACTCAATCAAGGGTTCAACGGCCAAGAGGGTGGGTCAGCAGTGCACTGTGGAGTGCATAGGGCATTTCAGAACACAGAAGAAGACATGGCCATCCACTGCAGCCAAGGAAGTTACCAGTTGTAACGTCTCATCATGCCACTGGACTCTGATTTCTGCGGCCGAGAGGGTGGGGTTGCTCCAGTGCAACAGCTTCTCCACTAAAATCTCCTTGACGAAGGCTCGATCTGTGAACCTGAGGGTGGGTACACTTTCTGGAAGGGCAAAGCTGAGAACGAGGACCGGATACACAGAGTTGGCTTCGCCATCCGCACCACGCTCCTCCGACAGCTGCCTTCTCTTCCCACTGGCATCAGCGAATGAGTGATGAAGCTCCATTTCCCCATCTCCCACACCCGACATGTCACCATCATCAGCGCCTATGCTCCGACACTCACCAACGCCGATGACGACAAGGAGGCGTTCTATGAGAACCTGGACTCCCTCCTGAAGTCCACCCTTGCAAGTGACAAACTCATCGTGCTTGGTGACTTCAATGCTCGAGTTGGGCGCGAATGTGACTGCTGGGAAGGACTGATGGACCCACACGGCCTGGGCAAGATGAACAGCAATGGCCTGCTGCTGCTGACATTGTGCGCTGAGAATGGACTCGCCATCACCAACACCCTCTTCAGGCTGGCTAGTAAGTACAAGACAACATGGATGCATCCCAGGTCCAAGCAGTGGCATCTCATAGACTATGTTATTGTGCGCCAGCGGGATACTCGTGAGAGGAGCCGAGTGCTGGACCGACCATCGGCTGGCGCAGTCTGTCCTCAACCTACACAATGCACCAGCACATAGGAAGAGGCCGAAGCTCACCCGACCTTCATTCAACCTGGCCAAGCTGAAGTGCCCGGACGTCAAGGAAAACTTCCAGTCTCACCTTGATGACCTGCTAACTGCCCATGGACCGTTGACTGGCAACCCAACTGAAATGTGGAACCAGTTGAAGGGGATGGTGATGGAGTCTGCCAAAGACGTGCTTGGACCCAAGCAGAGGGTACACCAGGATTTTTTCGAAGAGAGAACAATGAAGAGATCAACAAGCTACTGGAGCAAAAGCGCAGTGCCTTTATCGAGTGGCAGAACGACATCAACTCCTTGTCCAAGAAAGACCACTTTAAACACCTCCAGAGAAAAGCCCAGAGAGAGCTCCGCAACATGCAAGACACCTGATGGGACAGCAAGGCAAAAGAACTTGAACACTTTGCTGAATCCAACAACTCCAAGGAGTTTTTCAGCGCAATGAAAGCTGTCTACAGCCCTGCCAGACCCAGCACAAACCCCTCTTTTTTTCTTCTGACGGCTTCACCTTGCTGAAGGACAAAGGCAGCATCACTGAGTGCTGGAGAGAACACTTCTCAAATCTGCTGAACCTGCCTTCCACTGTTGACCCCGCGGTCCTGGACATGATTCCCCAGAAACCGACACTGGATGACTAGATGACCTTGACCTCCCGCCTACCCTGGATGAGGTCAAGAAAGCGATCAACCAGACTAGCTCCGGTAAGGCTGCAGGCATGGACGGCATCCCCGCAGAGCTCTTCAAAGCAGCTGGACCTGAGACCCTTGATGCCTTCCTCAACATTCTGACATGCATCTGGGCAGAGGAGAACATGCCACAGGAATTTAGAGATGCTACAATCGTCTCCCTGTTCAAGAACAAGGGCAGCAAAGCAGACTGTGCCAATTACCGAGGGATCTCACTCTTGTCCATTGCTGGCAAGATCCTCGCGAGAGTCATCCTCAACCACCTGATCAGCTCTGTATCTGAGGAAGCACTCCCAGAGGCTCAGTGTGGCTTCAGACCCGGCCGCAGCACAGTCGACATGGTTTTCTCTGGTCCAGGAGAAATGCATTGAGCAGCACATGGACCTCTACGCTGTCTTCATAGATCTGACCAAAGCATTCGACACCGTGTACAGAGAAGCGCTTTGGGTCATCCTCACAAAGCTCGGCTGCCCCAGGAAGTTCACCAACATCATCCGCCTCTTCCATGATGGAATGGTAGGAGTTGTCCAGTCAAACGGCGACACATCCACACCCTTCGACATTTTCAACGGTGTCAAACACGGTTGTGTTCTTGCCCCCGTGATGTTCAACCTGTTCTTCACGCGTGTCCTGACCCATGCAGTACGTGACCTTGAGAAGGGAGTGTACCTGAAGTACAGACTAGACGACTCTCTCTTCGACCTCCGTCGACTGAATGCCAGGACCAAGACCATCGAGAGACTGATCCTTGAGGCGCTGTTTGCCGATGACTGTGCGCTGATGGCGCACACGGAGTCTAACCTCCAGACCATCGTCAACAGGTTCTCGGAAGCCTCTCGACTGTTTGGCCTCACCATCAGTCTCAACAAGACGGAGGTCCTGCACCAACCAGCCCCAGGCACAAGAGCCCCCCCCCCCCCCCCCCTCCACCCAAAGTCTATATCGAAGGCACCGAGCTGAAGACTGTCGACCAGTTCAGGTACCTGGAGCATCATCTCTTCTGACGGTACTATCGACAAGGAAATCGCAGCTCGCATCAGCAAAGCCAGCCAAGCCCTGGGTTGTCCATGCACTCGTGTGTTGAATAACAACGTCAAGCTCTCCACCAAGATCAAAGTCTACAAGGCAGTAGTCCTCCCCAGCCTCCTCTATGGCTGTGAGATGGACGCTGTACAGAAAGCATCTCAAACAGCTTGAACGTTTCCACATGAGATCCCTGCGCTCACTGATGGGCATCAAATGGCAAGACAAGGTGACAAACCTGGAAGTCCTGGATAATGCTGGCTTAGTGAGTGTTGAAGCCTTGATCTTAAAGACACAACTTCGCTGGACAGGTCATGTCATACGCATGGATGATTCTCGCATGCCACGCCAACTCCTGTATGGTGCACTCTCAAAAGGCCACAGGAAGCAAGGACGGCCAAAGAAACGCTTCAAAGACTGCATAAAAGACAGCCTCAAGTACTGCGTCTTCCCGGTAAAGGAACTTCAAGCACAAGACAGATCTGGCTGGCGTACTGCCACCAGGAAAGCCTACACGCTCTTTGAACACAATCGGTGCGAACGGATCACCAGTGCCAGAGCTCGCAGAAAGACAGCATCCACTCTCCCCACAGCTACGTTCCAGTGCCCCCATTGCCCTCGCAGGTGTGGCTCCAGGATTGGCTTGGCCAGCCACACCCGCACCCACAAATAGAAGTCATGCACAATGACGACATCATTGGTTTTAAATGGTCTACCTATTAATGTGCTGAAGCACAGCTGAGTTAGGCCAGCCTCTCAGGAATTGATTATACAAATTCCATGTAATGTTTTACACAAGACTTATATCATTGTACCCCAAGACCGAAATCACCAAATTTTGCCGTTGTCCTCTGAAGACTGCATTGCAGTGCAGGACACAGATCGACCATGATAGTTCAAGGGCGCCAAGCTATTCTGGCATCACCCTTGAACTATCATGGTCGATCCATATCTTGCTGTGGTGTGTCTGGGGTAGAATGAGTTAAATGAGATGTCTTGCCTGTGCACTGATATCCATGTTTAGTTGGTTGTTTTTCATCCACCAAAGGGCTGATATCGATGTCCATGGACCCCAGCGGCTCGCATCTATTTGCCAGTTACACAGACAACACCATCTACTGCTTTGACATCATACGATATAACAAATGCGCAGGTCAGGATCTGATGTCACTCATTATTTTCTGGCTGAACTGCAGATATGTATTACATGTTCATCTAGCTCTTATTTTGAGTGACCAACGTACTGAAGGAACGCCTGTAATTAAAGACCATCATTTAGGTGGTTGCAGCCACCTAAATGATGGTATTACTATTTGATGTTTTAACCCTTTCCCTGCCAACACACGTACATTGTGTTTCTGAAATTTGTGTTGACTGTACAACCAAAAGCCACAACTGTCCAAAGAACATGGACACAGAATGGTCTCAGCAAGAGGCATAGATCCTCATGAGCCCCTGCAGTCACAGGGGCTAATGAGGATCTATGTCTTTTGCAGTTGGAACATGTTCACTTTTTCTTAGCAGTGTAGGGGTTAATTGACTGATACTGTTTGCGCTTCAAGGCTTCTCTTAAAAGAGCACTTGTCTCTTAAAACCACCTTTTTTGTGTGGTAATTAAGGTTGTTGCTCAAAACAGGTTCGACAATAACAAAAAATGGCAAGGAAGCCAATTTTCCATTTTGATGTATTCAAGTTTTGTTATTAGCGAAGTAATTTGCACAGGAAAAGCATGACGAAAAAGAAAATGCTCTAAAAGACTGATATCTGACTTTCATTATATTAACAATGTAAAAAGCAAAGTTAACCGATATAACCCCACAGCCTCATTTCCCAAATTTTGGAGGTGTCACCTAACGACCACATGCCACTTGTATTGGCCATGATAATTCAAGGGTAGTGCCAGATTAGCTTGGTGCCTGAAGGCGCCAAGCTAATCTGACACTACCCTTGAATTTATTATGGTCAATCCATGTGGTGTTGGGGCTAAATGAGTTAATTCTGAAGTATTTTCATGTGCTTGTAGTGAGCCAGTACAAGGGTCACCGGGCGGACACATTTTTCATCCGGTCGTCAGTCAGTCCTGATGGCAAGTATCTGGTCAGCGGGTCCACCAATGCCAGAGCCTACATCTGGAAGGTGAGTCTTGAGTCCACTCTTAACCCACTTAACCCCACGGCCGCATTTCACCAAATTTTGGAAGCGTTGCCTAACGACTATCAGTTGCAGGTGATGGACTGGCCATGATAATTCAAGGGTAGTGACAGATTAGCTTGGCACCTTAGGCGCCAAGCTAATCTGTCACTACCCTTTAATTATCATGGTCAGTCCATCACCTCTTGTTGTTTGTTGGGGCTAAATGGGTTAATAGACATTTTCTTTTCTGTATTTACAGTGGAAGCTGTCTTGAGCAACCAGCTTTTTTTTTGCAAGAAAAAAGTGACCTTTTAAGACAGGTGCTTTGTCAAGAGGAGTCCTGAAGTTGAACAGCAACAACAAAAAAATATGTTACCTTTCAATTGAGACCATCATTTAGTGGCTGTAGCCAAGTGCATACTCCACTCTGCCCCTACTTACCTCACTGAGCTGCTTCAACTTTACACTCCGTTCCTCCTCTCATCCGCTCACACTGAACGTTCCCCGCACTAAACTCTCCACTGTAGGCTCGCTAGCTTTTTGCCACATTGGGCCGACCATGTGGAACGCCCTTTCTCTCTCTTTGCGGCAGTCTCCATCTCTCCCTTCCTTCAAAAGGAATCTTAGAACGTACCTTTTCCCCAAAGCTCATGCATCTGTCTAGCCCTCTATCTTCCAAAGCTGGCAGTTAGTCTTTAATCGTTCTTCATCATCACTCACTGTCAGCATAAAGCTCCCACCCCAGTTGTGTTTTGGCATCTCGTTTTTTGTGTCTCTACGTTTTTAAGTGCTTAGACTTAGAGCCAAAGTGACAAATGTTGGGTTGCAGCACTATATAAATGCTATTATTATTATAAATGATAGATCTTTAGCGACCATGACTTTGTGATGATGACCTTCCGACTCCGCCTAAAGAAAGTCAACAAGCAGGGTCCCACCAGAATAAAGTTGGACCTCAAGAAGTTAAAAGACCCAGAGGTAGCGGAGGCCTTCCAGGCAAAGATAGCAGGAAAATTCGCGCCACTGTTACTTCTAGGCGCAGAAGACACGGATGTGGACACACTGATCGACACATTTAACAGTGCTGTAACCCAAACAGCCAGTGAGATCCTTGGCAAACACCGACAAAAAAAGAAACCTTGGGTTACAGCTGACATCTTTGTTCTATATGACAAGCGTCGAGAATTAAAGAAAAACAAATCGGAGGTAGACGGAGCTAAACAATACAGGGAAATTAATCAGGATATCAAGAAAAGCATGAAAAAGGCAAAGAATAAGTGGATTGAAGATCAGTGTAAACACGTAGAAGAAAATCTGAACAAAAATAATATTAAAAAGCATACCAGCCGGTGAAAGACCTGACCAATGTAAAACAAGGATGCTCCTCGATCATTCAAGATAGTGAAGGGAACTGTCTTACGGAAGACCAAGACATACTGAAGAGATGGACAGAGTACTGCTCAGATTTGTACAACCACCGAGCTACAGGGGACCCAGGCACACTAGTGACCAACAATGGCAACTATCCCATCCTCCGAGAAGAAGTAAAGGCTGCAGTGAAGTCGCTGAAAAAAAGGAAGGCAGCAGGAGCAGACAACATCCCTTCAGAACTAGTCCAAGAAGGGGGAGAAGACATGATAAGTGCCTTACTAACTATTTGCAATAAGATCTGGCAGTCAGGGGATTGGCCCACACCATGGACCCAATCACTTATAATAACTCTCCCCAAAAAGGCAACTTACATCAATGCCAGAATTATCGCACGATCAGTCTTACATGCCACCCAAGCAAAGTCATGTTAAAGATCCTACTGAACAGGCTGAAGCCACAGGCAGAGGAAATCATAGCTGAGGAACAGGCAGGCTTCAGACCAGGGCGCAGCATAACTGAGCAGGTCTTCAACCTGAGAGTTCTATGTGAGAGGTACCTCCAGCACTAGCAAGACCTCTATCATGTCTTTGTGGATTTTAAGAAACCATTTGACAGGGTGTGGCATGCAGCCCTTTGGTCCATACAACATCAATGTCAACCTGATCAAAGTCATAGCAAACCTTTACAACAAGGCCACTAGCGCAGTCTGCTTGCAAAATAGGAAACTGGTTTAGGTCTACAGTGGGAGTCAGACAAGGCTGCTTGCTCTCACCTACTCTTTTCAACATCTTCCTGGAAAGAATCATGACAGGCGCTCTGAAAGACCATGAAGGAACTGTCAGTATTGGAGGCAGAACAATCACGAACTTGCGCTTTGCAGATGACATTGATAGCCTTGCAGGAACAGAGAAGGAGCTAGCTCAGCTGATAGAAAAGCTGGACAGTACAGCCATTGCGTTTGGGATGGAAATCGGTGCAGAGAAGACCAAACTGATGACCAATAACACCAGTGGTATTGGCACTGACATCATGATTGGAGGCCAAAAACTGGAAACAGTTAATAAATTCAAATACTTATAAGATGAGGGATCAAAACCAGAAATACTGTCCAGAATTGCGCAGACAACAACAACACTGACAAGATCGTAGACCATATGGAAGGACAGTAACATTACACTCTGCTCCAAAATCAGACTGATGCGCTCCATAGTCATCTCGGTGTTCTTTTATGCCTGTGAGTCATGGACCCTCACAGCAGACCTTGAAAGGAGGATACAAGCCACTGAAATGAGATGTTTTCGAAGGCTGCTTGGCATTTCATACAGAGATCACATCATGAACGAGGAAGCAGAATCAGGCAAGCCATCGGGCCCTATGAAGACCTATTAGTCATTGTGAAAAAACGCAAACTGAAGTGGTATGGGCATGTCACGCGTTCAGCAGGGCTTGCCAAAACAATCCTGCAAGGCACTGTGCAAGGAGGATGAAGGAGAGGAAGACAGAGGTAAAGATGGGAGGACAATATCTCAGAGTGGACAGGATTGAAGCTGGGTGATAAGCTAAGAAAGGCAGAGAACAGAGAGGAATGGAGGGAGCTGGTTGCCAAGTCATCAGTGGTGCCCCAACGGTCCGCAAGACTACGAGATATAGATAGATAGATAGATTTAGTGCCAGGTGGTGATTTGTCATAAGAGTGATCAATCAAAAGAGGTTCTGCTTATCACCATGAGGTATTGGTCAGCCTCAACAAAAGATTTTGAAAATCATTTCTGTACACCGGACAGTATAATGATTTCACTAAAAACAAGTTAGATGAGAAAATGTAGCCATAATTTTGCGTGTTGCTTTTTTGTGTCATTGTCGAGAAGACCTTTGCAAGTGTTTGCTTGCAAATTTTTGTTTTGAGTGTGCATAGTAAAGTGTGTGATCTCTCTTGGCTTGACTTCGCGAACAAAGATTCTATAGGGCTTGCCCACGTCATCTGCAGGCATTTTCGTGGCTGCGGAGGCCAATCCGGGACAGGCAGGTTCGACCGCAGTGGCTGCAGGGGAAAGTCTGGTCAGGGTTCTGAGTTACGACAACTCTGTTTTTTCTTCTAAGCCGCTTGTCCTTAAGGTTAGCTCTGCGAGAGTCCTCAAAGGAGACGGCTGCCTTGTGAATGGTGGAGCGCCAGGTGTCACGGTCCGCAGCAAGCGAAGACCACTGGCGGTGGTCGATTTGGCAGGCACTAAGTGACTTCTTGAGACCGTCTTTGTATCTCTTCTTTGGTGCCCCTCTGTCTCGGTGTCCAGTGGCGAGCTCGCCGAACAGAGTGATCTTGGGTAGGCGATGATCCTCCATCCTGGAGACGTGCCCCGCCCAGCGAAGCTGTGTCCGCAGTAGCAAAGCCTCGATGCTCACAGTTTCCGCCTGTTCAAGGACCTCGACGTTGGTGACATAGTCACTCCAGTGAATGCTGAGGATGGTACGCAGGCAGCGCTGGTGAAAGCGTTCGAGGAGTCGTAGTTGGCTGCGGTAGAGGGCCCAGGACTCGGAACCGTACAGCAGGGTGGTGAGGACGACAGCTCTGTACACGCTGATCTTGGTGCCTTTTTTCAGCTGTTGATTGTGCCACACCCACTTGAATAGTCGCCCGAAAGCACTGTTCGCTTTTGCCAGCCTGTTGTCCAGCTCCTTGTCCAGCTTGGCGTCTGACGTGATGATGCAGCCAAGGTAGGTAAACTGGTGTACAGACTTCAGTTCGGACTCGCCGATGGTGATATGGGGAGGGCGATGTTCTTCCTTGGGTGCCGGCTGATGAAGGACCTCTGTCTTTTTCAGACTGACCTCAAGTCCAAAGAGCTGGGCAGCATCTGTGAAGCAGGACATAATGCGCTGCAAGGCTCTCTCTGTGTGTGCAACGAGGGCAGCGTCATCAGCGAAGAGCAGCTCACGAATCAGTTGGTCTAGGGTTTTCGTGTGGGCCTGCAGTCGTCTGAGGTTGAACAGGCTGCCATCGAGACGATACCTGATGTACACTGCGTCGTCATCGTCGAGGTCCACTGTGGCCTGCTTCAACATCATGCTGAAGAAGATGGTGAAGAGGGTCGGTGCCAGCACGCAGCCTTGCTTCACGCCGTTGCGAATGGGGAATGGTTCTGAGAGGTCACTGTTTAGTCTGACCTGGCCTTGCTGGTCCTCGTGGAGCTGGGCGATCATGTTGAGGAACTTTGGGGGACAACCTAGTCGCTCCAGGATCTGCCACATACCTTGCCTGCTCACAGTGTCAAACGCTTTTGTTAGGTCGACAAACGTTACGTACAGCCCTTTGTTCTGCTCGTGGCACTTCTCCTGAAGCTGTCTCAGCACAAAGACCATGTCGGTGGTACTCCTGTTGGCTCTGAAGCCACACTGGCCCTCTGGGAGGTGGTCTTCAGCGATGGCAGGTACCAGCCGATTCAGGAGCAACCTTGCGAGAATTTTCCCGGCAATGGACAGCAGGGTAATTCCACGATAATTAGAGCAGGCAGACTTCTCTCCTTTGTTCTTGTACAGGGTGATGATGACTGCATCACGGAGATCCTTTGGTAGTGTTCCTTTTTCCCAGCAGCAGAGAAAGAGGTCGTGGAGCTTGTGCAGTGCTGGGCCTCCATGTTTCCAGATCTCTGGCAGGATTCCGTCAATGCCTGCTGCTTTGCCACTCTTGAGCTGGTGGATGGCTGTGAGGGTCTCTTCGGCGGTGGGCGGTTCGTCCAATTCAACCTTTAGTGGAAGGTGTGGGATTTGGAGGATGACTGTTTCTTGAACAGTGCGTTCAGCGCCGAAGAGGTCCTGAAAGTATTCCGACCAGCGGTTCAAGATGGAGGTATTGTCTGTGAGGAGTGCCTGTCCATCAGCGCTTCGCAGGGGACTTTGTACCAGGTGCCTAGGGCCATACACTGCTTTCAGTGCTTCGTAGAAGCCCCTGTAGTCACCGTTGTCAGCGCAGAGCTGGGTCCTCTGTGCGAGTCTGGACCACCACTCATTCTGGAGCTCTCTAAGCTTGAGCTGGAGACTGCTGCAGATGAGGCGGAAGGCAGACTTCTTCACAGGGCAGGAAGGCTGGGCTAGGTGGGCCTGGTGGGTGGCTCTTTTTTTTGCTAGAAGTTCCTGGATCTCTACATCGTTTTCGTCAAACCAGTCTTTGTTCCTCTTTCTAGCAAAGCCCAAGACTTCCACAGAGGATTTTACAATAGCAGTTTTCAGTTGTTCCCAGAGTGTTTCAGGAGAGGAGTCTGCTGGATCAACTGTGTCTTTGAGCATGCGCTGTAAATCGGCCTGAAGGGCAGCTTTCTTGTCGTCACGCTGAAGGCTGGCAACATCAAGCTTTTTCTTGGGAGGGCCCCCTTTCTTGGGTTTCAGCTTGAGGCGGAGCCTGAGTTTGCAGCGAACAAGGCGGTGGTCAGTGTGGCACTCTGCGCTGGGCATCACTCTGGTGAGGAGGACGTCACTGCGGTCCCTCTGACGCACTAGGACATAGTCGATAAGGTGCCAGTGCTTGGAGCGAGGATGCATCCAGGTGGTCTTTCGACTGTCCTTTTGCTGGAAAGTAGTGTTGGTGATGACAAGTTGCTGCTCTGCACAGAGCTCCAACAGTAGGCGACCATTGTCATTGCAGTTCCCCACGCCATGCTTGCCGAGGACTCCTTTCCAGGCTTCAGAGTCTTGGCCCACTCTGGCGTTGAAGTCGCCAAGGATGATGACTTTGTTGTCTGCAGGGGTGCTCTGCAGGAGGCTGCGCAGGTCAGAGTAGAACTTGTCTTTTTCTGCAGGCTCTGCCAGGAGGGTTGGGGAGTACACACTGAGAAGGGTGACGTATTGCTGGTGTCTCAGTGGGAGGCGCATGGACATGATGCGGTCGGAGTGACCCGTTGGTAGGTTTTCCAACTTAGTCGCAATGGGGGTCTTCACCATGAAGCCCACGCCTGAGAGCCGTCTTTCTGATGCAGGCCTGCCTGACCAGTAGAGGGTGTAGCCAGCGCCAAGTTCTTGGAGGCTGCCTTCCTCCGGAAGGCGTACTTCACTGAGCGCGGCGATGTCGATGTTTAACCTCCGCAATTCATGGGCAATGAGGGCGGAGCGACGTTCAGGGCGTCCGCTGTCTGCTGTGTCGAGCATGGTTCGGATGTTCCAGCATGCTACGTTGAGTCCGGTTGTGGTCGTCATGAGAGTGGATCCATTGTTTTTTCTTGTTTTCTGACCGCATGAGAAGTTGCCCGTTGACCGCGGCTAGCCAACTGGGGTTACGAGGGGATGAGCTTTGGTTAGGCCACCTTTTCTAGGCCCCTCTCCGTGTGGAGCAAGCAGTGCTGTCCCTAGAGAAGGCTGCTTGGTCGTTCAGGGTGTGCCGAGTGACGTTGTCATCCCCAGGTCAACATCAGGCGACCAATATCCTGAACCGCCTGCATGCAGGTTTGAGACTGCGGCTTCCAGTGAAATCTTTCACCTGCCGTTTTGCCCCTTGCCCATCGCTACAGGACTTGGAAAGTTCAGTGTCATAGTCCGTGGGCGTTTCCTAAAGCCTGCGCGGTGGAGCTTTTTGGTGGAGTGCAGTGTGCGCAGTACTGGCCCCACCCTTTAAACCCTTGGTTCATTTGCCATGGCCTAGCAAGCTGGGACGGTGGCTTCGAGGTCCTCGGGTTGTAGGTTTTATATCAGACTGTCCTTGTCTTAGTCTCTGGCTCAAAAGCCTTCCCCGGAGACACGGGGGCTTTGATGTCAGGGGTTTCCTCCCTTAGCCTTTCCGCAGCCAAGCGGCCAGGCCTGCAAGGCAGCAGGGGACTCGTGGGGGCCGGGGTCGTCTATGTCCCGTGCAGATGTGAACATCTGCCCACTGCCCAGACGGTGACACCAGAGGAGAAAAATCCAACGCCGGAACCCGGTATCGAACCTCGCACCTTTGGCATTGGAGGCAGACGCCTTAACCACTGCGCCACTTCCCCATCAAAGTGTGTGATGATAGGCATACATATATTATGTATCAATGGCTTTTTAACCCCTTCATTGCCATTGGATGCAGATTATGTTTTTTAATCATAAATTCAATGCCAGCTGTCCCCAGCTGTACAAGGAACATGGATACGAAAGTGTTTTCAACAAGAGGCATAGAGTTTCATCATGAGGATCTATACCTCTTGCATTCGGGTAGTGCTCAATATTTCTTGGCAATGAATGGGTTGAACATGATTGTTGTGTTTTACAGATAGACAAGCCTGAGGAGTGGCCTGTGGCTCTGATTGGTCATGACGAGGATGTCAGTGCTGTCGATTGGTGCCCGGCAGAAATCACAAAGGTATTTGTCACAGTTGCACGCCAGATCCATTGGCTCGAGGCACAGATCCTTGTGAGCTGTTTCGGTGTCGTAACATTCTCACACACTCTATTAGAAACAATTGAAAAATGAATTTTTCTCTAAAATGTATTTTTTTGAAAAATAATTATCGATGCCATTACTACAAGGAACCATCCTATGAATAGCTTACATAATTTTAGCCAAAAACTTACGATGCAGGGGAGGCAACCTAGGGGTGCCGTGACCCAGTACCCCGAGTAGCCTCCCATCCCACCCCATACGGGTAACTGCCCTGTGCAGACACGCCAGTTTATTCGCTTAGCTGACTAGCCACAAGCGGGGCAGGTGGGAGGGCCGTCCGAGTAATGGCATTGGTAAATATTTTTCGAAAAAATATATTTTAGAGAAAAATTTATTTGTTTCCTCAAAAACATTACTGATGACATTACTACAAGGAAGAGTAGCGAAAAAGAGGAGGGTGCCGCGTAACCCGACAAGCTAGCTAGCACCGCCCTCCCCGGAGCAAACTCCCGATAATTTTAGCTAAAGGTTACCAAGGGTCCTCGCGCTGGGACCATATGGCGTTGAGGCGTGTCCCCTGGGTGGTGGATAGGGGGTCCCTCGTGAGAGGGGTGCACCGAATGAAATAAGGTGCCGTGAACCAACATGGTCTAAGGGAAGGTGACCCCGACAGAAAACCCCTGGTCCTCCTAGTAAGGGGGTTGGGGCGTGGGGGTAGCTTCCCCACCCTGCAAAAAAGGAAATAGCTACAAAAACGCCGACGAAAAGACTAACAGTAATTCCTTTCCTGGAGGAGGAAGGTTCTTCTACCAGAAGACTTATGACGTCCTGTGGTGAAAGCCGGAAGTCTTCGGAAGCCACAGGACCGAGCCGCCTCTCTCTATCCAGGGATACAACCATGGGCACATGGAACGTCAAGACCATGTACCAGAGCGGCAAGGCCGCCCAGATAGCAGCGGAAATGCAAAAGTACAACATTTCCCTGCTAGGTATCGGTGAAGCCAGATGGACGCAGTCTGGCCAGAAAAGGCTGTTAAGTGGGGAGATGATTCTGTATTCAGGAGGAGAATGCCCCCCATACAGAAGGCGTAGCATTCATGCTGTCACCAGTGGCACAGGGAGCGCTGATGGGCTGGGAACCTCTTGGGCCAAGAATCATCACAGCAGCCTTTAGAACCAAGAAAAAGCTCAAGCTGAACGTCATCCAGTGTTATGCGCCCACTAATGACAGTGACGAGGAAGAGAAACAGGAGTTCTACGACCGACTCCAGAGTGCCTTGGACAAATGTGCGGAGCGAGACATCACCATCGTCATGGGTGATTTTAATGCCAAAATAGGGGAGGACAACACCGGATACGAAGAGGTGATGGGGAGACGGGGACTAGGCTCGGAGATGAGTGGGAACGGGGAGAGGTTTGTAGACTTTTGTGCTCTAAACCGACTTGTCATTGGAGGCAGCATCTTCCCACACAGAAGGATACACAAAGCAACTTGGGTCTCACCTGACCATACAACAGAGAACCAAATAGACCATATCTGCATTAGCAAGAAATTTAGAAGATCCCTTCAAGATGTTCGAGTGAGGAGGGGAGCAGATGTCGCCTCCGACCACCATCTGCTTACCTTAAGAATGAAGCTCAAGCTAAAGAAAAGCCACACAGAGACAACAAGAAGACAGCGCTATAATGTAGGCCTCCTGAGAGAAACTGGAGTTAGAGAAGAGTTCAAACTGGTGCTGTCCAACCGGTTTCAAGCGCTACAGGAGCTAGTAAATGAAGAGGAGGCGGTCACCACAGAGCAGCAGTGGAAGGCAGTTAGAGAGGCGCTGAACTCAACCTGCAAAGACACTGTAGGGTTCAGGAAACACCATCACAAGGACTGGCTGTCGGCACAGACCTTGAAGAAGATAGAAGTGAGGAAGCAGAAGAAAGCAGTTGTCAACAACAGTCGCACGAGAGCAGCCAAAGTAAGGGCACAGGGGGAATACTCAGAAGCCAACCGCGAGGTGAAGAGGAGTATCAGGGCAGACAAGAGCGCCTACACAGACAGCCTGGCAGCAGGCAGAAAAGGCAGCAGGCAGCGGCAATATGAAACAGCTCTACGACATTACCAGAAGATTGTCAGGCAAGTATGGCCATACAGAAAGACCAGTAAAAGACAAAGAAGGCAAGCCTATTGCAGACAGAGCAGACCAACTCGACAGATGGGCTGAGTATTTTGAAGAGTTACTGAACAGACCTAGCCCACCCGACCCCCCAGACATCCAGCCGGCAGAGACCGACCTACCCATCAGCTGTGACAGACCCACCCGGGAAGAGATCAGAAGAGCAGTGGCATTTTTGAAGAACGGCAAAGCAGCAAGCCCAGATGGCATCCCAGCGGAGTCTCTGAAAGCAGACCTAGGGACAACAGTGGAGATGCTGTACCCACTGTTTGGAAAGATCTGGGAAGAGGAGGTGATGCCGGCTGACTGGAAGGAGGGGTACCTAATCAAGCTTCCCAAGAAAGGCGACCTCAGCAAGTGTTCCAACTACAGAGGAATCACCTTGCTGTCAGTACCAGGAAAGGTCTTCAACAGGATCATCCTGGAGAGAATGAAGAGCTCCGTTGACCCCCAGCTGAGAGACCAGCAAGCAGGATTCAGGAAGAACCGATCATGTACAGACCAGATCGCCACTCTCCGCATCATCGTGGAACAGTCTCTGGAGTGGAGCTCCCCGCTGTACGTCAACTTTGTGGATTATGAGAAAGCATTTGACAGTGTGGACCGAGAGACTCAGTGGAAACTCCTACGACACTACGGTGTACCACAAGCTCGTCCGCCTGATCAGAGCAGCTACGATGGCTGACATGTCGCGTGATCCACGAAGGGCAGTTCACCGGGAGCTCCAGGTCGAACTGTGTCAGGCAGGGTGTCTGCTGTCTCCGTTCCTCTTCTACTGGACCCACCCGGTCTGCCCTGGGGACTTGGTGGGGTTAGGTACTTTTAGTTCCAGGTCACCTGGTCAGCCCCACAGGTGTGTTTTCTCTCTATTCTGGGCATGTGTTCTGTCACCTGGTCCATTCACCTGTATTGCCTTTTAAACTCTCCCTACTGTCTGCACTGCCTGTAGCTCTGATATTGGATGTGTTGCTAAATGGTCTTAGCTTATTAGGCCCCATGTGTAGGTTTTTAATGTATTTGACCGGCTGGCGACATACATTCAATGTTCTGTTATTTTTTTTTTCACAAGCAGTGCAGGCACGTCCTGAGAAAGCCTTGTTGCTGTCGGGACGTTAAGCAATGTACAATCAATCAATCAACCTCTTCCTACTGGCCATAGACTGGGTCATGAAGATGACCACAGAGCACAGACGAAGTGGAATACAGTGGACACTGTAGACACAGCTTGACGACCTCGATTTTGCAGACGACTTGGCATTACTGTCCCACACTCATCAACAAATGCAGGACAAGACCACGAGGCTTGCTGACATCTCGTCCCAAGTGGGCCTCACCATTCACAAACAGAAAACAAAGACAATGAGGCTGAACGCAACCAGGGAGGAACCAGTCTTGCTTGTTGGCACCCCGTTGGAGGAGGTGGAGTCCTTCACCTATCTCGGGAGCATCATAGACAACAAAGGCGGCACTGATGCAGATGTCAGAGCACGAATCGGTAAAGCCAGAGCAGCCTTTCTCCAGTTGAAAAAAGTGTGGAGTTCCAGAGAGCTGTCACAACACACCATAGTCCGGATTTTCAACTCCAATGTAAAAGCAGTTCTCCTATATGGAGCAGAGACATGGAGATTGACAAAAACCACAGTCAACAGAGTACAGACCTTCATGAACAGTAGCCTTAGAAGAATTTTGAAAATCCACTGGCCAGAGAAGATCAGCAACGTCAGACTCTGGGAGAGAACAGAGCAGATAACAGCAGAGAATGAAATTGGGCGACGAAGATGGGGATGGATCGGTCACAGTCTGAGAAAGCCAGCTTCCAGTATCACTAGGCAGGCATTGTCATGGAACCTCCAGGGAAAGAGGAAAAGAGGTAGGCCAAGAAACTCCTGGCGTCGAGACCTCCAAGCAGACATCAAGAGACTGGGAACCACCTGGAGTAGAATCGAAGGAGAAGCACAGGACAGGAGTTGCTGGAGGTCTCTCGTCGACGGCCTATACCCGGGTAGGGGTGACAGGCGTAAGTAAGTAAGTTACCAAGGGTGCTGGGAGGGAGTGTTGCGCCGCGGCGATGTCCCCCACCAAGGCCAGGTAGTCTCGCTGGCCAGCCAGGTTTCAGAGGTAGAATCGGGTGAATGTCGACTCTGTTCGCCAGCCCACAGCCACCACAATGTCTCTGACGGCACAGTTGCGGTTGAAGGTGACACTTGCGGCGTCGGCTCATGCGCCCTGATGTGTAGTCACTTGCCAGCGTCGGGGCAGACGTCCTGGTTGGCGGAGCGTATCACCCTTCGGAGCCAAGACGGAATCATCTGGGCCGAGAAGTCAGATCTTCCTGGGGACAGAGGAAGAAAAGGCGGGGGCGTCGCCTGCGGAACAGCTTGGTTCGGCGCAGGTACACGCGTAAGGCTCTCACTGGGTCCCAAGGGCGCTGGGCAAGGCTAGGAGTACACAGCTGGAAACCAAGTCTCTCAGGGCGCAGGGAACACGTCGCACAACGCCAGCTGGAATAAGCACACAAGTGGCAAAAGTCTAAGCCTCCGAGGCCTGCAAGAATAACTTAGTCTCGTAGGTCGCAGGTACAACCGGTGCAGAACCATACACAGCCGTAGGCTCAATACCACAGTAGGCTAACACATGTCTTAACTCCGTAAGTTAAAGCAATAAAACTGGCGTGTCTGCACAGGGCAGTTACCCGTATGGGGTGGGACGGGAGGCTAATTGAGGTACTGGGTCACGGCACCCCTAGGTTGCCTCCCCTTGCCCTATACGTACACATCATAAGTTTTTGGCTAAAATTATGTAAGCTATAGGATGGTTCCTTGTAGTAATGGCATCGTTAATGTTTTTGAGGAAACAAATCTGATCACACATCAACTATGCCCTACACACACTAAGAGAGATTTTAGAACAAGACATTTAACCCTTCAACGCCAGTGGTCACGATTTGCGAGTCTGAAACCACTGCACATTGACTGACGCTTGCGGGAAGATCTCAACATAAATGTGAGTGTGACTAGGCATAAGGAACATAGGACTAACAAGAGACATAAATCCTCATGAGCCCCCGTGACAGCGGGGGCTCATGAGGATTTATGTCTCTTGCACATGGGTAGCGTCCGGCATTTAAAGGGTTCATATCACAATTCAAGTTGCACACGTACACACAATAAAGTTTGTACCACAGGGGCTCACAAGGATCATATTCATACTTGCTCCCTTGAGGCAAATAAGACATTTTATTCTTTCAGCACTGGCTGGCACACAGTAAGTAAAGAAAATATGGATTCACCATGATAGCACAAGAGTGGTGCCGGAATAGCTTGGCACCTATATTGGTGCCAAGCTGTTCTGGCACCACCCTTGAACTGATATTGTCAATTTGTATCCTAGACTGTCGTGCAGTCTTCAGTGTACTATGCTGAAATTTGAGTATTTTGACCTCCATACACATGTATTAATTATTCGTCATGCATTTTTCATGCTATTTTTGAAAAGTAATTGTGTTTCAGGTGGCAACCATTGGTGATGATGGCTCACTTCGAATTTGGCGGCCGACTGAGAAAGAGTTTACAGAGAAAAAGGAAAATGTCTATGGCTATGCCAAAGACCAAACACCTGGTAAGTATGGATGTGTTTTTACAAGTATGCAATTTTCAGGATACCGCTTATGAACAAAATTAATAACAGGAGTAACCCTTTATTTTCTCAAAATCTTTACCGATGGCATTACTACTAGTAGGATAAGAGAATGAAATTGGGCGAAGAAGATGGGGATGGATCGGTCACAGTCTGAGAAAGCCAGCTTCCAGTATCACTAGGCAGGCATTGTCATGGAACCCCCAGGGAAAGAGGAAAAGAGGTAGGCCGAGAAACTCCTGGCGTCGAGACCTCCAAGCAGACATCAAGAGACTGGGAACCACCTGGAGTAGAATCGAAGGAGAAGCACAGGACAGGAGTTGCTGGAGGTCTCTCGTCGACGGCCTATGCCCGGGTAGGGGTGACAGGCGTAAGTAAGTAAGTAAGAACCAGGCCTCCATCACCATCCGAGGTTACTTGGCAATGGGGCAGACACTTATCGACTCCTGCCACGGCCGGACCCGGGCACCTGCAAAGACCTCTCGGATCTGATGGCGCACTTCGATCTGCAAACGGCCGGCTCCTGCTCGTTTATTCCTCGCTGGGACTTGTCCGGGGTGCTCACCTGGTTCGACTCGGAACGGTTCGAGCCCCGACCACTTCCGCGACTGGGAGACCTAACCAGGAAGACCTGCTTGCTGCTCGCCCCCGCTTCAGCCTCTTGGGTTAGCGAGATACACGCCTTCTCGGGGCGTCCCGCCTGTCTCCAACTCAATGCAGCTGGCTCGGTGCAGCTCATCACCGACCCTACGTTCTGGCCAAGAACCGCCTCCGCAAGGATTGATCGTCCATCCGTACGGACCAGTCCCGGGAATCCCATCGACAGGACCCTGTCAGGGCGCTTAAAGTGTACATGCGCAGAGCTAAGCCACTAAGACTAGGGCGCTCATGCCTATTCCTGCCCTTGACTCCGGGCAGACGAGACCTCGGCGCAGACGATCCCTTCCTGGCTACGCTGCGTCGTTCGGTCGGCGCACAAGGAGCTCTCCCCAGAGCAGGCCAGGACAATGCGCACCCGAGCACATGAAGGCAAAACAGTGGCTGCGGGCATCGCCTGGACTGCAACTGCGCAGTGAGTGACATTGTGGCGGCCGTGGGTTGGCGGGCCGAGTCTACCTTCAACCGCCTCTACCTGCGAGACCTATCCGGCCAGCGCGACTACCTGGCCCTAGCGGGGGACACCTCGGCGGCTCAGCACTCCCTCCCGGCGCCACAGGCGCCATGGGTAACGCCTAGCTAAAATTGTCGGGAGTGGGCGCTTAGGGGTGGCCTCAATAGTTAACGCGGGGAAGCGCTCGGGCATGGGAAAGGTGTACCAAGAAATGCGGAACCCTCCTCCTATTCACCATTCTTCCTAGTAGTAGTGCCATTGGTAAAGATTTTGAGAAAATAAATGGATTTTTCTCTAAAATGTATTTTTTCAAAAAAATACTTACCGATGGCATTACTCAGAGGTCCCTCCCTCCTACCCCGCTTGCCACAGTGGAGCTAAGGCTCAGAGACTGGCGGGAAACGGTGAGCGCGCCACCGGATAGGGTGACAGGGGAGGCTACTCAGGGTATCTTGGTAAGGACTCCCTAGAGTCGCCTTTCCGGTTGTGATTTCCAGAACGAGTGTTTGGGTTAAAATTGGTATGCTAAGCGAACCATTCCTAGTAGTAATGCCATCGGTAAGTATTTTATAAAAAAATACATTTTAGAGAAAAATCTGTTTTTCTGCCACTGTACGTACATTTTTGGCTCATGTGCGAAGCAAAAGTCAGTATGTTTTGGGCCAGTGGTCATCCGTCCGTCGTCTGTGGTAAACTTTAACATTGGCATTTTCTCGAAGACCATTCAAGCCACATTCTTCAAACTTGGCCCTAGGATACTTTGTGGTAAGACCTTTCTAAACATACCAATTTGAGTGACCTCTCACAAAGGTCAAGGTCACAAGGGATCAGGAAATAGGTCAAAAATAGCTATATTTTATTTTTTCTCAAATACTATTCACTACTTCAAACCCAAACTTGGTATAAAGATACCTGATGGTAAGACCTTTCTATACATACTAATTTGGTTGATCCCTCAGAAAGTTCAAGGGTCACAAGAGCTCAGGAAATAGGTGAAAAATAGACATATTTTGACACAAGATGGTTTTTCTCAAATACTGTTCACAACTTCAAACCCAAACTTGGTACAGAGATGCCTGATGGTAAAACCTATCTATGCATACTAATTTGGATGACCCCTCAGAAAGGTCAAGGGTCACAAGGGCTCAGGAAATAGGTGTAAAATAGCCATATTTTGACAAAAGATGTTTTTTCTCAAATACTATTCACAACTTTAAACCCAAACTTGCTACAAAGATACCTGATAGGAAGACCTATCTATGCACACTAATTTGGTTGATCCCTCGGAAAGGTCAAGGGTCACGAGAGCTCAGGAAATAGGTGTAAAATAGCCATATTTTGACAAAGGATGTTTTTTTCTCAAATACTATTCACAACTTCAAACCCAAATTAGGTACAGAGATACCTAATGGTAAGACCTATCTTTGCATACTAATTTGGATGACCCCTTGGAAAGGTCAAGGGTCACAAGAGGCTGGCAAATGTGTGTAAAATGCTGATTTTTGATAAAATTGTAGGTATTCCCAAAGTTCTGCAAATTTTTGAACCAAATTTGGTACAAAGATAGCTGATGATAAGACTTTCCTATGCATACTAATTTAGTTGACAAAGGTCAAGGGTCATGGGGGGGTTGACAGATGTGTGAAAAATGCTTACATTTTCAGAAAACGTGGATTTTTCTGCTGCAGAAGCCAGCCCTTGTCACAAAGGTCATAAATGTAAATTGGTCATACACGTGAGCCATAATGGCTTTGCCTTTCTTGTTGTTTCTGAAATCTTGGTTCATTCAGTGACCACTGGCCAACACCTTTCAAGAAACATAGATACAATTTGGTCTCAGCAAGAGGCATAGATCCCTCATGAGCCCTCGCAGTCACAGGGGCTCAAGAGGATCTATGTCTCTTGAAGTTGGATCGTGTTCACTTTTTTCTTGGCAGTGATGACTTCTGTAGTACATTTTTGTTTGTAAAGTTTGTGCATTTACAGTTCAATTAAAGCAGCATTCTCCAGCAAGGGTTAATAGTTCACAATATTTTCTTTATAAATGTTCTTAGGATAATTCCGTACAAAAGGGCTCACTTAACCCTCTTAAGCCCACAGTTGCATTTCCAAACTTTCGAAGGCGTTGTCTAATGACTGTATAGCAGTTGTAAGAGATATAATGGATTGATCATGATAATTCAAGGGTAGTGCCAGATGAGCTTGGCGCCTAAAGGCGCCAAGCTCATCTGGCACTACCCTTGAATTATCATGATCAATCCATCGCCTGCTGCAGGGTCCCAGGGCAAAATGGGTTGAACTTATCTTTTGTGTTTATTATGGAGTTTGAATGTCGTAAGATAAGACACTTCTGCTCTTCTCCTCCCTTGTATGTCAAGAGAGGTCCCCTGTTGCTTGCAAGGTGCAGTAGTGTT
This sequence comes from Semisulcospira habei, assembly GCA_036245525.1. Classification (NCBI taxonomy): domain Eukaryota; kingdom Metazoa; phylum Mollusca; class Gastropoda; family Semisulcospiridae; genus Semisulcospira; species Semisulcospira habei. The sequence goes on along the minus strand of BTPG01000004.1, from coordinate 116,026,612 downwards.
TGGATTGTGAAAAGAAGGGTATACAATCTTAGTTGTGGCAAGACAGCATTGAGAACCTGTGGTAGTGGCAAATTTTAGCAATCAAAGCCGGCCATGGATAAACAAGTAAGACTAGTGGTAGGAGCAGATACGATAGCAGCAGCTGCGCAATACCACACTTCCACAGCTATTTTTTTGGAGCGCCTTGTATGAGTTAACATGTCTCCTATAAACCCATTCAGCCCTGAAACACTGCAGGTTTTGGATCGACCATGATAATTTAAGGGTGGTGCCAAAATAGCTTTAAGCTATTAATGTATTATAATTTATGGTCTTTCACCGGAAGTCCAATAAGTTTTTCCAATGACAACTCCCAGATTTGGTGTTTCCACCTTGGGGCTCTGTGAGTTAAATTGATTTTTGTTGGCTCATATACGATACAGAAAAGACCATTAGTGTGCAGTAGCATATACTATTATATGGGTCTGTGTATTAGTACTAATACTATCATGTATAATATATAATACTAGTAACTATGTTTTGAGCAACCACCTTAACCCATTTAGTCTCGAGTGCCTGCAGCAGGAGATGGACTGACCATGATAATTCAAGGGTAATGCCAGATTAGCTTGGCGCCTAAATGGTCAATCCAACCCCTGCAACTGGTACATAATCGTTGGGCAACACCTCCAAAATTTGAAAAATGGGACCTTGGGGCTTATAGGGTTAAAGTCTTCAAAGACATGCTCCCACAAGAGAACTTTTGAAGGACAAGAAAGTGTTACCTGTCACAAAAGCCATCTTTTAGGTGGCTACAGCAATCTAAATGGTCTTTAATGACATGATCGGTCATACTGGTGGTCACACAAAACAGTTTCTGCTCTATGGAGCCATCCATCGTCTGTTTTCTCACTGCTGTCTTTTTTTTTTCCTTTCCCCGCAACAGAGAAAAGACGACCAACTGGAGACCACGCTGACAGTGTGCAGGAAGGCAGTTCTCAACAGCCTGTGAGTTTTGCGTCTAACGTGGCTCGCTCACTGGTCTATTCTTCAGGAAAACGACCGTCTGCATCAATGCCCATGGAAAAGCCTAATCCGCAAGGAGCTACATCAACACTCACGGAAAAGCCAAATCCGCAAGCAGCTGTATCAGTAAATGGTGCAAATCCAAGCAGGCATCTGGATGTAAAGCTAGGAACTGAGTCAACGAGGGTGGTGCTTGTGTACTCACCCCCACGACAGCGCCGAGTGCATCACAGAGCTTTGGCAGATACGTCTCCTGTTGCCTCGCCCCATATTGCCAGCACTTGCTGCAAGGTGGGTGTGTTTTTGAATAGAATGATTGATTGGATGGATTGCTTGACTTTTTTCCCTCCAAGTACCTATTTAACTCTTTGCCTACTGTATTTTGTACTCTGCCACTACAGAATATTGTTAACCCATTTAGCCCCAAAACCCTGCAGCAGGAGATGGATGGACCATAATGATTCAAGGGTAGTGCCAGATTAGCTTGGCGCCTGAAGGCGCCAAGCTAATCTGACACTACCCTTGAATTATCATGGTCAATCCATCTCCTGAAACTGGTTCATTATCATTGAGACACCTCCAAAATTGAGAAAATCTGGCCTTGGAGCTAAATGGGTTGAGAGTTCATTTCTGGATGTGGTGCACATGCCACGTAAAGGCTTGTAATAACAAATGCAGTGCTAAAAATAGCCAAACACATGCATTGCAAGTGAAACTTGGCTGGGCGGGTCTCAACGTCGATACTGTTTGACAGGAAGTAGTCTCACACTCACAGCGGCTGAAGTCAACATCCGTAGGCAAAGAGCTACATATCCTGATTGTGAGTGTGATATTAAAACCAACATAATGCACTGACTTGCAGTGCAGTGGAACCTCTTGAGCTACCACCCTTATGATAGATAACTTGTCTGCTTGTCATTAAAAGACCATCATTTAGGTGGCTGTAGCCACCTAAATGATGGTCTTTAATGTCAGGTGACACTTTTTGTCCTTTAAGACTTCTCTTGAGAGAGCATCTGTCTGTTTCTGGCAAAAAAATGTGTTTGATGAAAACAGGTTCTACTGTATTATATATCATTTAATTTATTGTGCTTCTCTTATGTCATATTAGGAATTAATAATAATAGATCATACTTATAAAGCGCATTATCCCTTATTAAAGTGCTGTTACTCACACCAAGAAATTTCTAAGAACACACACACACATGCATACACACATATTCAGAACTGCTTTGGACAAGAAAGTTCTAGAGAAAAGTTAAGTCTTAAGCTGCTGCTTGAAGGCTGACAGAGATGGAGCCTGGCGGACATGGGAAGGTAGGGCATTCAGACATGGGGTACCTGAAATTTAAAGGCACTTAGTACCAAAAGAAAGTTTCACGCAGGGGACAGACAGCAGCTTTTGAGAACTGGACCTACATGTCTAGTGATACCAGACACCACAGTATGCTGGAGCGCATATTACTGAGGCTAACCTATAGTATAAAGAGAGCACATGTGTTTAGGGTGATGCAGAATGCGACAGGTGGTATTAGGCTAACTTCCTCTTGCTGTTCTCATGCCCTATGGAAGTAACATTGACCATTCAGCGCCAAGGGACACTATTCACTTAAGAACAGACAAAGAACAGTGCCAACAAGAGGCTTAGAACCACATGCACCCCTGCTGTTGTGGGGGTGCATGTGGTTCTATGCCTGTTGCATCTGGGTTGTGTTCACTTTTTCTCAGCATCTAAGAGGCTAATAGTACCAGTAACACAAGGGAGTTATCTTTATTTCAAGCTATGAACTGTTAAATTAATTATCTAATTTTGTGTAGGTTCCACGGGAGGAGACAACCCCTGGTAGAGCACAGCCACAAGCAAACTTGATGTGGCCTGTCCCTGAGGCCACCATACTTGAAGATAGGGATCTGGATGAAGCTGATCAAAGCCGAGGTGTTGTGAATGCAGAAAATATCTTCAGTTCACCTGGTGGTGAGAACATCAGCACACCTCCACCGCAGTCAGGCGTTTTGGAGAAAATGCTAATGTCACCTGTCTCAGTGTCAAAGCACAGACTGTCCCCCAAAACTTTGTTCCAGGAAAAGTCGTTTGCTCACCTTGAGACTATAGTGCCAGATTGTGAAAAGAGCCCCACAAAGCGGCAGTGTTTGAAGGACATTGATACCAACAGTCCTGTGAAGAGAATTGACTTCAGCAGCTCGGAAGAAAGGATTCACGCCAGCCCTACTAAAAGAAAGGATGTCAAAAGTCCTGCCAAAACAAAGGGCACCAAAAGTCCCGCCAAAAGACAAGAGTGCACCAACAGCCCACGAAGAAGTTTGCGTTTATCCACAAGCCTGTCTGATTTGTCTCCTGTGCCTGCAAGGCTGATGTCATTCAGCTCTCCAACAATGAACCTTCCTAACAGTGTGCTGGACACACAAGACAAAGACAAATCCAAACTGGCTAGTCCCCAGCCAGAAGCCAACCGCAAACTAGACTGGCTGACAGACTACCGCCTTTCACATCCCACCACCCCTAAAAGTGGAAAGAAAATTGGGAGAGAGACAAGCCCTAACCCCACCCTTACCCCTCCAAAGTCCAAAGGTGGAGTCTCTCGTGTGAAGTGTGCAGGTATTGGTGTTGAGGTAACACCCAGCAAAAAGAGGCCATCATCTTTTTGCGAGGATCAAGATGCACATACGACCCCAAAGAGGTGGAAAAGGGATGCCAACTCTTCCACACCTGAATCCTCCAGCAAAAAGACACCAGTCGCTCATTCTGCAAGCCCCTGTACTCCCAATGGAAGAACACCTACCCGCAATTCACCGAAGGTAGTTTTTTATTTATTTTTAGTTTTCTGTAAGGTTGTTTCCATTACCCCACTCACCATACCACTGGCATCATGCTCTAGAGGGTGAGGGAACCCCCGGGAGGTAGAGAAACCCCATTGGCCTGTAAATTCTTTTGCAAGATATGGAATGACCAGGAGAGATCAAGCGGTAGATACAAACTAGTTTGGCACCTCTTTGACCAAACTATTCTGGCTCTTCCCTTGGACTATCATGGTTGTTGCTTGGGGTCTTCAGGGAACAAATTCCAAACTTAGAAATAGTAACATTAGAGTTCTATGTGCCGAGATGCAAATATAGACAGTCGTTGCATATACCTGTCTGTAATACTGTTATACTGTTAGTAATAATGTATGCTGTAACATTATTGCTTTATGCATAACGTTTGAAGCCAAGATATTGTGTGCTTAACTCATTCAGCTCGATGGCCGTATTTCCCAAATTTTGAAATTGTGATCTAATGACTATGCACCAGTTGCAGGAGATGGGTCAACCATGATAATTCAAGGGCAGTGCCAGATTAGCTTGGTGCCAACAGCAAATCATTTTCATCGTGATATTTATGTTGCAGAGCGTGAGCATGTCAATACGTCGCTACTTCCAGTAGATGTCTGCTTCACTGAAAGGTTTTGACCCATTTAGCTCTGGCGCATTACAAGCGATGGATCAAGCAGGATAGTCCATCTTCAAAACTGGTGCCAGGCCTCGAGGACCATCATTGAACCTCGAATCCCCCAGGTGCCAAACTATTCTGGCAACACATTTAGACTATATGATCAGTCAGTATGTTGTTTTCACAGCAAGAACACCACCTACCAGTAAATTCAGGATTAGTAACTCGCAGGATCAGGAATTTATTTAACGTCTTTTCACACATTGGTGATATTAGACACACACAAAAACAAAAAAAAACAAAAACAAAAAAAAAACAACAACAACAACAACCAAACACACAACTTGTGAATAGCAAAGAATAGCAATAATTAACATCCAACCACATGTACAAATTACTTATTATAATAGTTTACCCACCAGACTATGAATTATTATATTAACTATTGGAATGGCAATATTTCTATGTAAGATGTCATACAAATTTTCTGCTAAGTGATCAACTATTATGTTATTTTTTTTCAACAGATTCATTGTAATAGGACACTCACAGATTAAATGTTTAACAGAGATGGGGCTTAAGCACTCGCATTTGATGTCTTTTGCGAATTTTGTTTTCCAAGAATTTAGTCTTAACCTGTATATCAATGAAGCTGTTTTTCTTGAACAAGGTGGAACATGATAAGTATATTTCATATCATCTTTGTGGAAAATCTGTTTAGCACAGAGTACATTTCATGTAGAGATAATTGCATATTATTACAAACTGCTAAGTTTTCTCTATTTATAGCTCCCTTTTTTGCTTGTCTGTCACAAATTTCATTCCAATAAATTCCACAGTGTGAGGGTATCCAAAGAAAATCGATCCCTATTCCTCTGGACATAATACAGCTCATAATATGTTTTATTTCATATACTAAGTCTTTTCTAGTGTTACAATCCCAACTTTTTAGACTATATAGGACAGATTTAGAATCGACACAAATCAAAATGTTAAATATATCAAAAGGTAGAACTAGAAGTTGAATAAAATTTAGTGCCATGAGAATCGCATACAGTTCAGACATAAATATAGAAAACCCTCTACCGAGATAAAAAAATTTCTTCACTTTGAGATCTGGAATAACAAAGCCTGCACCACAGTCTGAAGAATCTAAGACAGATCCATCTGTGAAAATTTTCAAATGTTTAAAATATGTTGTCTGTAATTTTTCTTTCACTAAATTTGCTAAAATGTTCACATCCTCATCTTTTTTCAAATCTGTGTAATCGATATCGAAAGTAGCATTAATATGTTCCCACGGAGGTATAGTAGGAGTTACTGGTAAAACGGGAATAGACTTGATATCTATATTGCAGTTTTCTATAACATCTTTGACATAATTACGTATAGGTAAAAGATACGGGATTGTTTGCGCTCTCTTCGGGAAATCCAAATCTGCCTCTAAAAATATGTCTTCTCGCACTGAATTTTTGACGGACAGGCTTCGGACAATGTATTTTGCAGTTGCTAATTTACGTTGGTCAGATAAAGACAGAATACCTGCTTCTTTGTAGGTTTTTTTACAGTATTAGTATGAACTGGCACTCACAGGGCTAATTTAACTGCTTCACTGTCAATGCTTTGCAGCTTCTATAGAAGTGTAGTTGGGGCAGTAAAGTAGACTTCCTGACCATAGATAAGTGTTGATCGAACTAACGATGTACCAAGGTGTAAAACAGTTTTAATATCCTGACTCCATGGTTGTGAGTTTATAATTTTTAACAAGTGAAGTCTTTTTCTTGCCTTATTTAATATGGCTTCAATATGAATTCTCCAAGATAATTTTGAAGTAAAACGTACACCTAAAAACTTTACACAATGTTGGTAGTTTAAAGGCGTCCCATTTAGGGATACTTTAGGCAATGTTTTAGCATTTTCCCCATTATTGAAAAGCATTAGACATGTTTTTTCCCCAGATAGTTCTAGATCATTTTCTTTAATATAGTTTGATAATTTGTCCAATTCAATCTGATAAATTTTTTAAACTTAATCTACGATTCTTTTTGGGGTAGGTTTTCTGAGATTAGTGTTTATCCATATAGCAATATCATCTGCATATTGTACCACAGTTGTGTCCCGTGAGAGAGATTTTGGGAGGTCGTAAATTAACACAGTGAATAAAAAGGGTGAAATTATTGATCCCTGCGGAATACCCATATGTAATTTGTATCCATTTTGTAATTCTGTTATTTTTTTCCAAACCTTATATGTATCTTCGATTCAGACACTTCATGTTTACAGAACTCAGCCCAGTGAATCTTTTTGGCTCTCGCCACAATTCTGTTACAGTGTATTTTAGTTTTCCTCATTTCCCTAAAGTTCTCTTCAGATTTGTTTCTTATCCATTTCTTAAAGTGTTCTTAATATTTACTGCTGGTTCACATTCCTTATTCCACCAAACATTACCTGAATATTTACCCTTTGATTTTCCTTTGCATTTTGGCATTGACTTTTCCGCAGCAGAAAGAGCAGCTTTTGTAATATTTCCGTAAAATGTATCTATACTCTCATGTTCTATACTTGCAATGTTATGGGACAGCAAGATCGTCTCATACAGTTCCCAATTAGCATTGACATACTGAAACTTTGGAATTCTGTCCTCAATATTGCAATATTCATTTTTATCTTTAATGTTTAATTGTATAATGATTGGAAGATGATCACTTCCCAAACAATCTTCCTCGGTGATCCAAGTGCAATTTGTTGCCAGAGTTGGGCTTACTAGTGATATATTAAGAGCAGATGACTTTTGGGTATATACATCTGGGATTCTAGTGATTCTACCATCATTTAAAATGATTAACTTAGAGTCTGAAATATTTTCTACTAGACGATTGCTTGTAACTATCGTACATCCAGACTCCCAGAACGGTGCATGAGCATTGAAATCTCCGAGGACCATCCATTGACAGGAAGTTGGCTGCTGAGAATCAATATTTTTTAGCCAGTCAGTGTTGTCATCTTTTGGCCCTCTAGGTAGATATACGGAGATCACATTTAAAGTATTTTGATTATTAATTTTCACCACAGCCCCAGTGATAGAGATATCATTTAGATCTTTTGTTATAGAGTACGTATTTAGTGATGAAAATACTAGGTCATCTCGAATGTATAACGCAGTTTGGACTTTATTCGATATAGCGTCATAATTGTATAGAGGAGGAGGATAATATCCTCAAAGTTTTGGGAGTTTTTTACCTTCTACATTCAGAGATTGTAATGCTAAGATAACAATACTCTGACTGTGAAATTATGTGATTCTCGAAGGATAGGAAATTTGTTGAAATAGATCTGCAATTCCACTGAAACACTTTCATATTGCTTGTGCTCTTCATCATGGTCAGTGACCTCTTTGTAGCAACTCACACTTTAGGGCTCGGTGTGTTAACTCATTTCAGATGTACCACCTCCGGATATGCGGCTTATACCGGTATCCGGAGGCAGCACATCTTGAATGCGTTAACACATCACAGTATACCAAACTGACTGTTTTCTTCAAACACCGCTGGACTGTATTCATCTGACCATTATGACTCCGGAAAATGAGATTGTTTCAAAATGAACCCTGTCACTGCTGAGAAAAATTGAAACACAAACAACTGCCAGAATTATAGATCCTCATGAGCCCCCACATTTATGGGGGCTAATGAAGATCTATGCCTCTTGCTGAAATCACTTTGTATCCTTGTTCCTTAGATGGCTGGGGATCTTGGACGCTGAATTTATGATTTAAAAGATCTGTATTTATTTGAATTGAAGATGTTAAAGTGCTTTAAAGTACTTATTTTTAGATGACAGGATGTAAGTGCGGTGTGATATTCAGTAAAACTACTCATGATTCATGATGCAGAATTAGCCCTTTGAGTGTCAGTAGCGGTTTTTGTCACAATGATTCCTGTAGGAATCATCGCAACAAAAAATGCTACCAACACGCAGAGCGTTGAATTTATTTAAATGACTGTGAATATATACTAAAAAATATTAAATTATGGTGCAGGTGTTGTTGTTAATTTTTATACCTATGAATGAGATTAAGCAGCACACTGGTTGTCTCCCTTGATGTGTTGCTGTCGATCAGCAGTAGTAAATCGAGAGAGACAACCAGTGTGACTTAGCAAGAATCATTGTGAGAAAGTGTCCATGGATCATGAAAAAGGGCTGCATTTATGCACATGTGTGTATTCTGTTTGTGTTCAAGTTAACCCTTTGTTTCCTCAAAATAGCCTATTGATGGCATTACTATTAGGAAGATACACCTAGCTTATCAATTTCAGCCTAAGACCCCTTGCGTATAACTACGCAACAAGGGGAGCAACTCTTGTGAGGTGCTAGCTCACCACCTGAGGGGCCTCCCTTACCTGAGTGGCCTCTCCTCCTCCCATATAATTGCGCATGCGCAGCACCGCCTCGCCAGTCTCACACTTAGCTTCCGTCAGATAACGCCTTTAACGGTTACTCAGCCTTCAGTGTGTTTGGTGTTTTTTGGTGTGTTTTTTTTTCCCATTTCCCTCTCTCCAGTGATGAGGTAAGGCCTTGGGCATGGTCTCCTGCTGGCTAGAAAGAGCTGCCAGTCTTCGACCTTGCCTGGGAATTTTATTCTTTGAAAATTATATGGCAGTCGCAGTGCGACCGGCCGTTCGTTGCAACTATTGGTACACTTGTTGTTCTCGCTTTTACTTGACCCTTTCTTCTCGTGCAGTATGCAAGTTCGGACCTGCTGGCGCTGTGGCGATTTTCAATGGCCCAGCGATGCATATTCCCTATGTTTACCTTGCTCCAGTTGCTCTTCCACGCGGACATGTGCCACGCGGCGGGAGGAACTGTTATCCCAGTTGTGGCTCTTCTATTGGTGGGAGCGCCTTTCTTATGCCCATGACCCGCTTATTCAGGCGTTGGGTGGTCCGTTGGCGGAGTATCCCCCTCCTGCCCCCGGGCCTCCGGTCACCCCTGGACCCCGACGTGCGGCTTCAGAGACTTTGGTTCCTTCCTCTCTCCGCACCCAGTCGGTCCTACCATCCGCCCCGACGGGTCCCTTAGTGTCTCACTCTACCATTCCCGCCCACTTGTTAGAGCGTGATGGGCGGTACAGGTAGCCATTTGGTGGTGGGGACCACTCGCAGCACTAGACCGCGTTCGACACGAAAATCCTTACCCGCCCGAGCGTTTCGGCCCCCACCCGGGTCTGCCCTGGGGGACTTGGGTGGGGTTAGGTACTTTTTAGTTCCCAGGGCCACCCTGGTCAGCCCCACAGGGTGAGTTTTTCTCTCTATTCTGGGGCATGTGTTTCTGTCTACCCGAGGTCCATTCACCTGTATTTGCCTTTTTAAAACTCTCCCTACTGTCTGCACTGCCTGTAGCTCTTGATATTGGATGTGTGTTGCTAAATGGTCTTAGCTTTATTTAGGCCCCATGTGTTAGGTTTATTTAACGTATTGGACCGGCTGGCGACATACATTCAGTGTTCTGTTTAGGTTTTTTTTTTCACAAGCAATGCAGGCACGTCCTGAGAAAGCCTTGTTGCTGTCGGGACGTTAAGCAATGTACAATCAATCAAAAACCCGAGCGTTTCGGGCAGAGGCTGCTGATGCCACCCCTCCCCCTCCCCCCCCCCCCCACCTCCATTAGAGATAGTTGGTGGTGGGGACCCCCCACAGCTCTCAGCGGAGGTCGAGACGTGATCGATGTTGCTCGAAGCGCTCCTCACCCTCACGTGCTTCTTCCGGGCTGAGGGCAGGCTTGCGCCTCTGGTGCCTACTGTGGGGTCACGGTACTGCTTTTCTGGACATGTTCTTTCTGCTCGCTCGCGCTCCCGCGACCGTCTCATCGGCAATCGGCGGCGCCCCATCTCACCATGCCATCATGACTCCCACCATCGGCTGGAGATGCGCGACGTCATCTCTCTATACCTGGCACCGACACAGTTGGAGCTGCGTCACCCTCTCTCCCAGCGGACTCTACATCCAGCCGCTTCCTCACCGCCTCGCTGCTACCCGTTTCGCCACACGCGGGCCGTTCGTCTCACCGGAAATCGCCCAATTATTACCTCAGTCCGCCCCCTTGTGGGATCCTTCCTACCGCCGCGGGGGACATCCTTAGCATCCATCCAGAGGACTCGGCCTCAGCCCTTTGTGCCTGGGAATCCCGTTCGTCGGCCTCGGACACCTCGGATTCATGACGCTCGGTGTCGTCCCATGCCTCACGCTTCAGGCCGGGTGCTCGTTCCGTTAGCACCCCTTCTCTTCCGTCCGCCCTCAGCGTCCCGGGAAGAGATTCGGCTCGGAACCTCGATGAGGCTGCCACGGCTGTGCAGAACGCTGGATTTTCCACTCTTTAGTTTAGCCAGCCAAATGCTTGCTGCATCCGACTCCGGCAGCGCGCAGGCTTATGTAGGTCACAGTCTGATATCAGCTATTCCTTCTCTAATCTCTGTAACGGACTGCTGATGTGTGGTGGTTATACCTGTGTTTAATGTTCTCTATCTCCTCTTCCAAGATTTTCTACATAGAACCGTTTGACACACTTGTGTACTGTTTTGTGCTGGTTCCTGTGTTGGTGGTATTATTCCAGTTACGTTTTTTTTCAGAGTGCAATCCGAGGATAAAGACAGGTACCGTGTTTGTGTGTGACTAAACATGGCTGGTAAATTATCTGAGCCTCACAGTACCGAGTTGGTTTGAACATTCATTCTCTGTTCTGGTGTTAATATAAAGGAACCAGTGTGATGTGCTTAAGACCTGTTGTGTTAGTGGTTATGAATTTACTGTGTAAACCCAAGTGTACTGCATAAACACTGCTGTGATCAGCATGTTTGTTTTGATCGTCTTGATGGACCTAACGGATTACCAGCTTACCAGCTTCACAGCAGTGGAGTGCTTTCTGACGCTAGTGTTGCTCTAGCAGGAAAGAAACAAGAATTCTAGTAAGTGATAACAGTAGAGGCTAGAATGCTGCGTAGATACATCAACTTTTCATCCCACAGAAAACTTAGATGCACAACAGATTGAGCTTGAAAGTTAGTGCTTTTTTGTGTCAGTGTATTGCAAATCTGAAATGTAACTGCTCTTGAAGGTGTACTGGTAGTAATCAGCATGGGCATGTTTAGTATGAAAAGAAAGCAAATTTTATCAGCTACAAATCTGCACTCATGTGATAATGACATTCTTGCGAAAAAAAAGCATTTTGTGAATGTTCAGTTACTAACACTTTTCAGCGTTTCCGCTGCTGAGCGCCGGAATGCGGCTGTCGGCACGTACACATAGCGTAGCGTAATGAAAGAGCACTCCTCTCTAGGACCATGAACAGCTCTGTCACTCTGCCTGAAGAGGCGCGCGCTAATGACTAGCCCGGCCTTGCCACAGATGGCTTATCTTGCACTCAGTGGCTCCCGGCCGCTCCTAACTAAAAGTGTGGTTCTGCACAGCCGTGCTGCTCGTCTGATCTCTCGCATCTTGCCTTGGGACGTGTGTCCACCGTCCCCGCCGCTTAAGAGAAAACCTTCGGCCCTGGTGGATGCTCGCCATCAACCCAAGCATTTCAAATCTCTTCCTCAGTCCCCCTGGGTTCGGGACCTCTCGGAGGCTTTCAACGATCATCTGCGGCACGGTAAGTTGCGGGGAAAGGGGTTTATCTCCGACACGCGGTGGCCACCAGACATGCACATCACATTCCGCCAATGTTGGTACGCCGGGCATTCCCAGTCTTTGCTTTGCCCTCTCCCGATCCCTGACACCGAGGCGGAATTGCAGGCAAGTGGTGCACAGGCGGCGCAGAAGTGGGTACCCACTGGAATTGACAAGACGGCAGCTTTGGTCCGGAGTTCCCTCGCTTGTGCGAGTTTCCTCGAGCTGGCGACGCAGGCCGTGGTACACTGTACGGATGAGGACACAGGGTGCTCCAGTGAGTCTCGTTTTCGTGACATACACGCGGTGGCTACGGCAGAAAATCGGGCGGCGTACTTTGCCTCGGCAAACTCCTTAGCAGCGGCAGCGAACTGTGATCTTATATGCCGAGATGGGGTCCTGAAGAGTTGCGTGGGCATCCCTCCTGAGGTCAAGACCCACCTCCGCCAGGCTCCAGTTGGGGAATCCCTCCTGTTTGGCCCTACGTGGCAGTTGGTCTAGGAGTTGGCTAAAGACCTGTGGCCCCGTGCCCCTCAGATCAACCGTTCCCGGTTTCATTCTTCCCGCAAGGCCGTGGGTTGCGACCTGCGGACTTTCAGACACTCCTCTTGCTTCGCTTTCCGACGCTCCTCCGCACCCAGCGAACAGCCGTTCTTCGGTCGCCCGCGCACTGCCCCACCCATCCATTCCTCTTGGCCTCGGAGGGCCAGGAGGTCTGTTATGAGGGCGGGCCCAGTGACTCCCCGCGTCTGTCCGGGTCTCCAGTCGATGGGAGGCTTGCCTCACACAGCAACCTGTGGCGGTTGCTGTTACCGGACGACCCTTGGGTTCTCTCTACCATCACGGAAGGGCTGCGAATAATGTTTCGTCAGCCTCTGCGCCGCGCCCCACTATGGACTCAAGACCATGCTGACCCCGACAAGGCCGCGGTGCTTCAGTGCAAGATGATGGCTTTGCTCCAGAAAGCCACCATGAAGGTGGTCACTCGGCGCAATTCGCCAGCCTTCTACAGCCGACTTTTTGTGGTTCTCAAACCAGACGGCCGGTCATAGACCTGTTGGCATTAAACAAATAAACAAGTTCATTTCGGCTCCTAACTTTCGTATGGAGACGGCACGGGCGTTGAGAACTGCCATTCAGCCCATGGACTTTGCCATCAGCCTCGGCCTCGAGGATGCATATTTTCACATCCTCGTTCACCTGTCGACATGTCGCTACTTGCGCTTCGCCTTCCAGGCAGTCGTCTTCCAGCCCTTCGTCCAACTACCTGGATGATCTCCTGCTCCAAAATCAGGATGCCTCCATGTTGCAGAAGTACAAGAATTCGCTGCCCGAGCTTCTTCCCCAGCTTGGGTTTTTGGTCAACAGCGGGAAGTCAGACCTCTCGCCCTCCTGCAGGTTCATCCACTTGGGTGTGGAGTTCCTGACAGACCTCAACACGGTACAGCTGCCAGAGAAGCGCAGCCGGAAGTTGGCAGAACTAGCCATCCACATGTCTCATGCCAAAGTAGTGATGGCCAGGACCTGGCTTCAGCTGCTGGGTCTCCTCAACGCAGCAGCGGATCTCTTGCCCCTCGGCAGGCTCTACTCACACCCGCTCCAACTATATCTGCTGGTCCACTGGCGTCCCTCCTCGGGAGACCTGGAAGCTATGGTTCCGGTCACTCCCATGATAGTCGCTCACCTTCAAAGATGGTCGGACCCCTCTTGGCTGAGGACGGGGGTACCCCTTTTCTCCCCTCCTCCTCGTCTTTCCCTCTGCACAGACGCCAGTTGGGTGGGCTGGGGTGTCTTTCTGCTACCAGACTTCTCCTCAGTACCACTGGCCTCCGGATCTTGCGAACAGACACATCAACTGGCTGGAGTTGAAGGCAGTCTGGCTGGCACTCAGCAGCCGGACGTCCCAGTTCCAGCACCAGGAAGTGTTAGTCCTCTCCGACAACTCTACAGTGGTCTCATACATTCAGAAGCAAGGGGGTACGCGCTCTCCGGCGCTCTGCTTGCTCCTGTACCAACTGATGCTGTGGTGCTGGGTCCACGGGATCTCGCTCAAAGCTCGACACATTCCGGGCCACCTAAATGTGATCGCGTCGGGGACAGCTCCTACACACCGAATGGTCCCTCAGTCCAGAGATTTTTCGCATGATCTGTGCTCGCAGGGAGACTCCCATGATCGACCTGTTTGCAACCAGGTGGAACAAACAGCTTCCCGTCTTTGTATCGCCCATTCTGGACCCCCTCGCGTGGGGGGTAGACGCCCTGTCCGTCTCCTGGGAGGGCCTCGTGGCCTACGCCTACCCACACACCGTGCTGGTACCCAAGATCGTGCACAAGCTATGAGGCAGCAACACAGTTCTCCTTTTGGTCGCCTCATTCAGTTGGAACAGGAGTTGGACGACCGACCTCGTCACGGAGCCTCCTGTGCAGCTACCAACTCCTCGCACGTTGCTGAAACAACCCAGGCAGAACCTTTTCCATCCTTGCTCTGAGAGGCATGAGCTATACGCCTGGAGGTTGTGCGGAAGGCCCTCACAGCAAGAGGCTTCTCGCATGCAGCTGTGGAGGCTATCGCTGCGGCCCGCAGACCTTCCACCTGCAAGGTGTATGAAGGCAAGTGGCGGGTCTTCCTGTCATGGTGCGAAGCTAGACACTTTTCCTCCTCGGCACTGACGATGCCACAGCTTGCCGAGTTCTTTCTTTGGCTTATCGAGGAACAGACGCTGGCACCTATTACCATCAAGGGTTACCTCTCCATGATCGCTGACTTACTTACTTACTTATGCCTGTCACCCCTACCCGGGTATAGGCCGTCGACGAGAGACCTCCAGCAACTCCTGTCCTGTGCTTCTCCTTCGATTCTACTCCAGGTGGTTCCCAGTCTCTTGATGTCTGCTTGGAGGTCTCGACGCCAGGAGTTTCTCGGCCTACCTCTTTTCCTCTTTCCCTGGGGGTTCCATGACAATGCCTGCCTAGTGATACTGGAAGCTGGCTTTCTCAGACTGTGACCGATCCATCCCCATCTTCTTCGCATGATCGCTGACACCTACCGACATTTGGGACGGACAGATCCGGGCGTGTGCAAGGATCTAGCGGACCTGATGGCACATTTCGAGCTCTGGTAACCAGTCTCGCGTTCGTTGGCGCCACGCTGGGACCTCCTTTGGGTGCTCACTTGGCTTAACTCGGCCCGGTTTGAGCCCTTGCCCTTGGCACGGCTAGCCGACGTGGCCCGGAAGACCTGCTTCCTCCTTGCTCTGGCTACAGCGGCAAGAGTTAGCGAGCTACATGCTCTATCGATAGACCCAGCCTGTCTCCAATTCTGATCGGACGACTCAATACAGCTTCTAACCAACCAGGTCTTCCTGGCCAAGAATTGGCTCCCCACGGCTGCGGCGCCGGTAATCACCCTCCGGCAGCTCAAGGAATTCGATCGGTCCCAAGCGTCTCGTCAACAAGACCCAGTCCGGGCTTTGAGGATCTACCTACGTAGGTCAGTGCCTTTCAGGAGAAGCCGCTTCCGCCTTTTCCTGCCCCTGTCACTGGGTAGAGATGACATTTCCACGCAGACGATCTTCTCGTCATGGTTGTGCTGGGTCATCCTCTCCGCCTATGACGAACTCTCCCCGGGGGGAGCGAAGAGACTTCGGATCCAGGCACATGAAATCAGCGGTCTCGACGATCGTTGCCCTCGACCGCAACTGTGCTGTAGGACATTATCAGGACCTCTCGGGCCAACGAGACAACCTGGCCCTACGTGGAGACGTCTCTTTGGCTCAACACTCCTTTCCGGCGCCTAGAGCGCCATAGGTAACACTTAGCTGAAATTGATAGGAGATTACTCCGAGTTCTTTTTCTCTAAGCATGTGCAGTTGCACGGCTGGTTGATGGCACCCACCTCCTGTTCATTATTCTTCCTAATAGTAATGCCATCGGTAGGCCATTTTGAGGAAACAAATGTATTTTTCTATAAAATGTATTTTTTGGAAAAATATCTACTGATGGCATTACTCGGAGGACCCTCCCACCTGCCCCGCTTGCCGCTAGTCAGCTAAGAGTGAGACTGGCGAGGCGGTGCTGCGCATGCGCAATTATATGGAAGGAGGGGAGGCCACTCGGGTAAGGGAGGCCACTCAGGTGGTGATCTAGCACCTCACAAGAGTTGCTCCCCATGTTGCATAGTTATACGCAAGGGGGTCTTAGGCTGAAATCGATAAGCTAGGTGTATCTTCCTAATAGTAATGCCATCAGTAGGTATTTTTCGAAAAAAATACATTTTGAAAAGAAAATTACATTTTTGTTATCCTGCAGGAATCACTGACTGAAGCACTACTGACAGTCAAAGGGTTAAGACATTTAGGGTTCACTTAGAGATCAGTTGCAAAAGTTTGGTTTTTTTTCAACTGGAATCATTAGTTTCTAGTATTTGGTAGGTCTGACAAGGATTTTGATATCTTGTCTCCTGTTCTTTTGTTGCCACGAGGCAAGGTATCATGTTTGCAGATCTGCTGTTATAACAGCCCTTTAAGTCTAAAATTTTGCCCACCAGCCTTTGGCTAGTGACTTCCAAGTTTTATTAGCCAAACTGAAAATGTTACTAGCCAAACTGAAAATTTTACTACTGAAAATAGCTCAACGCAGCAATATAATGTACCACAAGTGTTTGACGCCCAATGTTAGAGTACTTTTGGATTGAGGACTGATAAAGCACGTATCGATGGCCAGAGGTCTGCTACGATTTCGCCGTATTTTCATACGCCAACGTTTCCAATACTAAGCTACTACGATCATTAATGAAATTCTAAGCTGAAGAAAAACACATCCCAAAATCTTACTACCACTTGTCCAAAATTCTACTACCATAGCTATGTAGGGGTTGGCAGGTCTGAATTGTCATTAATGTAAAAAAATGTTTTAACGTACTCGCCAAAAATGTTGTTGTAGAACTTGTCTCTATTGCTTGCTTAGTATTACGAGAAGTGAAGGTTGAACATTCGGGCACTTTCGGATTTAGGACTGAAAAAGTATGGATTGGAAAGCGCACTCGCATTTGGCGAGTGGATTTTTTTCTTTACTCGGAACCCCCCCCCCCCCCCCCCCCCCCCCCCCAAAAAAAAAAAAAAAAAAAAAAAAAAAAAAAATCACTCGCCATGGCAAGTAAATTACTCGCTATTTTCAGGGCTGTATAAATGATTTCTCAAAAGTCACTATCAATCAAGGCCGCACGCAGCTGTGTGTAATGTGTTTTTTCTTAAACCTGTTTGGTCTTGGTTATTAAATTTTTGAAAATAATATCAGTTTGCAGATTTTTGGGGGAGAGAAAAACTGTCATGTGCTTAACTTATTTAGCTTTGACACACAACAGTAGGAGACCATGATAATTTAAAGGTAGTGCCAGATTACCCAAGCTAATCTGGCACTACACTTGAATTATCAAGGTCGATCCATCCCCTGCAACTGGTACATAATCGTGACACCTCTAAAATTTGGGAAATGAGACCTTAGGGTTAAAAGGTTTAATTTTTTGTTAACCCATTCAGCTCGCTCTAACTACAACAAGATATGGATCAACCATGATAGTTCAACATGGTGCAGGAAGCACCCAGTGATTTCAGCATCACCATAGAACTGTTATGGTCACATTTTTTCGTTAACTCCTAATCTCAGAACTCAGTGTTTTACATAGATAATTAGCCGTGCTTAATTTTTTTTTCGCTTGTGCGTTTCTTTTAGTGTCGGTGTAAAATATGGCGCAAACTCTTTCTTTTTTTTTTTTTGTTTTTGTGAGGGGAGGGGGAGGGGGGGGGGGGGAGTATATTTTGGCAGAATGCTGAAGTTACTTTTTGTGGGAACTGGCAAATTTGCCATTGGTGTGTTTGTACATGTCTACGTAACTGGTACATTGTAATTGTGAGTTGATACAAGTAAATAATAAGAGTACATTTTATTTAAATTCCTTTTTTGTCGGTGCACGTTGCTGGCTGTGTGTTTGCGTGTGCATGCATACGCATTAGCCTTTGCTTTAGCCTGTGTGTTTCTGTGTGTGTATGTGAGCTTGTCATGAAGCAGTGAAACGTGGCCGCACAAAACCCATATTATGTCAGATGAATGATAAAAAAAAGCAAGCGTGCATGATGAGACAACTTTTATTTTTTATACATGCAGCTGGTTACAGTCGTCCGCCATAAACAACCGACAGAATAACTTGTACAGGTCAGCCTCAGTGTACCGCGGTAACCAGGAGATACAAAAGTTGGATCGAGTTACTGTAGTGCTGAATTTAATATTATGCATGGCTTGTGATAAAAAAACAAACCCACTTAACAATAATAATAATGAGTATTTATATAGTGCTTAATCTTAATCAAAAGCTCTAAGCGCTTTACAATCTGTACACAAAAATACAAATACAATGACATAAACACATAACAAACAAAACACAATACCTGAAACACCACTTTTACAATGAACTAAACTATGCATACATTCGTAATGTTCTAATTAACATTCATTCTAAACAGAGGATTACAGAACTACAACTAAGGCATCGAACACTGGCATTTATTCAAAGTAAAGCTTGAAGAGGTGAGTTTTCAGACACAGACTCACTGTTTCTGACCTCAAGAGGAAGTGTATTCCATAACACTGGGGCTTGATAAACAAAAGTGCGCTGACCAAATGTTTTAGTTTGGACAGAAGGTACACACAACTTTCGTTTATCGGACGAGGAGCAAAGCTCACAAGAGGGTGTATGCAAGTGCAGTAAAGAGGACAAGTATTCTGGGCTGGTGCCTGAAAGACAGTTAAAACATTGACATAACTTTGTATTGAATACTTGAGGACACGGGTAGCCAGTGAAGGGACTTCAAGATGGGTGTGACATGCTCAGTCTTACTGATTCTCACAACAAGCCGGGCTGCATTGTTCTGAATCTTGGGAGGCGATCAATGAAATACTGAGGGCAGCCACAAAGCAAAGAGCCACAATAATCTAGCTTGGACAGCACAAATGCACAAACTAGTGTTTTAGTGGCTTCCATGGTGAGCAGGTGACAAACTGAACTCATGTGACGAAGTTCCAGATAGGCTGATCTACACTCTGCACTGACATGCTGTGACACAGATAACCCGATGTCCAGCAACACCCAAGTTTCTCACACTCGAAGAGAAGAAAACGAGTGTTCCATCCACAGACAATGATGACGGTAATGGCAGGGACGAAGATAATCTTGGATTAGCTACCAACATTGCTTCAGTTTTGCCATCATTTAACATCAGTTTGTTGGTGGTCATCCATGATTTGACATGGTCAATGCACTGGCTTATGCTTTGGACGGCATTCGCAGCTCGCTCGACAGTGTCACTTTTGTACATCTGCGTATCATCTGCAAATGCATGATGGGAAATGGAGTGACTACTAATCAGGTCAGACAGGGGCTGAACATACAGCAAGAACAATACAGTTCCTAGGATTGAGCCCTGGGGTACACCAAACCGAAGAGGTGATGGCTCAGAACGACAGCCGTCAACAGAAACAATCTGGGATCGTTCAGTCAGGTATGAACTAAACCATGCCAAGACTGTGCCTTCAATGCCAAACACAGATTGAAGACGGCACAGCAAAATTTTATGGTCAATAGTGTCCAACGCACTGGACAAGTCCAGCAAAGCTCGTCCAAAGCACAAAGCAGGTGATTGAATATCTTCAGCAAAGCTGTTTCAGTGCTACGATGGGGACGATAATTATGCAGACTGGAATACACTGAACAGACTATCAGAGTTGACATGCATTAAAGTTTGGGCAAGGACAATTTTCTCAAGAACTTTTGATAGGAGCGTACGATTGGAAACTGGGCGATAGTTTTTCAGTACATTTGGGTCCAAAGATGGTTTCTTCAACAGGATTTCACAACTGCAGTCTTGAAGCCTTCAGGAAAAATACCAGTGTAAAGAGAGTTGTTGATGACTTGTGTAATGGCAGGCAACACTTCATCCAGGCACTCATACAACAAGGGAGTGGGGATGGGGTCTAACTCACAAGTTTTGGGGGCAGTGCTTGGTGATCACTTTTCTGACCTCATCCTCTAGCACAGGCTCGAAGGCTGAGAGAGTTTCTCCACTGAAGTGTTTGTTTCTTCATGAACATTACCGATGACATGACTGAATGGAAGTGTCTACTACTTAATCATTCTAGCCAGCTGTGTTAAAACACAACCCGGGAGGCACTCGGAGAACCCCGAGGGGACCAAGAGTTGTCTCCCTATACCCACCACCCGGAAGCCGGGTACCCATAATCCCTAAGTCAAGTCTACTTAGGCGCACGAACGGACGTGTTGCTCTACTGCTCTAGCCTACGGACTTCGGTTTTCGACCGGTTCGCTGGTCTTTCGGACTTTGATGATGGAGTATGAAGAGAAGGGAAGAAGAGTTACGGGAGATAGGATCGATTCGTCGGCCCTGCCTGTGCTGCTGCGTGGCTTTTTCGTCCCCACTTCTTGGCGGCTACGCTTTCGGCCTCTGGTGGCCATGGGCTGCGCGGTGAGCTTCGCCGGTCGTGCCAGGCGGGTTTGGACTTCTCTCTCTCTCTCTCTCCCCCCCCCCCCCCTTCCCCTTCGACGGAGAGGTAAGGTAGCTGGGTTGACCCTCGGCCGGTTCCCGGGCTGGGCACTGGTTTGAGCAGGTACGAAGATTGTCGTCTTCTTCTCACTGTAGTTGGCGCGCCAAATTTCGCAACTCTTAGCTTGGCGGGGCCCCTCGCGCCCGCGCCCACTCACCTTCGGTGAATTGTTGCGACGCTTACCTACGCATTTGTACCTTTGGTTTGGAGTATCTTCTTACTCCATGGCTTGATTAGCTTGGCGGGACAGCTTGTGTCATACCTTGTCAACATTGCGTAGTATTGTTCTGTGCCAGCTCCTGTTTCTTGCCTTTTCTTTCTGGTATCACTTGCTTGAGTGGTTGTATAGATAAGAGTGATGATTGCTGTAATTTTAGTGCGCTAATCTTGGGATGGTTGATGAAGTTAAGCGCACACTCACAACTCGCATACGCATGCGTACGCTGTAGATAAGTACTCACGTACCTAATAGAGTGAATATACATTACGGCGGGCAGCTTGGGATTTTTACGCTCCTTCGCTGGGCGGGGCCACGTGCCATGTCCCCATTAAGTGGTGATTTTACTGTCCCAGATGTTGTTCTTGCCTTTGCTTGTCACTACGTGTTGAGTTGTTGTACAGCAGGCGGCCGGTGTTCTTTTTTCCACACGCCGTCGCCCTTTAGTGATGTTTTTGGGCCTGACGCCTTTTATACCGTTCTGGCATGACATGTTTGACTTTTGGTACATATGTTGTGGTTCTCACCCTAGCGCTTGAGCGGCAGTGAGTCAACTTACTGCACTGCTGGCGTGCAGGCGTGACAGATTGGTACCTCACTTTGGTGCTTGTGTTTTTTGTCGTTACGAAGGCTAGCCTTTTCGTGGTGTAGTCCCGCAGGACTCGCCCGCGTGCCTTCGGGTGTGTTATCTGTTGCAGGGACGTGCTGCTCTCCCATTCACAGGGTGGACAGATGACAGTGGCTGGTTCAGTTCCTAGGGGTCTGTCGCCTCTGCACCGGATACGCCGCCGACCGTGCTTACGACACCTTCTCTGCTTGTGCTGAGTGGCGTGGCCATCAGCTATGGGGGTACGGCCACAAGCGATAGGCACCTGGTTAGGCGCCTTCCGGACACTGCGGGACTTCCGCACGGCATCGGACCGACCTGGGAGAGAAGCCACACCGGACGTCACGACTAGTGCACGAGCGGGTGGATCGTAGAGACCGCTTCCAGGGGGAGCGCGCATGGACAGCCTCCTTTCAAGGAGAGAACTCGCCTTCCTGGGTATTGTTCCGAGAGACACGGCGCACGTCGTCCCTTGTCCTTTTCGGTCCCCGCTCATCTCCAGGAAGCCCGGGGGGCTCCCGCTGGGGGGTCCTCTTGCTGGCAGAGAGAGCCCGCCTCTTATGCCCGCTCGGAGAGACAGTTCGCACACGTCCGACGTCGTCAGGACGTTACTGTACACTACCGCCATTAGGGGACTAGGCAGCTTCTCGGCAGTAAGCACCAGCCCGGCTGCTACTGGTGAGTGTTCTTCGCGTCCAGGCGACAGCGACCAGTTGGTGACTAGGCCTGTTTTCCCGGTGCCACCTGGCCTCAGCGGTACTGATGGCAGCGTTGGAGCGTCTACAGACGGGAGCGCCGACGCCTGTTTGTGCTTCGAAGGAAAGGACCCTGTTACGTCCCAATGGAGAGGGGCCTACGGATGTACGGCACGCAACGCGTTGTTCCAGTGGCCGTCGGACAACCACTAGGTCTGGTCTCCTATGCACAGGATGTGCCTCCGACCACGCTTGTGACGTCTGTTCCACCTGACTGGAGCTGCGATGTTCGCAGCCTTGGGGCCTTACAGACGCGAGTGACCGACGCCAGCTTGTGCTTCGATACCAGTCGATACGCCATCCTACGGGCCCTTGGCACCGAACGCTCGAGACCAGGACGACCCTGTGGAGAAGACGCCACACCTGATTCATTGGATTATGAGGCCGCAGGAGGGAGCGCGCCCGGACTAGTAAGACTTCTACGGAAGCAGAGAACGCGCCTCACAGAGGCCAG